>CM061257.1:168748600-169422767 GCA_030848825.1 Tadarida brasiliensis | reverse complement strand
CTTGCCAGAAATAACTGATGCGTGGCAGAGTAAAGGTGTCCGGGGCAGCCTGGTGTTATTTTGGGTTGCGGCCACATGAGGCAAGAGCATAGAAACAACAATCATGTGCGTTCTAAGTTATCAGGTTACTCTTTTGAAAGAAATTCCTATAGTTTGATGAACTCATTAATGAAAGAGGTAGAGTAAGAATCAGTTACTATCAAGGGACTTGATTTTCCTAGTTGGGTCCAGTTATTCTGCTACCTCTCTCCAAGGGGAGCCAGAGACCTCCTGGAGAACACCTGGAATACTCTTTTTAAGTACCGACCTGGAGAAGGGTCCCAGGAATCTGAAATGTTAGCCGCCTTACCCAGGAGTTCTTGGGCTCGCCGTGCTTGCACATCCGTGCTTCCAGAACGAGCTTGTATTTATGTGAGCTCCTGTGAGAAATCTCGGAGCATCGTTAAAGGATAATCGATGTTGCAAAAGTTGCTGTCACTTGAATGAATAAACACTCTCCCTAACAGAGGCTAGAGGAAACAGTTCCGTCGATCAGTGTCAGTTCAGCCAGTGTCCGGGCATTTGAGGGATGGGGCTCAGGAACAGCGGTTGTGGGTGTTTCTACTTTATCACTTTGGATTGGCGTTTCTCGGCGAGACTTTTGTCAAGGGAAATTTGGCCTGCCACTTGGGTTTCCTGCATCTAGGTGGTAGTGGTACCTCCATTACATAGAAAAGGTTTCAGCAAGTGCTCTTAAGTAAATATTTAATTTCCTAGTAGAAGCCTTTTATTTTATTTTTTTAAATATCAACACCTTTCTATAACTTGATATCCTTCTCTCATTTCCTTGTACAAAACCGACTTCTTTCGTCCCTTTCCCTCTGAATACCGGCTCTTGGAGTAAACCTCAGGCCAGCAAGGCATCACTATAATTGCTCTGTTCGCGGCAGTGAATGATTCTGCTTAGTAAGTCTCCTTGCACTGCTTAGTGATTTTCCACAGCTGTCGGTTCTCCCAGGGCAGCTCACTCCTCCCTAGAATGAAGAACCACCTAGACTGCTCGGTGCTGAAAGCATTGCATTCCTGGGGTTGATTCCTCAGGCATCGGGAGGGACCTTTTTCATTCCATTTTTTAAAGTGATATTGACATCTTCCTCCTCTCCTCCCCCAAAAAGACTGTTTTCCAAATATAAGTTTCAGTTTTGTGTACCTTACTGTTTACATATCATGGCTTTTGTTAGCAAAGTCCAAGCCAAAATTGGAACTCAACTGTTTTGAATAGTTTCTGGGTATATTTTCAGAAAGACCCTCTGTCCTTGACCATAGCAGAATATCTTAAAAATAAAAGACTTAGGCATGGTTTTATGTATTGTAAACTTGTTCCGTGGTAACAGATAGACAAAATCTCTTCCCTCAAAATGTTTAACGTCTGGATATAAACATGTTTAAAATTTATACATGTGGGTCCTTGGAGGAAACCTGCCCCATTATGCCCAGAGTTCAGGTGCCTTTGGGAAGAGAAAGTTTACCTAGTAAGTCAGTCTCAGATTTTAGAAGTGTATAAAGTGATGGAAATGGTCTCACCTACCAGAACTCTCCATTTTTGTAAAGCTCTGGACCCTGATAGTCCCAGTAACTTCAGTCTGAAGTCTTTGCATTCTCAGTGGTCATTCCAAAATAGAGAACTCTTTCTGCAACAGTCAAGAACCAGATATAAATTCTTTAAGTTTCTATTAAAGTACAAGAGTTGTCAGAGGGGACAGCCTAGTGGGAATAGAATTCTGTACTCTTGGTGTAAGGATGGGAACCTTCTCTTCATGAATGTTGACCCATCATGAGTCAGAAAGAGTTGAGTTTGAAATTCAGGATTTAAATGATATTCACAGCATATGATTGTGGAGAAGTGTTTCTACCTTTCTGAGTCCCAGTTTTCTTACCTGTAAAATGGCTGTAATCTCTTCCCTGCAAGCGTTGAGGTCAGGGTTAAATAAGATATATTTATAAAGCATTTAGCATAATACTTGGTACAATTATATAGACAGGTAAGTAAAGACATTTAAAATGTGTATATGGATTCTATTCTTGCTTCTCCACTTGCCCATAGACGTTTTACCGAATTCCTTTGTGTCTCAGTTGACCCACCTCTGAAATGGTGGTCACCCTACCTGTTTTTGTAGAAATCTAGAGACTCGTTACAGCTTCCGATTTAAAATTCACTATATAACTTCATTATAATCTATCAACAACTTAGCAGAGGTGGCAAAGGTAGGTCTAAAAAGCATCGAACTGCCTAAATGCTTAAATAAAACCAGTTTTGGATGAGACGTGAGTATTAGTTTGGTCAATGACTTGTTCCAGCTTTTAAGTAGAAACACAATGCAAATAATTATGTATTATCAATAATAGATAGGAAGTCTGTAAATGAGCTCATGTCTGCTGGAGGTAGATGAGATAATGTCTCTAAAATGCTTAAAGCTCCTGAAATGCAAATGACACGTGCTATCTCTGGCTATCTTGAGGCTATTCTGTGGACATTGGTCCTTAGCCAACGCCACAGTGTACCCAAGGGGGCCTGGTTGACTTGGAACATTTTCTGGAGGAGAGAATGGTTTTCTGCCTCGGAGGGCATGGGAAGTCTTCTCATCCATGGTCTCTGAGGGGGACTACCTTGAGCCATCATAGGGAGATGGTTATCAGTCCTGTTTGAGGCAGTGCAGTGAAATGGAACACGCAAAGCATGTAGAAACCAGGCTGCTGGAGACCGAGGCCAGCTCTGCCTGTTACCAGCAAACAAAGGGCCCTTGGAGAAACATTCTCCCTTTATACACCCAACTTGAAATCTAGAGCCATGAGAATGAACACCCTCTGTATTTATTCCCAGACTAGGCTGTCTCAAGCAGCATGAAGAGAGCATGAAGGGGGGACAAGTGAGATAGTCTTCCTGAATAAAATCCAGAAGTTTCAAGGCCTACTCCTGAATAGGGGTGTCCTGTTGGTCAAGGACCACCCCCCCAGATTTGTCCTCTGAGTTTTGCTGCTGTCTTGTGGTTCTCCTGTTTGATTACCCGACTCCTATCCCATAGGCCACAGGGGGGCACTTGGCTCTCCCTAATGTTCTGGCTCACTTGTAGACCACAAAAATTTCCTCACTTTACATCATCTAACCAAAACATGCTAGAACTTCCAAAAAATTTCTTTGTTAAACACTATGGATGAACACAAGAAAAGCAAAGATGGAAGGGCTATTGTTTTCCTACCTTCTGGCTTAAATTTTCTGATTCTGAATTAACACACTCACTGTTCCTGTCCCAGTTTACATGGAACCCCAGAGGAGAGAATGGCCTGCCCAAGTCCCTTGCTTTCTGTGCTCAGACTTGTCACTGTTTGGATGGTTCTGTAACATCAGCCCAAGAACACCCCACAGACTATGTTGACTCTCCATAACGTGGGTCAAGAATGTGAGACTCATTTCTCCCAGCTACCTCAGCTCTGCTTCCTTTGTTCTGGCTTCTGTTCTCATAGTCACTCCTCCCCATGTGACTGACATTAGAAGTTACTTCACTTGCAGGTAAGACTCTGCAGCCTACCATGGCAGTAGGGCTGAGTCCATGTAAACCCACCAGCCCATAAGTATGATACAATGTCAGTGGCATTCATCTACCTGCTCAGTCCTGGGACTTCCTCCTTCCTTTGCTCAGTCCCTTCACTGACTCATAATACTTCCAGTACTTGTCCATTTTCTTTTGGGAGTTGGGTGAAAAAGCAAAGAAAAGGAAGGGAAGAGGATCTGTAAAGCCCATAAGTTAATAATACTGCTTCAACTAATGGGATTTTAAACAAAAGGGAAGAATACACACACACACACACACGCACGCACACACACAATGGAAAGAATAACTCTTTCACCATGTTGATTCATTAAACAAAAATTTGAGTTCTTGCTATGTGCCAGGAACTCCTTGCCTACATTAACCCTCTTCAGGCCAAGCTCCAGCCCAGACTGGCCTTTTCTAATCACATAATTGAGAGGGCCCTGGGTTCTACAAGACATATAATCCATACCCCTCAAATTCACATTGAATATACTCCTTTGCATTGCTTCATCAAGTCTCGTGTATGGTAGGTCTGTCTCTTTAAGGTTAAAAATCCCTTCAAGGATAGAAAGCATGTCTTACTTTTCTCTTTTGTTCCCCACAGCAGCTAGTACAGGACTGAATGCATATTGTTATGTCTCTAAATGCAGGCTGACTGCTGGATGGACATGGGAAAGGAAAGTGAGGTTAATTGGGCTCACTTTGGTTGCTAGGTCTCAGGGAATTCTCTTTTTGTTGAGACTGTGTGTCATTTTCTCAAATTCCTCTTCTCCTAGATGAGCCTATCTGCAGGGATGCCCATACAGTCACAGCGACTCCTCAACCCTCTCATCACATTCTGTTGGCCCAAATGGGAGATTCCAGTGGACAGTTTGCCAAGAGGAATTACTGTCTCTGTGGTCTTTTGGATGCTTGGTGTGGCTTGTTCTTGCTAAATCCTATCTTTTTATACTCTTTACCATCCAGTAAAAACACTGGTCTTCTTCCATTCCTTCCTCATCATCTCCCACATCCAATTAATCACCAGGTCTTATCTCACCTAACTTCTCAAGATATTTCAAATTCAGTCCCTTATCTTCATCTCCACTGCCATTACCTTGAATCATGCCATTGTCACCTCATGACTAGTTTATCGCAACAACCTCCTAATTTGTTTCTCTGCCTTGGTTTAGCCCCTTTCACACTGGACCTGCAAGGACCTTTCAAAGATGCAAATCAGGTTACATCACTTTCTGCATAACTTCCTTCACCGGTGCTGCATTGCCCTGAAGATGAAGTCCAAACCTCTTGACAAGGGGACTCAAGACTCTTCTCAGTCTAACACCTACTTCTCCTCACTTCTCACCTTCCTTTGCTTGCTTCCCCCATGCCCTGGTCTCTACCCCGGTCCTGTTCAACTCTGTGCTTCTTGACATGCATCCTTACTCACCTCTGGACATTCTGAGTCATACTTTGGAAATGGTCCATTTGCTTCCCCAACCCTCCACTAGACCCCACAGCCTTAGAGGGCAGAGGTTCTGCCTTATCCTTACACAAAATAAGAACTTCAAAAACACTAGTTATATACATGAACATTTAAATGAGTTGTTGATGTTTTAATTTTACTGCTTTGTATGGGGTAAAATCTGACATTTATGAGTACTTATTATGCACCAGATTCTGCTTTAAGCTCTTTGAACATAAAAATGTAGTTCATTCTGAGAAGTAGATATTATTACATCTTTATTTTACACGTAAGGAATCTAAGGTACAGAGAGACTAAGTTACCTGCCTAATGTCATTCAGCTAATAAGCAGTTGAACAGAGAGGACCTCAGGTAGTTCTGGAGTGTTCACTCTTAACCCATATGCCCTATATTGCTTTGAATTCAAAGCTATCGATGCACTTACAGGGTATACTGTTGAGGCACGTTTGGGTGAGAGCCAGACTGATTAACAGAGAAGTGGGAGGAGATCCGTGGTAATGAGAGAAGGGTCTCTTGAATAATAAGCAGGACACTTGGGGAAGGGACTCAGCTGGGCAGGTGAGTGCCCAGTGCAATTCGTCTGTAACCACAGCCACTATCAGCCACGTATTCTTGGATAATCTTCTGGGACACAGAGAATCAGTTCAAGAAGACTCGAGTTGAACACTTACTGTTCTGTGTATTGGGGATACCAAAAGTAGAATAAGACATACATTTTTCAAGATACCTACAATCTAGTGAAATAGATTGCATGGAGAACTGTATAAGCCAAAGCAGACTGGGGGTAACAGTGTAATAGAGAAATGTCAATCCCCCTTCTTGTAATTAACTCACGTCTTCATTTCCCTGAAGGCTTGACTAGTCCGGCGTTTATTGTGGGGTGGTAGGTAGAAAAATGCTAAATTAATCCAGTCATAGGAGTATCAGATTCTCACCATCTTGGATCTAGTAAGTCCCAGAAAAATACTAGGAGGATGTTACATCAATGTAGGGAACAGAGAAGGGTCCATAGGCCTTCTTTTCCACTATTTTTATATAGTGGGGCTAAATGAATACTTAGTTCCTGGCTTACCCAGGGCCCTGGCTTTTCAAGGTTTTCTGTAGGACATTGAGACCCGTAATGTTTCTCTAGGCTAAGGACAGGGCTGGGGAGAGTGATGAGGAGCTACTTCAGAACAGACGTCAACAGAGCCCTTCTCTCCGTGCTGAGAACCATCAAACCGTGCCCGGTGCCCGCCAGGCAGAGGGACTGAGGCACAGGCTCCAGAGCACAGAGACAATGAGCTGGCCTCCTGGGGGACTCTCCCTGGAGACAAATGAGCTTTGCTGGACCAGTGGCCTTTGCTCATTCAGGGGGATGTGGAGTGGGGAGCTCGGATTGGCATGGCGTATAACTAAGGACGGCAGCTGGAGTAGCAGGTCAGGTGGTCCGGGCTTTGCGTTCTCTTCATGTCACAAGTCGAGTTTCGTTTTTCTCCAGATATTCCTGTTGCCCTGTTGCTTCCCTTGCCACAGTCCACAAGTTGTTCTGCATGCCACTGGAGGGATGTGACCTTATCCCCGAGCAGAGAGTCCAGGCAGGGAGCACACTCTGGAGGTGGAAAACCCAACCCACGAGGAAACCACGTAAACCAGCGGCAGAGGCGGTGCTGCCGTGTAAGATGCTTCCTCCCGTGCTCACTCTCTCCTGTTTCAGTGCACCCTTTCATGCCAGTAATTAAATCATGGCCACCTTGGGACTTTTAAATTCCAGAAGGGAAAGAAATACGATTGGAGCATGCCTCGTGTCTGCGTTATCAGTGGTCCTCTGTCAGGCTGGCTGAGGGAGGTGTGCGGGACAGCACTGGTCTTCTGTCCAAGCAAACCAGGCATAGCGAGGAAAGAAAGCTGACGGAGAATCACGTAAAGGCAGAATCTCAAGCATTTGGAACTGTGAAAGAGTGTCTTTTTTTTTTTTAATATATTTTTATTGATTTTTTTGTTTGTTTTAGAGAGAGAAGGAGAGATAGAAACATCGCTCGGCTGCCTCCTGCATGCCCCCTACTGGGGGTGGAGCCCACAACCTGGGCATGTGCCCTGACCAGGGATCGAACTGGAGACCTCTTGGTGCATGGGGCAATGCTCAATCCACTGAGCCACACCAGCGGCTGGACAAGAGTTTCTGTCTTAAAGAGAACGGACTAAACAGGGTTCTTGTAAAAGTGAGCATGAATGTTGAGATCATTCAGTTAGTTAAAGAGCACCCTGTCAGGTACCTACCATAACTACAGACACTCCTGAATAGGAAATCTCCAAGTCACTTGCTCTAGTGAAGTGGGGGAGGAAGAGGAAACACTCAAACCGGGCTTTTTCAGCTTCCTGTTCTGGGGTCAGGAGATGCAGGTAGAAGTGGTGGGGAAGACCTCTGTAAACTCTTCTGAGGTGGCATCATATTTTGGGAGACTGAGCTGGATAATATATGTTTATGGCATAAGGCCTTTAGAGAAATGCTTTATCGTATTATTGTAATGATGTTGTATGTGCTCTAAAAACACCTCCTGGACGTGAAGCCCTGCCCTGCATCCCCAGCTGTCTGCTCACTCCAGTCCCATACAAATGAGTTAATTACCTGTAGCCAGAGCAGACTTGGAAAACAAAGCAAGGAATGTGGGAAATAAAGGCTGTCTGCTTGTGTTCCAGTTTCTCCTTGGTTACATCACTGTCCCGAAGAGAACTGGGCAATTTCCTATAATACCAGAATTCCAGGAGGACTAGGTTTTTAGAATTTCTGACTGTGGAGACCTTGAGTAGAAAAGTTATTTAAGTAGAAAAGTACTTACAATGTAAGTCACCCATGGGCCAGTAGCCTTTGGGATAGGATTTGCCATTCTTGCCTTAGGGGGTCTTAAAACTTGAATAAAGAGAAATAGTAGGCAGGTCCAGCAAGTGGGACATGATTTTATTTTTGAGGGCATTGAGGTTGGGGAGGGGGATGAGTGGACAAACACTTGGAAATTAGAGGGAACTTAAAGATCGCCAGTTCTATTATCTGCATTTTTTAAATGAAAATGTTGACATCAGGTTATCTGTGCCTTGGTAGCGGCTTGCTTTAATTTTTAAATTGGAGCTCCATGGAAACAGCTTTACCTGTCTCCGAGTGTTAGACACAGCTGCTGGTGACTTCTGCTCCTCATTCCTCATCCTTGTTAGTCTTGTGTCATTATTCTGCCCATATCACATGGGAAGCAAAGGCTTGGTATGCAAGGTGATTATAAGCTGCATTCCCAAAGAAAGTGCGTGATACTGGATTGTAAACTCCTGAAGAACAATGACTTTGTTTCATGTGTCTTTTTATCTTTCTCAATACCAACCACTGTCTTTTACATAAATGTAATACTTAAAGATGTGCTGATTGATAATATTCCAGTTGTGAAAAATACCTTTAATATTTTCCTCAGTGGCAGGAACAGCGTAGAGGTAAGTGTGGGGACTTTGGAGACAGACTGCCTGTATTTGAATCCACCTCAGCCAAGTGTAAGCCATTACCTTGGGCAGGTGACCAAACTTCTCTGTGCCTTAGTTTTCTTGGCTGGAAACTGGAATGTCAATCATCCCTACCTTATAGGGAGGTTGTGAGGATTAAGTGAGGTAATATATGCAAAGCACTTAGTGGCTGGCAGAGAAAGTACTCCATAAGCATTAGCTATTACTAGTCACTATGCAAAGAAGGCTCTCTCTAACTGTTGTTGATAAATGTTCCAGAACAGACATGAATATCATGGCATTACCTGAGCACATCATGAATTAGAATGATTGTTGTAGAGGTCATCAATTCATATCATTCTGGACATTTCTTTGTTCAGAAATATATTTATATAGCTCTTAATCCTCTCTATTGCCTCTTTTTACACTGTGGTATCAAGGTTTTTTTTAACAAGTAAATGGATTTGCTAGTCTGGTCACTGTTGTCTAGAGTCATAGTCTAATCTGTCTATTGACCTCTTACAAATTATTGGTGAGGAGATCCCAGTGACTTTCCCTTGGGTCCCACCCAGACATCCCTATAGATCTGCCTGTCCTTCCTGTCCATCTTCAGTAAGGCTAGGTGTGTGTTCTTCCCCCGTGTTTGCCACCAGTCCTCAGTCAAATTGGTCCTAACCTCTTGGTCACTGTTCCTTTGCAGCTTGGGGATTTTCTTTTGCTCATCCTTGAGAATCCAGCATGAAACCCATCTTAACTTGAATAAGAGAAATCCAGCTTTTATATTCCTACTCATCCATTCATCCAACTGTCACTTTGTTCATTGGCTCTTTGTCCGAGATGTTATTGCATGACTGACCCCTAACTGATATGAGTAGGTGTCCTCATTCTCGTTTTATTTCCACAGCATGTTCCTCCAGATCTCTGTGTCTGCAGTTTTGTGCTGGAGCAGTCCCTCTCGGTCAGAGCCCTGCAGGAAATGCTCGCCAGCACAGGTGAAAATGGCGGCGAAGGGGTGAGTACCTGAATTGTGTCCTAGGTGGGGGTTGGGACACACCATAGCCCAAAAGTATATACTTCATTTTGTTCCTTGAGCTTTGAACTGAAAAACCTTGGGGTCCTTGAGATGATCCATATGGAGATAGTAAATCCTTCTCCCTGAGTTTAAATCCTCTTATTTAGCAACTCTAATCCTCCTCCCTTTGGATCAACAAACTTCCACCAGAAAATAGAAGAGACCACCATTGAGGCTGCCTGAGCAGGGCATCTGATATTCAACCTGCTCCCCTTGCCTATTCCAAAACCCACCAGGAAATGTGGAGAGGCCGTGAGGGCCTTGAGATGGGGGGGAGGGGGTACCTATTAAGCAGGTACTTTTTTTCTTGGGAAAGTCTCCTCAGAGATTTCTGACTGCCCCAGTGGAGCACAACCAGGTTACAGCAGTTTGGAAAAGATTTCGTGTAGAGTTCAGAGTCTTTGACATGTGCGCAGAACCCCACAGTTGCACACATGATGAGCAAATACAGAGCTGTCTTGAGTGTCTCTTACTTGAGTCAGTAAAATGGTCCCTAAGTATTAAACTGAGGGGCGATGTGCCATATCTCCCCTGTCAGAAGGTCTTTGGCTGGAGACTTCAGAATAATGTTTGACCCTTTCTTTCCTTAATGACCCACATCTATTTATATCCATTTATCATCAATTATTTTTATGCTATAGCCTGAATATCTCAAATACAAGGACCCCTTTCCATTCTCTTAAATGCTGCCTTAAATGACTGTCTTTTATCTTCTGGGCTTTGGTTCCTCCTGTGCTTACTGCTCACCACCACCACCATTTTTTTTTCCCCACTCAGCTGTTCAGTGTTCTTTCTAAAATGAAGATCTAATCATTATACTTCCCTGTTTTAAATACCTTGGTCATTTATTACCTTGTGAAAATTTCCAAATTCCTTAGCCAGACATAAACCCCTTCAGGATTCAGTGAGCCCTGCTCACCTTTCCCGCCCCCTCTCTCCCCACATCCCCCCAGGCACTCTGTTCCAACCACACTGAATTCCTTTCACTTTCTCACGCGTGACCGTGCTCTTTCACCAGTGATCATGTGCATCAGCAAGTCCCTCCATTTAGAACAGCTTTTTACTCCTCTCTTCCTGTAGGTAATCTCTCTACTTCTCCTTCAAAGAGCCAGTTTAGATATTAGGTCTACTGAGAAGCCTTTGCTGACCCTACAAGTCCGGGATGCGTGCCCTTGCTTGTGCAAAAGTCAGTAAATAGTTCTTCTCATTCTATACGATGATTGCAAGTCTATTTTCTGTATCCTGTACTGGAGAGTAAGCTGCATGTGGGTAAGAACTAGTTGCTGTACCTAGCACAGATTATTCTTACTCGACTCTAAGGAACTTCTACATAATAAAGAAGTATCTCATTTCTGGTCGAAGAGACAATGACTGGAGGCTCAAGAGAACTAGTATTTTACATTTAGGTAATCTTCCAGCTCTTAATGTGATCTCACACAAGCCTTTTAATCTCTTGAGGCCAATGTGTTCTCATCTATAAAATTAGAATATTTAATTAGTTTTCTAGGGTCCTTCACACTAATGTTTGTGATTCTTCACTGTTTTGGTAGAATAAAATGATTTTGCCAGCCACCTGAAAATAGCTTTGTTTTCTTCCTTAGAGCATGAACACGGGTGATTTTTTGTTCTTTTGATGTTCATTGAAGTCTGTGTTTACTCCCCCCTTGCGTTGACCTCAGCACCCCATGCTTTCCTCCATGGGCACATACCCTCAAACATTTTCAGTTTAGTGTAACAAATTTATTTTTCATTGCTCATTCTTTTTCCAAGACTAATAGCTCATCATTTACAGATGTCTTTGCATATCACCACACTCACTGCCAACCAAGATCAGCTCAACCCTGCCTACTTACAGCCCCAGGATAAAAATTGGGAAGATAGAAGCTGTATTACCTGGAGAATTATCTCTTGGGCATTCTGTTTTGTTCAAAAACTTCATTTCAAAGAACTTTTTTTCTTTATCATTTAGCTTGAGTGGTTCATGGAGTCCTATAGATGACAAAGCAAATTAAAAAGTTCTGGTTATAATCCTTGCTCTTCTTTGCTGCCAAGAACTTAATAGCCTTAACTTTGTCTTAAAAAAGAACAAATACTAATTTATCTTCCAAATAGAAGGCAAAGACCAACTTAATAAGGTTGACTACTTAATTTGGGAACATATGAATAAGACTTCCCATAATTGCCAGCCATGTTATAGCAGAAGTTTATTCAATATCGCTATATATTTCAGGGACCATCTTTAATATAGAATATGTAAAAACCAATACATTCAGTCTTATTGGGGAATTTATTCTCTTTGAAGACTCAAGTCCAAAATAAACGACGCTTAACATCTTTATTATTAAATATTCATTAGATAACAATAATCACCATGTTGGGTCAGACTGAAATTTACCATGTGTCTTATTGCCTTTTTGTGCTATTTTACCAAACAAACAAAAAAGAGATCTAATAGTTATTTTCCATCTTGACACTATTATTATTATTAACTGGAGATCTTAGAGCTAGAAGGAAGGGACTTGAAAGGAGAGCTGGAGTAAGATGAGACAGTGTACTCTTTTTAAATGATTAAGATTTTATTATTCATTGGTGGCTCCAATAATTAGTTACCTGAACTGCAATTCAATAACTCTAACCCTCTGGGAACTCTGTCACAATTCCACCCAGGCTCTCAGTCTTTATTATGAGAAGTAATACTTGTATCTAACCTCTTGAGTCTGATTGTTTTCCTTTTCTGAAGTGATTGCCGTGCACATTTACTGTTAGAAATTAATTTTACTTTAGATGGTAATATTCATCAGGGAAGAAAAAGAAAAAGAGGGAAAATAAAGAAGGAAATGAGTTAACATGACAGACCATAATGATTCTCTGGGGAGCCTGGGGATGTTTGAATGGGATGACAACTCCTTTGCATGCTGGTCCCTTGTGTTTGGAAGTAGGTATCTACTGCATTTAAATAGATATTAGCTTCACTAATGATCATGACTGCCACCAAACGGGATGCTCTGATGAGTATGATTTTTTCCTTCCAGCCATAAATTGGTCCTTGTGTGCTGTGTCTGTTCACTGCTGTGCTGCAACGGAACATCTTTTAAAAGTGACTTCACTTGTTTATTCACCTTATGAGTGCACAGAAGTCCTTCTGCAAGGATTTACAATTCTGCAGGGATTCCTCTTGCTAACAAAGAAAACAAAGATGTCTAGCTCCACTTAACAACAAGAGTTTATTATTGAAATGTCCTTAGTCACAGCCAGTAGCATGAGGGACCCAGCTATATGTTGAAAAGGAGAATAGATGAGGAGGAGGACCTGGGGGCAGAGGACGCTTGGTGCCCCTCAGAATCCACGCTAGTTACACTCGTCCTTGGGTCACTTTAACTCTGATTGAATTTTATCTAATTTTATTCTGGGGGAGATTGCCAACAGATTGATACTTGGCACTGTGGCCAATTAAATGTCTGGAGTTTGAAGTACAATCCCTGCTTGCAAATGTTAAAGTCTTTTCACATTTTTGATTGATTGGACTGACAGTATGTGAAATACCCAGCCACCTTCAGCAGGACATGGGGCTATAGGAGATGTCACCATCTCCCTCTGAGTCCTCATTCCCCATCATCCTATAGAAATGACTTTGAATATAGAGCAAGCAGCATTGTAGCAAGAAAAGGTCATTCTTCAGAGTCAGGCAGATACGTTTTCAGTCCGGCCTCTACTGGACCAGGTGACCTCTGGGGCAAACGATTTGTCCTTTCTGCACCTTACTTTCCACGTCTTTAAAATGCAACCTACCTCATAGGATTGGGTGAGAAGTAAATAAGTGCCTACAAGTGCCTGGCAGGGGGTGTGGGGATGAATATTGGTTCCTCTTTTCTTCTCTCACTCGCTTCCACCTGTCACAGATCCTTCAGGATCTACTCATATTCCAAGGAAGGCGAGTTCCATGCTGTATGACCAGGTGCATGTTACATCTCGGGCTGTATAACTACAAATGAGTTTTGACATGAGTGGGCATGATGCTTCTAAGAAAGAAAGGCCTTGATTAACAAAATTACCAGCTGCCCTCCTTCTGATAAGGGCTCTGGTTTTCTCTAAACGTTGACTTAATCATTGGCAGACTTTTACCGTTAAAAAAACGACATGAAATATACCTATAGAAATCATTATAATTAATGTTATGGCTGCCTCATTTATGCTACACTTTATATGACACATAAGAGCACATAACCTCATGAACACGTAAGATCATGCTTGAGTTGAGATGCTGAAACATCTAGAATGTCGATACACCTTGATTGGGAAATGTGACCTGGGAAGACAATATTTCTGCAAGTATCTTTCTCACAGATATACTCACTGAGAGGCGGTTCCTTAATTCCCTGACTTATTTATGTGAAAGTCCCATTAACCCTAAAAAGGAGTTTTAGGCTCCTGTCATTTGCCCTGTTCTTAGAGTGGCAATACTACACACAGCACAGCTGCTGGAGAAATGTACGTATGACATGGCACATTCGTCACGCCCGAGGACGGTGTGCCCGTGCCTTCCGAGAAGCTAGGAGGTTGTCTCCTGGCATCGTGCGACCTTGTAAACAATCAATGTGACCTCGACTTACATTGTGCTGTATTCATGTAAAGCTCCGTAAAGGACATGTCATGAGATACTTTGCAGCCACGTTCAGGACATTCACCCATCTGATCAAGTCACCGATAAGTTGGTCACAAAAATGTGACGTCATCATTAGAAAAGAATGTGCTAAAGAAGCATCTACCCCGACATTGTTATGTCATGGACAAATCAAAATAGATGCTGATGAGGGGAATTTGTGTAAAGGCTGAACTCCAGCTGTGTCCACATTGAGAGACCTTGTGGTCAACTCATGGAGAATAAGGAAGGGTAATAGGATCCCTACCTCTTTGTTCCTGGGGCCCTGAGCTCCCCCATCCCTTCTATATTACAGAAGAGAGGGGATGTCTCCATCATCCAGATTTAGCCTATCATCTGAGGATTTTGCCTTCCCTTCATAATTGTCAGACAAGAGCCAAAATGAGAATGTATTTTGGTATGTGTGTGGGGAGTGAACAAGACTGTCGGAGGAACGGTGTACATAATTCTAAATAAACTTCATCCCCACTGTCATTTTTTTAAAGACTACATTTTTTAAAAGAGGGAAATCATTGAATGAGTCAAATCTAACAGTAGGTATCAATTACGCCTTAGAGTAGGACATAAAATTTCCTTTGGAGGAAAAGTACAGTCACTTCTGCGTGTATCATGATGTAAATCCCAGGACCTGCCCATGCACGGGGGAGCCAGGATGCACCAAAACAGCCCTGTCAGGTGTTCAAGTCTGACCTTTTGTGTGAGTTGGTAAAAAGCTCTGCATTAAGCTCCCCAGCTGTCTCCTAGGTGCCCCGGTCAGGACTTCCCCACCCCAGGGCCAGCACCCAGCAAGGCTGTTTGTTCGGCCTGGGGTCATTACCCCTGCCTACTGCCTAGTCCGTGAGAACTGTGTACCGTGGTATTGAATTCTCAACCTGCTTGGCTTGACCTTGTTTTTCTTTTGAAAGGGAGAAAAATAGCTGTCTGATTTTGGATGCTTCCATTTCTTTTTTTTACTCTATGGCTGATCATCCTTGCCTGCTACAAAAATAATACTTGGTATTTACAATATAACAACCAAGTGTACCTGGTGTAATGGCTCTTACCTGTAAAAGCTTAGGGGGCTATGTGTCGAAAACTACTCTTTAAAATCTGCCCTGGGTTTGAGTTCACCTTGCAGACTTGCTCCTGGGAGGCAGCCTGTTCTGGTGACAAAGCTTGGGGTCAGGAGGTTTGGGTTTCGTCCTCACACTGAACCAACTGGAAGTTTGTGGGCAAAGCTGTCCCCTCCTCCGGGCTTTGGTCTCGCCATCTCTAAATGACTACATCACTTAGATGCAGAAGTACTTGCTCCTGTCTGTGAAGGTCGCAATGCGCCAAGTTAAAATGGAAAAGGGTCACCACCTCACCTGCTCTGGAGTGCCCCGTGACTACAGCAGACCACCGATTAGTTGTGAAAGTGCCAGCCTGTTTGTGTTAGCCCTTATTCCTGAGACCCGGGCTCCCATCAGTTTAGGTAGAATGAATCAGTGTGTTTTCTTTCTTTCTGCCTTGGTGTGGACAAAGAGAATGGACAGCAACCCTAACACACCAAGTGATGACTATATAATCTTATATTTTGTTTGTGACGTGAATCTCCTGTACACTTTCTTGTGGAAGGATACGGGATGCATTCCGTAGTGTTGACAGACTTTCTTCAGAGCCAGGCACTGTTTTTCAGAAATTAAATAATCACGAGAGGCCTCCAAACTAAGGTGTTTAATATATTTTTTTCATAGACCGAATTGCCACTAAACATATGTCTCTGCTCTTTCCCCTTCCCCTCCTTATGGTTCTTTCTCGGGTTATGCTGTAATTTTAGGATTTTATGCTGATATCATGGATTTTAATGTTTCTCTGAGACGCTGATACTTAAGAAAATGTATGCAAATGATTCATTGTTGAACTGATCTTTTGATAACGTGATATCTAATTAATATCTAATATGCCATCTGAAAAACTTACTTCGTGGTAAGAAAGCCCCTCTTTGGTAAGGGAAAACTCCGATTCACTGTTTGCAGTATTGCTAAGGGAAAAAAAATCCCAAATCGCCCAATGTAGGGACTGACCATTTCCTTTGGGTGGATTTTCTTGCATAAATGTAATTATGAAAAAGTGCTACGGACAAATTTAGACAACAGCATATTGCTTGCTTGCTAGTTTCCTGATGACATCAGCACTGTACCGGGAAAAGAAAGTAAACACAAACTTTTGCATCTAATGCTGCTGCTAGCTTCTAACTAAAAGAAAATACTCTCTCCAGGTAGGAAATCCACCCCCTTTATTCTCATTGGGTTTTTTCTCTGTAGTATCAGTAGATTCCTCAAATTATTTGGAAGCTTTCAGCAACACCTGCGCCCACTAAAACATCCACTGACTGTTTTGTTTCTGATTTTGCTAGCTCAGTGACCTCTCGGAATGGGTATGTTATTCACTCCTTAGTACACACCTACTTTGCATGGAGCCCTGGCTTCAGCTGTATTTGTAATGCATTGGGCCTATCCCCTGTGAGTGTTCCGGGCAGTTTCCATTCTTTGTGCCTCTGCAGTTTAAGAAAGCACCACACCCTTCAGTCTTGTGGAATCAGAGGTGGCTGCACACTTCGAAATTTGTTGCCTAGACGCTCATCTGAAACTGCTACTCTGCAGTTAAGAGAACGGCTTGCCTGTGGAGTCTGGTTTTTTCCCCTTCAAGACACTGAAAATTGGTTTTAAAAGTCTCTCTTTTATTGCCCTGACCAGGTTGCCTGAGTGGTTACAGCATCAGCCCATGCATCTAAGGGTTGCAGGTTCAATTTCCTGTCAAGGTCACGTACGTGGGGTGCAGGTTCAATCCCTGCTCCAGTCGGGGCACTTGCTGGAGGCAACCAATCAATGTGTCTCTCTTACATCGATGTCTCTCTCTCTCTTTCTTTCTTTCTTTCTTTCTTTCTTTCTTTCTTTCTTTCTTTCTTTCTTTCTTTCCCCCCGTACTTTTCCCCTCCTTCCCTTCCACTCTCTCTAAAAATCAGTGGGAAAAGTATCTTCAGGTGAAGATTAACAAAACAAAAAAGTCTCTCTTTTTTTCCTCTGGATATGGTCTATGGCCCATGGCCATAGGTTTTGACTTGGAAAGATGACAAGTGTGCAGCCTTGCCTTAGTCCAAGTGGCTCGGTGCTTCAGACCTTTCCCAGAGCTATTATGCAACTCCAGCTCTGCCCCTCCATGAGGCTGGAATTCATAATAAAAATGGAAAAAGCTAGTTCGATCTTCTCCCTTTCTCACACGACATCCCCAAAGTGAGCCACCAAAAGAATTCAATGTTAATTCCAACGGTTGAGAATAACCATTAAGTTTAACTAGCTTTTTACATTTCTTCATATCCTGAGTAGAAGCATTTTCACGTGAACGAACCCACAGAATTAATTTTTAAAGCGCCAGACTCTGTCAAATACCCCCTCCTCGTTTCTGAATATAGTGCTTCAGCTTTAGTGGAATTGCCTTTTCATTGGTGACAGTTTCTTTTCGTTCTGAAGTTGGTGCCTCATATTCCAAATTGTGATCCTGGTGTTGTTTGGCAGATGTGATAACATAGAGCTTTGCTTATGTCACCCTGTAGTGACTGCTGTCTGGAGTTCTTTTCATTCTTGCTGTGGACATTCGAGTGCTGTGTTCATATGGTCATGTCATGATGACTTCAGTCAACTTAGCTTGAGCTCCTTCTCGTGGCTGGACAAAAGGTGGTTTCTGTGTGTGTGTGTGTGTGTGTGTGTGTGTGTGTGTGTGTGTGTTTACAATGTAATTGCAAAAAAGTGTAAAGATTTTTATGAAAGTTTCTTAGAGCAATGAGAAGGGCTTGGGGTATCTCAGCTTCCGCCAGCATGTACTAAGTAGGTAAATCGTTCTGTTCTTGGGGAGGGGTGTTTTGATGAGAGATGGTGCAGAAATTTTTAATAAAAAATAACTTTATTTGGGGGACAGGGGCAGAGATGGCTTGTAAAAATGGATCTCAGCTGCATTTTTAGGAACATGTTTTAATCCTAAATTGTAACGTATTTGGATTTGGGGGAAATCTTTTGTTTTAAGAGACCTGCTGACCTTTCACAAGTGAAGCCCATCTGGAATTCAAGAAATTCTGGGAGAATAGAAACCTTGCAATGTATTTATTAGACTTCTCCTTTGACTGTGTGATTTACTTTTCATAGCTACCAGAGTTTCAAGTACATATTTGTAAGGACTATTGAATGAACTAGAAAAGACTCCAACTCGTGTCCATCTCGTGACAGTCTAAGGAAAGCACTTCTATGGGTATTCTGGTAAAGAAAAAGCAAGTTGGTGCCAAGGAAATGCTGATCTCACCTGGCATTTGAGTCCTCACCACAGTAAAAACCCTGTGGCCAGCACCCAGCCCTGCAGTGACTGCTGTCGGGTCTTAGCGTGGAAGGACCCGAAATGATCAGGCGGCATCAGCGGAAGGAGAGTAAGAATATGAACAAGAATGTTAGGGGGCCGAGGGCTAAAAGGGCCTCCTGCTCTGCAGGGGGGGAGGAGGAAGCCGAAGGCAGAATGCTTCTGCTTTTACCTGGCGTCTCCTGTGGCTAATTTTGTTTTCTCAATTAGAGTTGACATTTCGTATAACTGTGATTTTCAACCGTTCTCATGGCACGCATAAACTAATTACTAAAATTCTGTGGCACACCAAAAAATATATCTTTTTTTTTTTTTTTGCCAATTTGACAAAAAAAAAAATATACACACACACACACACACACACACACACACATATATGTATAATTTTGACTCATTGACCCCAGATGACTGTTGTGCTGGCTGCTGCCATTTTTTACTTGACAACCTCAGGGAAAAGAGGTCAGGTATTGCATGTTTTAAAAATTCTTGCAGCACACTAGTTGAAAATTGCTGCCATATGACATTGGTTTAAAGCACACAGCATAGTGGTTAGACATTTCTATAAGTTATAGGATGACCCCTCCCCCAACAAGTGTAGTCCGCACCTGATTCTTAAGCTGGTACTGAGGCGGGAGAGGGGAAGTGCTGAGCCTGGCCCCCCGGTCCTGAGCTATCGCCCTGGTGGGAGGGGACACAGTGCGGGCCTGGGCACTGCCACTCTCGGGCCTTGTTCTGCCCTCTGCAAAGTGTGGGCTCTGAACTACATTAGAAGCTCCTACACATCTTTGGACACTGTCCCAGGACCAGTGTCTGTCCTTGAGGAAGGATTCGAAAGTCATCAGGGGAATGAGGAAAATAAAAACAAGGTAGTGAAACAAGTTTCACGAAGCTAACTTTGCAAATGGGAAGATCTGCCTTTTATTTCCTGTGATTGTGTCTTTTTTAGTAGTAGAGTGTGTAATGGTCATAAAGTCAGTTTCTTGTTGTTGTGTGTTTGGAAATTATAGTGATAGTGGCGGTGACGGCTTGCTTGCTTGCTTTCTGAGTCCTTTTGGGCGGAATGTAAATAGGCAGCTGCGCTGATGGTCAGCTGATGATGAGTTTTGCTCCTGTTGAAACTGCACCAGTTCTTGAACTCGTCACAGCATGTGGACTCGTGTTCTAAGTAGTTTCCCCAAACACAAGACACGTAGTTTGGCTTAAAAACTGTTGATTTATTTTTTTTTTTTAATGAAACTGAGATACTAGCGGGTGCCCTGGTTGGTTTAAGTATCCACATCTTTCTCAGTGATGGAAGGAAGAGGAAGGGACTATAGGCACCAGCTGTGCCTCCTGTGTTTGTTTTGGAGAGGAACGTGGACCCAGCAGGTCAATTGCAACCACCTGCTGCCATCTCCTAAAGCATGTGACGCTGGGTCCCCCCCCCCTTTCTCTGCACTTTTCGGCTTTCGTGGTGGAGCGCGGCGGGCAGGAGAGCCAGGATGTTCTAAAGGAGTTAAGGGCTGTTCCAAGGTCGATGCAGACAACACCACGAAAGCTTGTGCTGAAGAACAGTCTTTAGGAGTTGGCTTGAGAAGGTGCTTCTTATCCTGAGTCCCGTGAGCCCTGCTGTCCGGGTGCGGGTGGGCTAGTGATGGAAACCCATGGGATAGCCACTCCTGAAAATACCTGTTCGCATGTCTTTGGCGAGATATTACAAAGGTAAGTTGAAAGCATTACTTTTATTTTATTTTATTTTTAACTATGTGTGTGTCTTTCAAATAGTTGTTTATTTTCTAAAGTTTATGACTTGATATTGGAAATTTTCAGAATTGCGGCTGGGGTGCAGAATGTCCAGATTTTGTCTTCTCAGTGCAGACAGGTCACTGATCCTGATTACTGCGCGTCTTCCGGCAGGCAAGCAGAGAGCACGGTGGTGCCGATGCTCTGAAACTTCATACAGCACTTTGCACTTGTAGTTCGGGACAGAGATGAGGAGAGAGAACAGCTGCTTTGCCCCAGAGTCTTAGAACTGTCCCCCCCGACTCAACCCTGGCAGCTGTCCCCTATGTCCTGCCCTCATGCCAGCTTGATAAAGAACTGTGTGCAAACCCTGATCCAGTGTTAGTTTACACAAATTTGGGGGATTAGTTTACACGAATTTGGGGAATAATAACCTGATGTAATATATCATCTCAAATTCATATTCTTTCTCTGAGCCTTTTCATTGGGTTCAATAACATGTTTCTCCGCCTATTTAATCAAGAGATTCCAATAGTGGAGAAAATAGAGGGTGAATACTGAACAATATTCAGAACCTCTGCTCTGCCCGGGGTTGTATATTCTGTGGTGGTATCTACTCCCTGTTCTTTTCCTGCAGCCCACCCAGGTGGGCCTCACCTGGGGAATGGTCTAAGCAGTGGACTGTCCTCTGACCGCAGGCAATCGACCCTGGTCACCAGGAGAATGAGTAACTGCTGTTTCCCAGCTCATTTTTCCTCCGGGGCAGCCACTGGGATGTGCAGGGCAACCGCATGTCCACACCCATGAGTTATTAGCAACACTGATCTCAGTCACCGCCAGTGGGTGAACAGCAGGACGGCAGTGTCCCGGGCTCTCTCCAGAACACAGTCTCAAGTTACCCTGTGTACATGGAATTCCAATTCCTCGTCTCATCACCTGCCTTTTCCTAGGGCACACATCCCTTCTCCACCCTTCACTGTGTCTCTCCCCCAGGTGGAGCTACCTAGGCCGTGCTTGCTTCCCCTCTAGCCCTCTTTACTTCCCTTGCAGTCTTTGATTAGATCTTATTAGACTGAGCTGTTTCCCAAGGCAACCTGGAGCGATAAGTTAACGTGTTGATTCCTGGTGCTAATAGGTCCAATTCCACCTGATCTTTTGTTTCATCTGATTTCTCTGTGCTGGCAGGAATGCAAAATGCTCCTCAGCTCTGCCATCCCGCCCCATCTGTCTGTCTGTCCATAAGGACTCACTGACTGTGCACATTAATACATTAACTTCATTTGAATCTTATGAATAAACCTTGGCATTTTTCTTTCTTGTGAATAACAAATAGCACTCAATATTTCCCCGCATTTACACTTGTCTTTCCAAACGTATCGCCCTGTCTAAAAGGAATCTGAGTCTCTAAGTAACAGATTTCCTTTGGTCAACAGCTCTATTGTACTGTGCTGTTCTTTCTTTATTTGAAAGCACACCATTCCCACCCCCTGGTTTCATGAGTTTCCTGGGTGTTAAGGAAGCTCTTCCTTGATTCTTCAAGCTGCATAAACAGCTATAGATGCATATTGATTATTTACAGTGGTAAGTTACCAGGAATTTTTATAGCTGCCCTGGCCCCAGTGTGTCTGTCCCTCTGACTGTCCATCATACCGTGGACTCTCTCAGATAACATTATTTGCTTCTTCGGGTTTAGGGGGATCACTGACAGTCAGCAGAAGTGTTGCCCAATGAAAATAACAGAGATCAACTACAACATTGTTGTTTTTTCAGTTTTATTGAGGTGCAATTGACATACGACAGTGTATAAGTTTAAGGTGTACAGCATAATGACTTGACATACATATATTGTGAAAAGATTCCTGCAATAGGTTTAGTCCTTCATTCACTACCTCATATAGTTACTTTCTTTTCCCCTTGTGATGAGCACTTTTAGGATTTCCTGTCTTAGCAGCTTTCTAATATATCATACAGCAGTGTTACCTATAGTCATCATGTTGTACATTACATCCCTGTACTTACTTTTTTAAATTTTTTTCTTTATCGATTTTAGAGAGAAAGGAAGGGAGAGGGAGAGAGAGATAGAAACGTCGATGAGAGAGAACATTGATTGGCCACCTCCTGCATGCCCCCCACTTGGGGATCGGGCCCACAACCTGGGCATGTGCCCTGCCTGGGAATCGAACTGGCAACCTCTTGGTGCATTGGTCAATGCTAACCACGGAACCACACCAGCCGGGCACATCCCTGTACTTATTTATATTGTAACTGGAAGTCTCCGCCTTATAACCACCTTCATCCAATTCCCCCACTCCCTATTCCTCCCTTGGTAAACACAAATATGATCTCTTTTTCTGTGAGTTTTGGTTTCATTTAGATTCAACATATAAGTGATATTATACAGTATCTGTCTTTGACTTATTTCACTTAGCATAATGCCCTCTAGGTACATTAGTCTTGTTGCAAATGGCAGGATTTCCTTCATTTTTTATGGCTGAAGAGTATTCCATTGTATAGATATACCACATTTTGTTTCTCTGTTCGTCTGTTGACAGATTATTTCCATGCCGTGGCTATTGTAAATGCTGCAGTGAACACAGGGGTGCAGATATCTCTCCGACATGATGTTTTCATTTCCTTTGAAAGATAACCAGAAGTGGAAGTTTTGGCTCATATGCTGGTTCTATTTTTAATTTTTTGAGGAATCTCCATATCGTTTTCCATGGTGGCTCTGCCAATTTACATTCCCATCAACAGTGCACAAGGGTTCCCTTTTCTCCATATCTTCACCAGCATTTACCTTTTATCTTTTTCTTTTTTTTTTTCCTCACCCGAGGACATTTTTGCATTTATCTTAAGATAGAGTGGAGGGGGGGGAGAGAGAGAAACATCGATGTGAGAGAGACAACCAGGTGGTTGCCACCACATGACCCCAACCAGGGCCGGGGACAAACTGCAACCGAGGTATGTGCCCTTAGCGGGAACCAAACCCGGGACTCTCCGGTCCGCAGGCTGACGCTCTAACCGCTGAGCCAAACTGGCCAGGGCTGCCTTTTTCCTTTTTCATAGTTGCCATTCTAATAAGCCTGAGGTGATATCTCACTGTGGTTTTGATTTGCATTTCCCCAATAATTACTGATGTTGAGCACCTTTTCATGAAATTCTTGACTATTCGTTTGTCTTCTTTGGAATAATATTTATTCAGGTTCTTTGCCCATTTTAAAAATTTTACTTGGGGTTCTTTTACTATTGCGTTATCTGAGTTCTTTATATATTTTGTATATTTAGTCCCTTATCATATATATGATTTCCAAATATGTACTTTTTCCCATCCTGCAGATTGCCTTTTCATTTTGTTGATTGTTTCTTTTGTTGTGCCGAAGCTTTTACATTTGATGTAGTGCCACTGTTTATTTTTTTTACTTGGTTGCTTTGCTTTCAGAGTCATATCCAAAACATTATTGCAAACACTCATGTGAGAAGGAGCTTTTTCCTATGTTTCCCTCTAAGAGTTTTATGACTTCAGTCTGGTCTTGTGTTCAAGTCTTTAATTCATTTTGAGTTTAATCTTCGTGAGTGGTATAAGATTAGAGTCTAGTTTCATTCTTTTACATGTGAATATTCAATTTTCCCAGCACCATTTATTGAAAAAACTGTCTTCTCTGTAGAGGGTATTCTTGGCTCTCTTGTCACATAGTAATTGACTGTATAAGTGTGGGTTTATTTCTGGGCACTCAATTCTGTCCATTGATCTATGTGTCTGTTTTTATGCCAATACCATACTGTTTTGATTATCATAGCTTTATAATATAGTTTGATATCAGGAAATGTGATGCCTCAACTTTGTATACACACACACACCTTTCAGGATTGCTTTGGCTATCAGGAATCTTTTGTAGTTCCATATAAATTTTAGTAGTAGTTTTTCTACTTAAAGAAATGCCTTTGTAATCTTGATAGGGATTGCATTGAATCTGTAGATTGCTTTAGGTAGTATAGACATTTTAACAATATTAATTCTTCCAATCTATGGACACAGGATATCTATCCATTTATTTTTTTCTTGTTCAATTTCTTTTATGAATGTCTTGTATTTTTCAGTGTAAAGATCTTTCACCACCCTGGCTGGTTTGGCTCAGCAGTTAGAGCTTCGGCCTGCGGTCCAGAGAGACCCAGGTTCAGTTCCCGCTAAAGGCATGCACCTCAGTTGCAGTTTGTCCCCGGCCCTGGTTGGTCGTGCAGGTGGCAGCCACTCGATGTGTCTTTTTCACGTCGATGTTTTTCTCTCTCTCTCTCTTCCTCTCTCTCCCTCCCACTCTATCTGAACAAAAAATGAAAAAAATGTCCTCAGGTGAGGATTAAAAAAAAAAATCTTTCACTACTTGACTAAATTTATTCCTAATATTTTATTGTTTTTTTTTTTTTATTAATTTATTTTTGTTACAGAGGTTTCTCCTTTTTTTCCCCATTGACACCCTCCTCCCCATCCCCCCACCCTGTCCCCAGCCTTGTTGTCCATGTCCATCACTTATGCATACATGTGCATAAGTTCTGTGGTTCATCTCCTCCCTCCCCCCCACCCCCTCTCCTGAGGGGTGTCAGTTTATACCCTACTTCCACGTCTCTGGGTCTACCCTGTTCCTCAGACTGCTATGTTCATTATATTCCACAAATAAGTGAGATCATGTGATATTTGTCTTTCTCTGCTTGGCTTGTTTCGCTTAGGATAATACTCTCGAGGTCCCTCCACGTCGTCTCAAAGGATAAGAGATCTTTCTTTCTTACAGCTGCATAGTACTCCATTGTGTATATGTACCACAGCTTTTTTATCCATTCATCCACTGATGGACACTTGGGCTGTTTCCAGATCTTAGCTATTGTAAATA
Organism: Tadarida brasiliensis; assembly: GCA_030848825.1. Classification (NCBI taxonomy): domain Eukaryota; kingdom Metazoa; phylum Chordata; class Mammalia; order Chiroptera; family Molossidae; genus Tadarida; species Tadarida brasiliensis. The sequence goes on along the minus strand of CM061257.1, from coordinate 169,397,566 downwards.
GTGCTGCTATGAACATGGGGGTACATGTATTTTTTCTGATTGGTGTTTCAGGCTTCTTAGGGTATATTCCTAGAAGTGGGATCACTGGGTCAAATGGCAATTCAATTTTTAATTTTTTGAGGTAACACCATAGTGTTTTCCACAGTGGCTGCACCAGTCTGCATTCCCACCAGCAGTGTACTAGAGTCCCCTTTTCTCCACACCCTCGCCAACACTTGTTGTTTAATGATTTGTTGATGGCGGCCATTCTGACAGGTGTGAGGTGATACCTCATTGTTGTTTTAATTTGCATCTCTCTGATGATTAATGATGTTGAGCATTTCTTCATGTGTCTCTTAGCCATTTGTATGTCCTTTTTGGAGAGGTGTCTATTTAGTTCCTCTGCCCATTTTTTAATTGGGTTCTTTGTCTTCCTTTTGTTGAGTTGTATGAGCACTCTGTATATTTTGGAAATTAACCCCTTATCTGATGTGTCATTGGCAATTATGCTCTCCCATGGAGTGGGTTCCCTATCTGTTTTGATGGTTGTTTCTTTTGCTGTGCAGAAGCTTTTGAGTTTGATGTAGTCCCATGTGTTCATTTTTCCCTTTGTTTCTGTTGCCTTAGGTGATGTATCAGTGAAGATTCTACTGCGTATGATGTCCGAAATTTTGTTGCCTACATTTTCTTCTAGGATTTTTATGGATTCACGAGTCACATTTAAGTCTTTTATCCATTTTGAGTTTATTCTTGTGTGTGGTGTAAGTTGATGGTCTAGTTTCATTTTTTTGCATGTAGCTGTCCAATTTTCCCAACACCATTTATTAAAGAGGCTATCTTTACTCCATTGTATGCTCTTGCCACCTTTGTCAAATATTAATTGAGCATAGTGTCTTGGGTCAATTTCCGGATTCTCTGTTCTGTTCCACTGGTCTATATGCCTGTTCTTGTGCCAGTACCAGGCTGTTTTGATTACAGTGGCTTTGTAGTATAAGCTGATATCCGGTATTGTGATCCCACCTACTTTGTCCTTCTTTTTCAAGATTGCTGTGGCTATTCGGGGTCTTTTTTGGTTCCATATGAACTTTTGAAATATTTGTTCTAGTTCTGTGAAATATGTCACTGGTATTTTGATGGGGATTGCATTGAATCTATAGATTGCTTTGGGTAATATGGACATTTTAATGATGTTAATTCTTCCAATCCATGAACAAAGTATGTGTTTCCACTTTTTTATATCTTCCTCTATTTCTTTTTTCAATGTCCTGTAGTTTTCTGCAAATAGGTCCTTTACTTCTTTGGTTAGGTTTATTCCTAGGTATCTTAATTTTTTTGCCGCGATGGTAAATGGTATTGTTTTTTTAGTTTCTCTTTCCGTGAGTTCATCATTGGTGTATAAGAATGCCATTGATTTCTTGACATTAATTTTGTATCCTGCTACTTTGCCAAATTCATTTATTAAGTCTAGTAGATTTTTGATGGAGTCTTTAGGGTTTTCTATATATAATATCATATCGTCTGCAAATAATGACAGTTTCACTTCTTCCTTTCCAATTTGGATTCCTTTTATTTTTTCTTCACGTCTGATTGCTGTGGCTAAGACTTCCAGTACTATGTTAAATAAGAGTGGCGAAAGTGGGCATCCCTGTCTTGTTCCTGTTCTTAAGGGAAATGTTTTTAGTTTTTGCCCATTGAGTATGATGTTGGCTGTAGGTCTTTCATATATGGCCTTTATTATATCAAGATATGATCCCTCTACTCCCAAATTGCTGAGCGTTTTTATCAGGAATGGGTGCTGGATTTTGTCGAATGCTTTTTCAGCATCTATTGATATGATCATGTGGTTTTTATCTTTCATTTTGTTTATGTGGTGTATCACATTTATTGATTTGCGAATGTTGAACCAGCCTTGCATCCCTGGGATGAATCCCACTTGGTCATGGTGAATAATTTTCTTGATGTATTGCTGGATCCGATTTGCTAGTATTTTGTTTAGGATTTTGGCATCTACATTCATCAGGGATATTGGCCTGTAGTTTTCTTTCTTTGTAGTGTCTTTTTCTGGTTTTGGAATTAGGATTATGCTGGCCTCATAAAACGAGTTTGGAAGTCTTCCTTCTTCTTGAATTTTTTGAAATAGTTTGAGGAGAATGGGTGTTAGTTCTTCTTTGAATGTTCGGTAAAACTCCCCTGTGAAGCCATCTGGGCCTGGGCTTTTGTTTGCTGGGAGAGTCTTGATTACATCTTCAATTTCCTCAGCTGTTATTGGTCTGTTCAAGTTTTCTATCTCTTCCCGGTCCAGTTTTGGGAGACTATGTGTTTCTAGAAATTTGTCCATTTCACTTAGATTGTCGAATTTGTTGCCATATAAATGTTCATAGTATTTGCTAATGATCCTTTGTATTTCTGTGGTGTCAGTTGTTACTTCTCCTCTTTCATTTCTGATTTTGTGTATTTGGGTTCTCTCTCTTTGTTTCTTGGTGAGTCTAGCTAAGGGTCCATCAATCTTGTTTATCTTTTCAAAAAACCAGCTCTTTGTTTTATTGATCCTTTGAATTGTTTCTCTGGTCTCTATGTCGTTTATTTCTGCTCTGATCTTTACTATTTCCTTCCTTCTATTTGCTCTGGGGTTTTCTTTTTGTTTGCTTTCTAGTTCTTTAAGTTGTGAGGTTAGATAGTCTATTAGAAATTTTTGTTGATTCTTGAGGTGGGCCTGTAGTGCTATGAACTTCCCTCTCAGAACTGCTTTCGCTGCATCCCATAGATTTTGTGTTGTTGTGTGTTCATTTTCGTTGGTTTCCAGGAAGTTTTTAATTTCTTCCTTGATCTCCTCGGTAACCCATTCATTGTTTAATAACATGCTATTTAGCCTCCATGTATTCAAATGTCGTTGCATGTTCTTTTTCCAATTGATTTCTAGTTTCATACCATTGTGATCTGAGAAGATGCTTGATATGATTTCAATCTTCTTGAACTTGTAGAGGCTTCGTTTGTGTCCTAACATGTGGTCTATCTTTGAGAATGTCCCATGTGCACTTGAGAAGAATGTGAATTCTATAGTTTTGGGGTGCAATTCTCTGTAAATATCTATTAAATCCATTTGGTCTAGTGCTTCGTTTAGAGTCTCTGTGTCCTTGTTAATTTTTTGTCTAGAGGATCTATCCAGTGATGTCAGCGGGGTGTTGAAGTCCCCTGTTATGATTGTATTGCTGTCAATTTCTCCTTTGAAGTCCTCCAGCAGATTTTTAATATATTTTGGTGCTCCTATATTCGGTGCGTATATGTTTACCAAGGTTATATCTTCCTGTTGGATAGATCCTTTCAATATTATATAGTGACCTTCTTTGTCTCTAGTAATGGCTTTCATTTTGAAATCTATTTTATCAGATATGAGTATTGCTACCCCAGCTTTTTTTTCCTTTCCATTTGCTTGGAAGATTTTTTTCCATCCCTTCACTTTCAGCCTATGTGAGTCTTTTGTTGTGAGGTGGGTCTCTTGTAAACAGCATATATATGGGTTATGCTTTCTTATCCAATCCGCTACTCTGTGTCTTTTTATCGGAGCATTCAATCCATTTACATTTAAGGTGACTATTGATATGTACTTATTTATTGCCATTTTTGTTCAGTGTGGTTCTACTTTCCTTCCTATTTCTTCTACTAATTACAGCAGTCCTTTTAACATTTCTTGCAGTGCTGGTTTGGTGCTAATGTATTCCCTTAGCCTTTTTTTGTCTGAGAAGCTCTTTATTTGACCTTCTATTTTGAATGACAGCCTTGCTGGGTAGAGTAGTCTTGGATTCAGATTCTTGTTTTTCATGACCTTGATTACTTCATGCCATTCCCTTCTGGCCTGTAGTGTTTCTGTTGAGAAGTCAGCTGATAGCCTGATGGGGGTTCCTTTGTAGGTAACCTGTTGCTTTTCTCTTGCTGCCTTGAGGATTCTCTCTTTGTTTTTAATTTTTGGCATTTTAATTACTATGTGTCTTGGTGTGGGCCTGTTTGGATTCTTCTTACTTGGGACTCTCTGTGCTTCTTGAACTTGAATACCTTCTTTCTTCACCAAATTAGGGAAGTTTTCTGTCATAATTTCTTCAGATATATTCTCTAACCCTTGCTCATTTTCTTCTTCTTCAGGGACTCCAATTATGCGAATATTATTACGTTTCCAGTTGTCCCACAATTCTCTTAAGCTGTCTTCCTGTTTTTTCATTGTTTTTTCCTTTTGGTTTTCTGATTGGTTGATTTTTTCTACCCTGTCTTCTAATTCACTGATCCGGTCCTCAGCTTCCTCTACTCTGCTGTTTAGTCCTTCCAATGTGTTCTTCATTTCTGCTATGTCATTCTTCATTTCTTCTTGCTGCTGCTTCATTTCTTCTTGCTGCTTCTTCATTTCCACTTGGTTGGTTTTCAGTGTTTCTATGCCTTTGCTCATGGTGTGGATGTCTTTACTCAAGGTGTTGATGTCCTTACTCATGCTGTTGAGCTTCCTCAAGATCATGGCTCTGAATTCTAGCTCTGTTAACTTACTTAATTCCGTTTCATTTATCTCATCTTCGGTAGAGGTCTCTTGTTCTTTCATTTGGGCTCTGTTTCTTTGTTTCCCCATTTTGGCTATCTCAGTGGTTTTTGGAGCCTGCCAAATTTTCCTGTGGATGTTGGTGTTCTGTTGTTTGTGGCTCCCTCTACTGGGTTTGGATGAGCGTGGGAGGACCCACGTTAAACAGCACCCTGGAGTCTTACTTTCCAGGGTATATTTGCAAGCCCAGCAAAGGTTAAGTTATCCTCTAGCTTTTTGCCTAGAGGCTATTAGTTGTGGTTGCTTGTAGAGCCTTGGGTTTTCAGTTGAATGAAAACCTCCCTCAGGTGTTCAGTGTGAGAGGATTTCCAGGGGGTAGGGCAGATGCTAGTAGTTAATGAGCCTCAGTTTGCATTTCAATGGCCCTCTAGGGTGTGAATGGTTCTCCGAGGGAGGGGCTGCAGCCTCTCCCCAGAGCCCTGGGGTGGAGTAAGACGACCAGGCCACAGTCCTGGGTGGCCGCAACTCAGCAAAAACTCTGAGCGCCCTCCAAATCCCAGGTGTCCCCACTCAGTTCCAGTCCAGTCCGCCCTCCCTCTGCCTGAGCCCAGGTGAGTGGTTGCGGCTATTTTAGCGCTCTGTCCCGGCCCTGCGCGGTGGAGCTGGCGCGGACTTCAGCGCTCTCTGCCCCGTCCCCGCGCGGTGCAGCTGGCGCGGACTTCAGCGCTCTCCGCCCCGTCCCCGCGCGGTGCAGCTGGCGCAGACTTCAGCGCTCTCCGCCCCGTCCCCGCGCGGTGCAGCTGGCGCGGACTTCAGCGCTCTCCGCCCCGTCCCCGCGCGGTGCAGCTGGGGCGGATTTCAGCACTCTCCGCCCCGTCCCAGCGCGGTGGAGCTGGGGCGGATTTCAGCACTCTCTGCCCCGTCCCTGCGCAGTGTAGCTGGGGCGGATTTCAGCACTCTCTGCCCCGTCCCCGCGCGGTGTAGCTGGGGTGGACTTCAGCACTCTCTGCCCCGTCCCAGCGCGGTGGAGCTGGCGCCACTCCAACCCCGAGGGCGGGCGCCGCTCCGGCTAAGGGGCTAAGGCCGTTGCTGTCCGTGGGTTCCCAGCCCCCCTCTCGCGCCCTCGCAATCCTACCAGGATCGAGTCAGTGTCCCTGGTTGTATCGTCCTCGCAAGCTGCTTTTCTGTTGCTTTTTCCCGACGATTTGTCCTTATTTTAGTTGTAATTCCAGTTTGGTCCTGGGAGATGGTCTGTGTAGCTTCCATTCACTCCGCCGCCATTTTCCCCTCAGCCTATTGTTTTTGATGCTATTGTAAATGGGATAATTTTCTTTATTTCTTTTTTAGATAGTTTATTTGCAATGTTCTTTTCAGTACCAAGATGTCACATTATATTAATGGTAACTACCAACCCCCCTGGAAAAAAAATTTTTTTTCAACCATTGAAGGAGGCAAGCATCAGCACAACTGAAATTTAGTTTTGTTTACTTTTTAGTTATTTTTTTCAAGTTGTAAGCCACACTCGGTATTTCTGAGCCTCTCCCCTCCTCCTCACACAGATAGCAGGTGCTAATTTTAATGTGCTTTCTTCCCCTTGCCCATAAAGCTTGCTCTGGTTTCTTGCAGCTCAAGGAAAGTTGGGTTTTACCGTCATTCCCAGTAGGTTATCCTCCCGATGTCAGGGTGATGCGTTTACTTCCTGTAATGGGGAGAAAATAGATCAGATGGTGCTCATTCTATCCAGGTCCCAGGTGCCATTCACAGATCAGCAGAGGAGACTTTTTTTTTTCCCCAAAAAAAACTTTTATTTTTCTCTTAGACCTAAGTGAGGCCTCTGAACAGTAGGTTTTAGAAAGCAGCTATGTGAATAGCACCGCCCAAGTGTTAGATGATTCAAAACAACTCCACGAGACACTAACCTTGCAGACAGAGAGAAAAGTAGAATGTTGTAGATAAGAGTGCAGAACGCTGAAGTGCACCATTGACAGCAGGGAACACAGAAACCAGAATGAGAACAGCATATTAGAAGTGACTGGTTGGAGGAGGGGTGGCCAAGTAATGAGAGAAGAAAAGTAAAACCCCTTCCCCTAACCTGCTCTGTTCTTTGCCATCAACTCCATCTCTTCTCAGGCCCTGTAGAGTCCAGACTGATGGAAGGGGAGTCTAGACTGTGGCTGAGACCGCCCAGAAAGGGTCTAGCTGATCTCAGATGCCATGAATGGATCTAGGGGTAAAAGTAGGGGGCTGGAACTCTTCTTCTGTGGAGTTTGAATTGTCTAGAGCACTTACCACACAGATTTCACAGAAGAAACTGGTGTCTTTCCACCGGTCACATCTATAGCAGCAGCGCTAAAAGAGAGACAGGGTCGAACATTAGTCTTAGCACTACCAAGAACAAGGGGACACAACCATGGTTTTTCTTTGCTTCAGTGGAGTTTCTGGAGAAATGCTTAAAGGAAAAATCAGTCACTAGTCCAGAACAGACATTCTGAGAACGGAGAAGTACTTGCTGACTGTAAGCATCGTACCAACATCTTGGATGAAGGGTCCGTTGCAGCTTGGGGAGTCCTAGAGGGACGGCTCTCAGCCTGGCTGTGCATCCTTATTACCCGGAAGCCCAGGCCCCACCACAGACCTGCCAAGAGTCTTAGGGAAATGGCCCAGGCTTTGGGCTGCAGTTTGTTTTTTCTTGCTTTGTTGTCATTTTTAAAGCTGCACCAGTGATTCTCATAGGTAGCTGGGACTGAGAACCACATCTCTAGAATCAACCCATGAGAGGTTCAGAATAATCATGCCATTGCCCTCCAAGCAGCTTATGGTCCATGGACAGGTAGAACGTATTAGGAGTAACGGTTGTCCTATCCATCCACAGGCCCCCACACACACAGCGCTCTGAGAATCAGCTCTCCACCCAAGGCCACTTCTACTTCAAGGAAACATCAAGTGTGCATTTGTTTGTTTTTCTTGGAAAGATAAACTTGGCCCTGAGCTTATTATGTGGCTATAGAGAGAACAGGACAACTTGATCACTATCTAGCAAGACCATAATTGGGAACAGTGCAAAGGAGGTTAGAGGATTGAAAGAAAAAGAAGTTATATTGACAAAAGGACATCCTGGAGAGAGAGAGAAAAATAGGCTAAGGAGTGCAGGAGAGAGGGAGGAGGGTCAAACAAAAAAATATAATGTAGTGCATCTCCTTCCTGGTAGCTCACATGGGTAGACTTGTTTGTGTAGGACTCAACAGCAATTTTTTTCTTTTTATTGATTTTTCTTTTAGAGAGAGGAATGGAGAGGGAAAGAGAGAAAAAAAGCATCGATTGGCCGCCTCCTGCATGCCCCCCACTGGGGATCGGGCCCACAACTTGGGCATGTGCCCTGACCGGGAATCGAACCGGAGACTTCCTGGTGCATGGGTCAATGCTCAACCACTGAGCCACACCGGCCGGGCAACTCAACAGCAATTTTATGATAAAAAAAAAATGTACTCCTATTTTATTATCCCCAGAATGAACAGTGAATTTTTTTTTTTTTCCTAGAGAGATAATAGATTGAGATAGTGTCTGAATTTTTAGGTCAAGGTACTCTGAACTTTCTGTTGTTAAACACTTTGTAGGAAATAGTCATTTCATTTTCTTACCATGGGTGGAAGGAAATGATTGGGCAGAGTTCCGAGTCCTGACCCCATGTGGCCGCTGGCCCACCATTCCATCAGAGGCCTGATGAGTAGGGGTGTTGCAAATCAAAACTGGAGCAGTGACTGGAAAAGAAATCTGGCTGACAGCGTCCTTTCATGTAAAGAATGAACTTAGCAATGTCAGTTTCTTAGAAATCTGGGAGAAAGAGGGGAAATTAATTCAAGGAAGAAAATAATTGCTTTACCTCTTTCCAAAAATAATTGCTTTACCTCTTTACTTGTCATCAAGGTAAATGTCATTAATACCCTGACAAATGTCTGCTACCAATGTGCTCCTTTCAGGGAGACCGTAATAAGAAACGTGTTAGAGCTGCCTTCCTGGCTGTGGGTTCCCTGTGGCGTCTCTGTTCAAAGAGAAACACATGCATCTAGGGTGACCCTGCATTTGATTTGGAGGCATCCCAACAGCCACCTTTGTTCCCTCGCTGGAGGATGTTGACTCCAGCTTCAGAACCAGTGTTTGTAAAACCCCAGGCCTAATGGGAACCTCCAAAAGTCATTTAACGCATTCCCCAATCACCGTGGATTGGGAAAGAGGGGGAGGAAAATGGTTGCACACCTCCACCATTGTCACAGATCAGAAACTCTTATTTGCAAAGACTTGAAAGGCAGGGGTTCCTCGGTTGTCTGCAGTCGTGCATTCAGGGATTCAGTCTGCGCCGTCCAGGGACTCTCCCTTCCCGTGGCTTTGCAGGGGTGAGGAACGTCCGGCCTGAGGGCCATCGAAGGCCCTGGAAATCAATACCAGGTAACATCACACACCTCGCCAAATTAGCCTGACCAAATATAGCAGGCTGCTTTTTAAGTTGATAACTTTGTATGGCCCGAGAATGATGTCATGAGTATCCAAATGCCCCTTGGCAGAAAAAGGGTTCCCCACCCTGCAAGGGCTCACAGGAAACAGTGAATTCGGAAGCACCTCTGCCGTCCCTACTTCACCTGAACCATCGCTCAGATTTTGCTGACCCCCCAGGCCAAATCTGTGCGAAAGAGAAGCCATGTGGACATTTTCCTCCTCGCCGTGCAGGTTCTTGCTAAAGATGGTGCTCGTGACCCAGAGCTTTCGGTTTCTTAAATCAGACTCTGGCCTTTTATCGTCATGTCCTGAAATATTTCCATATGCCTGTGAAATGAATGACATGAACAAAAATGAAATTGCCAGGATCTTCTCAGCCAGGATACAATAATTCTGGCTGCTTCCAAGAAGGTGGGTTGGCTGAGTTCGATGAATTGTAAATCCTGCCAATGGTAAATTTGGCCTCCGGTGGTGGGTGGGTGGATTATTTGGTTTTGCCTATTTTCCCCTGTTAAAAATGAGAGAAAGGACGGAGAAGAGCCCGCCTCTGAGTGCAGCCTTTGGAGCTCCCTGCTTTGATCCTGTGATGTGCAGTGATGGGGAGTGGGCAGCAGAGAGGGAGGGAGGCGGGGCTCCCTGGACTCAAGGTCACCCTGCTGACCTTGTAGCAAGAGCACAGCAGCCCGGGCAGCAGTGACTGCCATGGGTCCTCTGCCACCCAGATGTCGCCCTCTCTCTTTGGGGTCCTGCTGTGCCTTGCAGCCTCTGACACGTGGGCCCTTCTTTTCCGTAAGGCATCTGGGGAGACTGCCGTGATCCCTGAAACGGGGGAAGTGGGCTGTCAGCTGGCACACCTCCCTCATCATCTCTGAACTGCACTAAAATTCTGTCTCATAATTTTATTTTAAAGGGTGTCTCAAGAGGCCCAGGAAGGATGCCAAGAGCACAGCCTCCTTTCAAGTGCATTTATCTTCAGGGCCTGCACTTTCCTGCTTGGATCGCCCCAAACCCCTTCAGGGAATTTCGCTCTGATGATGTGGCTTTCTGTGGCCCAGGGCTCAGCAACCTCTGAAGAAGAGTTTCAGACCCATACTAACCACCCCACTGCATGTAGAAAATCAAGGTGTCAAATTTTAAAAAGATACCTTATACTTGTATAGTGTTTTTATGTCCCGGGGTGGGGAGCCCAGGAAAAGCTGGACTTGGCAGTTACCAGCTGAAGAGTATCTGATTCGGGAAAGGTGCAGGCAGGGTTGTGTCCGCATTGGGTCCTGAGGCTGCACAGGAGTAAGGGCATTCGGGTGGCAGGAGCGTGCTTCCTGATCGTCTGCTGGCGTCCCTGGTTCTGACTCCGAGTCACAGTCAGACTGACCTGTGCGAGGGTCCTCCCACCCCTGGCCTGTGCTTTCTAAATTCCGGGGTGCTACTTTAACTGTTATTAAAGGAGCAGAGGTGTCCCTGTTACCATGAGTTTACAGTCCAAGACCTGTTTGGAAAAGCCCCATCAGTTCCTTCGGTGCCATTTGAGCTGGACGGTCCCATCTGTTTACTCCTCCGAGAAAAGTGGGGTGACTGAGTGTGCTGTCCTGGGAGTTGGCCTGAGGGTGGGGGTGGCCTAGGGTAGCAGGGAAAGTGGACCTGCAATCTGATGGCTGGGAAGCATGGGACAGTGTGGACACCAAGTCTCCAGGAACAAGGATGGGATCCCAGGTGAAGGCTCCACAAAGGGCGGTCAGAAGGCCAGGGCTTTGGGGTCCCAGCAGGAGTGACTCCCTGTGGCAGGAGCTTTTTCCCTATGGAGTCTGGAGCTGGGCCGGAGAGAACTAGGACTAGGCGAGCATTATAGGGGTCTGATCAAAGCTGCCTCGGGGTGGGGGGATGGGGACGCGGGTCCATTAAACACTCTGGAGTCAGTGCTTGGAAGTGGGCTGCCCGACCTGCATTGCCAGCCATCTTTCAGGTAGGTAGTCATTTACTGGGGATTCTAGCAAATTAATCACACCTTGAGCAACTAAAGTTTTAACCAGTAGACAAAACACTCTTATAGAACTCCATTTCCTTAAACGCATGCAGCATGTTGCTGCCCTCCACACACACCTATTGTTGTTAAAGCGATCGTGTGGCAATAGTGTTAAAGAAATAGAAAATAGTATTCAGAATAGAAAATGCCCAGTGGTTCTGCAACAAACCAAATGTCTATGTTCATTTTTATAGGTTTTCTTATCATTCTTGCATAAATAAAATTGTTCAAGGCATTTGCATCCTGCCTTTTCCCCAGTGCTATATCATAGACACTTAAGGTGTTTCCATCAGCCTCTGTAATTGTCATCTTTAACATCCCGAAGTAACCCGTGATTTACTAGATAATATATTTCTTTTGGATATTTAGGTTCTTTCCAGGTTTCTTGTTTGTCCCCATTATAATACTCTTATCACAACAGCATGCACACTTTTTTTTTTTTTTTTTTTGCTTCACTTGAATTATTCCCATAAATAGAATTACTACAGCAAAGATTATAAACGTCTTACGGCTCTTTTATGTGTTCTAATATTGCTTTGCAAAAGAGATTTACTCGGTGCTACCTTATATTGGATCACACTGGCTAAATTGCAACTCTGACAGCATTAGGTTTTTTCCTCCAATTTTTGCAAATTCAGTTGGTATGATATATCAAAGTTGCTTTAATCGTCATTCCTTTCATTTTATCTCCCTAGAGGAGATAAAATCTCTTCCATATGTCTTAATTTTATTCCTGATGTGAATCACTTATTCATATCCTTTATGCTGTTTCTTTTTTTCAACATTTCAATGAGATGTTACCCCTTTGTCCAAGTGATACAAAGAATTTCTGTAGTCTATTAAATGTTGATGTTTCCACTGTTCTGAAGTTTTGCAATCTTGGAACAATCTGTCTTTTAGTTCCTTTGAGTTCATCTGTACTTCAAAGCATGGATAAGTATTAGGTCTGTAAAGGAATGTGGACTGTTTATTACATGCTAGTTGTTTCAGAATTTAATTTTAAAATGAAATATTTAAATAATATCCATCCAGAATCTATCTTTTATATTTCCTGTGGATCTTACTGAATGCTTTTCTGATTTGCTATTCATATATCTTTGCTTTAATAATCTTGCCTTCCCTCCATTGTATTAAAAATCTGCTTTATTGAATGCTACATTATAGACTTGTTTGTGGACTGCCTACATTTGCTATGTTCCTAGAGCCTGGAGTCAGGAAGGAAGGGAAAATGCAAGCGCGTGTGCACACGGAAAATGATGTCTTGCCTCCCAAACCCTCCTGAGAAGGCGGCCCCTGCGGCTTTCATGGCTTATGATAAATTCAACAGGGGGCGTTCCGAGAGCCTAGGCCCCCCAAAGTGGAATTTGGAGTTTCAGACTGAAAAAGAAGGCAACTGAAAGATCTGACGGTCCGGAAACATTTGTGTGTGTGTGCCTGGAGAGAGGGAGCGCTCTCCCTCCTGTTGTTGCTCTGTCAGGTTCATCTTACCGGGAGGCGGTGTCCTCCGGGAACCACCAAAATAAATGCCAGTGACGGAATCGATTTTGAAATTACTGGTGAGATGATTGAATTAATGATCTAGTGGAACATTTTTCCTCTGGACATGGCAGCAGGGCACTTCACCAGCTTTGCGCTGCCCTCGTCCTGAAGGTGGTACTAATACAGTCCTCATGCCGGTGGCTGCAGCCAAGGTCACGCGTGGCAGAGACAGGACTGCCATCCCAGTGAAGTCTCGTGGTCTTGATGTCTGGATCCTCTTTGTGAGTAGATCCATGCTGTCTTCTTTCCTGGAATGTTATTCCAGAATTAGCATCCAATAGTGAAAAGAGTTTGTAGTGAGACCCAGATTCAAATCCAAGCTCACAAGGTGACCATGGGAAAGTTTCTCTGTTCCCGTTTGGAAAGGGGAGAGAAAAGGAGCACTTCCTCCAGTTATTATGTTTCAATTCAGGAAAAATGAGTATGAAACATGAAAATGAGTGCCTCCTCTTGCCAGGCCCTGGTGAAAGTGAGGTTGATGCGGCAGAGAACACAACAGACTCGCAGTGGTTCTCAACCTTCCTGATGCCGCGACCCTTTAATACAGTTCCTCATGTTGTGGTGACCCCCAACCATAAAATTACTTTCGTTGCTACTTCATAACTGTAGTTCTGCTACTGTTATGTCTTAGGCGACCCCTGTGAAAGGGGTCGCGACCCACAGGTTGAGAACCACTGCAACAGAGACTTGTGGCACTTACACCCATGGGTAGGGAGCGTGGATACACATCAAAAATAACATGCATTCATATCAGCTCATAATAAATGCCATGAGAAAAAATAAAGCAGAAAAATGCGATATTGTAAGAGTGATTGTTCTTTTATTTATTTATTTTTTTGCAATCTTTATTTATTTTTGTTACAGATGTTTCTCCTTTTTCCCCCCTAGACACCCTCCTCTCGATCTCCCGCCCCCCCACCCCCATCATTGTTGTCTATGTCCATTGGCTACACATACATGCATACTAGTTCTGTGGTTTACCTCTTCCCTCCCCCGTCCCCCTCCTCTGAGGTTTGTCTGTCTGCACCCTACATCGTCGTAAGAGAGATTGTTCTCTTCGAAGGAGTGATGAGAGACTTCTCTAATGGGACATCTGAGCACAGAACTGAAAGAAGGGTGGGAAAGAGCATTCCAGGCCCAGGGAAACACATGCACAGTCCTGCCTTGGAGCGTGCTGGTGTGAGGCACCGCAGGGGAGGCGATGGGGACCGTGCCGGTAGGTGGTGAAGTCAGGGCAGGGGAGGGAACCAGGTCACGTAGTTGCAACAACAGCCAGGAAGCCAGGTCCAGCCTATGGCCTGTTTATGTATAGAACCTCTAGGTAAAATGGCATTTACATTTTGAAAAGTTGTTTAAAATAAAGAGGAAGACTATGACAGAGACCATAAACATCCTGCCAAACCTAAAATATTTATTATCTGGTGTTTTATTTTGTTTTAACTTTTTCTTATGTTCATCTTTCCCATTTTAGTTATTACTTTGTATATTTTTATTTTTTAAATTTTCAGTTTTTATATATCTTTATTGTTGAAAGTATTACAGATGTCCCACCTCCCCCTCCATTGACATCCTCCTCCCCGCTCCCGTGCCCCCCCCACCTTCACCACACTAATGTCTGTGTCCAGTGGCCATGCATATACTCCTATAAGTTCTTTGGTTTATCTCTTCCCATCCCCCCACCCCCTTCCTTCTGAGGTTTGTCAGTCTGCTCCCTACTTCCATGTCTCTGGATCTGTTTTGTTCGACAGCTTATGTTCATTATATTCCACAAATAAGTGAGATCATGTGATACTTGTCTTTCTAGTTATTACTTTTTAAATTAAATTGATTGGGGTGACATTGATTAATAAGATTATACAGGGGTGGGAAAAAGTACATTTAGAGTTGTGAGTACACAAAACACAGAGCTTATTCTTGTATTATTTATTTATTAATTATTGTATTATTGTATAATTATTGTATTGTATTAACTGTAGACCTACTTTTGCCCACCCCTGTGTTGGTCAAGTGTACAGTTCCGTGATACATGATCCGTGTATTGCACTGTGCCCCCACCACCCAAAGTCATGTCATCATCCGTCGCCATATATTTGACCGCCTTTACTATCCCCTTACCCCCGGTAACCACCGTACATACTGTTGTCTGTGTCTATGAGTTTGTGTTTGTTTTTCTTGTTTGTTCCTTTGTTGCTTTCAGTTTTAGATCCCACATATGAATGAAATCATATGGTTCTTGATTTTTTTTTCTGACTTATTTCACTTAGTGTAATAGTCTCAGAGCCATCATGTTGTCACAAATGGCAGTATTTCATCCTTTCTTATGGCTGAGTAGTATTCTATTGCATATGTGCACCACATCTTCTTTATCCAGTCATCTATTGAAAGACACTTTGGTTGTTTCCATGTCTTGGCCACAGTGAACAGTGCTGCAGTGAACATAGGGGTGCATATATTTCTGCCAATAAATGTTTTCAATTTTTTTCAGTAGATACCCGAAACAGGGGTGGCTGGGTCATATGGCAACTGCATTCTTAATGCTTTGAGGAGCCTCCATACTGTTTTCCACAGTGGCTGTACCCGTTTACATTCCCACCAGCAGGGAAGGAGGGTTCCTTTTTCTCCACAACTTCTCCAACACTTGTTATTACTTGTCTTGTGGATAATAGCTGTTCTAACAGGTGTGAGGTGGTATCTCATTGTAGTTTTGATTTCCACTTCCCTACTAGCTGGTGAGGTTGAGCATCTTTTCATATATCCGTTGTCCATTTCCATGTCTTCTTGGGAGCCAACAACACACAATGGAGAAGAGAAAGCCTCTTCAGTACATGGTGCTGGGGAAATTGGAAGCCACATGCAAAAGAATGAAATTAGGCAACTGTCTGTCCCCGTGTACGAAAATGAAATCAAAATGGATCATAGACCTAAATATAAGACCTGATACCATCGGTCTTTTATAGAGAATATTTGCCAACTCCTGATGCAGGGCATTAGAGGCCCGGGTGAGGATGTTACACTTCCAAATGGGAAAGTGGGAGGTTGGGGGGTTGAGCAAGAAAGTAATGTGATGTGGTTGATGGTTTTAGAAGGCTGCTCTGCTGCCATATTCACTGGGAATATGAAAGGGGAGGGCACAGCAGGAAGCAGAGCCCGGAGCCGTGAGTACAGTCCAGGTGAGACAGGGCAGTCAGTTGGACTAGACTGGTAGCAGTGGGGTGCTGCGTAGGTGGATACGGAATACAGTTTGAAGGTGGCACCAAAGGGGCTTTGGATTGACTGTGGGGTATGATGAGAGGGAGAAAGGAGTCAAGGATGACTCCAAGATTTTCGTGGAAACTGAATGAGTATATGATCTTTTCTGCCCCTCCGTTTAACGCTTCCACTGTCCCCACCTTTTTGCAGTCAGGATTATCTCCCTAAGGTCCAGTTTTGATTGTGACACACTCTCCTTTCAGAAACCTACACCAGTGGCCCCTTAGCTGTAGAACAGCCGGTCATGGCCCTCCATAATCTGACCACCCTGCACCTGTGTCCTGATTGTCCCCCATGATCAGTGAAATAAGTGCCTGCCAGTCCCCAGGTGCACCTCCCACTTCCACCTCCAGCCTCTGCCCAGGTGGGCTCCTCCTCCTCACCGTCCTTACCTGTCAGCAGGCCTATCAGAAGGTGATGGTCAGCCTTTTCAATAAGGCTGTTCTTAGCACCCTCCTTCGCCTCCTGGTCTGTTCCAACACTGTCTTCAGTTCTTTCAGCAGACATGTTTTTTCTCTGTGTAACATGATTTTCTTAAATACACAAGTCTTATGTCCCCTACCAGACTGTACAGAAGGAGACACTGTAACACGTGGTTAAGGTCCTTGTCTGTTAAATCCCAGCCCTGCGCTTGGGAGCCTGTGCAACTATAAGCAAACTGCTTGGTCTCTTTCGGCCTCGGTTTGTGTTGCCGTAAAATGGAGATGATTACCATAGTTATTTCACAGCACTAATTAAGAAGATAAAATGAGCTGATTAATGTACAGCACTTAGTGTAAGTCTGTGCCTGCTGTATAATTAGAGCTCATTTAATTCCGGGAGCAATAGGAATTCCCCTTCGTTGAGGAGCTGAGGAAATACCTTGTATCCTGTTTCCTGGTGCTTTGTACACTGGTTTCGTGCACAGTAGGCTAATATACACAGATCACGAAAAGTAGAGCAAAACGAGCTGAGGTCCCAGAGTTAACGCTGAGTGCAGTTCCCGCCACCACACCCAGCTGTGTGACATGCGCCTCCCACTTGAAATGGGGAAGACCTTTCTAACTGGAAGGGTCACGAGAGGGCTGTGATGATCCGTAAAGCACCTGATGCATAGGATATACCCAGCAGTAGCCCTCACGGGATTGGTGAGGGTCGCAGCTGCTGCAGAGGAGACTCCTCCACGTCTAGCTCGAAACCTCGACGGCTCCTTAAGCAGCAGTGCTCAGAGGTCGTCACCAGACCACCAGCGTCAGCGTCACCTGGAACTCGTTAGAAGGGCGGGGTCTCAGGCTCCACCCCAGGCCTGGTGGAACCAACACGGCGGGAGTGGGGTCAGCAGCCTGTGCTTTAGCCGGTGACGTAAGGCGGCCAAGAACCGTGGCCCTCGCGGAAGGAGGGCTGGGGATGTCCCAGTCAGTGCCAGTGGGGTGGTTGTCTCTCTGCTTTTCTGTGGTCACCATAACAAAGGACGTGAGTGCCAGAGAAGGGAGGAGCACAAGCTCCTTAGTGCCACTGTGTGGGGTCAGCGACTCTTGACTCTTGACTTACGATCACCCACCGAGGGGAAGACATGGAGGAAGGTGTGCCGCTCGGCTAATGCTGGGAGATGTCATTTAGTCGGCACAGCTGGAGACATGGACTCCTTTGGGGGCACACCCCCGCAGCACAAGCCATCACAAGCTACCCGTGAGCCTGGTAACACAGATGCACAGTGAAAACATCAGTGGGACTGACAAGATGTGAAAATTGTGGAGTATGACTGATCTGAACGTAAGTTGTTAACACACTTGTAAATACGGCAACTAAAGTTAGTTCAGATGATTTCAAGCAATTTGGAAATATTGTGAAGAACATTTAACTCCTCCATAGTATTAAGGTCTTAAATATCTCCATAGCTGCAGTTATGTATAGTTATATAACTATATGTAGTTATAACTGTATACATATGTAACTGTATACACACATACACAGTTATATATAGTTATCAGCTTTTTTAAAACATTATAACCACATTTATCCTTTGGCTTTTCTTTAGGCTTGTTGTATGACATGAGTGGTTTCTGACAGTGATTCTGTTCATCCTGATGGAGTTGAATTAAAATCGCTCCAGGTTTTATTATCCAAGCCTCTGCCTTCTCTCCAGGCCCCCGGCTCTCCCCCCATCGCTCGGGGCTCCGATGGAGGGAGAGGAGCAGAACCTCAGACCAGCCCCGCGGGCGGTGGGACTGTAGCTCTGAATGAGAGGTGGCACATGAATGATGCCCTTGGCATATAGAGGGAAAACATTATCATTTCTCTGTATGATTATCTTAAATCACAGGCTTTGGATTCTCTGTGTGTGTATATTTGGGGATGGAGATCTATGTGCATATTGTTTTCCTAGGAAGGGTGTGTGATCAAAATACTTTGTCTCTGAGGGCAGGTTAACATGACGGGGAGAGATTTAGGTAAAAGGTTGAAACTATGGATGTCAAAATAATTCTAGAATTTTCTGTAAATTTTTGTTTTCCTATGTTACTAGTCAGTTCAGATAGTTACATTGAATCAGACTAAGGGAAAGGTAGGAAGCAGAAACCAGTAGCTTTCTGAGGGGCCGCCTCTCCTCTTGTGGCTCCCTCTCTTACTGGGGGGGCCTCTCCTCTTGTGCCTCCCTCTGCTACTGGGGGGGCTCTCCTCTTGTGCCTCCCTCTTCTACTCCGGGGCCTCTCCTCTTGTGCCTCCCTCTCCTACTGGGGGGCTGCCTCTCCTCTTGTGCCTCCCTCTGCTACTGGGGGGGGCTCTCCTCTTGTGCCGCCCTCTCCTATTGGGGGGGGGCTGCCACTGAGTGAAGAGCGCAAGTAGCTGCCTGGTGAGGCAGCAACGGCATCTAGGTGGCCCCTCGACTGAAGGACCTGTATCTGCAGAACCTGCCCTTTTAGTCTCGATGCCCAAGCTGTCTCGCATTGGTGAGGGTTGCGTAGATAGGACCCATTTAAGTGAGTGGGCAGAAGGCACAAGAGCCATGAAGGGAAAAGCCCAGGAGGCACAGAATGGGACCATACGCCCGTACCAGCTGCCTTTCTGTCACCAGGCTGTAGTTACATCACATGTGTTTCTCTCTCTCACTCTGAATGCTTCTGAGAAGTTTCAAAGGAAGGTAAGCCGTGCCCATCTCAGTTCCCTGCTGCTGCAGTAGGACAGGCTGCATTCCGCTGCTCCCGGGCAGGGGCCATTTGGAGAAGAGGTTTGGCCCCACACGCCCGCTCCCAAGGATGTTGCATGACTGTGGTCACGAGTCTCCCCCCCGCCCCCGCCATAGGCCAGCCACTCTCTTCTAGAATGAATTTCTTGGGAGCTTTGCCATGTGTCTTTCCTTTGTAGTTTGTCTTATAGAATTCTCGCACTGCTTTGCGTTGAGAGAGGCCCCACACTGGCCGTGCTGACGTTTCTCCTCCTCCTTCCCCACAGGCGGCACAGGGGGGTGGCCACAGGACCCTGCTGTACGGCCACGCGATTCTCCTGCGGCACTCTTTCAGCGGAATGGTAAGCACGTCTGGGTGTCCGTTTTCACCATTCACGGAGGAGGGGAAAGGTAAAGAGGGGGGACAGTGCAGGAAACCAGCTAGTGTCTGCAACAAGTTAATAGTGGGAGTAATATGGAACGTAGATAATTATAGCACATTACTGTCTTGGCATTTCCTCCTTGTAACTTACCTCAATTTGCAATTATATATTTGTATTAGCATAATGTCCAACCTCCCCCTTCCCTACTCCCTGAGGAAAAGGACCATGTCTCTTTTATTTAAACCTAATCCCACCAGGTACAGTACCTTGACAGACTAGATGCTCAATAAAGATTTGTTGAATTGATCAAATAAACGATGAGATAACTGAGTTCTTGAGTACACAAGGATCAACAGCATAGAAGAAAAACCCATCAAATGGGACTTTTGTGAAATTTCTCCTCTTTCACTACCTAAAGGAAATGGGACGATATCCATTGCCTTCAGTCCCGAAAGACTTTGAAGGTATTATGTTAATCCAGAGGCAGGAGAAAGCTGGTCAGGCCATAACTAAGTAGGGCTCTAGACCCAAAATTAATCCAAATGGTGATAACATCTGTAACTTGAAAATTTTTTTCAAGTTTTAAATAAATTTGTAACATACAGATATTGCAGACCTTTGGCAGGGAGGACTAAGGAGAATACTGATCTCAATCAACTATAATGTGTGGCACCTCTAATCACATTCACTCCGAGTCCCTGCGTGTGTCATCCTCACGTGCTGTGAGTGGAGGGAAGATGTGTCTTCCTTCTCGGGTCTAATGGGAAACTGTTATGTCCATTCAAGACCACTGCACACATTTACACCTGCAGCACACCGCACCGTCCGTCTCAGAGCCTGACGATCAGGTCGGCAGCGGAAGCAGCAGCTGCCTCTTAAATAATGTATTTATTGCAGTATTCTTTCCCGAGCACTGGTAAGAAGTTGACCTTTTCAGCTTAAACATTCATCTGGTGTCGTCCTTCATGGCAAAGGATGAGAGAACAAAAATGACCACATGGAAGGTTATGCAAGCAGGAGATGGGGACATTTAGAGGGTGGGGGACTTTGTACCCAGACAATCTCTAGGACTGAGAGGTGATCGTTTATCCTTTCAGAATCTGGTGCTTATCCATAAGAGTAAACAAAACCTTAACACCTCTCTTTTTTCTACCTACATTTAATACACAAAACCTCCAACAGCACACTTCCTCTGGCCTTGAAAACTCCAGCTAACATCGTGGTAGACATATGAAGGCTTATGTTATTTGTCAGTAGATTTACTGCCCTCCCAAAAAATCCCACTCACAGTTAACGTAAACTCGACACTGCTCCTTTTAGGAGCAGCTCTGAGAACAAAACCTGTGCAACAGGACTCTGTGCAATGCAATGAGTTCCTCGTCCCGTTGCAGAGAGCGAGGCGGATAACCCAGAAAGCATGTGCCGTGTGGGAAACTGCCTCCCGGTCTAATTCTAAGGTCAGGCGCTGTGCCTGTCAACAGAGGAGACAGGAAACAGGCCGAGTTGTTTCTTGTTTTTTTCTTTATTAAATTATTTTAAAAATCGCTATTAGGTTTCACATGTGTGTGTATTTTTATAACTGGAAAATAGATAGACATTATTTGAGAAGTTTTAAAGCTTGCAAAAATTTGAAAAACAGAAAGTCAATAGCAGTGGAGGAATCATCGCGTTCTCTGCCGCTGCCCAGAGATAACTTCTGCGATCAGTTTGACATGATCAGTTTGACGTAATTTCGTTTAGCCTGGTTGCTAGGCATTACATACATGTTCACTTGGAAAATATACTATTTTGTATTTGTTCCATGCTATTACACAATCTTGATAAAAACAATGAATGGTAACATCACAGTCCATAAAATGAGGTACCAAAGTTGATCAGTCCTTCTATTATTGCTGGTCATTTATGTTCCATTTATATTGTTCCCATTTTAAAAGTTTTTCAGAGTACCTTTGAACTAAAGCATATTTAATATTTCAAACTTATTTCTATAACCTATAGTCCCATAAGTCAAGTCTCTGGGTCATCAGGTAAGAGCATCTTTGAGGCTTAAAATATACTGTAAAAGTATATTCTAAAAGCACTGTAACAGTGAACAAGATAAGCCCTTTTCGCAGTAGCTCAGTGTTGATGTTGACAGTTGGGAGCCAGCTGGTGGTGAGATGCCCAGACCTGCCAGGACAGTAGGACTTCACTGGCGTCTGCTCTTGTTTCGCAGTATCTGACATGTTTGACTACATCAAGATCCCAGACAGATAAGCTTGCCTTCGATGTAGGTCTACGGGAACATGCCACAGGTGAGTCCACGTTCCCAGATCTCCTGCTCAGTGGGCTCTTGGGCTAAGGACTCTTGAGAAGAATACTGAATATGTTACTCATTTGGGATTCCAAACCAAGTAACCAGTTGGGTCAAGAAATAGGTCTGATAAAGACGCTGGAGCATGATAAAGAATGTGTGACAGAAACATAGGGACTAAATAAGGGAACATAATGCATAAAGCACAGTCTGCCAGTCTCAGTGAAAAACAATGTTTTAGGGTTCAGTACTGAAAATAATTAGGGAACTTATTCCTGATAAAAACCAATGGTAATGAATGACTGCTAAAAAAAAAAAAAACAAACACACAGATGGCACAATAAGGGCTTCAATAATGAAGTAGGGTGTCTAGAGCAAAGGAGCAGTCCCATTTATTCTGCCGTGAACCAGCTATTTCTAAAGCAATGCTTTCAAATGCTAGTCAGTGACACCCACCATCGTGGTTTTTACCATTCCAATGCATCACCTTCATTATCATTTACTTTATATTTTTATTTAAATTGACTTGCTTCTGTACTTAAAATTTTAGAGACAAAACTTATATCATTGCTGTAAGCAGAAAACTGGTATAGCTTGCAATAAAAGTAAATATAATGGAAAGAAACTCATGTCATTAAATAATTGAAGCAATGTTGTCAAATATTAGAAAGGAGTTAATGACATAGAAACTCCAAACTTAAAACTCTTTCTGATTGGATTAGGGGGTTTAAAGGAGTAATAAAAGAAAATAATATGCAAAATTATTTAAATAATAAAAGAAAATAATAAAATCACTGTGTGATTTAATGCCATTAAATTGTTCTTTACCACCAGTACTATACATCACATACTTTTTTTAGTTTAGTCAAAAATATTGACCATCAAGATAACTATAGTTGTTTATATTATATTTATAGTTATAGTATCAAAGAATGGTCTGATTTGCTAGGGGTTATTGCTAAGACCAGTGGAGCAGTGGATAGAAGTTGAAAGGAGGTAGATTTCACCCTGCACTTCAGTGAGGGAACCCACTTTGTAGTAGCTGCTATTCTCCAGCAGAGGAACAGCTGGCCTTGGGCTGTAGCATGCCTCCTGTGGTTGGAAGTATTCATGGGCAATCTGACCATCTGCCAAAGGCATTAGGTATGGAATGTCTGCTCAGTTTAGAGGCTGGGCTATGTACCCATCAGGATTCTTGGTTGCAAACAGTAGAAACTGATTCAGGCAGAATGAGAATTACTGGAAGAATGTTGGGTAGAACGTGCTCTAAAGCTGAATCCCCAGGTTTGGAGAAGGGGTGGGAACAGAGAGACCAGGGAAGAGTAATCAGCCTCGGTCACACTGCAGGAAGAGTCTTCTTGGATGCAGTCTTTGCCATCATAACATTTTCCCCAAAATAGGAGGAGGCGATTCCATTGCTGGGTAGCCAAAGAACAGAAGTCCATGTGGATGCTCTAAAACTCTCCGTTCGTAAGGGGATGATGCAGATTGTCTGATTTTACAGATGACATAGACAAAAATCTAGAGTTCAAGCATGTGCACCTGCTGTTTCGGCATCATACACAGTGGTGTCCACGGATGCCTGAGGAAAAGCCCTTTCTCTCCTCCTCTTCTTTTTGCACAAAATAGAAAAGTGGGGCTGCCTCAGTTCATTATGGTTTTTTCTTCCTAAAATAAGATTATATTTGAATTTGATTTGAGATTGCTTTGGTTTCAGCTAAAGTGTTATTAAAAATATGCTTTCCTCTAAGGCAGTGGTTCTCAACCTTCCTAATGCCTTGACCCTTTAACACAGTTTCTCCTGTTGTCTGTGGGCGTATCTGCATGTGGGCAGACCCGCCTGGAGACTAGAGGAGCAGTGTCTCGGTTCCTAAGACCATCGGAAATACGTGTTTTCTGATGGTCTTAGGCGACCCCTGTGAAAGGGTCGTTCGACCCCCAAAGGGATCGCGACCCACAGGTCGAGAACCGCTGCTAAGGTGTTGTCCACATTTTCTGAAAATTATAAATTGAGTGAAGTACCACGCTCTGAATAGAAGTCGGCCTCTAATACAGACCAGCTGTCGGTCTTGGAGCACATAATCAGAAAAGTTATATGAGGTCACTCGATTTACATCAATTAAAGGACTTTTCAGATTTTTTTCGAGTTGGGAAGAAATTGAGAAAAACCACTTTCTAGTTACGTATTCAGGAAATCTATTTTATTCAAATGTCAGAGCCTCCAATAAAAATAGAGGGAAGTTGCATCAGATGTTACTCTTTCCAGCACTCTTTTCTAAATTCCTAAAATCAGACCTAGGGTGAATTCTGCCGACAGATAAACACGTGAGCCAACCCAGGCTCAAGTTGGCTGACCAGAAGCTGACTTTGGCAGAAGACAGGTGGGAAAGTGTTGGCCAGGTGTTCATGAACACCTAGAGCCTTTTAAAATAATTTATTTTACCTCCCTCACCCAAACCCATTTCATACTCTCCTTGAAGAAGGCCAGCTTGGTACTTGCAAGGGAGGAGAATGCATGCACGGTGCAGGTACGTTTCAGTGTTACCTGGGGAGAGTCTTCTCACTTCAGAATCCAACAGAGGGTCATTCTGCTTCCTACCGATTCATCCCTTGAATGCACCTTCAGCTCAGAAACCTCTTCTGAGTTGAAAACAAGTAAATGCTCAATCGTTGAGTCAGATCTCTAGGAGAATGTGGGGAGAAGTTTGGAGGGAGTTTCTTGAACAATTCTGGAACCCTCTACATAGAGGACATAAATGGTTTGACTTACTTCAAAGAACTTGTGGTCATGTTGCCTTTGGTTTTGGTTACTGAATTCTTTCTTTTCTCCTTTTAAGGGTTTTTGTTGTTTTGTTTTTAGCATTTAGATGTAGCTTTAGAATTAGATTTGGGAGAAAAAAAAATTTAGGAAAAAAAAAAAACCAGTGCTTTTAGTGTTTTTCTTCTATGTATTTTAGGGTCATCAACTGGCCCATTGATTCTGGGAACGGCCCTGGCCACTGAGCTGTTCCCAGGAGAGGGCAGGAGAACACGTAGACTCTTCCCCCCACGCCTGTTTTTGACCCACTTGATCCCAATCGCCCTTGATGGCCCAGAGTACATAATGGATGTAAATATCATTTTCCCCTGCCATGTAGAGGTCAACCTCTTTTGTCATGAAATTTTAAATTTCATCAAAATAATACCTGTACATAGTTTAAAGAAATGAAGAAAACATCAGTCTCCTGCCCACCCCTCCCTGTTCTGGATTCCTGCCTCTTTCTGGGGCATCTACTTTCAGTTCCTCTGGTACCACTTACCACTTGTTAGTGAATAACATAGTATACTAGGTAGTTATTCTTTCCAGATTAGGTATTATCTATTGATGGTTCCAAATGAATAATAAAAAAATAACTCTTACATCTCACTCTTCCCTGTCTTCTTCCCACGCTCCCAATATATTTACATGTAACTGCCCAATCAATGTTAACTACTTACATTGCTATAACTGTGACTTTTATTTGCAAATGAGACTCACTATATACTATACTCAGTCCACTTGATTGTATTTTTTTGGAGTTTTCTAGTAGTTAATAAATGCCTTATTTGTTTGTCTTATGTTTTTGTGGCCCAATCATTTATTTCTAAACTGTTCCCTAGAACTGACACTCTCCCCTGATTAGATTCAATCCCATTAGCTGTTCTCTAGTTGCACCTTAGAACCATCCACCATCGTCTAGGAAACTCCCTTTGCCTCTCTCCTGCATCCCATGTGTCTGGGATCTTCTGTTTTTCTCCTTTCTTGGTTTACCACCTCACTTTGGTGGAGCTCATTCTCCAGTGGCTTTTACAGAAAGGACTTACGGGAGGTAAATTGTCATCTGAAAGTTTCTTACCTTCCGCTTCACAAGTAATTCACACTGGAAATTTTCTTTTTCTTAGCACCCCAAAGTTTTTCATCTGTTTTCTCCTAGTTGATGGTCTGGCTGTTGATTTCTGATCCTTTGTGTGTGACCTGTTTATATTTTCTGAGGGCTATCTGGATCTTCTTTTGCCCTGGTGTCTGAAATTCCACAGTGATATGTCTGGACATGGATCTGTTCTGTTCTGAGCCTCACAGGAACGGACTCTGGTGTGGGTCTCTCCTCTCTGCTGTGTTAGGCACTGTGTAGGCCTTTTCAATCTGAAAATACTTGTCTTTCAGCTCGGAAACACTTTAATCATGTTGCTTTGTTAATTTGCTCCCTTTTCTGTTTTTGCTTCCTGGAAATTCTCTAGATGGGTTTTCTAATTTTCTTTTCACTCCTATTTCTGTTTTTCTTCGTTCTTCTTTTGGGAGAATTATTCAACTTGATCCTATAGCCCTTTCTTTCTCTCTTTTTTGGGACCAGAGAGTTTTTCTTTTTCTTTGAAGGGATCCTTCATGGATACATTCATTGGTGCTTCACTAATGTATGTTTTCTTATATCTCTGAGATGATTAATTATAAGATTTAAAGAGTTTTGTCTGTCTCTCTGTAATCTTTGTTTTCTCCAAGTCCCTCTCCCCCATTTTTGTTTCGTTCCTGTCATTCATGGTAGACTGTCCTCAGGTGCCAGGTGACCCTTGGTCCCCATTCAGGCTTCGACCAGGGCAGTAAAAGCTGACCAGCAGCTCTGAGTGCGTGGCTGTGGCTTGCATCTCGTAAACCTCACTTCCAGGTAACCCAGATGGGACCTAGGCACTTCCCTGGAGGCACCCAAACTGCAGTCTCTTTTGTCTTGTGTATCTGGCCTCCTGAAAGAGCAACCCTCAAATGTGTGGGGCTGCGGGCAGGTTCAGCCTGCAGCTGGCATTCTGGAAGCTGAGGGCAGAGAGAAGGTAGCTGGGTTACTCAGCAGGACATGGCATTTTAGTTCTTCTGTGTCTTCAATATTCTTTACTTCCTTGTTGCACAGAGCCTGGTATTTCCAAAACCAGACCTCTGATGGTTTGTCATTCCATGGATGGGACTTCCCACCTTCTGTGGGTGGAGGAGGAAGAGTCGCCTATTGGCTGTGCAGGACAGCAAAGAGAATGCAGGGGGTTCGGTTCCTTTAAGACTTCCTGCCAACCCTCTTGTTTTCAACCCCATCTTCTCCTGGTGCCTTCACGAGGAGCTGTTACCCCCAATTCCAGAGACTTTCTGGGGAATATGCAGCAGGAATGGCCTTATTTCTCGAGATTGGCTTCTCATCCAAGACTTGAGTTTTAGCTTTCTCCTGGCTAACACTATCTATCTGCTTTCCTTTCTTCAAAAGTCAGTTTCTCTTCGTCGCTGCCCACTTCGCACCTGCTATCGTTCCTGTAGCGTTGGGCCTTTGGAAAGCCTCTCACTATTTTCAGTAGAAATACCGATGTTTTTGTAGAATTTATGGAGGGGTGGGGCAGAGATAAAAGTGTAAGTGGTCTGTCATCCACTGAAGTTGATTCTTAAAGCAATGATTTGTAAGTGCCTGTGAAGAGAGCATTTTTCTGTATGTAATAAAAGTACTCAGGCTCCTGTAGTTTCTGGCCTCCAAGACTTTCCCAACACTGTCTGTCAGTCTCTGGAGAGATGAGAATGATGGATGTAGGCAAAAGCAGATGTGGGGCTAACTGGAATGCTTATAGATAAATAGAAATTGAGGTCTGGAGTGAGTGTGTGTGTGCGTGTGCGCGCACGTGCGTGCGTGCGTGTGTTTGAGGGGCTATTATCAGGAGCAAACAGAATGAGGGACAGAATTAGAGACCATGTCTTCTATGAAGCAATGACTAACTCAAGGAGTCTTGATGTAGGAGAAGCCTGTTGGTGGACCATACATCCCGCTTCCAAGCAGAGATCAGAGGGAGAAAAAGTTCGAATCGGAGACGACCTCATCCTCGTCAGCGTGTCCTCTGAAAGATACCTTGTGAGTACCTCCTGACACTGGCAGCTTTCATTTTCAGAATATTTTCTTTTAGCAACGGTTGGTCAAGGAGAACACAGCCACAACAGGTGTGTAGGATAAGATAGACGCCTTGACATAGTGCACCTAAGAGGTGATTAATTTCTCCAGGGGAGGCGATTAAATCCTCTCCCCTGCCAGGTTGTCCCGGGGCCTGAAATTTAACTGAGAGTTATCCTTTCAGAATAAGGTACTGTGCCCAGCAACCTGCAAAAACGCCCCAGGCATTTCCAGACAAAGCCAACTGTTTACACATTAGCTGCCATTGCTGTGAACTTATCACGTGGTTTAGCTCTTGTCTGGTGAAGAACAAGCCTGAAAGAATGGGATATAGGAACATAAGCTTATGGGGAAGCAAGAAAGAGAATTTAAAATGTTCCCACATGTGAGATGTCATGATGGTTGGAAGATGCAGGTGAGAGTTTGTACTTGGGGATAGGTACTAGGCAAGCATCTTTGACATCAAGCCCTTGGCTGGTAGGTGTGCATGCGTGGAATACCTGATGATCAGAGACAGGTCAGAGATAAGTCTTTAAGCTCCTTAGTGCCAATCCAGATTTTACATTGTCTAGAATGAAGACTGGAGTCATTTTTCCCATTTGTAAGTCCCTGTGTCCTACCAAGAATAAACATTTTATAAATTCCTGTAGAACCAGGGATCCAGCTGAAGGGATGAAGTCAACATCTGTCTGTCGTCTCTGGAGCTAAATGCTTCCTCTTCCCCGAATATAGTGTCCCACTTTGAAGCTGCTTCTAGACGGGGTGAGGAAAGCTTTCACAGCTCTGCAGAAAGAGCCAGAGGACACTAGGCTTTCAATTCAATCCTTGAAATTCTAGGTGAGCTGCTTCTGTCAGGACTGGCCAAGTGGCTTAAAGGATGTCTCATTTTTGTCTCTGCCACAGCATCTCTCGATATCAAATGCTACCATACAAGTGGATGCCTCCTTTATGCAGACTCTCTGGAATGTACATCCTACGTGCTCAGGAAGTAGCATCGAAGAAGGTGTGCTTTCCATGTGCATGCAGCGCTCCGTCTGCCTGTCTGTCTTGGGCTGTACTTATTGACATTTCCTGCTGCGTCCCAGCTCCCGTGTGAACGCCTTGATACACAGTTAGCATGATTTTAGTTCACCTGAATTCCTTTCTCTGGTGTTGGTAGGGATTGTTTTCTGTCCTGATTTCCGATTACACGAGCATTCCTGGACCTATTTTTAATCCTTTGGAGTCCACTGTTATTTTAGCACTCTCTGCATTTCGGGCTGGGATAGGCACCTTCCCTCCCCCACTGACTTTTCACTTTTATTTACGGTTATGGTTCCAAGCATGCAGACCTCAGCAACTTCGATTTTAGAGGAGATTATTTGCCAAGAAGGTGATGTTGTTGATATTTCCTCCCAATGCCTCTCTCCATACAGGTGGGAGAAGGACTTTCTCTAAAAGAAAAGTACATTTGGCCATTTGTTTCCACTTGTATTTGTGGAAGGCCATTTAAAAATAATAAATGAAAGAGTCTCCGTGTTTTATTTTTCCCTCAGAAGTGAGATCGTCAAAGGTTGTTCGACATATCCTGTTTCCTGGAGCCAGGCAAAGCCGATGGTGCACTTTTCAAATTATGTAATGAACATACTGGCCTCACCTTACTAATGGGCAGTACCGCAGCTGGGCAGAATAATCTAATGCCAATGACCTGCGGGCTATCGCATTACATGATAGCACTTCAGAGCAAGAGCAAGTTTTTTAAAAATACTCATATCACAGACCTTAACCTTGTTTTTACTCCTGAGCCTAGTAGTTTTAAACTGGGAATGCCCTCCTGTGATATGATGTTTGAACATGGCAAACTGAGAGTGTCAAGGTGATACCGCAGGTTCAGATGTCATCAGAGCTCAACTGAATGATCAGGAAACAACAAACTTCTACCTCTTTCGGCGGCTTGTGGCCAGCAGGCTTTAAAAGGGCAGGGTACATTTTGCCCTCTCGTTTTATGCCAAAGTTAACCCACCACCCTCTGTCAGTTGTCAATCATTTCCTTTCTATGAGGACTCAAGAAACTCTGGATTTAAATCTTCCGCGAGGAAGTTTTGACTAAAGTGTCATCCATGTTAAATTTTTCATCGTCACTGTAGGAATAAAATTATTTCCCAGCCCAAACAGAGGGCTTGTGGAGATTAATTAAGATGTGTTTGCAGTCACATCAGAAAGGTCCTTATGGAAGTGTTGAGTGCCCTTGGGTAGCTCATCACTTGAGTCACCTGGCCCTGTAGACATGGCCTGTCAGCATCCCCTGGTGAAGAACGCACCCCAGCCCTTCAGAGTGTAAGTGACCCTCGTCACGATCCCTCTCCCTGACGATTGCCCTGCATATTTCAGTTAAGAAACGTGATGTGCCAGCACCTGGCAGTTTTCTTCGTGTGGACAGATTGTTGCTCGGAGGAGCCTGAGGACTGGAAGTGGTGACCCCAAGTGGGCGTGGCCTCCGCAGCGTGAGACGATGGAGAGTTTAATGAAGGGCATGATCGTGGATGATTTTAATTTTCTAAATAAATTGTCTATTAAGAATTCCCCTACGGTATATCATGAATTATCTTAATGCAAAAAAAAGATGCAATTGGAAATATTAGTACAAGAAGATAGAGGAAAATTGGAAAAAGTCTTCTGAATGTTTGGGAGAAGTTTAAAAAAAAAAACTTGCTTTGCCTGGGTGAAAAAAAAAGGAAAGGAAATATTAGACTGTCCCTGCACAAGATACACTGATAACACTTTTCTCCTCCAACATGACTTCTCATTCCTCTTGTTTTCATCCAACACCCCAAATGGTTTGACAGCCCCTAAAATGATCTAATTATGTGACTTTTTAAAACATCCTAATAGAGACGTTAAGCATGTTAAGTCCATATGTCTCCTGAGAACAGACTAGCCTAGAGAATCGTTTAATTCAAAGGGATAAAATTTGTCCATTTCTTTGTACGAGGTAAAACTCAGACGGGGGCCCCCTCTCCTGCTACTATGTGCTTTGAATTAAGGCTCACAGTTTATTTGAAGACGAAATCGGTCATCATGTCCTTGAATCTCATTGTTTCCTGTCCATCTCTGAACTCCATGGCTATTCATATTTCTTTCCTTCTTCTAAAAGCTCAGAGCTTTATGATAGTGGCACCTGTGTTTGTCAGCTCAGGAACACTGGAACGTCATTGCGCCTTCCCACAGTGCGGTAGGATCAGTGTTGAGGTTTGATCTGTGTTTGTGAAATGCATTCGAAAGCCTGCTTCTCCTAAGACAACTTTTAAAAAAAATATGTTTTCATTGATTTTTTTTTTCTCTAGAGAGAGAGGAAGGGAGAGAGAGATAGAAACACTGATGTGAGAGAGATACATGGATCAGCTGCCTCCTGCACACCCCCTATTGGGGATTGAGCCCGAAACCCAGACATGTGCCCTGACCGGGAATTAAACCGGGACCTCTCAGTCTATGGGGCGACGCTCAATCCACTGAGCCCCACAAGCCGGGCCTAAGACAATTTTTAAAAACAGTTCGCTACCCCCCTTCCCAGCACCTTCCTTCTTCCCCATGGCTGCAACCTGATTTGGATACTGCCACCAAGCACCCACAGTGAGACTGTAAGCGCTCATCCAGGAGTTTGGTGTGGAGTCATCACAAGCAGTTGGAAAATACTTAGCTCCTTAACAGCAGCGACTCAGTTTTCCTTTTGGTTTTTTTAATGATATGAATTGACACTATTTTCACCTTACCTTTTGATGCTGGACTTGCTCATCCCTGAAACCCTGTTTAACTTTCAACATTATAATTCTTTTGACATTCCTATCTTTTCTGCCTGAGGCCTGAAATCAGGGAGTCTGTAGTTTCCCAAATGCTTCTTTCTCAGTGTTTTTTTTCAATACTGACTCAGACCTGCACACACTGACCCTTTTAAACATGGTATTCTCTTTATGCAGCCTGCCATCAGCTCATGATAGAACCTAATTCTCTCATAGGATACCTACTTGGTGGGCATGTGGTCCGTCTTTTCCACGGTCACGATGAGTGTTTGACGATATCATCTACAGACCAGAATGATTCCCAGCACAGGTAAGCCAATAGCTTCCCCTTCCTCCTACCTGTCTCCAGTCTCAGGTGACCCACACTGAGGAGCTTGCATCTGGATGTGGCCACAGGTGGACTCTGCAAGTGGTGGTCCACTGCACGCCTCACTTCAGCCGTGGGTTGCAGTTTGTAAGCAGGAATGCCAGGCACTGGGTTGACCCACGGGTGTGTATGTGTGCCGCTGCTTCGGCAAGCCGTTCTATAATGCTTCCCAACCCCTTCCCAACCTCCATGTCTAAGGAGTTGCTGGTGGCATTCATTGTGGACTGAAGCACCCATTTTGGTAACGGAAGTCAAGCTACTCATTCTAGTGGATCTGGGCACTTGCACAAAGTGCCCACCAGGCTCGTCACAGGCAGATATCATCACTCTTATTCCCCTTTCGTGAGCTGAGTAATTAAGGTGGAGTTTGGGGATTTCCTTTTGCTTATTCCCAAATAGGATTGGAGGAACCAAATGTCAGTATCCAACAGGAGCTGGAATTAGCAGGGGACGGTGCCAAGGGCAGCATTTAGAGGGTGCTGCTGAGGGTGATGCTATCTTTGGTCCTCTAGCTGACCCCTCAGTGAATGTTTTTCAGAAATCCAAACCCAAAGATGGATGATATGAATACAGGTCTTAAATTCATACTGAAGGGTGGTTCAGTGTTCTGTTTATCATCAGAGGAGCAGGGCATAAAGAGCTTGGCCCCTACAACGACAGAAATCTTACCTACACGTATTTTTAAAAATCAAATCTCAGGTCCAAATTAGACTGAATCTGGAACAGCATTGAGTGTGATGTCCTGGTGGTGACACATCTGTTTGTGCATCATACCCACGGGAACCGTGTTAACTGTCTCGCACTTGATGAGACACACGGGACCACATCCATACAACGCAGAGATCATCTCGGTCAGACTCCGTCCCAAAGGCTGCGCACTGGTTGATGGTAGATGGGACCCTCGAAGCCAGAGCTGCTGGCTCTCCATCCAGGGCTCGTTCCCTATTTGATGTGCTAAAGGACCCCCAGGAGCAATAAGCTCCAACGTATTATTGCACCTCTTAGAAACCATCCATTGGCAACATTGTTCTGAGTGTCTTCCTGCTTGTTCTGTCCTCTGAATATGTGACGTGGGAACCGGAGCCGTTTCTAGGAAACGTAAAGCGCAGCCCTATGGCAAATGCCTGAGTAATCCACGCACTGCCTCCCGGGCACTGGGCCGATGGCTAGGCAGACTTGATTTCCCTTGGAACTGAGGATTCCACGCTCTACGTAATGTCACGTGATCCTCTTCAGTTGCGACTCTCTTTCCCTTTCCTTGAAATGGCGAATTATGCACCAGCCCACGCACTGTCTCTTTAATAGTTTATGCTGCTGCATCGGGAAAGTCTGCAGGTGGATCAAGAACTGAAGTTTTGTGGACGAGTCTCGCAGAGTTACATCGGAGATGGAATACGTCAGAACTCTCTAGTTCTTTCTTCTCATGCATGTTCTCTTAAGGATAGGAATTTGGGGGAAATGAAGTACTAACCTCGCACGTGGCCCTTGTGCCTCCCCTGCCCCCACACCGGCCATTGCATTTAGAGCCATATTAGAAGCAGCCTGTGCAGAAACTAGACTGCTTGGCGAGGCTTGTCATGGGTGGGCACTCCAGTCGGGTGGAGCGACGGGATCCTGACAACAAGAAAAGATGGCAGGTGTTTGAAAGGAGGAGCTGGGGAGAGTGAAACAGGTGAAAGGCTGTTCCCAAAGTGGGCGGCCTGAAGCAGGCACGCTGCCATCACCAGAACGAGAGGGGGGTGGCCTTCCCTTGGCAGGAGTCCTCGGGTCGAATTTGTATTTTGGGAAAAAAAGAAAGAAAGGAAAAAGAAATCCACAGATGAGGATAATGTGTAGTCCATCCCTCTGTAAGGAAGCACAAAGGGGTTGAGACGAGGGTAAGAAGGGGCCGCCCTTTAGTATACTGGGACCTGAATTTTTGTGTCCACTGGTCTCTTAATCAAAGCAGGCTGCCTTGGCATTACCGATGTCTAGGTAAGGTGAGTGATAAGCCTCCCGGTTGTCTTCTGTCATTGGGTGAATTCTCAGAACTGGCCAGGATGGCCAGGAGAACTGAAATCCGGGAGTGCACAGAGGAGCTGGGAATCGAGAACACGCTAAAGGACCCCCGTACGTGATTCCACTGCCTTTCGGGAGGTCACAACCTCTGTTCCCTCTAACGCCTGGGAGCACTGAGGCTGGGCAGAGAGGCCGACTGTCCCAGGGTGCAAACCCAAAATCCGTCCAGCTTTCTGAGCCCTGCTCCTTGGCTCTGCCTCGGGTCTGTCAAGCACCCTGGGGTAAGTCAATTAAGCTGTTGAAGTCAAGGCTAAGCTGTCAGCCAAGCTTTCAAAAGCACCTCAGTTTACCACCCACTCTACTCCTCTTCTTGGATAATTGTTTTAGATTGTTTCAACTTCTGTAACCTTGAGAGAATAAATGGAACAAGCCCCCAGCATTTCCTAGGTGGGAAGGATGAACCTTTCAGAATTCTTTAGCTGTTGGAAGGAGAGCGTTCTCTAATCCAGAAACCTACGGTGAGCTGCTCCAGCCTCTGCTCAGAGATCCCTCCAGCCCTCACTGAGGAGGGAGAAGCATTAGTGAAAATCCCAACACATTGTCTTGTGTGGCTAGGAGGTTAGTGCAGTGTCATTGCTATTCTAGGCCTGGTACAGGGGCGACCTGGTGTGTCAGAGCAGTAAGGTCATATAGGATTTCTTTCCTAATACTTACTACGTATTTCCTGATAATGGGTGCATTTGAAAAATATTTAGAATGTCTTTTATCATCCCACAACTCAGAGATAACCACTGTTAAATAGTTTTTAGTTCTGTACTATTCATTAAATGTGTTTCCTCTGCATGTTTATAAACATCTATATTTAAACAAAATTTAGATGAATCCACAATACGTAGTATTTTGTACATCCAGGAGTGTTTTGGGGCATGTTGATTACTGAAAAGAAAGCATTAATTTCTCACAACCGTTCTGTGGTTTAAGTACCCTCATTGGACACTACAGATAAAAACATGGGCACACTGAGAGCTGAAGGGACTTGATCAGGGTCACACAGCTAACAGATTTGAACTCAGGGCTGCCCAACTCCCATGCCTGTATTTTAACAATTTCATAATTATACTGCTACTCTAGAGAAAAAATAATGACACATTTTCTCTTCACCTCTGTTGATTACCTGTTGTCTCAAAAACCTAGACCAAGTTTCTTCAGTGGCCAGAGTTATTCAGTTGTGATATATACAATTCCTCTGTGGTAGAGAAAGGGTTTAACTTAGTGAATTTAAATGCAGTTAAATGATCAGTCTTAACCTAAGGTCACGAGATTCTCAAAAAGTGTCTGGATTTAGAATACCAGGTAATCCAGGGACAACTAGAATAGTTTGTTTAATTCTTCGTAATCTGTGTTCTAGGTAGGTTGGTCCATATCATACAGATTAAAAAGCAGACTTTGCTAATCGTGAGTTAAACATCAGGCAAACCCAAATCAAGGGACATTTTACAGAATACCTGACCAGTACTCCTCAAAACTGTCAGTCATGGAAAACAAAGGAAGACTAAGAAGGGGTAACAGAGCAGAGGAAATAGGGGAGACTGGCAGCTAACTGCATTGTGGTGTCCTGGATTGAATGCTGGAATGGAGAAAGGCAATGGAGACATTGGTGAAGTCAAAAGAGTCTTGAGTTTAGCTAGAAATGATGTGTCAATGTTGGTTTCTTCGTTTTGACGTGGTATCATTGTAATGTCAGATGATAGCATTAGGGGAGACTGAGTGAGACTGTACGGGAGCACTCTGTACTATCTTTGCAACTTTTTTTGTAAATCTAAAATTATTCCAAAGTAAACATTTTATTTGAAAATACATGGAAAGCTTATGGTATTGCAGGAAAGGAGACAACAGGACAGTAATAAAATCATGAACATTATAGCCACTGAGCATAAAGCTTTGTTCCAAGCTTCCTAGAGCAGTGGGAATGAATTCACATGGTACTGCAGGTGTGTTCTAAAAGTGAAAACACCTTTTAAAAGGTGCCAAACATCAAGGCACTTGACCTGGAAGAACTGGAGCATTCAGCATCTGGTCTGATCCTGTGACTGGGCTGTTTTGACTCCTGACGTGGAAATGGAGACAGTCCTCTTCATTGTACACCTGATGGTCCCTGAGTGTCCATGAGATGTACATGGCAAGCAATTCCCTCACCTTTAGCACTTTTTTCCCAACATGGGAAAGTGTGCCTCCTTTTGCCTCTTGATTTTCATTTTGCTGACTTAGAAAAACAATGTCTGAGCAGCCTCTGCAGGGAGCTGTCCCCTGCCCGGTGCTGATCACTGGCGCACAGGAACTAATCTCCAGCTCTGCTCACAGGAGGATATTCTATGAAGCTGGGGGAGCTGGGACACGAGCCAGGTCTCTGTGGAGAGTGGAACCCCTACGGATAAGGTAATGGAGGGTCAGGGTGGTGCTCTTTTGAAGATTATTTCCTTTTCTGGCACAGTCCATTCTCTTAAATATTTTATTTGGGCCATATCACCTGGCGAACGCACAAAAGTTCTTGGCCCACAGCTGAATCTGAAATGTCTGTAACTTTGTTTTCAAGGAACACGAACACACACACACACACACACACACACACACACACACGATTTCTGCGATTTCTGTTTCGATCATGAAGCCGGATGGCTCCTGCTGCCCTTGCAGTGGGTGGGTTACAAAAGGCAAGCTCAGAGCTGACCCTGGGAGTCATCAACGCTCTTCTCCCACTTGTTTTCTTAAACAGATTTTCTAGAATCCAGGTAAGTCGTCTTCCTCTCTGTAGCTTTGTTGGCTCCAATGGAAACTTGGCTGTAAATGACAGAGTGGTGGCTGTGGTGGCATGAGGTAGGGAAGACTAAAACATTATTGGAAACATGGCTGTGAAGAAACAACATTTACTAGAAATTTGTCAGAAACAGTGTTGCACCTGGATGGAAGGAACAGGGGGCTGAGACTTTACAGCCATGTGCTTGAGTAAAAATCCATGGTCTCGCCCGGCCGGTGTGGCTCGGTGGTTGAGTGTCGACCCATGCACCAAGAGGTCATCGGTTTGATTCCTGGTCAGAGCACATGCCCAGGTTGTGGGCCCGATCCCCAGTGGGGGGCACGCAGGAGGCAGCGAATTGATGTTCTCTCTCATCCACATTTCTCCCTCTCTCCCTCTCCCTTCCTCTCTAAAATCAATAAAGAAAAAAAAAAATTTTTTTAAATCCATGGTCTCTAAATGTCAAACTACTGAAAGGGGATCCACTTAAGCTCTGGACCTTTATTTTGTTAGGCTGGAGCGACACTGCTTGGGATAGGAGGGAGGGTCAAGTGTTGGTCAAGTGTTGCCATCTTATTTTCCTTCTCTAACTTTCTCTCTAGCTCTCTGCTCATTCTCCCCTGAACACGTGTCAAAGTAAAAATCTCTTTCATGAGCCATTCTCAAAATAATCCATTAGAGATCAGAAGAAAATATTACAACTTCTCTTACACACACATACACATACACACACACATACATCCAAACATCCATAGATTCAAGTGTTGACTGAGAAACTCTGGGAACCACTGGTTTTGGGAATACTTGTTTTAAGGAGCACCTACTTGTTATCTGGCTTGGGGCATTTACATTCTTTTTCCAGCCCTGTTAAAAGTTATACCCTTGTTCTTAGGACATTAGCCCATCGTTCTTACTTACTGGACTTTTGTAAAAAGTCAAACTAACTATGTATATAGAGTTCTAGGGACAGTTGTTTATTTCCCCAGCATCCTAAACATGAAGAATTGAAGCCTTTTAACCATGTAATTTGGATTCGCTGGTGCTCCAGAGAGTTGGATAAAGACAAGAGTTCCTTTAAACTGTGGCACCTATATCTCTTAAACATTTTATTCTAACTTGAAAAAGAAATGTACTACAGGTTATTCAGTGGATAATTTCTCCCTGACACTGTAACTTTCGTTGATTGCCAACCTTTTGATGTAGGACCATAAAAAGGTTAGCATTCAACATGGGACCTTTCTTATGTCAATCATCTTACTCTGCTTCACTTTTATCCCACAGAGTTTATTGCCTTCTAATAGGCCAAGGTATTCATTTTGTAATCAGGCTTGTTTACTGTCCCTCTCTCTCTGGCAAGTGTAAGCTGCACGAATATTTTTACTGTTTCTCTTGAAGATAAGATGCTCTGTGGAAGGAAAGCGTTTGAGTTCAGATAGCACATTTGTAAAGGCTTTGCTTTCCCAGAAACAAGTTTCCCTTGAAAGGCAACCTTCCCATTCTTTTCATGGGTTTTTGTTTGTTTGTTTATTATTTGTTGGGGGTTTTGGGGGAGGTGTTTGTTTTGTTTGTTTGTTTTTGTTTTGCATTAAGGTACTTCAGTAGAGTGAATAAAAAATTGGAAGCTTGGAACTTCCAGTGACATTAAACTATTGCCCTGCCCCAGGATCATGTCCCCTGTTGCTGTACTTAAGGGAGGTCACAAGAGAGCACCATGCTTTGTTTTAGGCAGACAGGAAATCCTAGCGCAAACCAGGAGACTGGTACTTTGTGCCTAGGGGACGAACCCCAGAGGGGTTATCAGCCTGCTAACCTGTGCATGAAAGCACAGGATAAATACGGAAAAGGACTTATTTTTGTGTAAATGCAATGTTTTGTCTGTTTCATCGGCCCAGCTGGAGTGGCAGTAACATCAGATGGGGCCAGGCTTTCCGACTGCGGCATCTCACCACAGGCCACTACCTGGCCTTAGCAGAGGACCAAGGCCTCATCCTGCAAGACCGGGCAAAGTCGGACACCAAGTCCACAGCCTTCTCTTTCAGGGCATCAAAGGTAAGGTCTACTGAAGTGGACTTTGACTTTGTTCTAAAAGCAAAAGCTCTGAAACCTCCAGGTAGAACTATGACTGAAAAGAAAGTAGGTGGGACCAGCTGCAGTCCACAATTAAACCTATGATAATCACTTCCTTCCTGTGGCCGCTGAATTGAATTCATACAGAAATATATACTTTGATGAAAGTTGACATCTTAAGAGAGAGAGAGACCTTAAAGGAGAACAAAAAACCTTAGAAAACAAAAGGATCACAGAAATGGACATTGTTGCTCAGAGGCTAATGGAAAATATTATTGGATACTTAATTGTAAGTAGTTTTTAATACTTTAAGTCATAGGCTTCATTCTATACAGCAGTGGTAACATTATGAGTTTCAGTGCTACATTGCTTGAATCAAGGAAATTATTTCTTTCACAAAGATTCAGCGAAGGCATAATTCTGGACATGACGTATTCTTATTGTTATTTGTATCACACAAAGATACCCATCCTTCCTCACCCTTTCCCTGAGTCACCTCTTCTCTCCAGATCTCTTAGCTCTCACCTGTTCATCCCCCACCTTCATTAAGACTGGATCTTGTGTTAGTTAGGTCAAACCCAAGCATGTAGCTTTGCCATTTGACATGTATATAGACAACTGCTTTTTAACCTCTACCTTGAAGGTGCAGCCAGGTACAACTCAGAGCTGGATCTGATGGATGGTCAGAAAAGTGCAGGCTGAGCTGACTTCTGATGGACAGTTGGATGCTCGGCTGCTTTACGATTGTTCTGGGAAGATCATCCAAGCATAAGACTCGGGCATGCTTGTCAGGGAGTCTGCTCCTCAGGAGAGGATAGCTCAACGTCTCCTTGGGGAGCTCCATCTCTAGTTTCACTCTTCCTTGCTCTTTTCCCAAACTGGATCTTGAATTGTGTTCTCAACACAGTTTCAGGAAAGGGTTATTGATGGTTTTGTCCATGTAGGACCAGCCCAGTTTTCTATGGGGCATCTCTGCTGCTTAATGAATCAGAGGAGGACAGTTTTTCAGCACTAACTGGTTATGAGCAGGGGCTCAGCCTCCTTTTTTCCTTTTTCTGTAGTCCTATAGTGTTTATAGGCATCAACCTCTTTGGCATATGGGTTTTTCTCCCCCAAACTGTCCTCTATCAACATTAGGCTTTTTCCATACCATATTTCAAATATTAAAAAATGTGAGCTTCCTGCCCTGAATTCCCCCTCAAACCTCACCTTCATTTCCTGCTTCTCTCTCAGAGCCGTGTTGGTTCCTTGACTTCGTTCTGGTTTTCTGAGCACATCCCTTTCATGCTGCTCTCACTTTGTCTTTAAAGATCCCCAGCACAAAGAGAATGTCAAAGTCAAATTTATATCTATGTAGTAAAATATTTTTGCCTCCAGGAAGTGGTTGAGGGCAGTACAACCTGCTAAAAGAATCAGGGAAAACAACACAATGGAAAGTCCCAAGAACAGAGACAGACAAGATCACATTCTTCCCTAAGAGACAACTGGACCTGGGCTGTCGGGTGAGAGCAGGTGAAGGGGATGGGGTGGGGGGAAGGGGAATAAGAAATGCCTCATCATGCTTGATATCCAGGTAAATGCCTTTCTAAGAATGGCAGTTGGCTTGTTTCTTAATTGAACGATCTACTCCAGCCTCCTCAGCCCATGCTAGGTGTGCTGACTGAGGTCTTTGCCATTGCAGAAAGGGGCTCCTCTTATGACAGCAGATGAACCAGGTGGCCTTCCAGGCAGCTGGCAAGGTGTTGTTCCAAGGGGATGCTTCCATTCCACTCCTTTCTGGGCTCAGCCTTGTAGAGCATGGCTCCGTGCTACGTCCTGGTCTCTGGGGGACTCCTGAAAAGCTCAGAGCACCATAGAGAGCCCCCATAACACCCCTTCTGCTTGGCACCACTTCTGGCCTGTGAGCACATTTTACCCTCAGAAGGCTCATCGCCTATTGTCCCAAGTCCCTCCATTTCCATGCACAAGGAGACAGGCAGCTGATGGCTGAAAGTCATCGAGGTACCCCGGGGGCGGCCAGCGTAGCAGAGCTGGATGTAAGTCACCCATGAGTCACCTCGTCCTATGCACTTGGCAGTGCGGCTGTATTTCATTGAAGTGACTGTGTGCGAGCTTTTAAATAACTCTCAGTGCAGCGGCAGTCAGTCCAGCTAGGCTTCCTTCTACTTTGAAAGGAACTGAAGTGAAAATGGCCCTGCCTCTGTGGCAGGCACTGTGTTCCCACAGGAGATCGGGGCTTCCTTGGGACATTGTGTGAGAGGACAGTTGGCATCTTAACTATGACACTACACAAAAAGGGAGAATGTGTGGGAGACACAATCCAAAGAGCTCTTGGGGGAGAATGCTGGAGATGCCTTGATTTCTCTGGCCTCCAGATCCCTCCTTAGTCAGTGTGTTCATACCTCACCTGGAGCAGGCTCGCCTCTTTAAGTGGGCTCTCCGGCATGCCTCCCGTCACGGGGGAATAGCGATGTTCCCCAGCAGAAATTGTGGTCCCATTTTTCAACAGTGTGAAGGCACTGAGCCGTCTTTCCAGCTCTTGCCTGTTCCAGGTGTTGTTATGTGATAGAGAAGGGGACAGACAATGAGAGAGCGCTTCAGGTTCTGGGTAGTGGTGCAGGGGTTGGGGACACTCAGTGGGCAGGCTGGGAGGCAGAGACAGTGTGCGTCTTGCCTTTGTTAATGGGGTTAGGTGGGGGTATTCTTCTGATGTTCCCTGTATGTTGGAGAATCTAGAAGACGGAGAAGAGACTCCCAGAGGGGCACTGTTTGGGCTCATGTGTTTGGGGAGGACACCAGGTTAGCTGGGCTGTGAGTCATTTGGCAACGATGGGCTTACCCCTCCATGCTTCCTGTCAGGTTGCGTTAGCCTGTGACAGCTACAACTACTAAATCGGGGACCTGGGAACAGCTGTAAGTGTGTGTGACCATCCTTAGCAAGCTGCCCTTCCGAGAAAGATGGCAGGTGCCCCTGTGAAGCTTGAGCAGGGGTGTGCCTGAGCCTTAAAGGAAGGTGATCAAGGCCAAGCAGCTGCTGCAGCCATTGGCGGGGCCTGGCTCCGAATCAGACTGAAGTCTTTGAGCAAGCTGTGTGAAACATAGTAGAGAAGAATGAGCAGAATGTGATGCTGGTCAAAGGTTTTCCCCGTGTCCTTCAGCGGGGCGATCCAAATCAGGCCAGAGGTCTGGGATGTATTTTTGCCTCCAGGCTGCAGCATCACACATGGTTCCTGCAATCCGGAAGGGGCTGCTGGGAGATAGAGCGTGCCTCTGGGTTGCCTAGACCTGGCCTTGACCCTCATCTACTCT
Organism: Tadarida brasiliensis; assembly: GCA_030848825.1. NCBI lineage: Eukaryota > Metazoa > Chordata > Mammalia > Chiroptera > Molossidae > Tadarida > Tadarida brasiliensis. The sequence continues at coordinate 169,355,716 of CM061257.1, read as the reverse complement.
GTGCGAGGCCTTGATGTCAATCGAGTTGCACCTCACCTGAAGTCTGTCGTGAAAGATGAAGAGCCGACCCTGCCTGCCCTTCCACCGTGTCTACCACTCGCCCACCACTGCCTTGAGCTCTAGCATACTAAATATTTGCAGTCCTCAAACATGCTATTTTTTTCTCACCGCTAAACCTATACCTTTTACTCCTCCACGCGCCTTCAGAGTGCACTCATCCTTCCAGGTGAGTGTCAGAGCCTTGCACAGGAGGAGAGCCCTTCCATGGTCCTCAGTAGGTCTGTTCATGCGTCCGTGCCAGCCGTCACTAGCTCACCCAGGAGCCCTGGATGACGAAACCACGCCTATCTCCCCCCCACTTCCCGCTCGAACCTCAACACCGAGCACAGCGTGTAGCATGTAGTTTTTTAAAATCGCTGGCTGAAGGGACCCGTAAATGTGGTCACACATTGAAATGCAGAGTGAAATCCATTGCGTCCTAATCCCCAGCATCTTCATAAGCATATTCTTATTCTGTTATGTGGAACCATTTGGGGTCATGACATTCTCCCCGTAGACATTCCAGGAGAGAGACTGATTATCTTGAACAGCTAAGTCACAGTCCTGTGAATTTGATCTCACGTCATCTTCCCGGGCTCGTGACATCGCAAGGCCATTGGACCATCAGACGATGGGATTCAGTGTTCACTCTGGCATGGCAACTCCGTCCATTTGCACGTCATGCCTCACGTAGGTTACAGCACTGACTTCATTTCAGAGAAGGCAAGAGTCCCATTCAAGCGAATCTCGAATAAATGATTGAGGTAGAATCTCAGATGTTGCCCATTTTATCACATAAGTCCATAGAGCTATCACCGTTCTCATTAGAGAAAAATGTTCCTCAGTGTATAAAAACATGCAATTCTATTTAGTCGACGTTTCCCAAACATCTGCTGTGTGCCGAGCACTGTGTTCTGGGCCAAACGTGACTTCCCCACCTGCCTTTTGGAAACTGCTCACTGCGCTCTCCGCTGGGTGTGCAAAGCATCCCAGCAGCTGTACCCTCGCCCTGGGACCTCCGGGCCCGAAACAGGATGGGCGGCGGGCTCGATGGAGAGATTGGCGCTGAAGGGGTGCCCTTGCGCCAGGCTCCCGGCATGCTCCGTGTCCTCACCACGCTGTCAGCTGCAGAAAGAGAGGGTGTGAAACAAAGGAGGGAGGGGGAGAGAAGAGTTACCTTAAGATTCAAACATCTAGACACAGCACCACTTCCTGAAGTTTTATTTTAAATACATTTGCAAAGAATTTCTAAAATTTGAATTGATGCCTTCCCAAGTTCTTATGGTTCCACGTGGACCAAATAAGCAGTCAGGGGAAACCACGGGCTTTGAAGCAGGAGAAACCTGGGTGTGAATTCTGGTTCTGCCAGTGACTGTTCGGAGCTTCCTGTCCCTTCTTCTACAAAGTGGGGGTGACGAGCTGCCTCTTGAAGGATTGTTGTGCGGATCTGATGAGAGCAGGAAGGCGACCTGGGAGTCTGCCTACCTGAAGGTGACCATAGATTAACTGACGAGGGTGGAGGAAGGAGCCCAGCCTGCGACTTCCGCACAACCGCGCACCTGCCCCCGCGCACCTGCCCCCGCGCACCTGCCCCCGCGCACCTGCCCCCGCGCACCTGCCCCCGCGCACCTGCCCCCGCGCACCTGCCCCCGCGCACCTCCCGCCCCGGGGCGGCGCAGCCACGCCCTCTGCGCTGTGAGTGGCAGGCCCTTGTCAGCCCGCCAGGCCCTAACAGGGTCCTTATAAGGCCATTTTAAGACTTTATATTCACGGTCATAAATCCAGAAGGGGGCTATATTGGTGGGGAAATGAACCCAAAGGTAATTTATCAAGTTCCTCTGGAGACACGTAGGAGGGAATGGGCCAACCAGGGCTCTCTTGCTGGGTAACTACTCCAGCATCCATGAATGGGCCCCATCTCCCCATAGCTACTTTTCTCCTGAAACATTTTTGGGTACTTACAGTCCGTTGGAAAGGAATGTTGTCCTCTGTGGACACAGATGGTTTCATCGTGTCAAATAACAAATTTTACTGTAATTAGTAGACATGAATTAGGACTTGCTCTGTTCAAGATGTGACGCCTATACTGATGTCATAGCTGATGACTCAGTCGTCTTGGGCCTTGTGTCTCCTCCATCCATCCTTCACGCTTCTGCCGGAACAGTCATTCTAAGATGCAACCCTTGTGCTATCCCCCTGCTTACAATCCTCAGTAGATTTTATTACCTACACTGACTTTTCCAGAGGAGTGTTCTAAGCAGTAATTCTATGGGGAAAAAAATGTTATGCTAAACAGAGCTCAATAGGTTGTTTTGGTCCTTTTCGGTGTTGTATGCTTTCGGACTCAAGACTCCATATTACACTATCCTAATGTTTCCTTTGACTCATTAAGATAACTTATGTGTCCAGAGTCCTCTTTTCCCATAGAAAATTTGTTTACATTGAGAAGCATGAACCTGTAGGATCAAGTTCAGAGACCCTGTTCTGGTCCCTTTCAGGACTTGCGCCCTCTCTTTACTCCATCTTCCTAGAATGCCAGCCCCTTCCGCATGCCCCTTCTCTCCTCTCTCTCCTGGCTGAGCTCACATCAAGCATCAATCTTGAATGAAATCATCTCTCACTGCCCAGGCAGTGAGTTGTCCTCTCTTGTAACCTCCTGTTATACCTTGAATATAAACCATATCACCTTCTTATCATGATGAGTTCCTATGTTCGACTCCTAAAGTCTGAACAAACCCACAGCCATTTTTATAGAGTAATGGCATGTATTTTCAACTTCTTTATCATAACCTCCAAACAACTGAAACATTAATTGCTAATGGGAACCATTCAAAAATTATGTTCAACTGACCAATGGGCTTTGGATTTACACTTGACTTGGGGTTCTGTTTCATTACTTACAAGCAAATTGCTCAAACTCTGCAACCCTCAGCTTCATCATCTGTAAAGTAGGAGACATAAAAAGAGGCCATTGGACGTTTAGCAAACATGTTTTTAAGATGTCATATGTAATACACATCATTTTTGGGGTCCTTGGTCAATTCCCATGATGATGATGTCATTGGGAAGTGCTTAGCAGAATACTTCACTTAAAGTAGGCACTAGGTGAACACTCATTCCAGTTCCCTTTCTTGTCCCAGAAAGCTTAAATCAATCTGGAGAGCAGCGACTTAGTCATCCAAACCAAATAGAGGGTGTCTCAAAAAATGCGTACAGGGTGTCTGTAAATTCTATTCCATTTTGAAAATGAAATGTATTTTAATAAACACTGGCTTTATGCTTACACTTTTTTTGTTTGGGACACCCCGTGTTTACGTGGTGATCATGATGTGGTCACAGCATTTCCTTAGTGAGCTCTCAATGAAAACGGGGTAATGATGACTATTACCCGTCAACACGTATTAGAACAAGTAACCTGTTCCTTCTTGGAATCAGCTTATTATCTAACACAGGAAAGGTTGTGCAGATAAACAGACAGACGAATTGATGCCCACAGACTAAGAAAACAAAAACAAATTCTTTGCAACCTATTTTAAGCAGAGTATTGTGTGGAGTACAAAAACAAGCAAATCCCAGTCTTGCCTTTGGAGAATTTTCAACCTGACAGGGAACAGGAAGTGTACCAGCAAAGGACTTATATTGCAGAAGATGATAAAGAGCCTTGAGAGAGGTGAAGGAAAGTGGTGTAAGATCAGAAAAAATCCCAAGGTGGATCTGGGAAAGGCTTAATGGGTAAGTTGTAAAGGTGCAGAGATGAGGCAGGGGAATTCCAAGCAGAAAGGATCATATCAGTGAAGACCCAGAGGAAGGGAACACTTCATATGTCAAAGCACCATAGTCCAATCTGAGTAAAGCATGTGGTATTTAAGAAGTTAAAAATGAGGATTGTATTCTGTAGGAGCTGGGGAGTGTTTGAAAGGGGGTGATTGGGTTAGCCCTATCCTTTGGGAAGGTTCCATTTCCAGGAGTAGAGTGGGTCCATCTGGGGCCATATTGTAGTGAAAACAGAGGAGAGAATTCTCAAGTCAGAAGGACATCACCAACCTGCTATCTGCCAAAGCAGGCGCCTGTCTGTCATGGACCACTCGCATTCCCTTCGTGGTCTGTCACTTGTTCAGGTTCGGGTTGAGCTGGCTTTCGTGTTGGTTTGTCGGTATGTTTTGCATGTTGTTGCTCCTAGTCTTTTGAATTAGCAGCAGGGACTGTCATAGAATTTGGGGAGTTGATGCCATTTCATAAAAGCAAAGACACAGAGAGGCACTCCATCCTTTAAACAATACTGATCCATTTGTTTCAGAGACTCTAGAAAAAAGAGATCCTAGAATATTTTTTCCTACGGCAAAGTCATAGTTAAATAAATGACAAATGAGAAAATAAATGAAATGACCACCGTTTGGGAGCGTGCAGTATTTTCATCGTGAGCGCTTCACGATCAGTGTGATCATTTACACTGACCTATTGTAGTGTTGTGATTTTTATGTTGCTGCATTGCTTGTGGTTACGGAACAGGCTAGAGATGAGAACTCTGACAGGATTAACTCTGTTACTGGCCTCAGTGTCTACACAGTTATGGGTATTTCTGAAGTGAAAATTAAGTATTCATTGTCGTCGTTTTTTAAAGAATAAATGCATTCTTGCTTTGGCTCGTTTGGCTCAGCAGTTAGAGCATCAGCCTGTGGACCAAAGAGTCATGGGTTCGATTCCAGTGAAGGGCATGCACCTCGGATGCAATTCAATCCCTGGCCCTGGTTGGGGTCATGCGGGAGGCAACCAATCGATGTGTCTCTCTCACATCAGTGTTTCTCCCCCTCCTTCCCACTCTATCTGAAAATCAATGGAAAAATATCCTCAAGTGAGGATTAAAAAATAAAATAAATAAATGCATTCTTAACCACTTGCCTATAAAGAAATCCTAATATATCAAATTCTATTTTCCCATTGGCTTTTTTTTTGTTTTGTTTTTTTGGAAAGCAGGAATAAAATAGAAATATGTTCCTTTGGAAATGTTTATGTTGAGAAACAAGTCATATTTAACAATCCAGCCAATGTTTCAATATACATTTAAAGTAAGAATTTCTTGTGAAGTGCTAACGTTGCTCAAAATGATCCTGTAAATATGTGCAAAATAACTAATTTTACTTTTATGAAGGTCTGAAGGGATAAATAAGGGCCGAAATGAAAAATATATTTGAAAGAAAAAATTTACTCATATATATATATATATATATATATATATATATATATATACCCCTTTAATATGTATTTATTAAGTAATTGACAGGTATAAGATTATCTGGACGAGTGTCATATAAACAAGCACATTTACAATTAGAGTTGCTAATTGCTCAGTAGAGGAATGAAACTGTGTTGGGGAAACAGAAGGAGAGACTAACTGCCTTCACAGAGAAGGGGGCATCTGAAGGGTATTGAAGGGTGCGTAGGAGTTTAGAGCAGTGGGAAAGAGCACCATCCCTGGAGCTGGACTTCCTCGTTTAAATCTTGGCCCTTTCACTACTTATTAAGTGACCTTGGGCAAATTATTTACCTTTATTTTCTCCTCTGTAAAACTGGGATAATATCGGTAAGCTACAACAGAGGCTGCTATGTTCAACAGAGTTAATACATATAAAGAACTGAGGATACTACCTTGCCTGTGGTAAGAGCTCAATGCCTATGTTACTCTTGTTCTGTCATTAAGAATATGAGCAGAGTTGTCACAGGCAGAGGGCACAGCATGCTACACTTTTTATTCTGTGAAAAAATAAAATAAAAATGCTGCCTAGCTCATGGCTTTTACCAATGAGCAATTTAACACCGATGCAGAGAAGAAATGGAAATAGAGTAGAACCACTCCGGTCCTGATTGCTGAAGAGGGGACAGTTACCATGCCTGGGTCTACTTCCTGACTCATTCTGTGACAGGCACCTCAGGTTGTCACCAAGGGGACACCTGATGCACGGTAACTCCTTTTTCATAAGTTGAGTGAAACAGTGTGAACGGACGATGAAGTCCATGACTGCCACACACAACCGAGGAGGCCCTCAGAGACAAATGACAGCTGTGCATTAGACTTAAGGCCCAGCAGCCCCCGGCCTGCTGGAAGGGTCTGCTTTCTCTCTAAATGATATTTTTGCAGATATATTTGAAGTCCCTGAAGCATTTATATAAGATAGCCATTAAAATTATGGAAGATACAAAACTTGCTGAAAATCAGTTAATTGACCAGTAAAGAGTTCATTATTAAGGTGAGGATGAAAAGAGTAGAAAATGGAATGGAGAATGATACAAAATCAGAACCAAAGAGACCTAACAGCTGTGTCCTTTTTCCAGGGACTTAAATAATCACTAAAGTAGCCAAAACGTGAAATTCATTGATTTTACAAAAACAGCTGATAAGGGACAGGCCGCGCTGAAACCCTGGCTGGGACAGGCGTCGCGCGGCCATCTTGGTGATGAGTTCCCTGGCTTACAGATTCAGCACGGGCGATGTGTTTTCTATGTTACTGTTCAGTCAGACGTGCCTCCATGTGTTTCTTTTCATTCTCTGTGAAATAGGAAATCAAGGAGAAATTGGATGCCAGTCACAAAAGAGATATAGAAGGCATGGGCGTTCCAGAAATCAAGTACGGAGATTCCGTCTGCTTTGTCCAGCACGTAGCCAGCAGCCTGTGGGTGACCTACAAAGCACAGGATGCCAAGACATCCCGCCTTGGACCCCTGAAGAGAAAGGTGGGGCTCGGAAAGCCTGGCCAGGGCTGTCTTCCACTGAGACGGAGGCCACTGGGCCAGAGAAGTGATAGCGAGAATTAGGTGGACACGATGTGTATTTAGTCACTATCCCGTGACAGACCATACAGCCTAATTTCATTATTTTGACCTCATATTCAGTGCAAAAAAAAAAAAGGAAGTTAAATAGATGCCAAAATCTGTGAGGAGGGGGTAGGATTTGTTCAATGGACTCTAAAACCGGCACTAAATAAATGACTTGGTGATACGCTGTTTGGGAATTAACCACATCATTGCTCCCTCCATTTAAGCGGATCATTGAGTTACTGTACAGTTTTCATAATACGGAGACTAAATAGAATGTCTACAGAGGAAGGGCAGATCGCATGATAACAAGCCCACAGGAACCAGCCTGTGGAGAGAATGATGCTGTCTCCACAGAGAATGTATCCAGATTTGAGTGGTCTGTTACGGCCTGTTATCGTGAAAAACTGGCTTGGATACACACAGCATCTTCTTACCAGAAGGTCAATTGCCATAAGAGTGTTTATTTTTTCATATATATATATATATATATATATATATATATATATATATATATATATTTAGAGATAGAGAGGCAGGGGGACAGAGAAAGAGAGAAATATCAATTGGCTGCCTCCTGACACCCTCTACTGGGGATCGAGCCCACAACCTGGGCATGTGCCCTGACAGGGTATCGAACCGGGACCTCTCAGTCCATGGGACGATACTCAATCCACTGAGCCACACCGGCTGGGCAAGAGTGTTTGTTTTGTTGGGAACCAGAAAATAGATGCTAAGGGCATGATGCTTTTTTTTTTTCTTTAGTAAACCCTCTCAAAACAGGTTTGGGGAGTCAAGGAGTCCCAGCACTAGAAGGCATTGTACAGGTTAGTGCAGGTATGCCAGCCCAAGGTACAGATGATGAAAAATGTCCCAGAACACTGTAAGAAGGGTGATTGGGAGCAAACCATAAGGTAATAGCTTACTCTTGTGTGAAGTAAAACATACCAGGAAAATATCCAGAAAAGAGAGATTAAATGATAAAGAGGAGATAGAAAATAGAATACATAAGAGGCCACACAGACTAGCTTGTATGAACCCAACCCGTCCTCTGCAAACAATTATAAAGCCAGCATAAAACACAAAAATCAAATGAACCATTTGAAGGTTTCAACCACCCGAGCACGACGGACGTGAGCGCTGAAGATCCCAAATAGCACGTAAGTGCACCAAGGTGAGCCCCATCTTTGTCCCCACCGCCCCCAGCGCATTTGCTGAGTGCACCACCAAAGAATGGGGTCGTGCGCTTGCTTCACTGGGCTGCAGAGACAGGCTAGAGATCAGGTCGGCCAAGATCTCTGTGACTGGAGGAGCCAAGGTTCCGGGGAACTATAGAAATGTCAACCTGCACTTCTACCTGCAATTTCCTCTGGGGTCTTGAGCAGCCCGTGGAGGGGGAGTGAAGCTAAGACAGCCAACAGAAAGGGGCAGCCGTGAGGGAGAAGAGCAAAGCGGACACACGGACAGTATGACAGCACTAAGGAGACAGGGGGTGGGGTGCAGGGTCCCTCAAGTTAGAACGACCCTTGAAAACGCACTGCTTTCAATTAAATCCCAAAAGGGCTCTGCCCCAGGAATAAGGACTATACCCTAGAAATAAGGGCCGATTGAAAAGAAATGCCACAAACGCACCCTCGACCCTTACCAGCCTGACAGAAGAAAACGAACTCCTCTGTAGAGTATGATAATATCACGTAGAGCCACCACGATCTTTCATACCTCCTAAGGTAATAATGACGTTTAAAGGGGTGGAACATGTGGATCTTAGCTGTAACTCTGGCTGGCAGGGGACAGCCTCAAAGGACCGTGTCAACTAAGAGAGACCCAGTTTGTGGTGCTGAATTATTGTGCCTGTCCCTGCCTGTCTCTTCCAGAACCACAGTCCCTAGATCCGCTTAACTGCTGGAGTGACTTGGGAGGTGCTTTTCTGAAACTCTAAGTGATGTTGTAACGCTCAGCCCTTGATGGGGCAGCCCTGCTCCCTTTCGTGAGGAGCAGGTGACGCTTCCCTCTGAAAACACAAAGGCTGTCCAAATCTGTGTTAAGCGTTTTAAGAAACAAACTAAATGGGGACTGAGGAAAACCAATGGAGAGCAGACACGGTGAAAAACCTAATGAATGGTAGGGCGCCTTAAAGGAAGGGCCCTCTTTCCCATTTCCATCTCAGGCTTGTGCTCTCGGCTGCTGGGCTCTGGGACTCCTCCAAAACAAAAGGACCTTCGGAACTGGGCTGCAGAGATTAGCGGGGCACGTAACGATATTCTAACGGCTGCATGTCCCCATTCCTCGTGACTTTGTCATTTGGCTGGTCAGTTTCAATGTGTTATGTGAACAAGCAAAAACCTAAGGATTTTGGTCTGTAGGGACCAGGAAGCTGGGAATGAGGCCAGAGTAAAGCTAGTGGCAATGTTTTGTCAAATCTAAATGCAGTTTTGTTAACCAGTGGCTGGGAAGTTGTGGCCAAGGAATGTTCTGAAATGGTGACTCCAGGGTAAGGGCATCCGTTGCTGACGCTTAAGCTGCAACATGTAGATGGGATGCGAAGTCTCTTCTCAAAAATGGGCGTACATTTTTGCAAGCCAGTATTCTACTTCCTGTGTGAATTCATTGTATCAGGACGTATCTTCAGAAGAAACAAAATAAGGAAGAGATGTCCACATGGAAAGGACAATACGTTGTTTCTTTGTGCTAAAAACGAGAAAGACCAAAAATCCTTATTCTAAAGAAATTTTCTAAAACCGTACGTATTATTTATTTGCCATATAGACTGACTGACCACCACCGCCTCCAATCACCCAGAACCTACAGGTGGCCTCCTTTCACTTATATCAAGAGGAGACCATGACAGAAACTTGAATCAAGATTTGACCCTGATTTGACCCAGAGTCGGACCACCCCAATTAATATCTGCATCTACTTTATCCTGTTAAGGACACTACTAACCTCCATACCAAAAGCTGCTAGCCCCACCCAAAAATTGTGTCATGATGTCATTGGTGATCAATAAGTATGCTTAGCTTCCAGACTACTGAGATCAGTAATATACTGCCCCCTACAATAAACATTCATTGAGTACCTCACATTCTTAGAAACATCCTAAGTGATTTACGTGTAAATCATCTAATCTTCCAAACAACCCTTTAAGATAAGTCCATTTGCAGGTGGTGAAGTTGAAGCAGAGAGAGGTTAAGTAACTTGTCTAAGGTCACACAGCTGGGAAGTGCGTATCAGGACTAGAACTCAGGTTGCGGATACCCCAGCCTATGCTTTCAAACCTCCTCTCTAGCCTCCCTGCGAAGCGAACTACCATCTTGAGCTGCTTTCCCAGATCAGCAGTGAGCTAACCAAATGTAGCTATACTTCAGGAGAGAAATCCAAGCCCGATCCCAGTGGAGGGTTTTGCTTGCATGTCTGTCTTCTTCCTCAATTTCTCTCTGAAGGAAAGGCTCTAACAAAGTGACTTTTTCCATGGCCAAGAGTAGGATTTTGTGTTCCCTTTAAGAGAAAAATCTCTTATAAAGTATATTTTCACCCTTTCAAATTGGCCATCTAGGCCCAAGGAATTTATTGTAATTCATACCACGGTGGCACATAAAATTTTATTTTCATCAAAGCATCGTGTCTCAAGGATGATTCATATGTCAGTACTAGGGCATATGGGCTAAATAACTTTGTTAATGTTCCATTTTCTTCTTTTCTCTTTTTCATTAATTTATTTTTGTTCCAGATGTTTCTCCTTTTTTCCCCATTGACACCCTCCTCCCCTTAATGTTCCATTTTCAAAACGGACCCAGGGGACCTTGGTTGGGGAGAAAAAGTACCAGGGTGGAGGGAAACTCTGCAAGCAATGTGGGCTGCCCAGTGTGGAGTGCTGTGTACCCTGGACCGGTGTGCTTTGCTCTGCAGGTCATACTCCACCAGGAAGGCCACATGGATGACGGACTAACACTGCAGAGGTGTCAGCGCGAGGAGTCCCAGGCTGCGCGGATCATCCGGAACACAACAGCCTTATTCAGCCAGTTTGTAAGGTACGTGAGCTCCTCCCCTTCTCTCTCTCTTTCTACTCTACGGCCTTCTGATCCCGTCTGCCCACCTTCTCTTAGCACTGTGAGTATTTTCAGGAAATAATTAAACACTAGCAAAGAGTTTTACCAAAGAGAGCTTGGCACTGAAACCCACGTAGGTGACCTCCTACCAGCCTCTCTCCGCGCCCAGCGGGTGTCCAGGCCCCAAAGGTTACTCGGGAGGGTGGCATGACAATTAAGGGAAAGAGCTGCAGTGCCCTAAGTCCCTTTCGTGTTAGTGTGTGAAGAGGGGAGGAGAGAGAAGACACATCCACCCCCTCTCTGCTGTTTGAGAAAGGCTTTCTTCATCATTCAGAATCATTGCTATGGGTTGCACCCGAGTAAATTTGCATTGGAAGCCTTGAGTTACCCAACTACGACCGGGACTTACAGGGGAAAGGCAACTGAACTGCCTGCTTGGATTACAATCCCCCAGCCTGAACAATGCTACCAAAACGGAACTCTGGATTGTGTTCACCAATTACCAGGAGGCACGGATCCTGTTGTACACGGTGTTCCGAGCCATCCTCCTCCTGGACGCAAATATCTCTAAAGCTAGGAGGGTTTAGATTTCACATGTGAATCTGCATAAAATTAGGGGGGAAATGTTATACCTTTACTTTTCTTCCTTTTGAGCCAGTGTGACCTGAGGAGGGTGTGTTAGGGTATAAGCTAAGCTGCTGTTACAGTTCAGGATAAACTTGCATTTCTCTTCAAGGTAATATTGTGGGGTGGGGGAGTGTCTTAAGGAGAAGAGTCTGGCTGGCGGGGCTCAGGTTCCCTCTGTCTTGCCGCTGTGGGGTCTCCTACAGGTTTCTGTCCCTGGACCAGCACAGCAGCCTCACCTGGGAACTTGCTAAAAATACAGATTCTCAGGTTTCACCCCAGACTTACTAAATGAAATGCCGGGGACCGGTACCCCTGAACATTGTGTTGAATAGGCTCTCCAGTCGATGCCGGTGCACGCTTAGGGTTAAAAACCACCGACCCCGAGTAGAGGTCTTACCTTGACCACATTAGATTCATCTGCAGAGCTTTTTAACACCCTGACCCTCAGGTGGTACTTTAAACCAATTATACCAGGATCTCCGGGCAGAGATCCAAACACCAGAATTTTGTTTTGTTTTGTTTTAGATTTTTTAAAATTTTATTTTTTAGTTATAATTGACATACAATATCATATTAGTTTCAGGTGTATAACGTAGTGATTAGATGTTTATATACAAAGTGATCATCCCTGTAAGTCTAGTAACGGTCTGACATAATTATTACAATATTATTGACTCTATTCCTTGTGCTGTATTTGATATCCCTGTGACTATTTTTTATAACTGGTATTTTGTGCTTTTTAATCCTTTTCACCTTTTTCCTCTGTTTCCCCAACCCCCTCTCATTTGGTGACCGTCAGGTTCTTTTTCTCTTTTTATGAGTTTGTTTCTGTCTTGTTTATTTGTTTCTTTTTTAGTTTCCACATATAAGTGAAATCATACATTATTTGTCTGTCTCTATCTGACTTACTTCACTGAGCATAGTACCCTCTAGGTCCTTCCACGTTGTCACAAATGGCAAGGTTTCCTTTTTTATGGCTGAGTAATATCTCATTGTATATATGTACCACTTCTTTATCCATTCACCTGTCCACGGACTAGGTTGCTTCCTTCTCTTGGGTATTGTGAATAATACCGCAATGCACATAGGAGTGCCTGTATCTTTTTTCTTTTATCTTTATTGTTGAAAGTATTACAGATGTCCCTCCTTTTTTTCCCCCCTTGACACCCTCCTCCCTGCTCCTGCCCCACCCCATCTTTTTGAATTAACAAACACCAGCTTTTAATTACATCTATTCAGCCACACTTGGCAACCACTGTCCTGATAAGGACCCTAAACTAGATCACTTTATTTTGAAGTCTGTTGGCTAACACTTAGTCACGTGGCCACACTTCACTGCAGGGAGGCTGAGAAATAGAATCGCTGGCTGGTCGGCTGTGTTCCCAGCAAACTCAGGGGCCCTGTGACTTCACTGGAGAAAGGAAAGGAGACAACAGAGGTATTTCTGCCAGAGGGTGGAACTGAGGCCTGCAAGTCAGCCCTCCTGGGTCTGCTTTCGGCTTCACCACTGGTTTCCTGTGGTCGCTGAGCAAAACGTTTCCTCCTTTCTGCGCCAGATCGCATCCAGGCGTGCTCCCTTCTTCAAAGAAAGGGTATAAGAATGAATGGCTTGGTATAGGCAAAAATAAATAAATAAATAAATAAATAAATAAATAAATAAATAAATAAATAAATAAATAAATAAAGATAGCTGCACACAAACATGAGTTTTTCACGCAGTCTGGCCTATTGACAGGACCATCACTCTAAGGTAGACAGTTTTATTTGTCTGGCCCCCATTTCTCTCAACCGCTGCCCCTATATCGTTCTTAAAAGTTAGTAGCCCCTACCTCACACATGTCTGAAAAATAATTCAAAATTGGATCAAAAACCTAATATAAGACCTAAACTATAAAACCTGGAAAAGAAAAGATAGGCTTAAATTTTTATAACCTAGGCTTAGGCAGTGGTTCCTTCAATATACTACCAAAAACGAAAGCAACAAAATAAATACATAAATTGGAGTTTATCAAAACTAAAAACTTTTTTGCTGCAAAGGACACCATCAAGAAAGTGAACCCCACCCCCACCCCCACATAATGGGACAGAATATTTGCAAATCACATATCTGATAAGGGACTTGTATCTAGAATAAAGAACTCTCACAACTCAACATTAAGTAGACAAATGGACCAATTTAAAAATGAGCAAAGGATCTGAATGGCCATTTCTCCAACAAAGATAAACAAATGGCCACTAAGCATATGAAAAGATGTTCAACATCATTAGCCATCAGGAAAATGCAAATCAAAACCTCAGAGAGATAACAACACTTTCTTCCCAGGAGAATGGCTATAATCAAAAAGACTGGTAATAAGAAATGTGGGACAGGATGTGGAGAAAACAGAACCTTCATATACTGCTGATGCAAATGTAAAATGTCACAGGTACTTTGGAATATAATCTGGAAGTTCTTTAAAAGATTAAACATAGAGTTACCATATGACCCAGCAATTTCACACCTGGGTATATGCCCAAGAGATATGAAGCATATGTCCATGCAAAAACTTATACACAAATGTTCAAAGCAGCATTATTCATAGTGACCAAAAAGTAGAAACAACCCAAACATTCAAGATAAATGGATAAATAAAATGTGTTATAGCCTTATAACGGGATATGATTTTTCCATAAAAAGGATGGAGTACTGATACACAGTACAGCATGGATGAACCTTGAAAACATGCTAAGTGAAAGAAGCCAGTCACAGACAACCACCGATTACATGATCCATTTGTATGAAATGTCCAGAATAGACAAGTCTGTAGAGATAGAAAGTAGGTTTGTGTTGTGAAGGGGTAGTCATTATGTAAAAGGGGAGTGACTACTAATGGGATTTGGGGGGAGCTGATGAAGAAGTTTTAAAACTGACTGAGTTGATGACTGTACAACTCTGTAAATTTACTAAAAATCACTGAACCATTGAATTACACCCTTCGGATGATGGTATGATATGTGAATTATATTTCAATAAAGCTGTTATTTTTAAAAAGTAAGTGGCAATTAAATGCCTGACAATGAGAAAACGATTTTTAAACAGCTTTATTGGGTTATAATTTACAAATCATGAAAGTCATCATTTTGAGTGTACAAAGCAATGAATTTTTTTTTTTTATCCTCACCCAAGGACATTTTTGCATTTATCTTCAGATAGAGCAGGAGGGAAAGAGAGAGAGAGAAACATTGATGTGAGAGAGATACATCGAGTGATTGCCACCTGCACGACCCCAACTGGGGCTGGGGACAAACTGCAACCAAGGTACGTGCCCTTAGCAGGAACCAAACTTGGGCCTCTCTGGTCCGTTGCCCGACGCTCTAACTGCTGAGCCAAACCGGCCAGGGCCAAAGCAGTGAATTTTAATAAATTTTCAGAACTGTATAATCATCAGCACAGTTCAGGTCTAAACATTCTGATCACCCCAAAATGATTCCTTATGTCCATTGCAGTTTACACCAGTTGCCACCCCCAGCGTGAGGCAACTCGTGGTCTACTTTCTGTCTCAACTTAATACATTAAACTGATAAATTGAATCATACAATATATGGTCCTTTCAATTGGGCCTTTTTACTTAGCATTACATTATTAGCGTTCATCCCTGTTTTGTTATAGCTCATGAAGGTGTTCCGTTTCTTTGTATTGCTGGAGAGTGTGCTTGTGTGTGTACCAGATATAGCTATAGATAAATGTACATATAAATGTATACACACATAAATGTATATATGTTTGTGTGTGTGTGTGTGTGTGTGTGTGTGTGTGTAGAAGATATATATATACAGTCATCTATAGAGACAAAGACAAACACACTTCACGTTCTGTTTAACTCATCAATTGAGGAACAGTTGGGTTGTTTCTATTTGTGGTTGTCGGTAATGCTTCAATGGGTATTAGTGCAACAGTTTTTGGATATGTGTTTGCATTTCTCTTGGGTAAATATCTAGGAGTGCTAAGCCATATCTTAATGTATGTTTAACTTTTTAATATTTTTGTGGTAAAATATACATAACAAAATTTACCATTTTTACCATTTTTGTGTGTACAATTTAGTGCCATTAAATGCATTCAAATTGTGCAGTCCTCACTGCTCTCCACCTCCAGAACTTTGCCAACGTCTCAGCCGGCAATTCCATACCAATTGTACAGTAACTCCCCGTTCTCCCCTCCTTCCAGCCCCTGGTAACCACCATTCTACTTTCTATTGCTTGAATTTAACTACTCTAAGTACCTCATATAAGGGGAATCATACAATATTGGTCTTTTTCGGTCTGGCTTATTTACTTAGCAAAAATGTCTCTAAGGTTCATATTGTAGCATGTGTCAGAGTTTCATACAGTTGAATATTATTATATTGTATATAACACCATGTTTTGTTTACCCATTCATCCATCCATGGACAGTTGGGGATGTTTTGTTTTAAGAAACTGAAAGCTTGCTTTCCAAAGAGGATACACAATGTCACATTCCATTCAGAAATGTTTGAAGTTCCATTTTCTCTGCATTCTTGCCTGCAGTTGTCACTGACTTTTTGATAGTAGTCATTCTAGTGGATATGCCCTGGTATGTCACTGTGGCATTAATTTGCATTTCCAAAATGACTAATGATTTCGAACATCGTTTGATGTGCTTACTAGCCGTTCATATATCTTCTCTAGTAAAATGCAATCACGTCTTTTGCCTATTTTTTAGTTGGGTTGTTCGTCTTCACATTGAGGCTTGAGAGTTCTTTGTATCTTCGGGTTGTTTTTATAGATTTATGATTTGCAAATATTTTTTCCTTGTTTGTGGCTCTTCTCCCCATTTTCTTTTTATTTTTTTTTCTTTATTGATTTTATTTATTTATTTATTTTAATCCTCACCTGAGGACATTTTTGCATTTATCTTCAGATAGAGTGGGAGAGAGAGAGGGCGGAAGAGAGAGAGAGAGAAACATCAATGTGAGAGAGACACATCCAGTGGTCGCCACCCGCATGACCCCAACTGGGGCCAGGGACAAATTGCAACTGAGGTACGTGCCCTTAGCTGGAACTGAACCTGGGACTCTCTGGTCTGTGGGCCGACGCTCTAACCGCTGAGCCAAACCAGCCAGAGCTCTTTATTGATTTTAGAGAGAGGAAGGGAGAGGGAGAGAGATAGAAACATCGATGAGAGGAACATCAATTGGCCGCCTCCTGCATGCCCCTCACTGGGGATCGGGACCACAACCTGGGCATGTGCCCTGACCAGGAATGGAACCGGTGACCTCTTGGTACATGGGCCGACGCTCAACCACTGAGCCACACTGGCCGGGCTTCTTCCAATTTTCTTAATGGTATTTTTTAAGCATAAAAGTTTTAATTTTGATGAAGTCTAATTTAACTTTTTATTTTGTTTATGGATCATGCTTTTTCAGTGTCATATCTAAAACTCTTTGCCTAACTCAAAGTCACCAAGATTTTCTCCCATGATTTTTATTGTATAATTTTAGCTCTTATATTTAGGTCTATGATCCATTTTAAACCAATTTTTGTTTATGATGTGAGGTAAGGATTTAAATTCATTTTTTAAATGTGGATCATGTGGTTATGTGATTGTCCCTGCACAGTTTGCTGAAAATTTGTCCTTTCCACATCAAATTGCCTGAGCATCTTTGTCCTTTGCATTCCCATGTAAATTTTAGGGTAAATTTGTCAATTTCTGCAGAAAAGCCTGCTAGGGTTTTGATAGATACTGCATTTAATCTATAGATAAGTTTTGGGAGGACTTTTATCTTAATAATAATGAATCTTCCAATCCATAAACATAGAATGTCTCTCCATTAATTTATTCTTCAATTCTTTTCAGGAAGATATTATAGCTTTCAATGTGTAAGTCTTACATTTCTTTTGAAAACCTTATTCCTAAGTATTTTTTATGCCAATACAATGGAATTGTTTTTTAATTTTCATTCCAGGTTGTTCACTGCTGGCATTTCTAAATAATAGTGTATAGAAATTGAAGTTTTTGGATATCAATCATGTTTACTGTGACTTAAACATTTTTTATTAGTTCTAATGTGGATTTTTGTTGTTGTTTTAGTTTTTGTTTTGTTTTTGGCATGTATACTTTAGAATTTTCTACATGCAGAATCATGCCATACACAAATAGAGGTTTTATTTTTTCCTTGCCTGATTCCCTTTCCTTCCTTCCTTCCTTCCTTCCTTCCTTCCTTCCTTCCTTCCTTCCTTCCTTCCTCCCTCCCTCCCTCCCTCCCTCCCTCCCTTCCTTCCTTTCTTCCTTCCTTTTTTTCTTTCTTTCTTATGATTATGCTGGCTAGAACATCCACTACAATATGGAATAAAAGTAAAGAGAGCAGACCTCCTTGTCTTGTTCCTATTCTCAGTGGAAACATGCAGTCTTTGACCATTAAGTATGGTGTTAGCTGCAGAGTTTGTGTAGATGCCCTTTATCAGGCGGGAAGTTCTTCTGTTCTTGGTTTGTTAAGAGGTGTTTTTTTCTGTTTTTTCATCTTGAATGATTGTTAGATTATGTCAGATTCTTTTTCTTTGTTGAGATGATCATGTGGTTTTGTCCTTTATTAATATAGTTTACTACATTAACTGACTGAGGATGGGGTATTAAAATATCTAACTGTTATTATTGAATTATCTATTTCTCCTTTATTTCTGTCCACTTTTGCTTCACATATTTTGAGTTCTGTTGTTGGGTGCTTATGTTAATAATAGGTATTTTTCCTGATAAATTGTCTCTTTTATAATTATGAAGTGTCTCCCTGTTTTCTCTATGGACATTTTTTACTTAAAGTATGACTTTAGAGCCACTCCAAACGTTTTATATGCAGATTATGGTTACTGTTTGGATAGTATATTGTCTTCAGTCCTTTTTACTTTCAACCTATTTGTGTCTTTGAATCCACAAAGAGTGTCTTATAGATAGCATACATTGGACTTTTTTTATGTAGTTTGACCATCTTTTCCTTTATTGGTGTGTGTAATCTACTTATAGATAACGTAATTATTCAAATGGTTGGATTTACGTCTGCTATTTGCAATGTGACTTTTTAAAATTTATCTTGATTGTTGAAAGTATTACAGATGTCCCCCTTTTTTCCCCCCATTGACCCTCTCCTCCTTGCTCCCACCCCCCTCTTGCCTTCCCCACACTATTGTCTGTGTCCATTGGTTATCAATATATGCATATTCGTTCTTGGTTTATCTCTTGCTGTCCCCCCTCCCCCTTCCCTCAAAGGTTCCTCAGTCAAATAACCAATTTGTAGTTCTTAATCCCTTCACCTTTTTTGCTCATTCCTCTAACTCCCTTCCCATCTGGCAACCAACAAAAAGTTCTCTGTATCTATGAGTCAGTTTCTGTTCTGCTTGTTCATTTTGTTTATAGATTCAATTGTTGATAGATATGTGTTTATTGCCATTTTATTGTTCATATCTCTTATCTTTTTCAAGAAGACCCTTCAACATTTCACATAATACTGGTTTGGTGGTGATGAACTCCTTTGGCTTTTCCTTGTCTGGGAAGCTCTTTATATATCCATCGATTCTAAATGATAGCTTTGCAGGCTAGAGTAATCATGGTTGTAGGTCCTTGCCTTTCATCACTTTGAATATTCCTTGCCACTCCGTTCTGGTATGCAAAGTTTCTTTTGAGAAATCAGCTGACGATCTTATGGTAGCTCCCTTATAGGTAACTAACTGCTTTTCTCTTGCTGCTTTTAAGATTCTCTCTTTGTCTTTAACCTTTTGTATGATGTGTCTTGGTGTGGGCCTCTTTGGGTTCATCTTGTTTGGGACTCTCCGTGCTGCTTGGACTTGTATGTCTTCATCAAGTTAGGTAAATTTTCTGTCATTATTTTTTCAAATAGGTTTTCAATTTCTCACGCTCTCTCTTCTCCTTCTGGCACCCCCATGATGCAGATGTTGGTATGCTTGAAGTTGTCCCAGTGGCTCCTTACACTATCCTCGTTTTTTGGGGTTCCTTTTTCTTTTTGCTGTTCTGATCGGATATTTTTTATTTCGTCATATTCCAAATCAATGGTTTGCTTCTCGGCTTCACCTACTCTACTATTGATTCCCTGTAAATTATTCTTTATTTCAGTTAGTGCCTCCTTCATTTCTGACTGGTTCTTTTTTATGCTCTTGAGGCCCTTACTAAGTTCCTTGAGCATCCTTATAACCAGAGTTTTTAACTCTGCATCTGTTAGATCTGCATCTGCTTATCTCCATTTTGTTTTGTTCTTTTCCTGAAATTTTGTTCTATTCTTTCAGTTGGGACATGTTTCTTTGTCTCCTCATTTTGGCTGCCTCCCTGTATTTGTTTCTATGTATTAGGTAGAGTTGCTATGTCTCCTAGGCTTCCTAGGGTGGCCTGTTGTAGTAGGTGTCCTATAGGGACCAGTGGCACAGCCTCCCTGGTTCCCCAGCTGTGCCCTCAAGGTGCACCTCTCATGTGGACTGTACACCCTTCTGTTGTAATTGAGTCTTGATCACTGTTGGCACGTCAATGGGAGGAATTTACTCAGGCTGATCAGCTACAAGGACTGGCTGTGCTCACTGACCACTGGCCTCTGACTACCTTGGATGATCAGCTGTGCAGCGGCCCACCACAGAGAGCAAGACTTACTTCAGCAGGGCTCTGGTGCCCACTGAGTCCATTCCTTGAGTGTGTCACTTGTGGAGGTGGTTGGGTGGTGGTGCTTCGACATGGTCTGAGGCTGGCCACTGGGTGTGCTGGCTCTGGGGCAAGATCAGCCACTGACTGTGTTCTACCCAGGCCCACCAGGCATAAGCTACAAAGGGATCAGCAGAAGGCTGCTTCTTGTGCTGGGCTTGGAGGTGCCCAGGCAAAGCCAAGTTGTGAACCAAGGCTGGCTGCTTCTAGTACCAGGCCTGGGGCCACTTAACAAGAGGTATGGGGCTCGCTGAGACCAGATGCTGCTTATTTTAGAGAATTTAGGAAAGTCTGAAGCAGGAGCAAAGACAGGCTAATCCTAGGGTAAAGCCACTGAGAACAGCTTGGATGGGCCCAAAAGGTGGGTGGGGCAGGGTCTCAGGGAATCACCAGGGTGGGGCAAACAGTATGAGCCAGGTTGCTGGAGTCCCAGATATGGGGCCTATCTTCCTGCCTCGTGGGGGAAGGGCTCACCAAAGGGATAAGGGCCTCCGCCAGCACATCTGCCCAGGAGAAAGCTGCCTCTCCAGCTCTCGCCTCAATGCCAAACAACTCAGTTCTTCCCCCATACGTCTCTGGTGCCTTTCAAGCTGCCTCCCCCACACTGGAACCTGGAGGGTGTGAGTCCATGCGCGGACCCTTTAAGAGGAGCTGCGTGGGGCTCCAGCAGCCTCAGCCTCCCTCAGCCTCAGTTCCCACTAGTTTTTACAGCCAGAAGTTATGGGGACTTCCCTTCCTGGCACTGGAACCCTGAGCTGGGTGCCTGGTGTGAGACGGGGACCCCTCACTCTCAGGAAGGACCTTCCCAGCCAAGGTATCCTCCTGATTTTTATCCACCACATGTGGGTGTGGGACCAGCCCGTCCTACCAGTCTCCATGTGGCTGCCTCTTTAATTTCTTAGTTGTAGGACTTCCATTCAGCTCGATGTCAGGTGGTTCTGAATGATGGTGGTTCTGTAGTTTAGTTGTCATTTTGATGTGGTTGTGGGAGGAGGCGAGAACCGAGTTCCCCTATGCCGCCGTCCTGACCGCAAGTCCTGCAGTGTGATTTTTGTCTCACGTTCCTCTGTTCCTCCTTTGCCGCCTTCTTTTGTAGTATTTTCTAGTGTATCATTTTAATTCCTTTGTTGAGTTTTTAACTAATTTTTAAGTTATGTTCTTTGTGGTTTCTCTGGGGAACTCAGTATATATTTAATTTGAAACAAATTAATATAAACTTAACAAGTAAAATAAAGCAACTTTGTTCCAATATTGTTCTATTCTCTCCCTGCTCCTTTGTGATAATATTGTCTTGCATATCACATTTTTATGTGTTATAAACCCAGCAGTACAGTTTTATAATTATTGGCTTATGCATTTGTTTTGTAAATCAGTTACAAGAACAAAAGAGAAATATATATATTTATACTGTCTTTTATATTTAGCTACGGAATTACTTTTACCAGTGCTCTTTATTTCTTCATGTTGATTCTAGTTACCGCCTGGCGTCATTTTCTTTCAGCCTGAAGGACTTCCCTTAGTATTTCTTCTAAGATAAGCCTGCTGCCTCTGTGGATTGGATAACATGTCAAAATTCAGGCAGTTTTAAGTCTGTCCAAGGTTTTACTTTCTGCTTGCACAAGGCAGGCTGATGTTCAGCCAGAGAAGAATAGCAAGCTGGGTCCCTCCTGGTCCTTCCTGAGATGTGGGTGTGCTTGCACGTGGCCTGCCCTGACCTGTGAGAACTTCTTTTCTGTAAAGCTGGGGAAAGGCGAGGGAACAGCCTCAGTCTGAAACACCACAGAGGCCCCCTGTTCTTACCAAGGTTCTTTTTTTTTCTTCTTCTTTTAATACATGCTTCTCAATGTGTTGTATGCCTTTGGTCCATTTCTAGAGTTCTGGAGAGTTATTTTGGATGACTTTGTCCAATTTTATCATTATGTTGTGGGAGAGATTTGCAGAGCTCCTCAGTCACCTATTCTGAAAGTTGCACCCTCAGTGTGTGTGGGGGGGGGGGATTATTTATTCTCCCAGCCACAGGATGTTTTAGAAGAAAGGAGAACTAATGAAAAATAAACTGGTATGGAGGGGCAGGGGCTGCAAAAGCCATCATACTTGAATTTTGCAAGAGCTGGCAAGTGAAAGATAAAAACGTCATTCAGACCTACACGCTCTCTCCCATCTCTTTTGAGAAACCACCAGTACGTGCTGTATACAAACGGAGACCAGAGGGAGGGTGTGGCCGCCTGGGAGAGCACACTGAAGTTAAATGACTGGGGAGGGAGCAAGAAAGAACAGTGCAGAGGGAAAGGGTGAGTGTGTGTGTGCTGTCTCACCCTCTGTGCAGCTGCTGGGAGCTGTCCAGCAGGACAGCCGAGCCTGGGAGCCGTGAGGGCATCTCCAAAATCCTGCTGAAGGGGCGATCGCCATCCCGCTGACCTTGGCGTTTCAATTTAGGAGGCAACAATATGTAAATGTTATGTTAGTGGTGTGGTAGCTATTCAGAATCACCTGAGATCACTTGAATTTAATTAAAGAAATCCTTGGCAAAGAGTGAGAATATAGTGAGACTGTGGCTGGGAAGAGTCGGGAAAGGTTGGGAGAAGTTAGGTGCCCATTGTAGTGAGTTCTGAATGGAGATATCATCTCGTCCCTGTCCCTGTGGGTCCTTTCCCCCGGGTTCCAGAGTAGAAGGTGAGCACCGTTAAGCCTCAGAGGTCATGTCCGTTTTCACCACCGTCCCCAGTGCAGGCATGTGCTGTGTGTTCTATTTGGAAGCAAGGGAGGCATCTGCCTCCGTCCAGTGGGGGACTGTTGTACTGATGTTTTCTCGAGGAGCAAGATGAAGTGATCATCAATGAAAACCCACAGAACAAAAAAAATTAGACCCAGAAGGACCCAAGCTAGAACAGAGTACGCCTGTCCTATTTTCCAGATGTCAGCTTGAAGGACAGGAGCCTAGGAGGCACTCGGGCACGATACGGTTAATGGCAGTGACTGTCATCTGGTTCTTCTAGCCCCTGTGCAGTTGGCCTTTAAAAGCTACAGATATGCCAACAAACCTCTCCTGTTCATTTTTTTTTTTAATCCTCACACAAGGATATTTTTCTATTTATCTTTGGTAGAGAGAGAGGGAAAGGGAGAGAGAGAAACATCGACGTGAGACGGACACACCGACTGGTTGCCTCCCGCACGACCCCAACTATGTCCGGGGATGAACCGCAACCGAGGTACATGCCCTTGACCCGAATCAAACCCGTGATTCTTCAGTCCGCGAGCCGACGCTCTAACCGCTGAGCCAAACCGGCCAGGGCATCATCTTTTTTTTTTTTAAATCACTTGAAGAAACACTGCTTACTTAACTGTGTCTATGGTCAACTCAAAATGTTAGAGGAGAGCGAGAGAGAAAGAAACTCTTCAATTGGACCAAAAATATTAAGGAAAATGTATTCATCCCTTCCCTGAATCTAGAATTGGGAAGTTCTTTCTGATTGGGTTTTGTAGTTCCAGACCTTCACCTCATGTCCTCATGACGTTCTCTTCCCCGCTGCTTTGCCTGCAATACATCTCCGATAGTCATTAGTAAACACGTCCTGAGCCCCTGCCGTGGGCCAGAGGCCACACTGGCGAGAAGTACCTCTCTGCCTGTACAATGCACTGTGTTCCACTGTCATTTATGCACTTGGCATTTTTCACGCAAACTTGGAATTACTGGCACCTTACAACCTGAGTATTTTCAAGGCTTGTTCAGCCTTTGCTTTAGGCCTAGAGAACAATCTTTTCTTCTCACATGTCCAGATTAATATATAACCAGATACACTGTAAATGCAAAGGGAACACATTAGAAATTGACCCAAGGTAAAGACTTGACATTATTTACACATTCAATCAATTCTCAGGTCCTCCAGGCCAATGATGCAGTTCCCTAGGGGTTGGGTCCATTTCCCCCTACTTCTTATTCTTGACTCCCAGAAAGACTCACCAGTGTACCCCTCAAGGGGAGGGGGAAAGGAGGGTTCATTCCATCATTTGTGGAGGTTTGGGATCTCTCTGTGTCGACAAGATTAATTACAAGTCTTTTTGAAAATTGTGGCAGACAGTGTCAGAGAGACAGAGACACCTTCAGGATTAGGAGGAACACAACAGAGAAACAGAAGGAGATGGAGGGGCACCAAGGAGGGGGCACTGAGGCGGGAGGAAGGATGTGGAGAGAGGGGGTGCTGAGAAAGAGAAGAAGGGGCGATACAGAGGGAGGGCACACAGAGGAAGTCAGAGGAGAAAGAGGCAGATACGGAGATCGGAGGAGACATCAACAAATGCATGGGGTAGCAGGTGCATACATGCACACCCATCGAAACTTGAGGAGAAAACGCGTACAGAGATATCAAAAAGACACATGGAGAGAGACAGAGGGAAGACAGAGATACAGATGGAGCCTGATGTTTAACCTATTCCAAGAAGAACGTGTCATCATGTAAAAGAACTAGGGGGTACTAAGTGTATTATTTTTAACGGTATTTTTATTTATAAAGGAAGATGTGTGGCAGACAGCCAGGGGTCATTTCCCTTTATTTATGAAGAGGCTTTAAAGTGGAATCAGAACATTCTCTTCTGTTGCCCTGTTAGTTGGCAAATGTCAATGTGCTGTCCTTGGTGCAGTGACTACCTGAGGGGCAGAGCACCGTGCCCAGTGAGGGCGCGTGGGAGCCAGGACCTGGTGCGTGCTGGGGGCCCAGTGCCTGAGCCGTGTCCTTCTTGGGCTTTTTAGTGCCAACAGTCGCACAGCTGCCCCCGTCACCCTGCCGATCCAAGAGGTCCTGCAGACCTTACAGGACTTGATCGCCTACTTCCAGCCCCCGGAGGAGGAGATGCAGCATGAAGACAAGCAGAACAAGCTCCGCTCGCTCAAAAACAGACAGAACCTCTTCAAGGAAGAGGTGAGTCCAAACAATTAAAAACTGAGATTCTCTCGGTGTCCACAGCTAAGGTATCCCTGTGACTGCAGTTAGCTCTGTCTCAGTGCATGTACTTGCTTATGAAAGAGACACAGAGCACAAGAAAGAGAGGAAGCTGGGAAGAAAGGGGTTCTTTGGAAGCTGCAGCGTACATGGTGATAATGGGCGCCGGCACATTCAAACCAGATTCTGTTTTAAAGGGTCGGTGCCACATGTGTATCCAAAATCCATTTTCAACACATCTCAGCTATTGGACCACGGCACTGGCTGCGATTCCTAAATGTTGGAAGATGTCAGAATTATCCAGGAAAACTGTGTGAAAAATACAAATGCCCAGTTTCCACATCAGAAATGACTGAGGAGCTGGTCTGAAAGGTACATGATGCCAGGTCTTAGGTGGACCTTGAGCACCTGGGTCACTAGGGACGGGACCTGGATATGAGGGGAGCACTAACTTGGGCTCAGGGGGCCCTCGTGTGGCTCCATCCCTGGCTGTGTATGACCTCGGACAAGTCACATGCCCTCTCTGAAAATGGACATGGCGATTTGCCACTGACTGGCCATGGCCGTACTCCTGTGGCCCCTCGTTCCTGGGGACAGAGTCTGTCCCTTGGGCATTTCCAGAGTTGGTGACGTGGGATGTTGACCCATCCCTGCTCAGTAAGTCTAATGATCTTGGCAGACTGGCTCTGGGGACATTATGCCTTATAGACGACTGGAACTACATCTCCTTGAGAACAGGTAGGCACAGACACTTTTCACTGGGTGGCATGGTGTATTGTAATTGAGATGGAACCGTAGTTAAAAATACTCTTTTGGTCTTATTGTCTCTAAAGCCCGTTTTTGGGGGGGGCGGGGGGGAGCTGAGGAAGCAAACAAGGTTGTCTTATGTAGCGGAATGGAATTTCTTGAACTTGTTTGACACATAGGAGAAAAGTAGGTAGTCTATCCAGGGCTGGTTCTGGGTGAGTCAGAGTCATTTCACACCGGACACCAAGCAGCTATTTGTGAGGCTCATTTATGCTCCTGCTTCCTCAACACGCCCTTCGCTCGGGTTCAATGTGTGGGGCAAACCTGTCAGAGGAGACAGCTGACTCACTCCCAAACGGACGCTGTTTAGGTCTCTGAGGCATAAAAAGGCATATTTTGTTTTTAGGAGGAAAAATACACGACCCAAGCTAGCACCATGAAGGTCTATTTGCAGATTAGTGTTATTAGCCTTAAAAGTTGCATGGGGTGGCCCGGCCAGTGTGGCTCAGTGGTTGAGCATCGACCCACGCACCAAGAGGTCGCTGGTTCGATTCCCGGTCAGGGCACATGCCCAGGTTGTGGGCCAAATCCCCAGTGGGGGGCATGCAGGAGGCGGCCAATCGATGTTCTTCTCTCTCATCGATGTTTCTCTCTCTCCCTCTCCCTTCCTCTCTCTCTCTAAAATCAATAAAGAAAAAAATTTTTTTTTTAAAAAAGGTTGCATGGGGTGGGAGGGGAAGGGGCGGATGGGATCCGCTTCCTTAATCAGGAGTTTTCACTTCCCCCACTTTCCTTCACAGGGAATGCTGGCCCTCGTGTTAAACTGCATTGATCGCTTAAATGTCTACAACAGCGTAGCGCACTTCGCAGGGATCGCAAGGGAGGAGAGCAGCATGGCCTGGAAGGAGATCCTGAACCTCCTGTACAAGCTGCTGGGTGAGTTCACACACAGCCCTCTTTCGGGGGAGATCCCCAAGGGTGGTCTCTCTGGGATTTCCAGGCAACAGACCAAGATTGCCATCTAGCTTCATTCCTTGGACGCCTTTGGTTAACCAGGTGATTCTAACCCAGTCATCCATTCTGTTAACTAGTAGCTTGTTGCACTTCCCAAATTGAGAGCAAGGAGTCGGCAGCAAGTGGAAGCAGATCGTGATCGGTTTTGCCCAAACCACTGGCTGCCACCTAACACTCTCGGAACCTCGATGCCTCATCTTTAGGCCATGTTCCCGGGACCTCCCGGTCTAGACTTCTGAGCGTTAGGATGGTTGCTGTCTCAGTCTCTCTGTCCTTCTGCTGCTCGCTTATTGGGCGGTCACGATTCCTGCTTCTCTGGCCTGTTCCTTATTTCGTGGGAAAATAAAGGTGGTAAGGATGAGTCAGCACCCAGCCTTTGTTCTCACGACGCTCCATGTGTGCTCAGGTTCTGGTGCCTGCTGTATCCAGGGCCCCCACGTGGGCCCAGACTGCCAGGCCAGGGGAGGAAGACAGCGGGAAACAGTATCAGCCTCTGCAAGGACATGGCCACCAGGAGTTGCTCAGACATGGTGACAAGGCAGCATTTTCGGGCTTTGCTCTGCAGTGTGTGTCTCGTTAGAGGAGATTCATAGAAGTTGAGGGCGAGCCAGAGGGCAGCCCAGAGACATCAGGTTAGACCCATTCTCAGTGTCAGGGATCAGGCTGGGCACCGGGATCCCGGCACGGTCGAGCCAGGAGAGGCTAGGAGGCTGCGTCAGCATGTCCTGGGAGCGGCGGCCGGGCCTTTGCACTCAGGTCTCACCACTGGGAGGAAACTGGAGGTAAGATGCCCTCCAGTGCTTTCTGCTTGGCTGCCCAGGCTCGACTTGACTCCAAATGGTTGAACACAGATATACAGTTTGTATTCCCAAGAGATGGGCTCTGTGGTCTGTGGAATGAAATGGTTAATGACAGAGAAATTGTATATTTGGGGACAGCATTAACCCAGAATGGAGGCTTCTTCCTAGAAAGGTGACGGTGTTGATACTCAGAGGGCAGCGAAGAGAGATCTGAATGACAGAGGGGAGAGGCTGCAGAGGGAACTCCTGCATGTAGGGCCAGATCAGTCCTAGAGGGCGGCTGTGGGGCCAGCGGCCAGCTGTGATGGTCTTCGGAGATGCTGGTGCTTCGGAAAGCTCGATCTGCCCCTCACTTTCTAGGTACCATAGACGGACTCTTTGTTTGGGTCATGGAATTTTTTTAAATTGTGGTAAACTATACATAATACACAATTACAACTTCAGCCACATGCGAGTGCAGTCGGCCCTCGTTTATCGCGGTTAATCAGTTCCAGACTCTACCGCGATAAATGAGTCTCCGTGAAGTAGGATCCTTCATTTATACACAATCGTCTGTGTGCAGGTCAGCGGCACGAAGTAAGTTCGCCCTGTTCTGCGACCATCACCCCCATCCATCTCCAGAATCTTCTCATCCTCCCAAACAGACACTTGGTGCTCATTAAACCACAACTCCTCTTTCTTTTCTACCCCCGGCCCCGGAAACCGCCCTTCGGCTTTCTGGCTTTAGGGTTTTGACTACTTACCTCGTGTATGCGGCGAAATCATATGATATTTGTCCTTCTGTGACTGGCTTGTTTTATCAGCACAATGTCTTCCAAGTTCACCCATGTTGTAGCATGTGCCAGAAGGTCCTCTCTTTTTAAGGGTAGGATAATACTGCGCTGTATGTGTAGACCATTTTATCTATCCATTCATCCGCAGACGGGCACTTTTGACCTTTGTAAATAATGCTGCTGTGAGCATGTGTGGGCTGAGTCCGGGTCTCCGCTTCCGATTCCGTTGCTATAGACCTAGGAGGAATTGCTGGATCGCGTGTACTTCTGTATTTCCTTTTGGGGACCCGGAGAGCTTGGCCACCGTGGCTCTACTGTTTTCTATCCCCACCAGCGCTGTCTGAGCGATCCAGCTCATCGGTACCCTTGCCGGCATTTGGTGGTGTCACTGTGTTTTATTTTAGCCATTCTGGTTTTATTTGCACTCTCCTCCAGCTGAGGGTGGTGAACCTCTTTTTCATGTGCTCACTTTTACCATCTGTGTATTTTCTTTAGTTGGATTTTTTTTTCTTTTTTACTGTTGAGTTTTGCAAGATGTTTACATGTTTGGATACTAGTCCTTTGTTCTCTACAGTCGTGGGCTACATAATCATATTTCAGTCAATGATGGGCCACGTAGGCAATGGTGACCCCGTAAGATTGCGATGGAGCTGAGAACTTCCCGTTGCCTGATGATGATGTAGCCCTAGTCACGTCGTAGTACAGCCTGCTATGCACGTACCCGTGGTGATGCCGGTGTAAACAAACCTACTGCCAGGCGTATGAGAATAGCATGTAGGATTATGTGTACGTGATGCTTGATAGTGATCATTGACTGTGTTACTGCTTTATGTATTTGCCATACTATACTTTTTATTGTTGTTTTAGAGTGTACTCTTTCCACTTATTAAATAAAACATTTGCTGTAAAACAAACAATAAAGGATCAGGCTGGTTGGACTGCCACAGCACTGCGTGACCTTGTAAAATCTCTTCCAACTGTAATGTTCTGTGATGACACAGCTTAAACACAGTAATAATTATTGCAACAATAATAGCTAACGATTGTTGAGCCCTGTGTGCCAGGGAGTGGAATATCTCTTTTTGATCCTCAGAGCAACACTTTGAGGTGTAGGAACTACTGTTATCCCCTTTTTACTGATGGAGAGGCTGATGCCCAGAAACACACACATTGCAAGTGGTGGAACTATGGCTTGAGCCTGGGCGGACTGACTCCCTGAGCTTCAGCTGATCTGAAAAGCAGGTTAGGAACTCAGAATGAATTCTGCCCCTCCACTAACTGCAAAGATACAAATCAGAGGTCCTGAGGCAGACCTTTCTTTATCCGAATACCTTACAAGCATCTGTAAAACCCTCCTGTTCTTTGAAAACCAACAGCATCAGCCCAGCCAGTTTGGCTCAGTGGATTGAGCGTCATCCCATGGACTAAGAAGTCCCTGTTCAATTCACAGTCAGGGCACATGCCCAGGTTTTGAGCTCAATCCCCAGTGGAGGGCATGCAGGAGGCAGAAGATCAATGTTTCTCTCTCACATCGATGTTTCTCTCTCTCTCTCTCCTTTCCTCTCTCTCCAAAAAAATCAATAAAAACATTTTTTAAAAAGAAGAAAGATAGTCAACAGCATCAAAAGCAAGCTACTTGGGGCCAATCAGTTTACATGGACTTGTTCCAGAATTACATCTGCAATTGGCTTATGGAGGGAAAGTTACTTCTTGGTCTAGATTTGATGAAAATCTAGTCATTTCATATACCCTCCCTCTCTTAGCAATACCATCGACCATTGCTTCTCCAACATGAGCAGGTATCAAAATCGGGTGGAGAGCCGGTTAGACCATAGATGCTGGGCCCCATCCCCAGAGCTTCTGATTCAGTAGATGTGGGGAGATCAGAGAGTTTGCATTTTAACAAGTTCTCAGGTGACACATTCTGGTCCAAGACCACACTTTGGGAACACTCTTGATGTGTTCTATAGGTTTTAGAGTTTCGTGTTTAATTATTACTTACCCGGTAGTTTAACCAACCATCCAGCTGTGTTCATTTGGCTGCCTTCTTTTAGCACCGAAAAACAGCAGATTTCTAGCTAGGTTTAAGAAAGCGTTGTGAGGAATTGAGTTCTGAAGCAAATAATCAAGCAGAGACTATTTTTTGCGTCTGAAGTAATTTGATTAGTTTGTGGTTTGTTGCCTCTTTCTCCTGCTTGGTGAAGGCAGGCAGTCTGCTGTTGTGTTCCCAGCAACTGACAGGTGCCTGGTACACAGCAGATGCTGCAAGTATTTCAGTGAATGCTAGATTTATACTCTTCTAAATATCGAAACAGGATTGTATCAAAGGGCTACGGAGGGGAAGATCTTCATTCAGTTCTTTTCAGTGGCTAATTAGCTAAAGTATATTTAACAGCTTCCCAAGTTCTTATGCCCACCATCGCGTCCTTGAACCTATAGATGATCAAATGTTTCCTTGTTCGCAGCTGCCCTCATCCGTGGAAACAGAAACAACTGTGCTCAATTCTCCAATAACCTTGATTGGCTAATCAGCAAATTGGACAGACTAGAATCTTCCTCAGGTAAGAATTGACAGGACACCCATGGGAAAGGTGGCCTTTTTTTTTTTTTTTTTTTTTCTTTCCTGTAAAAAAGAAAACAGTGTTGAATCTTTGAACAATTCTTTGTTCCCCTGGATTGCAAACAATCAAATGATTACTTCAACAACAGCAACAACAAGAGCTAAATCCTCCTAGCACCCCTATCACGTTATTTAACAATTCTAACCCGATTTCAGCAGTCTCTCCTCTTCCGGTTCATGTTTCAGTCTGTGCCTTCATCCTCATCCCTGGATCTTTAATCTGCCGCCACCCCGCCCGAGTCCTGGTCTCCTTCCGACTGCTACTTGGACTCTCTCTCTCTGGGTTTCTAAATGCTCTCTGGATGTGGTCCTCCTGACAATTTGGGTTAAAAGCAGGACTGAGAAAGTGACTGTGGAATAAGGGGAAATGATGATGCTCCCACCCCTTGAGTCACCCTTGACATCATATCTAGAGGCCTTCGTGACTCACAGAGAATTTGAGCCAAGAGAGTAGTCATTGTTGGGAAGTGACCAGATGACTGTGCCATGAGCCTCTGCAGTTGGCTTCCTTGGAGATGAGTGAACATGACAGGTGTGGGCCCCTCTCTGGGAAGCGGAAAGGTTTTGATGTTTGTTTCATTGCCTAGACGTGACAGGTGCTTGGACAAGACAGGCCAGGGGAAGGCTCCTTCGGGACCGTCCTCCTACACATGTCTTCCTGAGCCTCTGTTTTCTTCAGTATCTCCTCCCGTGGACCACACTACATTTCAGGGAAATTTATCAAAACCCTGAGGCAAAAAAACAGTGAAGAGGAATTTTCTCAATAAAACCAATGAAGATACTGGCCAACTTCTTCTCTGGAATTCTCATCATGGTGTTACCCTTATAGATGCCAGGCTGTTGGGGCACCAGTTAGTTTTTCTTAAGCCTTCATTGAACATTGAAAACCATTCCTTGTGCCAAGAAAAGGGGGAAAAGCCAAATAGTATTTTTTTTTTTAGTGAGCTTATAATTTGTTTGCTACTCCAGGACATCTAAAATAAAAATACTTTCTGGGGTGATTTCTAGATAAATTCTTATTTGAGAAACACTTTAAAGATCGTCTATTCCCCCCACCTTTGTCCCCCTCTACCCTGCCACAACCCCCCTCCCAGGCCTTTTCCACATTTCTGTCCATAGGCTATGCATGTATGCATATATATTCTTGGTCTAAATTACCTGAATGACCTTTAGAATTTATAGTAACCTGGGCATCTGCTTTTCTATTTTTAAATTAAGTATTGCTGGTTTGATCAAATTAAGAATTCCATTTTACAGCTGCTCTTCTCTATTTTGACACAGAAGCATTATGTCTTTGCCCAGGAAAAGGGAAGTGGGGTTGGTGCTGGATAAAACTCACCGCTAACATGACAGGCGGGTTGGTCCTCAGAGGTTCCCGACATCTACAAGAGATGACTGCAGCTTTCTTCTCGCTGGAAATATTTAATAGATTCAGAGAACTGATGATATTCTGTCCCCTCAGGAGGGTCTTTTCATTCTCAGGTTTCAAAATTACGGCCGGTTCCGCTGGTTATTTAATGTCTAAATGATTTTTGCGGCATTCACGCAGGTATCTTGGAAGTTTTGCACTGCATCCTGATTGAAAGCCCAGAAGCCTTAAATCTGATAGCCGAGGGCCACATCAAGTCCATCATCTCCCTGTTGGACAAGCACGGGCGGAACCACAAGGTGGGCTGGTGACTGACTTTACTTGGCTTTTCCCTTCCTGCCACTTAATAACCTTTGTGTGTTATTGAGAGTGTGTTGCCTGCCCTCTTTCTTGGCTTTGATTTTTAGAAGGAAGGAAGGAAAGGGAAGAGGAGGGGAGGGGAGGGGAGGGGAGGGGGAGGGGGAGCCCTCGGGAAACAAGTTCTGAAAGACCCGTCTTTGGCTAGGAGATACATAAGCCAAACAGTCAGCCTGGATCTTCAATGGGCTCCCTTCATTTCCACCAGCTTCCCAAGTCCTATTCATCATCACTAGCCCTTAACACATGGCAGACTGTGTGAGGCACTTGGTTAGAGTCCCTACAAGCCAGTTAGGACTCGCTCCCACCCTAGGGTCTAAGAGCTTAGCAGTGTAACAACAGCTAATCCCAGCTGTATGAAGAAGATACACAAAAATCAGATAAAAATAATGTAGGAAGTCTTTTTTAAAATATTTTTTCTTTATTGATTTTCGAAAGAAAGGAAGGGAGAGGGAGAGAGAGATAGAAATGTCAATGTGAGAGAACATCAACTGGCCGCCTCCTGTGTGTCCCCCACTGGGGATTTGGCCCACAACCTGGGCATGTACCCTGACCGGGAATCGAACTGGCAACCTCTTGGTGCATGGGTCGACGCTCAACTACCAAGCCACACCGGCCGGGCGGGAAGTCTTTTTATTAAGTGAAATTAGCTTTACCATGAGCCAAACCAAGTGAAGTCAATGAATCCGCATGAGCCAGTAAGAGGATGGAAGCTGTGGGGCTCTCCCTTTGATACGAAACAGCTATGACTTTGGGCCTCAGTTATTTCATCTGTAAAATGGAGACACTTCCCTTACTAAGGTGGAATGCTGTATCAATATTTTTTCGGTCTCTTTGCATTCTAACCTCTATTTTTATGGACCTATATTTCTAAAGACACAGTGATCTCGGAAAAGTCTATAAAATACATTTTATCCTGACCATTCAACATCTGCCCCTCATACATGAAGGTTGCTGCGCTGACTAATCAGGCAGGTACGCCAAGGTCGAGGGAGTGTATTTCAAGAGCAGACGGCGTGACTGGACATGAGGCACAACAGCTGGGATCCTGCAGCGTGGGGAGAAGCCAGCTGGATCACTGGCCTCTCTTGCTTGCCATCATTTGGGGGCAGTGCACATTTGAGACACCTGAGGGGGTCCAGGAGAAAGAGCCTCTGCAGCATTGCTTCGATGATATGTATCATCCTTAGGAAGGAAAATAAAAAAAAAAAAACCATGGTCCTTAGCATCTGTGAAATTGCTTGGCGAAGCTTGGAAAGAAATATGTGGGGTCTGTAATTGCTTTCCCAAATGTGGTAAATCAAAAGCAGGCGTGAGGCTCCAGCCCCAGTCCAGCTTCTCGATGTTCCAGCATGTTTCCTCCCGTCTGCAAAGTGTAATGAGGGTAATTGATAAGTGCCCGAGTAACACGTGGTCTGAGCCGCGAGCTATGTGCAGATGTCAAGAGGAGCCCTTTGATAGGAAAGCTCTGTCATGTCGTCCCCGGGGCTGCTTTGTGATCACACCACATCATGCACTTAATAAAAAACAGTTTGTGCCCTGGCTGGTTTGGCTCAGTGGTTAGAGCATTGGCCTGCAGACAAAAACGTCGAGGGTTCGATTCCCGGTCAAGAGTACATACCTCGGTTGTGGGTTCAATCCCCGGCCCAGTCAGGTCGTGCAACCAATCGATGTGTCTCTCTCACATCGATGTTTCTCTCTCTCCCTTTCTCCCTCCTACTCTATCTAAAAATCAATGGGAAAATATACTTGGGTGAGGACTTAAAAAAAAACAATTTGTGAGGGCATCTTTTAGCCAAAAGCCACCAAACATTCAATGGATGTCACTTGAAGCAGGTTGATGACAATTCTGCCCATTCTACAGTTGAGAAAACTGAGGCCTAATAAGCTGAAGTACTTTGCTAGAATCAATACCTGATCTTATGTGTTACCCAGTGCACTATCAGTGCAGTGTTTCATCTTCTAGATCCAAGGCACTGTCTGAGAATCCCGGCGACGTCACCAAAGTTCAGGCAATGTGGTCGTGGTGCATAGACAGTCTCCCTAAGAGGCTCCCTTTTCGTCTTCCGATAGATTTTTGGATGAAGTCTGGCTTGCCACAAATCTAGTTCTGCTCTTAGATATTAGTCAAGTGGATAACACATTTTCAAAGGGAAGCCCGGTCTCCTATCATCAGGACGGGTATTTGTGGTAGCTTTGCAAAGAATGCGCTGAGGGCAGGCCAGACTGCCATCGTGACGCTTTGTCTTTGCTTGGAAAGTGCCAAGGTAATGTTCTCCCATCCGGGCAGCTGTTGTCCCCAGTGCTAGCTGTCTCGGCCCCTTCACTTAGTTTTCCATGAAGACAGTGACTGACTGTATATAGTAATGACAGCCACAAGGTGCCTCCCAGCTCCTCCAGCAACAGCGACCGTAGTAATGAGGGTGATGGTAGCTAACATTTACTTTGCATTTGACAAATGCCAGGTACTGTCCTCAGTGTTCACATGCGCTTTCTTTTGTCCTCATTATGAGGCCATGAAGCAGCATCACTAATCCTTCCACTTGACAGAGGCAGAAACAAGGCTGGGACATAGGCTTCGAGATGTTGAGCAACTTGCAAGAGGCCATAGAGCTAATTAATGAGAGATGAGGGCCAGAAATTAGGTCTCCCAACCCCAAGTTCAATATTCCTTCCAGATTTATCAAGCTGAACTCTGTGAACATATTCTTCAGGGCCCACATGCTCTGTGAGGATGTTTCATTTTGTGTTCTTGTTTTTATAGTTATCTAAATACAAAACTCTTGCCCAGCTACTGTGGCTCAGTGGTTGAGCATCGACCCATGCACCAAGAGGTCACCAGTTCAGTTCCTGGTCAGGGCACATGCCCAGGTTGTGGGCCCGATCCCCAGTGGGGGGCACGCAGGAGGCAGCCAATCAGTGTTCTCTCTCATCAATGTTTCTATCTCTCTCTCCCTCTCCCTTCCTCTCTCTCTAAAATCAATAAAAAGAAAATAAAATACAAAACTTTTTGTAGTGAAAAATCCACAATTAGAAGGCATTTTAATATAAGTTCATGTTTCTCAGCCTGAAGTTTGAGGGTCCATGTGTTACTGGCAAGACGAGACCTCCGCTTGTCTTCCTGAAGGAAAGATTTCAATCAGAGACCAAGTGCAGCAAAGCAAGCAAGAATTTATTGGCTGCAGCAAAGACCCACTTAGGACAGTGAAAAGAGGGGCTTAGAAGAAGCAGCAGGAGAGCCTGGGCTGGGCTGCTGTAGCTCCCTGGGAAGTCAGAGGAAACGGGGCCTTGGAGACAGGCGCAGGGGGTTAGCCTGGGACGAGCTGCCGCCACTGCCCATTGCTCCCCTGGCTGCAGTCTCACGGGGTCCCTGAGAAGGAAGGAGGGGGAAGGGAATGGTGCAGGCATGTTCCTCTGGGGGGAGCACACACTGGGTCCTTGTTGTTGAGAGTATTTATCTCCCACTTGCAGGTGGGAATTTTAGGGGACGGCTCAAGGGAGGGTCTTAGTAGACTATTCATCAGCCTTCCAGGTGTGCTTTTTTAGGGCCGTGGTGTCCACTGATTGGTCGGTGCCAGGGCTGGGGGTGACTTGTCGATGCCGCTGGTCCTGAGGCAGCCACGGTGTAACTTGTCTGGTTTTGCTGCTTTTCGGAGCCTGGAGCTGAAATACAACTGAGGCTGATCTGTTATCTTTAGGGAGGAAAATGTCAGGGGGTCCAACCCGCATGACCAGCGATATGCTAGGGAGGAAAGGTTACCCTGAGGATGAGGTCTTTGTGTGCCCAGTTCTGCCCCTTCCTAGGCGTCCAGGGCTTTCTGCCCTGGTGAGTTTCTTTACCTGGCCCATCATCCTTGCTCTGCTCACGTAACACATGAAAGTGGTCTTCAGAGTCATGACATTTTTCTTTTAAAAAGGTTTGCACATCTCACGGGTCTGAGAAGCCCTTTCTGTGCCATGTCCCTGCAGTCATGTGCTTAGAATGGAGAGTGTCTCCAAAGTGGCAATTCTTGCACCTCCCTCCTCCCTGAGAGTGTCCACTTGCCGGCTTTGACCCTGCAAGGGAGCTGCCCCTCGTCTAATGCACGATCAAGTTCGAGATAAAGGTTAGAGAGAAAGGACACAATCCTTGAAGTGAACGGGTCAGGAGTGGGGTGCACTGCCCACACCCCGTTTTCTGAATGCACTCTTCCCCTTGGTCCCTCAGTATCTCCTCCCTTCCTACTTTTCAAAATTCTATCTTCCCTTCAAAACTTAGTTCATCCCGGCCGGTGTGGCTCAGTGGCTGAGCACTGTCCCGTGCACCAAGAGGTCGCCAGTTCGATTCCTGGTCAGGGCACGTGCCCAGGTTGTGGGCCCGATCCCCAGTGGGGGGCATGCAGGAGGCGGCCAGTCGACGTTCTCTCCAATCGATGTCTCTATCTCTCTCTCCCTCTCCCTTCCTCTCTCTGTCTCTATAAATCAATAAAAACTTTTTTTTAAAACTTAGTTCAAATGCCACTTCCTCTATGAAGCTTTGTCTTATTCCAGTTGGACATGGTCCCCTCGATCCTTACACGACTTGCACTCTGCCACGTGGTGGTTCCATTCTGCCTTTTATTGTAGCTTTGTTTACACACACATTTCTCTCGCGGACTTGGGGTTCCTTCACAGCAGGGAGTCACCTTTGTAATTCCCGCAGTGCCGAGCTCATGTGTTATACATGGCAGGCATTTGATATACGCTTGTTAAAGCCGTAAGAAATGAGTAAAAGGGCTGAATGAGGAGAGCCAGAACCCACTCCCACCTCACCTTGAGTGGACGGAAGCTCACACATATGTGCGGGCCTTGTCTCAGTCTTAGGCCCATCAGTGGAAGGGCTCCATTCTGTGTGGTCATTCAGAAACACAGGTTCTTTCCATCCAGCCCTGATCCCCTAGGTCAGGGCTTCACAAACTGTAATGTGCTTGAACATCTCCTAGGGATGGTATTGAAATGATGTCTCCGACCTGGTAAGTCTGGGGACAGGATGGGTGGTGTCTACGCAGCTGTATTTCTGGCAAGCTCCTAGAATCACCCTTGGAATAAGAAGGCCCTTGGGTTTTATCATCCTTCCTTGGATTTCTCCAGCTGGAAAGAGAGAGAGTGCACAGAGGACTGTATGGGTTTTTGGGGGCCAGTACATCATTGCAAGCCAAGTACCCACTTTCATTGGCCAGAGCTCAGTCACATGACCTCGCATAACTTCAAGAAAGGCTGGGAAATGTAGTCTCTCCTGTGCTCAGGATAGGAAGGAAAACAATTTCACAACTTACTCAGCAGTAACAGCCACCACAAGGCACACATCCCAGAGGTCGCTGAGATGGTATTTCTCCATCAGGAAGTACAGGTGACCTGTAGGCACAGCGCCTGTGTGTCCCCATGGTGGACTGGCCCTCTCTACACTCCTTTCGCTTTCAAGAGAACCCATTTAAACTTTTCTAGAAAAGTAAGTGTGTCCCCAGTCCTTAAGGTACCCAAAGAGACGCCTTCTGAAACACAGCCTAAACAATGTCAGCCACAACTCTCCCTGGCACCCTCTGTTGGTCGATGAGACACTATCAGGCTGTGTGCTTTTCACAGCCCTCTTTCTCTCTGCTGGGCTACTGTATGCAGATTAAGCTCTGCTTCCCTCAGGTGGAGACAGCCAGGCTCCTGCCTGTCACTCCAAGGCAAGATAGATGAAAACCTGTGATAAGCCCGATGATGAGTTTTTAATTTCCCGGCCATCGAAGGCTCTTTTCTTTGAGAAATTATCCTCTGGATTTCCAGTTTCACTGGGTGGTGATGGTAAGAGTCCATAAAACCACGGTTGGGATCCTTTTCTGCTTGTCCCGTAAATGTGCTTTGTATTTATCTGGAACAAAATTGACATTCGGGGAGTCGGGTAGAAAATTGGTTTGTGAGAATTATGAATACAAATGCCACCAACAACCTGAAGCCAGCCAAACCCACAAGCGTTGAGTCTTCCGTAGCCACTTGGAAAGACTGAAATGCGGCCTCCCACGTCCCTGCGGGGACAGCCTGCCCCAGCCCGGGCTGTTTGCAGGGGCTCCCTGGAGGGGGAGGGGAAGGAGCAGTGCCACCAGCACTGTTTGCTTTGCCTGGACAGGGACAGAGTCTGAACGAAAGAGAAGGGTGCCCAGGAGTCAGGGAGGGGAAGAGGCCAGCCTGTGGTGGAGGCGGCCAGGGGCTATTCCCCCTCCCACGGCAGCCGGGAAACAAAAGGAGCAGGAGCCGGTGGCTGGTCTCACAGATTCAGGGGCCACCCGTGTCCTTGCAAGTTCGGCATCATCCAGAAGGGGAGAAGGAGAGCGGCGAAGTGCTTTTGAATACGGATTTCTAGGAATATAGGGTATCTTAATGAGTTCTGATAATATCACAGTGAGAGACCCATAAACCGGAACCTGCCCTACGATCACCTCTACCCAACGCACGTGAGGGTCCCGGCCTGCTAGGTGCGAGGGACCCAGCCCCGTGGGAATCTGAGCGCCTCTCGTGAAGAGCTGGGTGAGCGCCTACGGATCGTGGTGCAGAGGGGAGCACGGGCGTCAGCTTGTGGCCGGTGAAGGTTCCTCCTGCCCGTGCCCCTCCTCATGCACAGCTCTAAGAGGTGCCTGGATGTTGTGCCCTGGATGCCTGTCCTCACCCTGGTCCTGGCCCTGGCCGGGACATCGACCTAGGCAGTCAGTCTTCAGAGCCCAGACTCGGATCCTCTTTAGCGATCAGTAACCACAAGTGACATGTGCAATGTGGAGGAAAGGGCGCAAGGCCTGGGCAGAGGGGCTGGAAGGAAGCCCAGCCTCATTTCCCAAGAGGCAGAAGGCTCTGGGGTGTTACTCATGCCTGGTGGTGGAGAGGAGGCTTCCTTGACTCTGAACAGGTCCCCACACCTGTCCCCTGGCCCCCACCCTGGGCCGGCTGTCAGGCCCTCCGGTGGCAGCTGTGTCTCACTGCAGGTTCTGGACGTGCTGTGCTCCCTCTGTCTCTGCAACGGGGTCGCTGTGAGAGCCAACCAGAATCTCATCTGTGACAACTTGCTGCCCCGGAGAAACCTGCTCCTGCAGACACGGCTGATTAACGACGTGACAAGGTAAGACCACCATCGTGATCCCAGGAAAGGGGCATCTTGTCTCCAGACAGGGAAGGAAGGAGGCTGATTCAGACTCCAAAGCCACCCACCCCTCGTTCGCAGAGCTTCTCAACCCTGTCTCCTGAAGTTCCCAAGGGTGGAGCGCGTGTACCACCTGACGGCTGAAGGATTTGGCCGGAAGTGGTCTACCGTGTTTTATTTTAAACACCAATGCAGATCTCTCTCACAGCTTCTCGTAACATATTTATTTTGATTTTGATATGTCAACTTTTTTCTAAAAATCTCTCATAGAATAGATGTCCTGTGTTGATACTGTGGTTTATTGAATCCCCTGGCACACGGCCATTTGCTGCAGGAATATCGGTGAGGGGCAGGTGGAAAGCGTGGGCCCAGGAAGAAGCCTAGGTGGCTGGTCCATCCCTGCGGCCACAGGAGAGTCATGTGAACTCACTGGGCCTGGATGAGGCAGGCCTGAGGTTCTTCAGCAACTCTCCCCCGGGAGTCAGCAACTCCCTAACCTACAGTGGTGAGAGAGGGACCTCCGCTCTGAAGTGTGGGCCACCAGCAGATCCGAGCCATCCATACAAACGTTGTTCTTCTTGGTACCAACCTGGCTTGTCCCTGCCCACCCAAAATGGAGCACTGCCCCAGCCCAGAACAGTAGACGTCTCAGAAAAACTCCACGTGTTTGTCGCAAGCTCTTAACCATTTTGCTGGATACATTGAAACCTCTAGCCCTTAGCAAGCTTGCCTAAGAGTGACTTCTTCCCCCATCCCTTGTCCTGTCATCTAGGTTGAATTTTCTTTTTTTTCAGCCTTAGTGAAGTATAATTGACCAACAATGTGGTAAGATGTTTAAAGTGTACAACGTGATGATTTGATACGCGTACACATTGCGAAAGGATTCTCCCCGAAGTGTTAACACATCCATCACCTCACAGAGTTCCCTTTTTTTTTTTTATCCTCACCTGGGGACATTTTTTTTTTTTTTTTTTTTTTTTGCATTTATCTTCAGATAGAGTGGGAGGAAGAGAAAGAGGGAAACATCGATGTGAGAGAGACACATCAAGTGGCTGCCACCCACACGACCCCAACTGGGGCCAGGGACACACTGTAACTGAGGTACATGTCCTTAGCGGGAACCAAACCCAGGACTCTCTGGTCTGCAGGCCGACGCTCTAACCGCTGAGCCAAACCAGCCAGGGCACATAATTCCCTTTTTATTATTATTATTTTATTTTAGTGAGAGCATTTAAGTTCTATTCTCTTAACAACTTTCAATTATGCGCTACAGTGTTTGGTATCAACTATATTCACCATGTCATACATTAGATCCTCAGACCTTATTCATCTTATAACTGAAAGTTTGTATCCTTTTGCCAACCCCTCCCTATTTCCTGCCCCTGCCCCTGGCAACCACTTTTTCATTCTCTGTTTCTATGCGTTGAACTATTTTTTTTTTTAGATTCCACATGTAAGTAATACTATGCAGTATTTGTCTTCTCTGTCTGGCTTTTTTCTAATGTGACTTCTTAATGCTTTCAAAAGGCCATTGTTACTAATAATGCTTGGGTGACAAAGCTGCTGGCTGGTATGAAAATGGGGGTCAATTCTTCCACTGACAGTAAGAAACGAGGGTCTGTCATCCTGCTGCTCTATATGATGTCTTCGACATCTTTTTCCTTTATTGATTTTAGAGAGAGAGGAAGGGAGAGGGAGAGAGAGATAGAAACATCGATGAGAGAGAACATCGATTGGCCGCCTCCTACATGCCCCCCACTGGGGATCAGGCCCACAACCTGGGCATGTGCCCTGACTGGGAATTGAACTGGTGACCTCTTGGTGCATGGGTCGACACTCAACCACTGAGCCACACCGGCCAGGCGATGTCTTCCACGTCTTTGCCTGTGGCTGACACTCTAAATGTTGCTTACCTTGAGTGGAACATTTAAAGAGAGAGAGGTCCTCTACATTTTGTTATGGAATTAGTGTTGTCCTGACACCTTCCTAAGAACTTGATCAGGTGTTGGAGGCTGAAAGCTTTTTCTACTTTAGAACAAGACGGAAAACACAAAATTGCTCTTGCCCTTGGTTTCATTGGGCCAGTGCCTCCTCTGACCTCATTCAATTTGCTTTCTCAGTTCTTAAGAGTCAGTAATCGATGCCACCTGTCCCGTGTTTAATTTCAGTATCAGGCCAAACATCTTCCTGGGAGTCGCCGAGGGCTCAGCGCAGTACAAGAAGTGGTACTTCGAGCTCATCATCGACCAGGTGGACCCCTTCCTGACAGCAGAGCCCACACACCTGCGAGTGGGCTGGGCCTCCTCCTCGGGCTACGCGCCGTACCCCGGCGGCGGCGAAGGATGGGGAGGCAACGGTGTCGGTGATGACCTGTACTCCTATGGCTTCGATGGACTTCACCTTTGGTCAGGTGAGTGCCTTGCCAAAGCTTTGGCCCCTTATCTCTTACTGGGGGTGATTGAGGCTTGACGTATTTGAGCTGGAATGGCCACTTTCTGTATAAATGATATAGACTCGAGTGTAAACGAATTAGGTGGTTAGTTGGGAAGAACCTCAGATCTGAAATGAGACCATCCTGCTTCTAAACCACGACTCTGGCACTTCCAGCTGCGTCGTCTTGTCCAGACCACGTCCCTTTGCTGAAGCTCAGTGTCTGTATCTGTCCAGTCCGACGTGCAGAGATTTCAGAGTTATGTGGGCAAACGGGGGTGGAGAAAGAGACTCAGCATTTATTTACTGGGCGGTGAGCTACATACCTTTGTACGCTTTCCCCCTCATTTTATCTTTACGCTGACCCCTCAGGGTAGATAACGTTGACCCCATGTTACAGATGTGGAAACTGAGGCACAAAAATATGTCAGTAATGTATTCATAGTCACACTGGGAAGGACCCGGATGTGACTCCAAGCCCATCCTCGGGGCAGTGCAGCGTGTTGCTTCACGACGCACGTTATAAAATACCTGGATCTGTTCCCGACACACAGGCGATGCTAATCTGTTACAAAGAGTCCAAAGCTTCCTTTTTTAAGGTAAACATGGTTTTCCCCAAGCCTGTCCACAGCTGTGCAGGAACGGGCTGGCTTCGCCAGGTGCAAATGCAGGAATGCTCGTGCTTTCGTCCCAGAACAGGAGCTCACCCCGCCGTCTGGGGTCCACAACGTGTCTTCTCTGTATCTTTTGCAAAGCTGCAGTTGTGTCCCTTGTTGATCCCTTACGTAAGCACTGTGCTGCGTGCCTCTTACATAAGGAACCATGCTACACCTTCCACCTGAACTCCAGTGGGAGGGCAACGTTGGTCTCTGAACTGGGAACCCCTCGTGTTTTCCTTCTTCCCTCAGCTTTCAGGCTAACACCGTCCCCTCAGGCCCTGGTGACTGGCTTCTTGCAGCGGGTCTTTGTTTTCAACGGGCCAAGGGGTTTGTGCGCGCCATTTTAAATCCATTTTAAACATTTTTAAACTTTTAGAAATGGTGTGAACTCAATCCTGTCCTTGTTTGTCCTGGGTTATTTGTGGGAAGAAAGTGAAAGTCCTTTCTCCATCCCTTTTTGTGATGCCGAGGGACCACGTGGTCCAGACGAAAGCAGGATGGTGGGTCAGAGTGGGTTAACGTC
The DNA here is from genome assembly GCA_030848825.1 of Tadarida brasiliensis. NCBI lineage: Eukaryota > Metazoa > Chordata > Mammalia > Chiroptera > Molossidae > Tadarida > Tadarida brasiliensis. The sequence goes on along the minus strand of CM061257.1, from coordinate 169,312,138 downwards.
CTGTCCTGGGGTTCTCTTATCCTCCAACTTAGCCTTCCCCAGGTCCGTCTTCATGTGGGGAGAGGTGGACCCTGCCGTCCAGGTTCTCAGAGCCCCAAGTGTGTGACTGTGCGGCCGTAGCATTTAGCTTAGGTTATCATCACACGTCACAAAGTGCCCAGAAAGTTGTCTCTGGGGAAGCGATTTGAGAAGAAAGTCGTCATGCTCACACACACTCACAGCTCCTGAATTTGGTAGAATTGGATCTGTGGAGGAATCAAGAGGATTGACTTGGGAGAATGATTCCCCCTCTGCCTGCTGACTGCCGCCCATCCCCCCATCTCATCACCACAGTGCAGGAGTATTTTCTGGATCCCATTTTACACCCGAAGAGAACTCTGCATGGGGATTGCTTAAGGAAATATGGAACACACCTCACCCTTGGATGAAGCAAAAGGGACCCGCGTTTGAAAGAGATACTAACCGTTCTCAAAGAAAAAAATCGTGTGGTCTTTTCCAGAGGTTGCAGCACTGTGGGGGACACTTAGCAGATCCCTTTATAGAATCTGCAGAATGAACACATCAGTCAGTCGGGAGGCAGAGAACCCTCGCATCGTGTGTCCAGAAAAGGCTGCTGTCTTTGCACTCAGGACCTGAACATCCGTCTAATTGTGCATCATTCCAGGAGTGGACAGTGCACAGGAGCAGACTGTGTCCCCTCATCCCTCTTGTCCTGCTTCCTCTGAAGACCAAACAGGTGGATGTGCTCACACCAGCTGTCAGTAGCAATGCCTCTTAGGATTGGAGATGGTGGGGGCGGGGCTGGGGACTCAGCTTTTCAGAAGCTGACTACGGCTCTCTGAACATTACCCACACTTAGTAATACAAGTGCATTTAGGGGACTTCACCCCTCAGTCTTCAGTGCCTGATGAGATGCGAGGAAACCAGTGCCTGGAAGATGTATCATTTTCCTGCTCGCTGAAATACCAGGCTTCCTTGGGTCTGGGCCTTATTCTGAATTCTCCCACCAGCGCACAGGGAACATACATATATCTCACAGAAGGCATTGCCGGTAAATATGTCCGCATGTGCTCCAGTTGATGAAATGAGGTTTCTGTTAATGACTCCCACCAGGGCAGCGGTGAATTTCAGACTATCTGATGAACGTGTAATTGTCTGATGAAGAAATAAAGTGGAAACGACACTCCAGCTTATCTGCGATCGGACGGAATGGAGGCTGGCCAAGGAGAGAGATTGGGAACTGGTTGTGACAGTTTTTCTCCTTTTCCTTGAAATCCAAATGCCCGGGTCCATCAGCTGTAAATGTGTATGTGTGCATAAATTAAGCCCCTGCCTTGGACTGGTCTTGGAGGCGCTTAGTGAAGCATAGAAGAGAGGGTGCCGTCGCTGCAAAGAACTGCGCAGCTCCCCGTGCACTGTCATCGGAGAGAGTCGAGAAGAAACGGCTTGGCTTCGCAACGATGCCCGGGTTTGAATCCCAGCTCTTCCACTTACTGGGTTTTTGTTTTGTTTTTTAAATTTTTTTTCCTTTATTGATTTTAGAGAGAGAGGAAGGGAGAGGGAGAGAGATAGAAACATTGATGAGAGAGAACATCGATTGGCCGCCTCCTGCATGCCCCCCACTGGGGATTGGGCCCACAACCTGGGCATGTGCCCTGACCGGGAATCAAACCGGCGACCTCTTGGTGCATGGGTCGACACTCAGCCACTGAGCCATACCAGCCAGACTTATTTTGGTTTTTTTACACTGGGCAAATGACTTAACCTTTCAGAGACTTGATTTCCTCAGATAAAAGATGTGCTGTATGGCTCATACAGAATTTAAATGAGATGAGGCAGATAAGGTTCTTGACATGTGCTACATACCCAGTAAACATGACTTTCCCTTCCCTCGTCGTCTGTGACATCCACTGTGCTCACATAGACCAAGTCCAGAGTTCCAGGTCCCTCCCTCGAGACCCTAAGAGCAGCCCTGTTCTAAGGGAATCAAGCCTCCAAGTCCGGTGCTGAACAGGAAAGGAAATTTCGAAGTGACATCCTGGGAGGATCAATGAGCTTTTTCTCTGGGTAGGGGGAGGGCAGACTTACAAGGTCTGTTTCACCCCAGAAGCCTGTGAATTCACTTCCAAGCATCCGCTGTACAAACACCCCCTTCTCAACCCTGCCCGACGCTCCCTACAGAATCCTGAGAGTGCTCAGCCACTGTGACCTCCCCTTGGGAGGAATGGCTCTCTCCTTGGCGGGCGTCACCCCCTCTCCCGGCGTGGCCTTCAGCCAGCCTTTCAGAACTGCATTCCGGGGCGAATTCGGTTCAGAGCAGCCTGGAGTATGCTACTGGCGAGGGAGCAGTTTCCCTGGGAGGAAATCACACCCACCCTTCCCTTTTAACAACTTTCCCCTTGCAAAATTGGAAGCAGCAGAGGAATTTGCCTTCCCAAGTGATAAGTGATAACAGGAAATGAATGAATGGAGTGAAATTGCGCCTGTTGGTTTAATATGACTTCTGACTCAACAAGGTGATGTGTTTCTACAGTCAGTTTTATATAAGAGGGTCTCTACCGGCTCCGTACTGCGGTGACTCCCAGGGTACTTGTTTGCCTGTGGACACACACCCACTGTGACTCGGACCCCTCCAACGCCAGTGCTCTGCGGAGAGCCTCCGAGGTCTGTAGAACACCAGCATTTGTACACATTTGGATCCTCTCTCTTTCCAAATGCCGAAGTAGTCGTGTTTATGTTTTCATGCCAAGCTCTGCAGTGCCTGAGGTGATAGAAATGCTGAGCATCAGTGTTTCCAGTTGTCTACATTACTCATCAGAATAGACTAAATCCGCAGTCATACATCCTTGGGTTAATTGGAAGATGTGCAGTTGATGATCAAGTGGCTTTTTCCTTTATCCTAAAATGCTGGCTTAGGAATGGCCTTTCCGAGCTTCCTGGGACGTTCGGGTGGGCCTGAGCCTAGGGGTCAGGGGTTTCTTCAGACTAGGGGAGTCCAGAGGACTTCCCAGCCTGTCTCGGTGGGTGGTCTCTAGGATTACTCAGAGTTCTTAATACCTGGAAAAGCATTTGAGGCAACTTTGAAACAGTCTCTGCAACAACTTGCTTCTCCTTGCTACAGCATTTTTTGTCTGTCTGTTCTGAAAGGGTTCAATACATTAAAGGTATTTGAAAGTGACTGTTTTTGAGCACTGTCCTTCGATAAAGGGACGTAATGATTTCAGTAACTCAATACAGTATCTTTTGAAATCACTTTCTGGACTCAGTCCTAATGCTTCGATTCTCCATATTGTTATTTCTTCCTAATATTGTACAAGACATACTATTTCTACGATGTTCTGGCAAGCTTATTCGCTGTTAGCCTAGCAATGAAAGTTTCTGGAGTAACAACAACAGAAACAGAACCAAAGGGAATAGCATTTGTTGTGGGCTACAATGTGTCAGGCACTCTTCTAATCACTCCCCATGGAGTAACTCATTCAAAATTCATGAAGATCCCATGACATTATTCTTTTCATTTGACAGGTAAGGAAAATTAAGTCCACAAAGGCCAGCGACTTGCCCAAGGGCACACAGTAAGTGACAGAAGCAAGACCCAAGCCCAGGGAGTCTGGTTCTAGACACCCCCCTTGACTGCTACACTCTACTGCCTCTTGGGGGTATGAACTCATTCATTTCAGCAAAAGCACTGGAATAATAATGGTACCTTCCAAGCAATTCTTAACAGCATCATGTGGGCCTCACCATTCCCATTCCATAGATGTAGAGGCTGACATTTTTGGTAAAATCACAGGTCCCCGTTCACGTAGCAGGTGAAGACTGGAGATGTGAACTCAGACTCAGCCCTGTGTGTGTCCAAGGCCACTCCCCACCCTCACCCCGTGCCACCTCCTTGGGGGGACAAGCGTCTTGTTTAAATGTGGGTGCAGGACTCTTCCGAATCATTTGGAGCCTTGAAAGCCCTCGGGGGTAGCCGTGGCTTCCTCTAGACGAGAGCACGATTTATAACACAGAGTAGGAAAAAGCAAGTTCGTAATTCCATCATTTCCTAGTTTCAAAATCTTAATGCTACTCACATTTTAAAACTAGGTATACTTTATCAGATGACCTCTTTTTTTTTTAATTTTTTTTCCTTTATTGATTTTAGAGAGAGAGGAAGGAAGAGGGGGAGAGAGATAGAAACATCGATGAGAGAGAACATCGATTGAGAGAACATGCCTTCTGCATGCCCCCCACTGGGAATCGGGCCCACAACCTGGGCCTGTGCCCCGACGGGGAATCGAACCAGCGACCTCTTGGTGCATGGGTCAACGCTCAACCATTGAGCCACACTGACCAGGCTAGATGACCTCTTATCATACAAATATTATGGACTTTTTATTCAGACAGACTTCCCAGTACAGCACTCTACTTGCTAAGTGTGTGCTTCCTATCCAGTGATTAGCAACAGCCTCCCTTCCGTTTCTAGATAATACTGGTCCCAACTCTGTATTCTCTACTGTGTTATGTTTCAAAAATAGGCTCAGACTATGATTTCAGTTTGCCCATAGATGATCTTTGCGAGAATTCCCACAGCGACTTCTCCTTGGCACCCAGTCTCTTAGAACAAGAGGTGAGAGGCAGGGTCTTTACCGCAAGGACGTAATTGCTCATCCTGGTGGTAGTTGGCAACCGAGAAAGTGAGCCAGGCAGGAGAGTCTTCCGGCCACTGTTCCTCAGGAAGGCACTGGCATCTGGGGGGTATTGAAGGCTAAATACTGCTCGGAGCTCGGCCTCAGATGGCATCAAAGCACTGCTCAGACAGAGAGCATCCCCTGTGGAAGCTTCTCTTCGTCTTTACTGGCCGAGGCTCAGGGTGGCATAGAAGCCCACAGTGCACCCCGGGAGTGTGGGAAGAGGGGACCCCGGAGTCACAATTCAACACAGTTAGTTTTGTCCTAGTTGAAATGATCTCAGAAAGGTAAAAGTCCTTCTAATTTGTATTTTTACCCAGTAAGGATCTAGATACTTTCAAAGGTGAGTTGTCCAACCTAGCATTTCAGTTCATTTCTGGTTTTCCAGAAATTTTCACAGAAATCTCTTGGGATTTGTTCAGATGACTGCATTGATATTTTCCAGAAGTTAAACGGTTTGAAAAAGGAACAATTAAAGCAGAAATGTTGGTTTTTAATGGGAAAATAAGAAATCTTGAGAATGAGACAAAGTAACAAGGTTGGCTGAGTTTTTATATTACAGCTATCTTTCATGACAGACTTGAATATGATAAGGGAGAAAAGATTCTGGGACCTAGGATGTCTAAACCCCATAAAAGGAGCTAAGAGTCCTCCCATCTTCTCAAGGGGAGACATTGGTAAGGGGTCAAACCCACACACTCTTCAAGTTTGGCTTAGATTTCTTCTGTTTTAAGTAATGTTGACTGTAGGGCTTCACTGTCAGTAATGAAACAAGGTGTACAGTTACAGAAACAGAGTCGGAGCCCATCCAGGCTAATTTGCCATTTTGCACTGAAGTTGTCATGTGTGATGTGGGGCAGGGAGTCCAGGTTCTGGCTTTCAGTCCGGCTGCACCCCTCACTACACCTCCTCATCAAGCCCCCATTATTGCCCACGTTCCAATCTCACCCATCTCTGGCTGTTCCGCAAATACAGCAGGTCCTCAAATAACATCATTTCATTTAACATCATTTTGTCATCATGTTGATGAGGGGAAAAATGGATTCTCAGCCAGGGCCACTGTCGTGCGGGGTTTGCGTGTTCTCCCCACCTCTGTGTGGGTTTTCTCCGGGTACCCCAGTTTCCTTCCAAAGCTCAAGGATTGGAATAAAGGGGGTGACTTCTGAAGGTAGAGGCTGTCAGGGTGGCTTGGGAGCACGGACACATTGACTTGAAGGATGAAAGGTTCACTAGGTAAGTGAGATAAATTTCACCATAGGCTAATTGATATAAACAAGAGTTGAGTTCCTGTAGCGTATTTATGATCACGGAAACATCAGGCTTCTAAATAAACACTTCTGAAATATTAAACATTAAAATAAATGTGAGCTATATATAGATTTGAGAAAGATGAATGAAAACAAATAAGATCATGATTTTCTAACGCGCTTATTCCAGTTCAGGGTTGCAGGTGGCCAGAGATTATCCTGGCAGCTCAGGGCACAGGTGGGACCCACCCTGGGCTGAATGCCTTTCTATCTCAGGCCACTCACACCCACACTCACTCAGACGGGGACAGTTTGGACACACATGTTAGGTCAAATTGGTTTCCTTATATGTCATTTCACTTAAAGTCTCAGTTTCCAAGAACCTGTGGATGGTGTTAAGTGAGGACTTAGCGTGTGTCTTACACTCCTTTTGCATAAGCCACTCATTCCATCTGGAATGCTCTTTCTCATTTATCAATGGAAATTCTCTTTCTTCGAGTCAACTTGATATCCTCCACCTCTGGAAGGCGTCTCCTTTATTCCAATACTTACACTGAGTTGTAGTTCTTTATGTCAGTGTTCATTTCCCGCTAGACTGTGGGCTCCTTAAGGTCAGGAACTGGGTCTCCTGTCTTCGATCCCACCCCCAGCGCAGTGTCTGGCCTCGTTCCTGTTTGTGGAAGGTTGGGAGTATATACAGTGTGGTTTTATCAATCACCCAAAATAACTAGAAGGGGGCACCTAATTTTTTTTCTTTTTATTAAGGAGAGTGTAGTAGTTTTACTATTTTAAAATCCACGACTTGGTTTATCTATCACTAGAATAGCAGTAACCACTAATACACAGGAACCACAATAAAACATTAAATAATCAAAAGTTTAAATAGCTCTAAGCTGATAATAGAAATGTTACATAGCATAGATATATGTATAGAATTTATAAACAACTCACATGCACATCATAGGTAATCTTTTTAAAGATTACCTTTACATGGCTTATTATAAAGCCATTAAAATTCAGTTTCTAATGACTGTTTCATTATAAATAAAATGTTTGTAATTTGATCAGCAGTAAGAACAAGTTATGAAACCTACGATATCCCAGTTTGGATGAAAAGTATATATATGAAAGAGTAGAAGCATTTTTGTACTGAGTTGTATTTTTTCCTTGTTTATACTTTTCTATATATGTGATGAAAATTTGCAGTGAGCATGTACTACTGCTGTAATCAAGAAACAAGATACATTTTATAAACCTTCTGCCTGAAACCTCATTGTAATGCTTCTGCCGCTTCCTTGCGATCTTCCCAGTAGAACTATAACTGTTGGGAGGTGGCGGAGTGGTTATGATGATTTTCTTGTAGAACTTTCAGAATAGGGTGGAGTGACAGAAAAGCGAGAGGTGATTTTCTCACTAGGTTAGGTCAGGAAATGACAAATCATCTTATGAAAAACATGCAACAATCACAGAAGAAGTCACCCGTACAGAGTATAAGTGACAATGTTTCTCTGCCTATCTGCAGTAGTAACATCCTTTAAAACAAATAAGCCAGCTCAGGTGCACAATGTAATAGCTAGATGGCCGCTGTCCTTGACTTTGATGGCTCCTGCATCCCGTGCTTCAGTGGCCGTTATCTACCCTATGGGGGCTTTCAAGGTTCCTAACAATTTGGAAGATCCCTGTACCCACAGGCAAGATGTTAATCCTTCCAATTACTCTGTAATAAGATTGCATGGGGTGAGGGTGAGGAGAGGTCTTGAAGTCACAGAGGGCTGAGTTCAAATCCCAAGACTTGACCTGCTACGTGAAACTGAACCTGTGATTTTACTTGAGGCTCAGTTTCTACATCTGTAAAATGGCTACAGTGATACCCACAGTGATGCTGTTAAGAATTGTTTGTAAGGTACCATTATTATTCCCATGCTTTTGATGAAATGAATGACTGAGGTGCTACGTGCCACTCGAGAGGCAGTCAAGGGGCGTGTCTAGATCCAGACTCCCTGGGCTCGAGTCTTGCTTCTGTCACTTACGAACTGTGTGACCTTGGGCAAGTCACTTACCTTTGTAGACTCAAGTTCCCTCATCTGTCAAGTGAAAAGAATACTGTTGTGGGATCTTTGTGAGTTTTGAATGAATTATTTCGTGTAGAGTGATTAGAAGATTGAGTACCTGATGCATTGTAACCCATAATAAATGCTACTGTTATTGATTTTGTTTCTGTAACTCCAGAAACGAATTACTAGACTACCAGTAGGTAAGCTTGCCAGAACATTGTTTAGAGGAAATAGAAGAGAGCAAGGTCACTTATGAACACACACACACACACACACACACACACTCCTCAAAGACCCACACCCAACAAAGGCAGTTGGCCACTATTTCAGGCACCAGGCCGGAATCTGAGCACACATTCATTGAGCAGGTTGAATTCTTTTCTTTTTTTTTTCTTATCCTCACCCGAGGACATTTTTGCATTTATCTTCAGATAGTGGGAGGGAGGGAGGACATTTTTGTATTTATCTTCAGATAGTGGTAGGGAGAGACAGAGGAAGAGAGAAAGGAAACATCGATGTGAGAGAGACACATCGACTGGTTGCCACCCACACGACCCCAACCAGGGCTGGGGACAAACCACAGCCGAGTTATGTGCCCTTAGCGGGAACTGAACCCGGGACTCTCTGGTCCGCGGGCCAACGCTCCAACCGCTGAGCCAAACCGGCCAGGGCAAGCAGGTTGAATTCTTGTTTGTTCTCATTTCTGGCAGCTTGGGAATTTCCTCTGAGACTCATGCCAGCCCAGCCAGCCCACTCCCCGGCTTAGGAAGGCAGGTCCCATTGCTCACCTCACAGCGGTGCAGAGAGCGAGGTTGCATTGCAAGTGGAAGAGCGTGCCCCATGTGCCATCAGACCTCCCCGCTCCCGGTGGCCTGGGAGCACTTCCCCTAGAGGCCCACACACCTGTCTCCTGTTCCTTGCTCACCAGGCCGCATTCCCAGAGCGGTGGCCTCCATCAATCAGCACCTCCTGACACCGGACGACGTGGTGAGCTGCTGCCTGGACCTCGGCGTGCCCAGCATCTCTTTCCGCATCAACGGGCAGCCTGTGCAGGGGATGTTCGAGAACTTCAGCACAGATGGGCTCTTCTTCCCTGTGGTGAGCTTTTCAGCAGGTGTCAAGTAAGTTATGGCCGTGATCTCGTGGAGAATAGCTGTTACCCCCCTCCCACCACTGCTGTGAGCGGGGGACCGTGGTGATCTCCTCAGGGCTTCAGCACCAGAAGCCAGACTCCTCCCAGAGGGGGAGAGCAATGCAAAGGCATTCACTCCATATGTACTTGTTAGCACATACCTGCTGCCAGGGGTCATATAATGTCCTCAGATAAATAGTAAGATGAATAAGATAAATCCTGTGTAGAAAATTACTTTAATAATTATAAAATGTATCACATGCTCATGATAAAAATGTTAAAAGATAGTTATGCCCTGGCTGGTTTGGTTCAGTGGTTAGAGCATCAGCCTGCGGACCAATGAGTCATGAGTTTGATTCCGGTCAAGGGCACGTACCTCAGTCGCGGCTCGTGCCTGGCCCTGGTCAGGGTCGTGTGGGAGGCAAGCACTTGATGTGTCCCTCTCACATCGATGTTTCTCTCTCTTTCCCTCCCTCCCACTCTATCTGAAGAAAAATAGAAAAATATCCTCAGGTGAGGATTAAAAGAAAAAAGATAGTTATAAATAAAACAATATCACCCATGATCCCATTATTGAACTATAAACTCTATTAATATTTTGATGTATTTTCTTCAAGTCTTTTATTCTACAAATATGTGTATATATTTTTTTTTCTTTATTGATTTGAGAAAGAGGAAGGGAGAGGGAGAGAGAGACAGAAACACTGATGAGAGAACATCGATTGGCTGCCTCCTGCATGCCCCCCCACTGGGGATCAGGCCCACAACCTGGGCACGTGCCCTGACCAGGAACTGAACCGGTGACCTCTTGGTGCATGGGTCGACGCTCAACTACTGAGCCACACCGACCAGGCATGTGTATGTATTTTTAATTGACATCCCACTAAATACAAAGTTTTATGTCTTCATTATTTTTCATTCAGGGATAAGTAATGAGCCTTTTCCTGAGTCATTAAGTATCCTCCTCCAAGCGATTTATATGGCCATATAACATCCTTTTATTTGGCTCTCTCATAATACAGCCATTACTTTGTTGTTAGACTTTCATGATGCTTCCATTTCATTATAAATTATTATGAACATCCTTGAGCATAACTGTGCCTGCATTTCTGTTTAGTTCCTCATAAAAGTAGGTCAAAAGGTATGAACTTCTGTAAGTCCAAGTTTATAATTACGTGGCCAAATAAGTTTTCAGAACGATTGTGTGAACAGTTCAGAATTCATTATCAATAATTTTGAAATCTAAAAGGCTCTGAGAAACAAATATTTTTATGATTTATTTCACCACAGAATCTGACCTGAACTCATTTTGTGGCAAAACTATCAGCAACCGAAATGAGGCTGTTTTTAGTCTTTTGTTTACTCCACGCTTTCTGAATATTTACAGGTTTAACTGCAGAAACATTAATGGGTTAGATTATGGAGTACAGCCCCACCCCCACCTGACTAGAAGAACGTTGTAATATATATTACATGTACCTTCTTTCTTTTTTAAAATCGAAAGAATTCTGAAGTCTGAAATACAACTCCAAAAATTTCAGATAAAGGACTTGGGTCTGGAGTATCATTTAAAGCAACATACAGGAATATCCAACTAACTGATTGGATCCTCGTGAACTTTTCCTGTTATTCGTCATTTTTCATCTTTGTGAATTTGAGACAGTTGTATCTTAAAGTCTTACTTTTCTATTTGATTAGCAATGTGGTTAAGCTTTTTTATGCTTACTGTTTTCATGTATTATTTTAACCCAATATCTCTGTTAATTTTGTGCCTGCCTTTCTGGTATTCATTTTTGGGGCAATTCTTTTAATATACTAAGGCTGTTAAACTGTTGTCTTATAGTTTCCAAACATTTTTCTCAGTTTGTGATTTACTTTTGGACACTTCATTTTTTTCTATTCTTTTTTGTTTTTCCCTTTTATAAAAGTCATGTAAGTCAGAACAGCAAGAACCCGTAATCATACCACCCAGAGATAATCACACTACCTTTTTATTTATACATCTCAATATTTTTACATTAAATTGGACTTGTACTATGCATGCTGATTTTCTACATGCGATTGCTAACTATTGTGTTCATTGCTTTGCCCCTTTCTTTGTACCATTTGGACGCTCTATTATTTTAGTCTGACAATACATTTTGATATCTGTAAGTCAAGATCCCATGATAACTTTTCTTTCCCAACATTGTCTAACTGTTCTCACTCCCTGCCCGTTAAGGAGATCGCAGTCGACTGAGTGGGGAACTAGAGTCAACACAGTAAGGGCCTCTGTGGCTTTCAGAAAACCACTGGACAGGGCCGTGAGGGGAGGAGAGTTGTGGGGAGCAGAGCTTAGAGCTAGGACCACAAAGAAGTCATCTCAGAGCTCCAAGCATCCAAGTGGGGGGTTTCCAGAGTGACAGCACTGTGACAGGCCTCAGCACATCCTGCAGAAGGAGCCACCAGGACACGTTCCCATGTTTCCGAACAGAGGATAAAATTTCTGTTCTGTTCCCATTAAACAAACTACTTAGGAATAAAGCACTATCCTTCAGAAATGATATTCGACCTTTGGAATTTGACACCGACATGCAAACATGCATAGGATACAGTAATGTACGTTTGCGAGTACGTTTGTGGGATCCACATACATACCCACAAACCCACACGTGCATATTTCCAAGCATACTCATGTAGATGGATATGAGACACTGTAATTACACGTTATCACTGCTGGCGATTCCTGTAAGAAATGGAGAACCACTCTAGTAAAGCTTGCTTTGCTAGATTTGTAAATCAGCTCATCACGGATTCCAGCCAGAGAACCGTACATTAGCCTCAGGGAGTAGGTTCTGAAAAGTGGAGTGTTCTTTACCTGGGTGTCTCTGTGCGGATGACATTTCCATGAGAATTTCATGCCAAGTCTCCCGTTGTAAGTGTGGCGTCACGTAGCATCCCTCGTTGGTGTCCATCAGGAACGTGCGGAGAGCCAGAAGCATCCCTGAAAGTCACAGGCAGCTGATTGGACAGAGACCCTCTGGCAGTCAGGGGAAACCGGGGGACCCAGTGCACATCTTCCCCCGCTCCATTCCCCGAGAATAAAGAGAATGAACAGAAATCTAGATACAACATAACTGCATTTGGTCATCCACCTGTTGACTCGGTGCCTCCTGGAGAAACGGCTCGCTCTGGGCAGTCAGTTCCCAGGACTGCATGTGCCCGGGTAACTGAGGGCCCTAGTCACCCCGCAGCAGCGCCCCTCCCTTCTTTGCTTTCACCTCATCCCGCTCACTGGGTTTTACTTCTCGTCTGAGAGGAGGAAGCACTTAGCTAGAAGTAAGATCTCTCCAGAGGGGTCTTTTCCAGTCTGCTGGCTAATGGACTTCTCAGAGAAGTCTGTGTTTGGAGAATAGTACCTCCAGTCTTGCCTGTTGCATAATGATTTTTAATCATTTACTCATCCATCTAATCTCCCTCCGAGCTATGAGATAGGACTTTAGAGTGTGTGACTTTATTTGGGGGGGGGGTGTAAAAATCTTCTCTTGGCAAAGAACTGCAGCTAGCGGGTGAAGAAATGCGTGACTGACAGGGATCCACGTGTAGACCTTTCCAGCATCCTGTCCCTCGGTCAGCAGATCACGGGGCCTCCTCAGCGCAAGAGACGCAGAGTTCCAAGATGAGAAAAATGAGATGTCACACCCTTTTATAAGGCACAGCTGCTGGGAGAATTTAAGACACTGAACTGTGCGAATGTGCTGACTTGAAGAGCTAACACCTTAGATCTGAGAGCTTCCTGCTTACCGCAACTCAGCAAGCCGAAGAGGGACACCAGGGGCTGGATGCCTCTCACGCCTTCGTTCCGTCAGGGAGCTATCACCTCCAAGATATTCCTGTCTTCTCAGAACACGATGTGATCTGAGGAGAGATGGCACCACAGTGGGCCTGCAATCTTGGGAAATATGTTTTGCTGAAGTACCTCCAGTCCGTCCCATGGAGTGGCTGGTCAGGGTCACTGCTCGGCCTGTGTTGGCTTATTTTCACTTATGAGCAGATGGGATCGATGTCCTAATACTGACTCTCACCTCAGCTGGACATGTGATTGGTCCTGAAACCCAGACGTTCCCCTCCCTACTGCTTTAGTTCCGTTGTGCAGAGGGCTGGAAAGAGAAACTAGGATCTTACCTCCAACTTAAAGGATCTTATTGAAAATAAAAGTGTTTAATAATAAAATTGAGCCCTGGCTGGTTTGGCTCAGTGGTTAGAGTGTCAGCCCATGGACCAGAGAGTCCCAGGTTCGGTTCCTGCTAAGGGCACGTACCTCGGTTGCAGTTTGTCCCCGGCCCTGGTTGGAGTCCTGTGGGTGGCAACCAGTCAATGTGTCTCTCTCACATCGATGTTTCTCTCTCTCTTCCTCCTTCTCTCCCTTCCACTCTATCTGAAGATACATGCAAAAAAAAAAAAGTCTTTGAGTGAGGATTAAAAAATAATAATAATAATAAAATTGAAAAGAAATCATTGTACCCAATAGAGAAGAATATCTGCTTGGTATGAAGCATCTCTCCCGGCAAGGGGCAAGGTTCTGCCCATCGAAAGCAAGATTCTTCTTCCGTCATAGAAGTATTTAGAAATTCCCTCACTTTTAATTTCTATATGGCTCCAAAATCAGATTTCTCTCTTACAGCCCCATTTCCTCCTATTGAATGGCCTTGACTGAGGTTGTAGTCTTGTGTCTCCATGATCCCACATTATTTTATCATTACAGACTGTGGTTAATAACACCTTATGAGGATGTCCCTGCCAGCAGTTGTCAAAGAGCAAAAATCTTTTCAATTAGATTGACCCACCGTGACGTCAAAGGTAGCGTGAGTCGTTACTAACAAGATCCGCACATCAGTCTGTACTGCCTTCTATTATGAATATGCCTTTTAGTTTTCTTCTCAGTGTGATTCACGGCCAATACGATAGTGTAGTGGCGCTTCAGTGTCCCAGCCGTGTTCATTATAGGACAGAATTTGGGATGAGGCCTACGTACCTTGGAGCCCACGCTAAAGGTTGAGTTCCTTAGCTGCCAGGAAGCTCTTATTAAAAGGTGGTCTCACGCCCTGGCCGGTTTAGCTCAGTGGTTAGAGTGTCGGCCCGCAGTCCAGAGAGACCCAGGTTCGGTTCCCGCTAAGGGCACGTACCTCGGTTGCAGTTTGTCCCCGGCGGTTGGGGTCGTGCGGGTGGCAGCCACTCGATGTGCCTTTCTCACATCGATGTTTCTCTCTCTCTCTTCCTCCCTCTCTCCCTCTCGCTCTATCTGAAGATGAATGCAAAAGTGTCCTCGGGTGAGGATAAAAAATAAAATAAAAGGTGGTCTCACCCTGCGAAATGGCAGCATGGCGTGGACCACCTGGGGAGCATCACACAGGAGCTGGGGACACAGTGAAATGTGGCGCTACATTTGTTTTGCAGAAAATTGATGAATTAGACACTGTCGTGCAGCGATTTTCAACCGGTGTGCGGCAAGAATTTCTAAAACATCCAATACCTGACTATTTCGTCAGGAGCACTGACCTCTTTTCCCTTAGATTGTCAAATTTTAAAAAATGACAACAGCCAGCACAACACTAGGCATCCAGTGTAAATGAATCAAAAGTATATCTTTTTTTTTTTTTTTTTTTGGTCAGAGTGGCAAAAAACATAGTACATTGATTGTTTGGTGTGCCACAGAATTTTAGTAATGAGTTTGTGTGTGTCGTGAGATGAAAAAGGTTGAGAATCGCTACTGTAGCAGAATATATGTCATAGCTGTAGTTACATTCCCCACAGATTATTTTATCATCTCACATAACTCTTTACCAGCCCTTGGTAATTTAGAAAAACAGCAGTATCCAAAGATGGTTGTTTTGCAGTTGCTGTTTGTCTTCCTGTTGGTACCCACCAGACTTGGCTAACACTCAGGTAGCCAACAGCTATTTCCAGCTCGCCGTGGTCGATGCCATGGAAATTATTGCTGAGATAAATATGCTTCTGTGAAGAACGTGATGAGCACTGGCTGGATTGCCCTGGGCGTTCATCAAACGCTGGATGTGGACACGTAGATACTCAGACTGTTCGCCCACCTTGGCCTTGAGTTGAATTCAGGTCAGCAAAAGACTGCTAATTCTTCCTCTCTTAACCACAGCCTGTGTCCTTTTGTCCTTTGGGGCACCATCCCAGCTCTCTGGGAGGGACTCAACAGCAGGTCAGAGTAACAGACTCAAGTGATTTCACACGTTTGCTAGTAAGCCATGAATAAGGAAACGTCCTTTCTGGGCACAGTGAAGCTGTGGTTTTCACTGCACTTTTTTATTCGTGGGTCAGTCTTCCAAATCTGGAAATTTGCAGTAGGCCGTCTCATCTCTTCTGCAAACTGGCAAGCAGAAACGCACGCATCTCGAAAGATGAAAATGCTGGTGAGGATTTTTCAATACAATTTGCTCTGTTTTCAAAAATCAATCAAGTAAATAGAAAATTCCTCTACACACCCCGAAAGTCCAGTGCTCCCACGTGGCCGTTACTGGAGCTGTTGCTCATTCTGAGGTGGAGGGATCTGAGGACACAACTGCTTCCTGTAATCACTGGGGGAGGAAAGCACCTGCTTGGAGCGCTGATGGACGATCGGAGCCACAGGAAGGAGCCCAGAAGATGATACAAGTGCTTTAGTGGAAGAGAGTAAATTGATTAATGAAATTGATTTTTAAAATCCATTAATGTGGAGAAGAGTCTGAAGATAAAGAACTCATTTTAATTAAGAACTCTATTCTTAAATTATTTTTTTTTAAACTTGAACCTTTTTTTTTTTTATGATGCTGGGCGATTCGGTAGAACCCAAGGAGCAGGGAAGAAGACACTTAGAGGAGAAGACTTACGTTCCATTTGGAAATTTCTCATTTATGAAGGAGGCAGAGGATTTCAAAGATAAACCTGAGTGCCGGATAATGGATTTATTGACGGGAGTAGACTAGGTGGTTGTAACTTTGTTTCCCCTTCGAGCCCTTCAAATCCATGCTCTGGACTTCTGGAAAGTTCTTGGGCAGGCTCTGTAGCCTTATCACTCCTTTTCAGAACAAGGACAATCTTGTCAGTAATTTCAAAGCCCCGTGCATGTGAACATAAAAACTCCAGATTCGTACCAGTTGATGTTTGAGCCCTCCCCCCCTTCGGCCAGCAGTTTGAGGTCCACTTCTTGTCCCTGTGGGTCCGGCTCCTCCCCGTTAGCCAGCCCCTGTCTCAGACCCTCTAGAGGTGAGCCAGGGGCCAGGTGACTGGGGGAAGGGCACGTCCTGTGGAGTTGACACAGCTGTCAGGTAGCATGAGACCTTTGTGTAGCAGCTGTGCAATGGCTGCTGCTTTCTCTTCTGGGGCCCTTGTGTCGTTTTCTTGAAGAGCCTGGGCGGGGAGCCTCCGACTGCTCCTTTGACACAGGCTCTACCACTTGTGTGCCCTCTGCCTGACCCGACCACCCTCTGCATTTCCCAGGCCTCCCGCCTCTGCCACCCCTGGGTTTCTGATCTCTGCTCAGTCGTCTGCCTTTCTGGAGATGACTGACAGCTGGCTCATTTGTGGGTTCTCTGTCTGGTCTTCCAGAAGCACAGTCCTTGGCCCCATCTCTCTGCTCTTTCCTATGAGTCTCTCTCCCTCCCTCCCCCCCCCCCCCCCCCCCCCGTCACCAGGCAAATGTGTCCCTCACTGAACCTCAGGTCAGTCGTGAAGCTTCTGAATAGTTCTTGACGGCCTCATCCTTCCACTTCCGATGGCGAGAACCCCTCCCTCCTCCCCGACCTTCTCTCCACGTGAGTGCTTTACCTTTCTTGTCCCTGTGGAGGTGCACAATGGACTACAGCTGATGGAACTGGTTTCACGATATTTGGGAGCTCCTCCACCGTTGACCCAGCACCTCGCTCCAGATGTAGAAAAATTGGCATTCGTGGAATTGTCCTCCTGTGGGACCTCTGCTAAAACTGAGCCAGAGGGGAGCCCATTTTAATATCCTCACATACAGTGGATTTCAGATATTTCATGTCTTTGACTGTTTCTTTCACACCTGTGTTTTATCCCTAGTTCTTTCCTTTGACCTGGTCCGTGGATCTCCCCGAGGGAGTGAGGAGGAGGACCACCAATAGTGGTGGGGTTTGGGGGAGCCCCTCGTGGGCAGCGAGGAAGGAGCCGCAGACGGTGGGCGTTCCTGGCGCCAGCTCCTGTCCAGTCCCACCTGCTGGGAGCAGGCTCCAGTCTGATGGCTTTGGAAGCAACCCAAGGCCGTTCTTCTACCCACCGAAGCGCAGCACAACGGCATCTGAAGACGAGGCTTCAGCGAGCAGTCAACACTGGTTACTGGCTACGTTAACTTTTCATTTTACAGTTTGTGTGGCCATTGGAGGAGATAAGATTAAGATTCCTCTTGATTATCATTCTTCTTTTAATAACTGAATATAGCCCTGGCCGGTTTGGCTCAGCGGTTAGAGCATCGGCCCGCGGACCAATGAGTCACAGGTTCGATTCCGGTCAAGGGCACGTACCTCGGTTGCAGTTCGTCCCCGGCCCTGGTTGGGTCATGCAGGAGGCAACCAGTCGATATGGCTCTATCACGTCGATGTTTCTCTCTGTCTCTCTGTCTCTCCCTCCCTCCGTCCCACTCTATCTGATGATAAGTGGAAAAGTATCCTCGGGTCAGGAATAAAAAAAAAAAAAAAAAAAAAAAAAACGAAAAACAACTGAATATACAAATACACAAACAGAAAGCATTGTTCTCCTTAAGTGCTACATGGAACACCACCTTTCTTGATTAGTTATCTGTCCAGCAGAGGACAGTAGGTTTTAAAACGTAAGAGATATTTTAAAACCAAGCAGAACTAGCAAGAGCTCAAGAGTAATTAAGTTCAGAGTAACGAAGCCGTACAAGCCCCAGCTCAGCTTCTCGCAGGAAGGATGCTGAAAGAGGAGAGAAAGGCCAAGAAATCCCACACTCATTCTTTGCTCAAAAAGATCCCACTTTATCCCCTAGTTTCCGCATGTCGGTAACAATCTGTTGTGTTGCAGTTGGACTGGGAGGTTCTCCACAAATGGCTTCAAGGCTTAGTCATCATTTCCTGGAGGTTCACTGAATCAGTCACATTGCGGGCTAATGACTCAATCTCGTTTTAATGTTGTCGTTCGCGTTCTTAATATATGTAGAGCATGCCCTATTGCGTCACATTTAATGTAGGAACATTTGCCAGGGGTAATTGCGTGCTAATTCTATAGCATTGTTGTTTACTACTTCCAAGTGGGCAAGTCGGAGGTTTCATATTTCTATAATTAATTTTAAACCAGCATTTTATAAAATGCTGTTTGGATAAAGATTTTGTTTGTATTGGAAAGGGAAGAAAGCCTTAATGTCTTCCACTTGGGGAGATTTTTACTTTCCATTTTCATAATCGAGCTGTTTCCACAGTCACAACTGCTCAGCCAGCACTGAGACTCCTCCTGCAAGGCTGCCCCACCAGAATAGTTCAGTTAAAGGAGGTGAGGTCTAGTGGAGAGTGTTGGTGTGCGAGCTTTGCTAGATCATCATCCTTCCTCCGTACACCCCATCCCACTTCACACACATGCTTGCTCCATCAGCAAGTCCTAGCATTCCTAATCCCCCCTCCCTCTCCCCTCCCCCCAAAAAGTGGGATCTGGCTGCTTCTTTCCATGTTGGCCATCGTCACCGCAGTCCAACCCACCCTCATCTCTCGCTGTGACTAGATGGGTGTCAGGTACCTGCAGTTGCCTCCTAATTGGTCCCAGGCCTGTCTACATAGAGCAACTTGAAATTTTTTATTCCTTCTTAAAATCCCTCAGAAGCTTCCCACCTGGAAGAACATCTCAACTCCTTGCCATGACTCACAGACCCTGCCTGGTGTGGCCCTGCCGCCTCCCACCTCATCTCCATCCTCTCGAGCTCTCCGTGTTCTCCCCACACCACCGCCCCCAAGCTCTATCTACCTCAGGGCCTTTGCACGTGTTGTTTCTCTGCCTGGAATGCTCTTCCTACAGATTTTGAACTCATTGGCTTCTCCTTATCCCTTGGGATTAACTCATATGTCTCCTCCTCAGAGAGGCCTTCCTTGACTCCAATCTAGGAACAAACCCCTTCCCGAGTTATTTTATGTCTCCCTCTTTATTCGCTCATCGGATGTCTCCTGATCAGACATTGGGCCTATTTGTCTAGTTGAACTTCTACTCTATGCTTTGTTCAGTGCTGAATCCTTAGTGCAGAGAGCATTGCAAGTGCTGGGGCCTAGTGAATGGTTGTTGAGTGGCGGGGGTGAATGCTGTGTGCAGATACTATGTGTATGTATTGGTTTTTCCTGTGTGAAACTATTGTTGACCCTGCAGGGCTACATACCTTGCCATGTTTTAATTACTTAAAACTTCAGTCATATTTCCTCATCAGTTTGATGCGGCTGCAGCTGATTTGGAAAAGCTGTATTTCTATTGCTAACCAAGGAGCATGTGAATATCATTTTGAAATAGTTCACTTTCATCCCCCTGCAGGGGAGCCTTGTGGTCCAACCCTAACTCTAGCCTAACCTATAGATCTGGGGCTGAAATTCAGCCAGAATGCTGGGTTACAATATTAAAAGACTTCAGTGCACTGCAATTAGCGCCTACTCTGAGCTCCAAAGTGGCCTTTCCCCTTCCGTGGGCGGTCCCTCCAGACACTGGTGAAGGGGGTCAGGAAATCAGGCTTGGAGGGCAGCAGGGCGGTGGTGCCCCGGAGAAAAGCACTGGAACCCTAATAAGCAAACATTTTGTTCCCCTTTGGCCCCCAGTGGCAATGGCCACCTGCTGGTGCTTTCTCAGAGTCGCCCTCACATGGCTGCTTTGGAGAACTGCAGCCTCCGCAGTGTGTCATTTCTGTTCCTGTTGCCTGACGTGTACACCATTTGCGTTTCGTACTCTGGCGTTACTAAACCTTTTACCTGCACCTTAAAATAAGAATTTCCTATTTTCCTCAGATAGTTACATCGTGCTTTCTTCCATTGGCGTGTGACTAATCTCCCTCAGATTAGAAGACGTAAACTCTCATGCTCTGATTCCAATATGTTGTTTTCAGAGGATATCATCAGCGGCGGCGGCACCAGCATCGCTGTTATTCTTTTCAATACTCTAGTAATAATATGTAGTAATGATTTCCTGCCTAGAGTAAGGATGTTTTCCAAAATCTAGTGATAGTAACATTCCAACGGACTTTTAAGAACTTGGCCGACATGGTCCGCTGAGGACCCCACTCAGCCGTCTCTCCACTGCTTGTTCCGTACCTGAGGGCGTTTGTGCTGACTCGGAATTCAGCCACTTCCCAGCATAATGACGGGGTAGGGGGAGCCGATCTTGAATCTTCACCTATTGGGGCTGCGATGTTCTTGTGACCTCTCTCTTCTTGATCTCTCCGAATGACACAGAGTGCGCTTCCTGATGGGGGGACGTCATGGAGAATTTAAGTTCCTGCCTCCCTCTGGCTACGCCCCTTGCTATGAAGCCTTGCTGCCCAAAGAGAAGATGAGACTGGAGCCTGTCAAAGAATACAAACGAGACGCTGAAGGCATTAGAGACCTGCTGGGGACCACCCAGTCCCTCTCGCAAGCCTCTTTCACCCCGTGCCCCATAGACACCAGTCAGGTAGGCTCAAGCTGCCAACAGGAGGCAACCAGGGGATGGCATAATAGGGCTGCATCCTTCTTTATCTGTTGCCTTTGAACCATTCTGTTTTTTCTTTTTTTTAATTTTTTTTTCTTTATTGATTTTAGAGAAGAAGGGAGAGGGAGAGAGAGAGAGAAACATCAATGAGAGAGAACATCAATTGGCCGCCTCCTGCATGCCCCCCAAGGGGATCAGGCCCACAACCTGGGCGTGTGCCCTGACCAGGAATCGAACCAGTGACCTCTTGGTGTGTGGGTCGACGCTCAACCACTGAGCCACACCGGCCAGGCTGAACCATTCTTATAATACGTCTATAGAATTGTCATATAATGTGAACCACTGTCACTCTTTAAGGATTTCTCAACCCATGGACAAGTTCGAGACTAGCTACATGGCACTGTGCCGGGCTCTGTGAAGCATGGGCAGAACTATTTCAGTGTTCTTGGGGAATTCACAACCAGGCTGAAGAGGTGAAAGGTGAATGCATTACTTTTTAAAGTCTAAATGTAGTAAGTGCAAAATGAAGAGTGTGCACATGTAAATGCTCGAGGCACCCTGTCGGCTAGATGGTTCCAGGGTCTGGGAAAGAGGCTGGAATCCAGGCAGGTCCTTCAGTAAGCTCGAATGCGGAGGGGTGATCCGGGGTGAATTGACAGGAAGGGGATGAGTAAGGGCCTAGAAGTGAAAACACAAAGTGGGGAAGGTGGTAACAAATGCTCCATGGTTGGAGGCTAGGAGGAAGAGGAGCATGTAGGAGAACAGCCGGAAATAAAACTGAAACTGAAAGAAATGTGACAGAGAGGAGGGCTTGGACGGTGCTGATACATGGACTTCTCTTTTCCCCTTCCAGGGTCAGTATTTTGAGAGAGACACGTTCACATGGTTATGATAAGGGGCATCAACAGCTTTCAGTATTTCCTATAAATCAGTGCTGCTCAAATCATCATTCTGGATGTTAGAGGAAGTAAATGAACAGGGACCTTGTCTCTGAGGTGCTTGGGGTGATCGTTTGTAGGCAGGTAGCTGTTTGGGCACGTGGAAGGTCTCGAGCGTGGATTCTTCCATAGCATCCGTACGGCCCTGGGACATCCAGCTGCTGTGCGTGCTCGTGCGTTTCCTTCTCCGCCCTGCAGCTGGTGACTGCGAAGTCCCCTAGGAGAGACACCGCAGCGTCTCTGCCTGCTGCCCAGAGCCCAGGACGGCACCTGGGGAGTCGTGGGAGTTGGGAATACCGACGGGCAGCTGGGGAAGACTCTGTGAGCCAGACTGACCCCAGGACTCCATCGTCTGGTTCCTGGGTATTCTAGACAAGAAGCTTGAGGGCCGAAAACCCAGTTAGCTCTTCCGTGGACACGAGGCCCTAGTGCCGGGGGGGGGGGGGGGGAACGTGAGCAGGGGCACGGTTCCTGCTTCTCCGTGCTGCCCTCCTTACTGAGTCATCGGAACAGTGCATGCTACTCAGAGAGGGCTTGTTGGAAGAAATGGGGCCTCTGGAAGAGATCGAAAGAACCAGAGGGAGTGTTGATGAGAGAGGAAAAGAGGGCTTGACCACAGGGTGAGAAGAGTTTCTCAACACGCAGAGCTGAACATTTGGAAATCAGAGCAGAGACAGGTGCAGGACCCAGAGCTGAATGGGTATGGACCCTGGCTGTAGGGCAATGTGGCTGGGAAACACAAGAATAGGGAAGTTCTCAGTGGAAAGGTACAATGTATTATCTCGAGTGAGACCTTGTCATTTTTTAGAATCTACCGTTCTGTGAAGTTATTGTCAAAGGAGAAGTTAAATGCCAGGTGCTCACACAGAGTCAGCTCCTTCCCCCTGGGACACGTTAGCCCGTTTGCAGTTTAAGGATCAGTGACTGGAGCCCTGTGGTTACACGGGACCAGTGCCAGGGCTTGAAGCACCCAGCCCCAGGGGAGAAAGGAGCCCAGCTCTGCGCAGCCCAGACGCCCAGGAGGCGGCTATCAAGCCAGAGTTCCTCTGTCCCGGGTAGTCGCCAGCTCAGGTCACTGACCTGTGCCCGGGTGGTTTGTGGAGCCTCTCCCCACACCCTCCTCTTCCACCGAGGCATGTGGTTCCTCCGATGGCAAATCTGCTTCCAGACTGCGGTCAACTAAGGAGCACTTAGCTTACACAGATTATTTTTGTTAACCAGTAAAATCCAAAGACAGTTGTAATTTGTTTTATTCATGTAGTAGTCAACTAAAAAATAAATAAATAAATAAATAAATAAATAAATAAATAAATAAATAAATAGGGAAAAAAGAGAGACTACTTGGGCCCCCAGTTTGTGGCCTCAGTGGAGAGAGATGAGCCAAAGTTCCAGGAAAACAGAGAAACTCACCCTGAAGGTAACTGGGGAAGACTTCCCAAAGGCGGTGCCATTTGAGCTAAATTCAGAAGGATGCGTATTGAGGGTGTTTGTGAGAAAGCCAGAGCTGAGCAGTTAAAGTGCTAATGGCCCATTTTACTTAGGATCGGTTGCAGTGAGGGGAAGGGAACTCCAGTACAGAGCTGGGCTTAGTTCTGAATACAAGAACAATGTGTCTCATTGTTGCCAGTGAGCAGGTTGAGGGGTGGAGCCGAGGTGGTCAGAGGGTTACTAAGAGGAACCTCAGGGGTTGGATGCATTCTTGCTAAACTGCCCTAACGGGATTCTAGCTGAAGGCAGGTCAGAGTGATCTGCTATCAGCTGGGAGATGGTGGGGATGAGAAAATGTGATCAGATATGGAAAGTGATCAAATTTCAAGGGTAGTAGATCCTCACTAAACTGATTTAGCATGATTCTTGCTAAAATGGGGGTCTTGAGGGCAAGGCCAGGGACAGAGCCTGGTCAAAAAAGGGCTCAAAAGCATCTATCTAGTGTTTGGTCAAGGAGAGAGTCTGTCATTTGTCATGAGGCGGGGAGGGTGTGTGTGTGTGTGTGTGTGTGTGTGTGTGTGTGTGTATTATGTGCATCTTGGGGAGTATTAATAAGGTAAAGGTTGTGCCCTGGCCGGTTTGGCTCAGCAGTTAGAGCGTTGGCTCTAACCAGAGAGTCATGGGTTCAATTCCAGTCCAGGGCACGTACCACGGCTGCGGTTCAGTCTCTGGCCCCGGTCAGGGTCGTGCAGGAGGCAGCCAATCAATGTGTCTCACTCACGTTGATGTTTCTCTGTCTCTGTGTCTCCCTGTCTCCCTCCCTTCCTCCCTCCCACTCTATCTGAAGATAAATGGAAAAATATCCTTGGGTGAGGATTAAAAAAAGATAATAAAAATAAGGTAAAGGTTGCATATGCAAAGATACAGAACTGTGGAACAGGGTGACCTTTTGGAAGAATTTCAAGAAGTTTGGAGAGGGTGTGTTTGGGAGGACCATGATGAGAGAACTGAAGAAAGACACTGTGTGCTTGGTTAAGACATCTAGTCTGGGTCTTAGGGGGGCCAAGGAACATTTGGAGACCCTGAGGAGTGTGTTTTCATGTGGTTTTGTTTTTGCAAACTCATCACTCTGGCCACAGTGTGGCGTGAGATTGGTGGGGAGTGGGAAAGACCCATTGTGAGGCTCTTACAATGATCCAGGGAGAAAATGAGGAGGGGACCCTTCAGAAAGATGCTTAGTAAATAAACATGACATATTTCATGACCGATTAGGTGAGGAGAGGAGGGAGGGGAATGCTAGGATGACTTCCAGGCTTAAAGCAATAGTGGGACGGTTTAACAAAAAGAAAATAAAAACAGGAAGAGAAAAGGTTTCGAAGGAAAGGTAATGAACTCATCTTTGAATAACATATGGAGTTCCCTTTGGTGGACAGCTCCCGCAGGCAGCTGGAGCAATGGGTCAGAACTTAGGAGAGACCGTGGCAGGAGATGTCTCACGAGGGAGTGCCCGTCTGCGGGCAGGGGAGGCCTCCCAAGGAGAGCGTGGAGAGGGGAGAGAAGGCCAGGGAGCACTCACAGGCGAAGAACACGCAACACCAACACCAGAAGGAATGGGCAGAAGGAAGCCAAGCCGGGCGAGAATCTCTGGAAGCTGCGCCTCCGGGGTCAAGTGTAGTGAGGTCAAGGAGGGCACCTGGTCCACACAGATCTAATGCTAGGTTTCAGTACAATCGCCTCTTGTCCTTCTGACTTGCCTCTTGTTCCCTTTCCTGTTAGGTGGTTTTGCCACCTCACCTAGAGAAGATCCGAGACAGACTGGCTGAGAACATCCACGAGCTTTGGGGAATGAACAAAATAGAGCTTGGCTGGACTTTTGGCAAGGTACGGGTTCCAGCGGCCAGGCCGAGGTGGAAGGTCGGATCGCCTTGTCACCTGGAAGGGCTCTTCAGAGGCCTGACTGAGGAAGGGAACCTCCTGAGTGAGAGCCCGCCCCTGACTGCCGGGCCCAGCTCCCGCTGTGATCAGCAGCAGGTGTGCTCAGGGCAGTCCGCAGTGCCGCGGAGACCAGCTCTGCACAGGCAGACCCAGGGACCCACTCCCCTTTTCACTCCCACACACGGGTTTCCTTTATTTGAGGAATCGCAAGCGTGGTGGATCCTTTTAGAACCCTCCTGTCTCCCTTTCCTTCCAGAGAAGCGGTCCTTTCTGCATGGGTGGGGAGAAGAGGCTGATTCATTGTCTTGAATCAGAATTTGTTTAATACGGTTTGGGGATGTATCACTAAGATGAATGGACACTCAGAGGAAGTTAAGGAATCTCTTTCAGTAGAAAGCATTTTTCAAGGAGACTGCAAATTGACTTTGTTCTGTGATTTGTGTGAGATCATGTCTGAAGGCAGAAGGGTAGGTGAGTTCTGAAGCTGCCTACGACCCTGAGACTCTCAAATTATGCACGTTCTAGCTTAGTTACTGCAAGGGTTCTCGCACTCTAACACGTGTGTATTGATATAGTGCCATGAAATAGTCTCCTTAAATCTGACCACCTCTCTGCTGTGTGTGCTTCTAACACCACACCGTGCTTCTGTAGAGAACTAAGCACAATTGCAATTTTACCTTTATTTCTACGATTCTCTTATTCTGTATCTACTTCATGGGGCTGGGCTATCCCAGCTCACCATTGAACTCCGAACGGCTAGCCCAGTGCCTAGTAGACACTCAACAAATATCTGTTGAATTAATTAATTAATTAAGGAATGAATGAATGAATTGGTAAATGTCTGTCCAATGCAGTAGCCATAAGCAATATGTGACTACTGAGCCCTTGAAATGGGACTTGTTTGAATTGAGATGTGCTAAGTATAAAATACAGCCCAGATTTTGAGGACTTACTATGAAAAATAATATAAGCTATCTAATAAATGCTCTCTTATATTGATTACTTTTGAAAATGCTAATATGTTGGATATATTGGGTTAAATAAAATACATTATTCAAATCAACTTCACCTGTTTCTTTTTGCTTTTCTAATGCGGGTACTAGGACATCTGAGATCACAGGGGTGGTTCACATCTGTGGCTGACTCTGTATTTCTATTGGACTGCACTGGCCCAGGTGCTGTAGCCCTTCGTGTTCTGAAGAGTCTACCGTTCAGGAGCACGAGGGCTCCGTGAACCTGGCCAGGCAGGAGCGTGGCTACCTTGTGTGAAATTGCTTTGGAAAAGTATGTTCTGAATGCAGACACCTGGCTAGAAATAAACCCACAGAACCCAAGCCTGGTGGCTTGGGGACTGTCCGTATCCTGTACTAGAGAGAAGATCATCTATTTGCCTATCAGCAAATAGCTGTCTTTGTCCTGCCGGATAGAGATCGCCTGGGCCATGTTTCACAGTGCGTCCTTTTCTGTTTTCCAAGGCGGTGCCAGCTGTCAAACTTAAATTATATTCTTTTTGTTGTCACCTAGATACGGGATGACAATAAAAGGCAACACCCCTGCCTTGTGGAGTTTTCAAAGCTGCCCGAAACGGAGAAGAATTATAACCTGCAAATGTCAACTGAAACCTTAAAGTGAGTGTTTAATTGAATTGAATTGGGACTAAACAGTGAGTGGATGATTTAATGCCTTATAACTAAATGTCACAGATATGTCTTTTTGCCTGAAAAACATGACACATTCTGATAAATTAGAGGGTGATTATTCATGCCACGAAAGGATTTATCACAGTGAAGAACATATCCACTGCTGTGATGCAGCATATGTATGTCTTTAGAGGCCCTTTGCCCTTGGCCAGAGGGAGGGGAAATGCAGGCAGAGAGAAAGAAAAACAGAATCCAAGGACCCACAGCTTCTTGTCGTTCAGGTTAAATTCAAGAAAAAAAAAAGATAAGGTGTTTCTAAAAACCAATGGGAAAAGATGGATTGATTCACTAAAATCCAGTTTAAAAACAACTTTTAGCTTCTCTGTGATCTCATGCAGGATTCAAAGCGTAATTCAGACTTTAAATTTTTTAGCCCAGGTAGGTACCTCCCACCTGGAAATCCTTTGGTGCTTGTTACCTGCTCTCTGTGTTGTATTTCTGTTCTCTCAATGTCAGGGCAGCACATTCTAACGCTGTGGTTTTGTGGACATAACCATGCTCGGTCACCGTGCCTTGTCTCAGGGCTCACACACGTGAGGTCCTCGGTCACCCTGACTCTCCTGAGGGCGCGGCTCTGGTACCTCACAGTGTCCCGTACAGCACAAGGCTCCGTACAGGGAGCACGCAGTCCATACTCCCTGAATCGTGGACTTGCCATTACGATCCTATCTGTCCCCTGGAGTCGGAGAAGCAGGATACAATTCTAGTGCAAATTTGTAAACACAAAAATGTCTCGAAGTGGGGCTCTGAACCAACTCCTTTTATATTCTTATGCTTGCTATCACCTAAATCTGGAGTTGGCAAACTACGGCTCATGGGCCAATCCGACCAGCCACCTATTTTTATAAATAAAGTTTTATTGTAACAAAGCTAAGCTCATTGCTTTGCCTATTGTCTACGGCTGCTTGCACGCCCTACACTGGCAGCGCTGAGTAGTTGTGACAGAGATATATGGCCCTCCATGCCTAAATGTCTACTTGGTGGCCCTTTACAGAAAAATGTGGGTATCCCCTGGTCTGAATGAATGAGATTGTCTGCGTTTATCAGCTCGGGTGCGGGACAGGGTTCTTGCTGACCTCTATCCTGCAGTTGACCCTAGCCTTGCCCTCTGTGTGCCACAGAACCCTCCTGGCCTTGGGGTGCCACATTGCTCATGTGAATCCCGTTGCTGAAGAGGATCTCAAGAAGGTCAAACTGTCCAAAAAGTAGGTGATTTTTTTCTTTTTTTTAGTGTTTCAAGACTGTAATGGATGGCTGCCCCGGTTCCTCAGGCTGTGCTGAAACCCCCTGAGAGAAGCCTGCGAAAGTACAAGTGTTCGCAGCCTTTCCCTCTGTTTGCGTCCTCTGCCCAGCTCTGCACGACTATTGTTAGTTTCGAGCCAAGAGATGCAGTGCTCTCGGGTGGGTGTGCTGCCTCGGCTCTGTAAAAATAGCGCTTGGCACGGGAGCCCGAAAGGGGTTGGTAGCCGTAGCAGAGATTCACTCCTGTGGCGTTGGGCCAGCCTTATAAATCCTTTGTGGAGATGGGTGCCTCTGCCAAGATCTGATGTGGCCCCCAAATCTGCAGTGTGCTCCTTCTTCCTCTTCTCCCCACTCAGAGCCACGTGTGCTCACACAGATACACGCCCACTGGCCCCCTTGCACGCTCTCCGCCGTGTGCCAGACTGGGTGTTCACGCATTCACACGGGTGTCGTAATTAGTTATGAGCCGAGGCATAGCCAGCATTAATCAAATGCTTTTCTTCCCCTCCTTCCCTGTTAAACGCCCAAGCTCCACTCTCAGAGACTGAGAGCAGCACCTCTGAGAGGCAGCAGGGGGAGGGGCAGCCTGCGGGCCAAGGCTGCTGGGTCGGTGCCCAACCAGCAACACGTGTTGACTCTGCCCAGCATAAGGCATCCCGAGCAGGGGGACAAGGGGCAGTATCTTATGCCTACAATAGACCCTGAATCCTGGGTATCCTGAGCCTTGGTCTGCAGGCCATCACCTTTAGGCTCTGGCCATGGTCTGGGTGTTCGGTGGCCCTGGAGCCCTGGGGGTCTCTGGAATCACATTGCCATGTGGCCGTGATCAGCTGTCCTCTGCCAGTCCCTCCACAGTGGGCCCTTGTCCCCTGCGCTCACACACACAGCTTCCTGGGCTCGTACTGAGCTTTTCGCATCTTCACATTGTCTTCAAATTGAAAACATTGGGAGCTGTGACTCCTGCGCTGGACACCTAACCACTCAGGTCACTTCAAGTTCGCAAATTGTCTAGTGCCGTGATTTTTTTAAATTCCCAAAGTAAAAGTATAACTTCCTAAGTCTGAGGCTCAGACTCTGCTGATGTATAAGACACGTTTGGCTCAAGGTCCTGTCCTTGCCAGTAGGGTTGGGACCTTGTGCGTTTTAAAGGAGGATGAAGGAGCTCCGGGCAGTGTTACAGCTAAGTGTGCCCATTATTTGTAGGGCACACAAGTGTTTCCTTGCAAATAAGGATGGATTTGCACTGACCATCCACTCTCTCTGACAGTCTCCTTTGAATCGATGACGCACATTGGCAAAAAGGGTGGGAGATGGGCTTCGTCTATGGTCTCGAAGCAGAACTGAGCTGTGCGTTCCGCCACAGGGGAGAGCCTGCGACAGTAGCCCGATTTTCTTTGTTTTCTGACCATGTGTTGATCTAAAATCTGGAACAGGAGAGTCATACAGATCCATTCAAAATACAATTTTTTCCATTTACTTGTAGCTACATCATGTCCAATGGCTATAAGCCAGCCCCTTTGGATTTGTCTGATGTGAAGCTATTACCTTCTCAGGAAGTTTTAGTGGATAAGCTTGCAGAAAATGCACATAACGTCTGGGCCAAAGACAGAATAAAGCAAGGATGGACCTATGGCATTCAACAGGTAAGACATGCTGGGTCAGCCTCCTCGAAAAGTGAGGCGCCGTGGGCATCCGTCAGCGTGCTTTTGTTTTTTGTTTTGGTGGCTGTGGATTGGAAGATGTGGGTTGTTCTTACACTCTGTCCCTCCTGCCTCAGCTCATTCATTATTTATGGAATCTTGGGGATGGATGGCCTTGATAACAGTCCCATTGACATTGACTCCAGGCACAGTTCCAGTTTGGTGGAAATGAACAGGCTTCCTTTTCCTCTGTGCGTCTGGTTCACCTGTGATCGCGTCGCCCTGTGTATGTGCCCATCTGAATGGTAGCTTGTATTGTTATGATGATATGATACAAGTGGTGATTATTATATGAACAGAATATTATGTTAGATAGTGGGAGATCTATCGTCAGTCTTGGTGGTTTTCCAGTTCTTTTAGGGAATGCTACCTAATGAATCAAGTTCTGTGTTCTCTCTTTCCCTTCTGTACCTTCAACTTCCTTTCCTTCTCCCTATCTTGCTGCCTGCCCTATAGAGAGAGCTTTCCTGCCTCTCTCCGAGGCCAGGGTAAGGCGTTCACAAATCAACGTCACAGCCCAGCAGTATCTCTGGAATGGTCTCAGGTGTCTACCACCGAGAGTGAAAAGGAGGGCACACCAGCGCAGGAGAGGGCAACCCAGCCCTCCGAGAAGCTGTGCCCCTTCTTCCGTGCGTCAGGCCAAGATCCTGGGCAGCCAAGAGTCTTAGCTTGAGCAGGAGGCAGCCCGAGAGCCAGGACACAGCAAGGAGTTAGGCAGCATTTAGAGCCAGAGTTCAGCCCCAAACCACCTGGCACGCCTCTCTTCTTGCAATGCTTTCCTCATCTCTGTAAATACCAGGGTTAGTGTCGGGGAAGTTCCGGGGTGGCTGTGTGCACACATTTCCATGCACGTCTGAACCCACACATGTGTAGAAGCCGAGAAGACCACAACCACGGAAACAGGGTGGGGAGGGGGCTGGGGGTTCAAACAGCGTGTCAGGCATATTAATTTATAATGACTTGTCACTGCAATTGTCATGGTCTTCTCAGTCCTCCCTGAGGAACCGAGGTGGACTCCAGCACAGGTGCCTACGGCCACGAAACAGACTATGGTTCTGCCACCTTTCCTGAGGTGCCGCCACGGACGCAGATGTTTCTCTGTTAAGAGGCTGTTGTGAGGAGGCGCTACCGGTTTAAATCATGGCGTGATCATTCCACGGGGGGTCGTTATGTAAATCCCCATCTGCCTCGCCTTGAGGAAGGTGGTTTCCAACCGTTTGCTGGCACTTCCTTTTATTCGCAGCCTGGCGTTAGTAAAATGTGTGTCTTTAATGCTAGCTTTGAACATCAGTACATTTTTTCCGTTTGCACTCACTTAACCCTGAAGAGAGGGAGGGAATGAGTCCATGGCCCACTATCACGGCACTGGGAGAAGGGCTGATGGACTCACGCGAGGAAGCCGGGACTGTTGCTGGGGGCGTGTCAGTGGGACAAGCTCCTTGCAAAGACAAAACGCATCTTCTCCAGACCTCTCTTCTCCGGCTTTGCGTAGGATCTGAAGAACAAGAGAAACCCCCGTCTGGTGCCGTACGCGCTCCTGGATGAGCGCACCAAGAAGTCGAACAGGGACAGCCTTCGGGAAGCTGTTCGGACGTTTGTTGGTTACGGCTATAACATCGAGCCGTCAGACCAAGAGCTAGGTAATGAGCGGCAACTGCTCGTCTGGCCCCAACTTACTAAGCGTGTGCTCTTCTCGGGAAGCACTGACTTGGAGTGGGTCTGACTTGTACTGTTAAGAATGACATTGGTGCTGAAGAGCATTACGCTAAATGGTGTGTTTTAAGAAGCGGGGGGGGATGGGTGGGGAGAACCACATGTGATAATAAAACATTGTCCCATTGGCAGATGTGTCTGATGAGCACGTCTCTGACCCAGTCCCACGGGGAATAAGTTGTCCTCCAGGGTAGCTGAGCTTTTTTTCCGGTTATTTGGTCACAAAACTTTCATCTCTTTTATTTTCTGAATGTGAATAGTTTACTTTTAGACCGGGTAATCTCATCCCTAAATGAAATTCTAACACTGATTAAAATCAGCAGCTTAAAATTTAAGAGCATGTCATTGTCCTCCCGGACCCCGGGGTGTGCTAGGCCACTGGGGCACTACTGCAGTGGTTCAGGGGATGGATTGGGGGTAAGACCGACCTGGGTTCAGATCCTTGCTCTCCTTGATTTATTGGCTCTGTGGCCTTGAACCAATGATGTAGTAACCTCTCTGAGCCTCCGTTTTCCCTCTGTAAAATGAGCTCATAGGATTGTTGCTAGGAAAAGCTGAGATGCAGTCTAAAGGATCTGCTACAAAGTAACTGCTCAGTGAATGGTAGCTTGCATTGTTATAATGAGATGATACAAGTGATGATTATTGTATGAACAGAGTATTATGTTAGATAGTGGGGGATCGATCATCAGTCTTTGTTGTTTTCCAATTCCTTTAGGGAATGCTACCTCATGAATCAAGTTCTGTGTTCTCTCTTTCCCTCTGCACCCTCAACTTCCTTTCCCTCTCACGGTAGCGGACCCTGCCGTGGAGAAAGTCAGCATAGACAAGATCCGATTTTTCCGGGTAGAGCGGTCCTATGCAGTGCGATCTGGAAAGTGGTATTTTGAGTTTGAGGTGGTGACCGGCGGAGACATGCGTGTGGGCTGGGCCAGGCCAGGCTGCCGGCCTGACGTCGAGCTGGGAGCCGATGACCAAGCCTTTGTGTTTGAAGGCAGCAGGGTGAGTCTGACCAGTGGCCCCACATCCTCAGTCCAAGGCGTTTCTTTCTTTCTCCAAACATTTTGCCAGAGTTGGAAGTACTGAGTGTCTGGGTCTCTGGCTTCAAAACAAGTGGCCACCACCACTGGCTAATTTAAACCACGGAATGATTATTACCTAGAGATTGTCTTCTGCTCTTTGCTCTGGTGGAGGGGAGGACTGTACACCCAAGATCTTTCTGAACTCACCTACATATCTGCCCCTGAGCCCAGAGGAGGTTCGCAGAATCCTATGCAGCCAGTATCTGGGACGGTCTCATCACTTTGTCCTAGAGGGAGTCCTGCCTATTGTCATAGCTGAGCAGGTATGGGGAGACTTGGGCCACCTTTTCTGATGAGGTGTATGTATTTCAGTTTCATTCATCTGTAAGATAGATCCCTCCTCCCTGTGACTTGTCCTTGGTAGGGAGGTGAGTGCCTTATAGAAACCAGGTACCACTACCAGTTACAGTGGTTCTCAACCTTCCTAATGCCACGACCCTTTAATACAGTTCCTCATGTTGTGGTGACCCCCAACCATAAAACTAATTTTGTTGCTACTTCATAACTGTAATTTTGCTACTGTTATGTCTTAGGCGACCCCTGTGAGAGGGTCGTTCGACCCCCAAGGGGGTCGCGACCCACAGGCTGAGAACCGCTGATTAGGAGAAATTGCTCCTTTGATCATTTCTCTCACGGCATGGGGGCTGCCTCTAGCACTGTCATTTCTCTGAGCTCTGGGATCTTGTCTCCTAGGGCCAGCGTTGGCATCAAGGGAGTGGGTATTTCGGACGTACCTGGCAGCCAGGAGATGTGGTCGGATGTATGATTAACCTAGATGATGCTTCGATGATCTTCACACTGAACGGGGAGCTGCTGATCACTAACAAAGGCTCGGAACTTGCCTTCGCGGATTACGAGATTGAGAATGGTAAATCGACCGCCTTTCCCTTCATTCCCACACCCTGAGTTGCAGGAAAATCCAGGGAGAGCTGGGTGAGCTCGTCCACCTCCTTATTTAGGCTGCACTGTCCTTTGCGTGTTTGAAACCCTGGTGGTGAAAACTAGTCCTCATACTATCATTTTGAAGAAATCGAAATAAATAAGAGGGATAGTGGCATATACAGCATAAGTTATGAACTTCCAGATTGATTGAGAAGCTTTCCTCTGATTTCCTGGTCTGCACCTTGGCTGTTTATTTATTTATTTATTTTTAAATCCTCACCTGAGGATACTTTTTCAAATATCTTCAGATAGAGTGGGAAGGGGAGAGAGAGAGAGAAACATCCATGTGAGAGAGACACATTGACTGGCTGCCTCCCACATGACCCCAACCAGGGCCGGGGACCAACCGCAACCGAGGTACGTGCCCTTGACCTGAATCGAACCTGCGACTCTTTGGTCCGAGGGCCGACGCTCCAACAGCTGAGCCAAACCAGCCAGGGCCACCGTGGCTGTTTAAATTTCCCCAGGTTTCCTAGGGTTACAGAGGGAATCCTAATTGCATGTGGACTAATGTCCCTGGCAGACCAGAAAAGTCTGTGAGTTAAAGAATTATCTTTTTATTCTGATTTAAATGGTCAGGATGTATGCTTGTGTAATTGAACTTGAGGCTTTGATGAGAGCCGTTGAAACACAAAAGTTCGAGTTAGCTGTTCCCTTGAATGAAATACGACTTATTTTGAAAATCAAACATGCCGTGAAACCCAAGCACAGTGGCATTTATTAATGGCCATGATTAGACCGCAGTCAGGCCAGTGCTTTAGATGCACAGAGGAGCGATTGGCGCTTCTTTTCTGTCTGCAGAACTATGTGAGGCGCAAAGGCGGGTAGGAGAAGGAGCACTGGACTGCGAGTCAGCTGACTCCCCGCTAACAAGCTGTGTGGCTCCCTGAGAGTCTCGGCTTGCCTTCTCTGGGCTCCCAGAGAAGAAGAGGGCAGACCACAAAGTTGCAACATCCTTGCCGGGTGTAAAATTCTGTGCAATGGCCTGCTGCCCGCTGTGTGCAGCCGGTGCTGGGTGTGCCACTCTGCCTCTCCGTCGCAGACGAGGAGGGGCGGGTGGTTGAGAGGGACCTGAGCGCTCCTCCTGCCTCCGCCCCTCCCCACCTGTGACATCTCAGGTGGACTTGGACTTGATTTAACATCTTGGCATCTCATTTCCCTCTCTGAGATGATTAGGGCTCCTTGATAGCTCTAAATCTCTGAGACTTTACGAAAAGCAACAGTCCCCACCGAGAAAGCTAAAAGAGATAAAACCACATAAGCAAGAGCAGTGGAAATGCATGCAATAGTATATATAATAATAGAAATATTTCTTGTTTATAGAATGTTTTTAGTTTTATAAGTGACGTTCACACTTTAAAAAAATTTTTTTTTCTTTATTGATTTTTAGAGAGAGAGGAAGGGAGAGGGGGAGAGAGAGATAGAAACATCGATGAGAGAGAACATCGATTGGCTGCCTCCTGCATGCCCCCCACTGGGGATTAGGCCCACAACCTGGGCATGTGCCCTGACCGGGAATCGAACTGGCAACCTCTTGGTGTATGGGTCAACGCTCAACCACTGAGCCACACCGGCCCGGCCACTTTCACACTTTTACAGACACCTATTATCTGCAACATTCGTATCCAACTGTACCCTAAAAGGGCTTTAAAGATTTTTCTGAGCACCACCTATTTGGGGAACTGGAAAGGCTGCAAGTCAGTGTATTTTCCTGGAAAGACAAGATGGCTAGAGCAAGATGGGGTCATGTCATAATACCTTCTGAAAGGTTTAAAATCAGAGTTCTAAAGAAAGAATCTCATTTTTGGAGCTGTGTGGGGAAGAGGTTGCCAGCGGAAAGCAAGGCATGCGGGCTGGTTCAGAGACAAAGGAGAGAAATGTGTGGGTGGACGTGAGGGCAGTTAGACGGCCCCTCTCCCGACACGCTCCTAGGACCCAGACTGACCCAGCACCCATCACAGGCAGCGCTCTCTTCTTGAGGCCGGAAGAAAATGAAACACCAGAAGGTTCAGGCTCAGGCTCATCCCCGAGGAAAGGAGCTCTCAGGGTGGAAGGAGTCCAAAGACAGGAGACTGCTTCCTGGCTCTCCTGTGCGTGTACCAGGGGAGGGTGCCTGTCTGTGAGGCTTTGACTCAACATAAGAAAGAGGTGAGAATCTTGTCTGCTGTGCAGAGTTGGGAGAACTTTGTAAGACCAAAGCCTTGCTACTCCATGTGTGGCCCGCTTGTTAGAAATGCAGACTCCCGGGCCCCGCCAGTCCTGCCGAATCAGAAACCGCATTCAGCCAGGAACTGCGGTTATAAAAATAAAATAAAAAATAAAAAAGACTGAGAAGCAGCGGTCTGCAGAACGAAGAACTGCAAGCGGCACCGCTACGAAAGAGCTCGTTTTCTAGGTGTAAAAGGAATAGGATGAGCTTTTCTTGGGATGGTGTCTGCAGGCATTCAGAAGGGTCCTGCGTCTGACATACCATCCCTCGGAGGCTGTCCCACAATACAGCCTCTGACAAAGTGAGGCTCTCCCGAGACCCTGGTAATAGAACTGTTTACCAGGAAGGTTAGGAAAGCACCAAAATCTGCATGTGGCATGTGCCCAGGCCAACCTCTCACGGAGTCCACACTGTGAGACCTGACGTTCTCATGGGATTGTATGAAACGAAAAGACGTGTCAGCCAGCCGGGCCGGTGGTGGGCCGGTGTGTGCCAGATGTGTCCGTGACAGGATCCAGCGTGCTTCCCTATTAGGAGCACAAAGTCGTTGTGAAAGTGTTGAAGGCACAAGCACAGTCAGAAAGCTAAATTTTTTTAAAAACTTTTTTGAGTAATAAGTAAATAAATAAATAAGATGAAAATATGAAAAATAATAATGCAAAGCCGTAGGTTACAAATGACATATGACTAGCGCAGCATGAACGTTCTATAAGAAGGACTGGCACTGAAAGAGTCTGAGATGTCCACCTCTTGGGACAGCTACTCCCCTCGGAAAGGCTACTCCCCCTCGGGAAGGCTACTCCCTCGGGAAGGCTACTCCCCTCAGGATATAACTAGAAGGTGGCTGTGGAATCAGGAAACTGCAGGAAAGGGCAGGACAGTTTGGAAGGTTTGCCTGTGGAATATGGAAGATGCGTCTGGAAAGATAGACAAGGTGCAGATTATAGCCTCAAATACCAAGACTGTTTTTTCATTCAAGACACTTTTATTGTCTAAATCTGGGTCAAGCACCCTTGGACTTCCCTCTCTAAGACACAGGGCAGGGCGGAGGGCTGTTGGAGGGTTTAAGCAGAGGAATACTGTAAAATAGAGGGATATGTTAGGATAACTCTGGTTTTAGAAATCATCTGTGATAATGAAAGAGATGCCTCATAGGCTTTTTGTGTACAGAGGCATGATTTGACCTTCAGAATAACAAAGTCTATTACTAGGAAGCTGTTTTATAATAGAACTGTACTGTATTATGTTAACACATTATACTGTAGTATCATCTCGCACTTTAATAACACAGAGACAAGATAATTGGAAGGCTCTTTCCGCTGGTTCTGCGATGGCCCAGGAAGGGCAGTTGAAAGGGAGTGCATGCCATTCTTTGATAACAATAGCACAGAGGCCTGGAATAACCACACAGCATCTCTCTGTTCGCTGTGGAAAGTGGAAAGAGGCCGCATTCTCGCCTTGAGCTGTTAGGAAAAGCATCTGCTGCAAACAAAACATTTTGTGCATTGTAGCCCCCATAAAGCAAAAATCCCCTGTGTTTGTACTCTGGTCGCCAAGCCTCCCAGCCTTGATTCCGGCCATTATCCCAGTGGGAGCTGTGCTGTGGGAAGTTGTTAGTCCTTGGAGAGAGGGAATGGGGGCAGACATTAGCATTTGTGGCTATTTTTTCCTCTGGGTTATTTATAAGTTGTTATCTCCATCCTCTTCTGCATTGTAGATGATATACTCTTATCTGCCTCATTAGAGCTTTTCTAATCATTGCTTCCTACCCTGATCCCTGGCCCGGACCATTACAGCTCTTCATGTTGTCAACTAAAAGCATCTGGAAGCCCAGAAGCTTCCATGGCGAAACCTTTGCTCTTAGTCTTCTCTTTTATTCCGCTTTAAGGGAAGGACGATACAGTCCTGACCCTCCTGCCAGGCCTCGGAATGTGACGTCTGAAAGAGGCTTTAGTGCCAGCTGCTGCTCTGCCTCTGTGCCAGGCACTCCCCAGGGCACCCTGCTGCAGGACTGTGCCTGCGGGCGGCCGCCCCTTAGCCTGTCGGGGTTTAAGGGCTCCCCTGGCTCTGCTGGCTGCTCTTCCATAGACAGCACATGGAACTCACTTGCCAGAATTATCACTACCATCTGCACGCAGACACATTGGCACCCGGGGTCCCCCGTCATTCTTTCTGCTGGCGGGTGCAATGCTTCAGAAAGTGGCTGTGGCAGGGGACACATGCCTTGTGTTTTCTGTGTTTTCTGCAAGGCTCGTGAGAAACTCAGTGCTGTCCCTCAACTCCATCTTCATGAGGCTGAGCGGGAAATGAAAATTATTGGGTAAAACATGTCCCGTTGGACTGAGAGGCGCAGAAACGCCCCAGGCACGGTCCGGGCAATCATCTAACCACTTTTCTCCCAGATCTGCTTTTCCGTCCCTGGTAGTGATTTGCTCTCGTGTCAGTCTTCAGTTTGCTGTGGATTGAACATGATTCATGGTTTGGGTTTCCTAGAGGACTAGTTTCTTTCCAAGCTCCTGAATTATAAAAAGATGACCTCCTGGCTACCCCCCTCCCTAGTCGCAAAATCAGCATGAAGTCTTGTGATGCCAAGTTTATCAGAACCTGAGGTCGTCGACAGGGTTCAGGTGCGTGTGTTCTTGCCATTCCCTTCCTGGGACAAGAACTCGACGCACGTCTTGGTTCAAGGTGATGCCGTCTGCAGATTTTCTCCTCAAACCTCTTCGAAAAGGAAGGGGGTATTTCTGCCCCCCTTTCGTTGTCCATCTTCTTTCTTCTCCAGGCTCCCTTGCAGCTAGGGGTTCATTGGGTTGTATGCAAAGTGCTCATGAGAGTCAGTGCTCCTAGTACTGCCATGTGGCCTCACCAGATGGGACTTCTTTATCCAGGTCGACCCCGGGGAGCTGCGTGGAGCCGTGACGGGCAGTCTTTCTCCTCTCAGCGGCCTGGAGACTGCTCCGGCCCTCGGTCCTGCGGTCATGGATCTCAGGCTGCCTGGTCCGGGTGCTGGCTCTGTAGCTTACCAGGCGACAGACCTTGAGCAAGTCCTTCACCCTACTACGCCTTAGTTTCCTCATCTGTAAAATGGGGACAATAATGAGATAAGTCTATAGAGCCCAGTGCTTAGAAAGGACTTGATAAATATTAGCTATTGTGCTTTATCATCATTCTTCCCCCTTATCTATCCAGCACGCAGAGTTATAAAGTTCCACGAAGTGCTGGTGCCTCAAGTAAAGGACTCTTACCTATGGACAGATCATCAGTGGAGGGAGCTAATCGAATGTATCCTGGTTGGCAAGTATTTTGCCCCAGGAGAAAGGGCCGGTGCCTTATAGAATTGTCTTTGCTCTTGGTCCTTTCTAGGTTCTCTCTTTTCTGCCTTAAGGTTTGAATGTAGCTTCTCTGCTGCTGCTTTAAAGAGCTGCCCCCGCAGTGCCCACTTACTCCCCAGGGGGTCCCCACACTCTTTCCTTCCCATTGCTTCACCTCTGAGACTCCTGTTCCACACCTGTTTTCATGCAGTGTTGAGCTCCCTGCTGTAAAAAGGTCTTCTGCCCTGCAGGGACCGCACTTTGCTCTGTGATGAGTGCAGCCCCCTGCCCGGGGACATAACTGCCCTTTAATTCTGGGGCATCACCCCTGTAACATTCACTCCCTCTCCTGCACACTGACTGGCAACTGAGCGATGAGTTAGAGGGTGTGGCACCTTGTCCTGTGTTGTCATTTGCCCTTGTCATGACCTTGGTCAAGTCCCTTAACTCCTCCAGTCTGCAGTTTCATCCCCAGCAGAGTGCTGTTTCTTCTCCTGATAGCTTAGGAATGGTGAGGAGCCCAAGTTCCTTAGGAAAAAGCCCCCTATTACTATTACCTTTTTTCCCTTCTGCGCACAGCTTACGTTGTCAGTTGACTGTGACTTCGAAGTTTTTCTGTATGACTGAGTTATCCAGAAGTCCTCATCCATGCTTCTTCCCACTGAGGCTTTAACACCTGCTGCTCCCTTATTCCACCATTCAAGTTAATAGACAAGAAAAGAGACAAGAGGTTTTCTCAGGACATCCTATCTCTGTTCACGTCAGGCTGGAACACTTCATGATCGTGGCTCCGGGTTAAATTTACTGTGGTGGTCGTTTTCTGGTTGCGTTACCAGCACCAACACCCCCAGTCAAAGACCAAAGCACTGTCTTGGGAGTAGGGATGTTTTAGAGCGTACATAGCATTGACTCTTCTGTATTCCATTTGCCATGTTCTTTCTTTTTTTTTTTTAATTCCTTCTTTTTTTTATGGCAGGCCGACTGTATATTTATTTTGTTTGTTTGTTTGTTTTTAATTCATTTATTTTTGTTACAGATGTTTCTCCTTTTTCCCCCCTAGACACCCTCCTCCCGATCCCGCCCACCCCCAAGCATTGTTGTCTATGTCCATGGTTCCGCATACGTGCATATAAGTTCCTTGGTTTATCTCATCCCTCCCTCCCGCCTCCCTCCTCTGAAGTTTGTCAGTCTGAACTGTACTCCTTCTGTGTCTCTGGGTCTATTTTGTTCATCAGCTTTTTTTGTTGTTGTTCATTATATTCCACAAATAAGTGAGATCATGTGATATTTGTCTTTCTATGATTGGATTATTTCACTTAGCATAATACTCTCCAGGTCCCTCCAGGTCATCTTAAAGGATAAGAGATCTTTCTTTCTTACAGCTGCATAGTGTTCCATTGTGTATATGTACCACAGCTTTTTTATCCACTCATCTATTGACGGACACTTGGGCTGTTTCCAGATCTTAGCGATTGTAAATAGTGCTGCTATGAACATAGGGGTACATATTTTCTTTCTGATTAGTTTCAGGCTTCTTAGGGTATATTCCTAGAAGTGGGATCACTGGATCAAGTGGCAGTTCAATTTTTAATTTTTTGAGGAAAACCATATTGATTTCCATAGTGTCTGCACCAGTCTGCATTCCCACCAGCAGTGTACTAGAGTCCCCTTTTCTCCACACCCTCGCCAGCACTTGTTGTTTGAGCCATTTTCGTATCTGTAAGCTCCGTGGGACCCGGACAGTTTCTTCTCCTTCCTTCCCATCTTCTCATAGCACATCACAGGACCCTGTCCCAACGGGGGCTCAAGAAATCCACCAACAAGCCATCCTTATTTCACACTGGAGTTGTATTTCCAAAGGACCCTTATTTATAAAGATCTCTTTGCATAGAAAGGAGATGGTTTCATCTAGCAGATTCCCTAGAGTGAAAACGTCAGAAGCACAGCAGTGCTCAGGCGGTTGCGTGAATGATGCTGGTCTGACTGACCTGTCATCCACCTTCTGGGGGCCACGGCCACCAGTCTGCTCTCAGTCCTCGGGGACCTGAAAGGAGAATCTCTGTGCAGACCTCACCCCCATTCTGCTAGGATTGCATTAAAGCTCTCTTGATTTAGACATTATATTTAGCAATATTAAATAGTGTCCTAAATGAGCTCATCATTTCTGAAAGCAACCAACTTAGCTTGTAAGGGATCGACGTGGCCACTTATTTCACTGACACAGAACCTCTGTGGCTTAGAGAACAGTGTCCGCGCAGTCCTGCTCGGAGGAGTGCATTCTGGCCCTGGTCGCTCAGATGGAAATGCTACCGTGCTCCCCGTTGAATGTCAATGCTACCAAAATTGGCTTTTAAACTTCCCCCTTCAATAAGCATTCCTGTCTTAGAAATGACACCGGTTGTCTTCGTGGGAGCTCCAACCCCTGGTCCAGCCACCAGCCTCGGCGCCCTTCCTCCCCTCCTGAGCAGTCGGCCGCCTGTCTCTGCTTCCTCCCAGGCCCAGGATAATCAGTGCTTTCCCAGCTCTGCTGATTTGTTGATCCACAATCATGATTTATAAATAGCCCACAAAGAAGAACAACACACAATCTGAACTCCTGCTTTGGTCTCTTCGGCACGGCGGTTCTCTGGATGTGATGCGAGCGGGGAGAGACCAGAAGTGTCGGAGGGAGGGGCGTTTCTACGGTTCCTGCTCAGAAGTCTTGCCTTTCTGCTTGGGTGGGGACCATAGCCGTGGGCTAGGGGGTGGGGGTGCGAACTGTATTTCTGAAACAAGCAGAGTCATGGTGTCAGCATTTTAAACCTCTCAGAATCATACTATGGGAATGAGAAGAACCACGAGAGCGCTTGTTTCCCTGGGGAATGTGCTGAGACCTAGAAAAGGGATGCATTTGCCCCAAGTCATTCTTTAGGTTTCTCAGCTGTGGGTTTGGGGCTGTGTTTAAAATGTCCCAGGGCCCGACAGCAGTTTTAACGCAGGCGTTGGTAACGAGTTGTACTTTTTCTCTTATTGGTCTTACTTTTCCAGCTTATGTTTATTTATAGTTTAAGAATACTCTTGGCTGGATGATTGGTGTTTTTTTTCCGCCCAAA
Organism: Tadarida brasiliensis; assembly: GCA_030848825.1. NCBI lineage: Eukaryota > Metazoa > Chordata > Mammalia > Chiroptera > Molossidae > Tadarida > Tadarida brasiliensis. Next base: position 169,270,070 of record CM061257.1, on the reverse strand, counting down.
TTATTTTGAACCAAACTATGTTTCCTTCCCAACCACCAAGGGCAGCCATAATCTCCGTGTACTGCCTGTTGTTGAGTCCACATGCCAGGAAGAAAGACAAAGGGTGGTGTCCCACCTTTTTGGCCGGGACTCAAAGCTGTGAGGGAAGCCGCGGTCTGGCCTCTCCCCAGCTTCCGGGGATCTACCGCGGGCTGAGGCCGGGCTCTCTGTCCCCATTCTGCAGGCTTCGTGCCCATCTGCTCTCTGGGACTGTCTCAGATCGGCCGCATGAATCTCGGGATGGACGCCAGTACCTTCAAGTTCTATACGATGTGCGGCCTGCAGGAGGGCTTTGAGCCCTTTGCTGTCAACATGAACCGAGACGTTGCAATGTGGTTCAGCAAGCGCCTCCCGACGTTTGTCAACGTGCCGAAGGATCATCCCCAGATAGAGGTAACGTTACCCGCCGTGGGCAGACCTGGCAGGGCACGTGGGCCAAGGCACTAAGCTCCTGCTAATGCTCGTGCCAGAGGGCAGCTGCTTTCCTAAGTCCGCGCCCTGGCTGCTTCCCAGTCACCTCCTTGCTGGTCCTCAGAGCTCAGTGGCAGACACCTTCGCTGGGGCAGCTCAGTGGCATCTTACAAATGGCAACCTTGTATAACCTTGCAGCTCAGTCTCCAAGCCTTCGGGCCGCTGAGCTTTCTCCAGGCATTCCTATACTGCTGTCCTCATGGCGATACAGGATTCAGGGACCTTAAACGTCATTTTCCTGAAAAAGTTCAGTGCCTATATTTAAGATGTCCTGGACATGCTTCTTCTCTGCTCACAAACTGATGTCTTGGAGGCCCTATTTAATTTCTGCAGAACCATTTCCAGCATTTTAAGCTGAGGTGTTGTTGTTGATTATGACGCTGCCGTCTTGTAGGGGAAGCTGAGTGGAGCCAACGACTTCGGGGAGCCTGATCTGGGTTCTGATTCCACATCCACTTGCTTCCGTTTTGCCTGTGCCCATCGTGGTTTAACATGTTTTTTTTGTGCTGGGGGGCGGGGCACTGGTGGAACGTCAGACAGATCCGTCCCATTGGAGCATTGGATTGAGTGGCTTGCTTCTTCCTGACCATAAGTTCCCTTAACTCACCTTCCAGTGTAGATTCAACAAGCACCAACTCTTAATCCCCCACTTTTCCCCAGTCTTACATGGTGGAGAATGTTATTTCTCAGATTCCTACCTGACCATTGCTTTAGAAGGCGGGCCCACAAACTGATGGAATGTAGAGACCCTCCATGAAGAAGAATCCCCAAACCGCACAAAAATACAGGGTGCCCCCCCCAAAAAATGTTACACAGGTTGTCTGTAGATTCTATTACATTCTTAAAATGAAATGTATTTTTAATAAACACTGGCTTTATAATTATTCAAAGTTGTGTATACGTTTTGGGGGGACACCCTGTATTTAAGCATACCCATAGACCCCAGGACAGAAACTAGTCTCTGGAATGCAGGGAGAAATGCTTGGATCATGAGAACGTTATTATTATAAGTCCAATTTTACATTCTCTTCCCCCGCCAAACCCCATTTTTAAAACTTCAGTTTTGATCTTTTTTCTAACCCCTTTCCCGCGATGCTCGTGGCCTGGTGCGGGAGTGTCCCCAGTGTTTAGAGGGGACTCTGGGAGCCTCGGTGCTCAGGCTGTCGCTGTGGCCGAGAGGGAGAGGCGCTGGTGGGAGCAGGACCCTCCAAGGGAGCTGTGATTCTTCTTCTTGAGTTGGGGGCTTTCCCACACCTTTTCCCCCTTAGAAAATGTCAGGCCTGCTGACAGTGGGAATCTTTGGGAAAGTTTTCTTTAGCCACCTGCCCCCCGACCTCCAAGGTCAGCCTCGGTGGACAGATACTGCCCTGTCTGGCACCTGTTTCCCACCCTTGGCCTTGCAGAAAACCTAGTAGGAGTGTTTTTACATCTCCTATTTCTCCAGTCAAAGGAGGATCTATTATTTTATATTGGGCAAGGCCCACGTAATGATGAGAGTAATGGTTTCATCGTCACTGGTGACAACTTTTATAGTTTGCAGAAAGCCTTGACATGTGTCCATGAGGGAAGGAGGGACAGGGTCAAGGTCAGACGTGTGGGTGTGTCAGGTAAAGGACCCGTGGTGTTTCCAGGTCGTGAGGATCGACAGCACCATGGACAGCCCTCCGTGCCTCAAGGTGACCCACAAGACGTTCGGCACACAGAACAGCAATGCCAGCATGATCTACCTCCGCCTGAGCATGCCGGTCGAGTGCCACTCCTCCTTCAGCCACAGCCCCTGCCTGGACGGTGACGCTTTCCAGAAAAGGTGAGGGCGGGGCCCCCGGCCCTCAGAGGTGCTCATCCTGTCTGTTGTAACGTTGGCTTTCCGTCTGTCAGTTTCTTACCGTACCTCCGCACAACTAGAACTCTGTGGGTGGGGTTCTCTTTGCTCTCAGGTAAAGAAATGAGGATTTGTGTGCATACCCATGTATGCATACACGTGTGTGTGTGTGTGTGTGTGTGTGTGTGTGTGTGCGCGCGCGCATGCGATGCATAATTAGGGGTCCAGTCAAGCTAAACGGGGTCACATCTGGTGGAAAAGTTTCTGCTCTTCTTGAGCCCTCTGAGTCCCTGGCCTGGCAACCTAAATTACTGTTTGTGGAGTACAAGGAGAGGGTGTCGTTGTTTTTGCCTCTGTGAAGTTAGAAGCTTCTGGAGGCAAACACCGCCTTCCTTGCGTGACCATGGCCAGTGTCCAGCCCAGAAGCTGTGTGACTCACGAGGACTGGGACTCCTTCCTTCCTGATAAGGAATACATTTCTTGCTGGTTTTCTTTCTTTCTGTGTTTATTTTCCATCGTTGGCGTACGTCTGCCTGTTTGGAGCTGTCTTGTCCAGGTTTTCTCTCGAGTTTCGCCGTCTGCCCAGCGTTAAACAAGCACAGCTATTTGAGGGGCCAGGAGAACGTATTCAGAGGTGTCCCCGCATACATTACTACAATCTTTTCAGCACCCCCGTCCCCTGGGCTGAGGCAGGCACTGGCAGTCGCAGCCCTGGCTTGTGGGAGCAGGTTACAAATGAACAAGCCCCAAGACCAGTTGCGATCACTCGTGTATGGGAGATAGTTCCCTAAACTCGCCCCCATCATTCAAGGTAGATCAGTTGCCTGTCAGAGTTGTGGAATCCTCTCTGCAGCTCAATAACTGAAACGTGGATTATCTTCCCTCCAGGAAACAGATGCAAGAACTACTCTCTCCAACAACAACAGTAAGTAAATGTGCTCAATTACGGTTTTAATTATTTGAGTCTTTGCTGTGCCTGGTAATATGCCCCTTCCAGCAAAGATCTGCCTGGAGACCCTCTGTAATTGCCAATTACTCTGTCTTTTAATATCCATCTTGACGCTTCCAAAGCACATCTATGGCATGTCTCGGATGGGGGAAGGAAAGGCGGCTATTCAGTGCAAAGCAGAGCTCTACCTGGAGCATCTAATTGCGCATCATTGTGTACTTATCGTCCATTTGCCACCAGGGACCCAGCACCGGCTTTCTAATTGAAACGAACATCAGTTGGGGGTCGGGGGGGGGGGCCTTAATTTAATCTTTTTGTTTGCTCTTTTATGGAAACTTCCCTAAATCAACTTCCTCATCTCTCTGCGCAGTGCCAGGAATCATGCTGAAAGCAATCAAATAAGAGAAAGGAGCCAGGGAACCAGCCCAGAAACTGGAGGCTGCTCTTTGTCCCTTTTCCGTAGCTAGATAGTCGTCAGAAAGCAACACTTCCTCCTTCCTTCTCTCGCTCTCCTTCTTCTCTTAGCACCTGACAAAAAACATGTTTTGGGGGGAAATGCATGTCACCCCTTCTGTTCTGTTATCCTGCCATCCTGTGTTCCTGGGTTAGCTGCCACTGGGAGGGAGACTCTTGCTGCCACGATCACACATGCAGAATGTGCAGGCACTGGGCTAGACACAGTGCACCTGTTCCCACTTCATTCCCCAGCTACCCATGGGAGGGACCACGTTAGGTACCTGAGACACAGAGAGGACAGATGACTGCCCAAGGTCACACGATTAATCGCCGCCAGTGCCAAGGTTCAAGCCCAGGTCTGACGGACTTACCCTTTTCTCTTCCCGTTGAAGAAGGATGGCAGACAACAAACAGAAGTAACTTTGTTAAGAACGAATGTGCTGTTTCATAACGAACACAGTGAAGCAGTCACCTACCTTAAAGCTTTAGTTATGATGACAGAGGGATGCACTTCACAAACCACTACGACACCCACCCAGAACTGCTGTGCCTGTGAGCTCGGTGATCACGTAAAGCACGTTTGGCCACAAGAGGGGCTGTATTTTGTAGCGTCTTTTTCAAGACTCCAGCCCCTCCCCCAATATCCTGGATTTCCCTGTGGAAGTGGAGGGTGTGGCTGGACTTCTCTGAGCCTCGGCTGTGCCCTCTTCAGGGCAAAGACAGCGCCAGGAGAGGCTGGGGTTCTGTGCTGGCCATGCTGAGTGGCTGCCACTTCTTTTCTCAACAGCGTCTTCTGAGCAAAGGGTGGTAGACCAAGTGCTCGGTTCTCTGGGTGCTAAAGCACAACAGATAAGAGAAAAATGAGGAAGCCACACTCTCCAGTCAGCCCGTCCTCTGAGTCCAGAGTGCAGCGTGGTGCACCTCTGGAGCCGTGCGCACTTTCTAAGAGAAAAGGGCCGGGGTGCAGCATTGTCTCTGGCTCAAGCACGCTCCCCCTCTCTGAGGGCCCTCACTCCTGTCCCCTCGCCTGTCGTCCCTCCAGCAGTGCTACTACGCGATCCGCATCTTCGCCGGGCAGGACCCCTCCTGCGTCTGGGTCGGATGGGTGACCCCGGACTACCACTTATACAGTGAAAAGTTTGACCTGAGTAAAAACTGTACGGTGACTGTTACTCTGGGGGATGAAAGAGGCCGGGTCCATGAAAGGTAAGGGGCACCTCACTCCCTCCCCAGCAGCCTTTTTCCCTCTAACCCCCAACCCCCTAAAAGGAGGGAACATCCAGCATCTATTAAAAAGGGAAAATGAGGCACAGGCTTAAAATCCTGAGTGAACGGGTGGGGGTGGACACTGTGGCAGGAGACGTGTGACTAGGGAACGTCGTGGGTGATTTCATCATGTACGTAAAACATGACCCGGGGTGGGAGAGGCAAGCGGACAACGGGGGGGTCTGAGCTCCGTCTCAAGAGATGTCACTTCAGAAGAAAGATGGTGATGTTCATCACACAGCAACCGATCAAGTCAGAACTGCTCACCCCGAGAGCTGGTCAGGGCTGAAAGCACGGAGAACGTAAAAGAGACCTTGCAAATCATGAATAGTCACCGCTGAAGCAGAACTAGGGATCTTTAGGGAAAACACATTTTAGGCACAGCCATCTCCTCCCACCAGTTCACGGGCCCTGCCACTGGAGAAAGAGTCCTTGGCCAGCTGTGGCCCAGAGGTGACCCGGGAGACTGTGTCTTGTTTCCACCTGAGATTGCAGAGTCTTTCCCCATGCAGGCACGTGTGGAGATATGTTGTTTTTCAAGCTGACCTTTATCCCCACAAAGTCAGGATTGGTTTTGCAGTCAGTGCTTTCTACGTGCTACTTGCTCATCAAAGGCTGGTGGCCACGGGTCCGGTGCAGTGGCCGTGTCAGGAGGACCACTGTGGGCAGAGGGGTAAGAGCACCGACTCTGAAAGCAAACTGCCTGTATTTTCAACTGGGTTCTAGTACTTACGAGAGGTGTGACTTTGGACCAGTCACTGACCTTCCTGGGCTCAATGTCCTCATCTGTAAAATGAGAATAATAGTTCCAATCCCACAGAGCAGCGATTTTCAACCGGTGTGCCGCAAGAATCTTTAAAACATGCAATACCTGACTAGTCAGAGGCGCTGACCTCTTTGCCCTCAGATGGTCAAATTTAAAAATGACAGCAGCCAACACAATAGCAGTCCACTGTGAATGAATCAAAGTTATACCTATTTGTATTGTCAGACCGGCAAAAAACATGCCATATTTTCTGGTGTGCCACAGAATTGTAGTCGTTGGTTCGTGTGTGCCGTGAGAGGAAGAGGGTTGAGAATGCTGCCCTAGAGCATTGTGAGGACTGAGTGAGACAATACAGGAGAAGATGCCTAGCACAGGGCCACGTGCCCTCCGTAAGCATTGACTGCTGTCATTGCTGTTCCTGGACGTCTGTCATGTGCTGAGACCCAGAGTACATACTAGAAGCAACACCTGGCTCAGGCTGGCCAGGAAAGTATGTGGACGTAATTGACAATCCAGACTTTCCTTTGCAACAAGAAAATCGAAAGGCAGACGTGCTCACCCCGGCTGGCTCTATGGCTCGTTTGCTGGCTGTGCCTTGCCAGACATGATTTATCTGAGCCTGAGTGACATCATCTACTGTGAAAACTAATGGACACATTAGCACCGCTAAAGTAAGGCCCCGTGTATGGTAGGTGCTCAGTAATCCTTCCTTCTTTGTCTCGCACAACAAGGAATGAACACCGGATTCAGTTTCAGATGTTTTTAGATATTTCAAATTTGGGGCCTTTATTTTATTTTCTTTATCCTCCCCCGAGGACATTTTTGCATTTATCTTCAGATAGAGCAGGAGGGTGAGAGGGGGGAAGAGAGAGAGAAACATCGATGTGAGAGAGACACATTGACTGGTTGCCTCCCGCACGACCCCGACCAGGGCCGGGGACGAACCCCAACCGAAGTACATGCCCTTGACCGGAATCAAACCTGCGACTCATTGGTCTGCAGGCCGACGCTCTAACCACTGAGCCAAACCAGCCAGGCCAAAGGTGTGCCCTTTAACATGTGACCGAAGCATGCACTTCGCGCTGTCACCACGTCAGGCATTGTTAATTGAGTTCTGCAGCATTCAGCCATGTACTCAGTGCTCTAATCACTACAAAGCAGGAGTAACGCGGCTGTAGTCGAACCTTGTGGAAAGCTAGCCATGGCTCTGACTTTTTGGAAGGAGCAGTTGGCACTGGCCCTGCCGGGGGCACTCACACTGAGGGCCAGCCCCTTGGTGCCCAAATGAGAGGAAGACAGGACCTGATTGTCGGGAAGTGGCCACAAAATGACTTCCAAAGGGGGATGGGGGAGTAGTAGATTTCTAAAGCTGGAAAGAACCTTGGATCCCAGCCGGTGGGGCTCAGTGGTTGAGCGTCGACCCATGCACCAAGAGGTCGCCGGTTCGTTTCCGGGTCAGGGCACATGTCCAGGTTGTGGGCCCGATCCCCAGTGGGGGGCATGCAGGAGGTGGCCGGTCAGTGTTCTCTATCATTGATATTTCTCTCTCTCCTCCCCCTTTCTTCCTCTCTCTCTAAAATCAGTAAAGAAAAAAAAATTTTTTTTTAACCCTTGGAGAACGCTAATCAAACCCATGGCTTTCCAAGGTCAAATCAGATTGACCTTGGGGTGTTTAAAGAGGCTTCCCTAACATCAGCTATAGACTCACTCTCTCGTTTAACCTCAGAAAAGTCACTTTGTGTTACTTCAAGTGACCAGGTTCCTCAGATGATGTGTCCCAGGACTGGGCTTAGGAGGAGACCCAGTCAGCTGCCCACAGCCATTGCCAAGGGCTCAGGAACAGCCTTTGTCACTGTGCCACTTCCGAAAACACACCCGGGATTTGAAATCTGACAATTAAGGAACCAGGCCTGGGAGCCTCGAAGGCTTTTTGGTTATTGTAATTGGTTTTTAAATCTAAATAATGGCACCTACAATAGAGATTACATTCTGAGGGTTGGTAGACAGCTAGCTGAAAAAGGCACCCAGCTGGCAGTTAGGGAAGAGTGCAGGGGGCAGAACCCCAGGGAGCTGGGAGGGCAGGATGCCGTGGGTCAGGGAGCTGGGAGGGCGGGGTGCCGTGGGTCAGGGAGCTGGGAGGGCGGGGTGCCGTGGGTCAGGGAGCTGGGAGGGCGGGATGCCGTGGGTCAGGGAGCTGGGAGGGCGGGATGCCGTGGGTCAGGGAGCTGGGAGGGCGGGATGCCGTGGGTCAGGGAGCTGGGAGGGCGGGATGCCGTGGGTCAGGGAGCTGGGAGGGCGGGATGCCGTGGGTCAGGGAGCTGGGAGGGCGGGATGCCGTGGGTCAGGGAGCTGGGAGGGCGGGATGCCGTGGGTCAGGGAGCTGGGAGGGCTGGATGCCGTGGGTCAGGGAGCTGGGAGGGCAGGATGCCGTGGGTCAGGGAGCTGGGAGGGCAGGGTGCCGTGGGTCAGGGAGCTGGGAGGGCAGGGTGCCGTGGGTCAGGGAGCTGGGAGGGCGGGGTGCCGTGGGTCAGGCAGCTGGGAAGGCCTCAGAGACCAACTTGACCTACGCTGCAGGTCTGCCCAGGCTCAGGCCTGCCATCCTAAGGGATGTGGCCCTGAGTTTCCAAGTGTCCTATAGATGTTTTGCCCTGACACTGGACTAGGACTCTGAACACAGATTTTTGTCCCAGCCCCTTATACCAAACGCCCCTGTAAGTCTGTTCATGGAGGGCAACCTCCTTGTGCCTCCACTCCCCATCTCTGAGGTGAGAGGACTTCTGTCCCTGTTCTCTGGTTCAGAAAGGTGGACTGACAATGAGCCGGGAAACAGATCCCCAAACAGTACGTTCTGTGGACCAAGTAGTCTGGTAGACTGCCATCCCTAAACAGAGAGGGTTGTGCCTGAAGAAACTGGGTTGAAGCGGAATGGATTCATTGAAGAAAAAGGAGTCACTGAGGGCGGACTGGAAAGCCTGGGACAGTCCTTCCTGAGTCCTGACTGTTCATGGCCCCAGTCCCCACTCTGTGCCTTTCATCTTTTTGACTCCTAGTGTGAAGCGCAGCAACTGCTACATGGTCTGGGGTGGGGACATCGTGGCCACTTCCCAAAGATCAAGTCGCAGCAACGTGGACCTGGAGATCGGCTGCCTCGTGGACCTGGCAATGGGCATGCTGTCCTTCTCAGCCAACGGGAGAGAACTTGGCACCTGTTACCAGGTAGGGATGGCTTCTGGGGCTGAGGCAGTGGGGTCCCCCATCAGGTCTCTGCTCCTGGTTCTCCATCATAGCATGTACAGGTGATGAGCCCACCTGGCCCACAAGCCATCTTGAAAAACAAAACCAAAAAGGAGCCCAGGGGCTTCACTTCGTCCACAGAGGGAAAGGATGGTTAGTGGCTGAGGAATCCATTTAGAAAGGAGGGAGGCCTTGATAAGAGATGAGGACTTCCTGTAGGTTGCCACCTAGAACAATGGCATGCCTTGTTTAAGGACGCTTAGCTGAGTCCAGCTAATAAGAAGCTAACTAGATAAGAACCTAGACTCCAGAATCAGCCCCAGGTTACAGCCTCCAGGCTGAAAAGCCTCCTGGTGGCCAGCGTTTTCCTGGCTTGTGACTGGGGAGAGGAGAGAGAGAGCAGCTTCCCCAAATCTGAAATGTTTGGTGACTAAGAACAAACGGACCGACCCATTTTGGGGGTCCAGGGGCAGGCTGCTGGCATGGAGAAAGCGGCCTCCTCTCCGGTACCTCCTGCAGTTGGGGCATGAGACTGGGCACCTCCCTCCATTCCTGGAAAAAGGTGGAATCGTCAACACCACGCAGCAGGCTCAGCCCAGCCGCTGGGGCCCAGCCAGCTGCTCCCAGAAAGAGGCCTTTGTAAAAACAGGCTGTGTTCTTCTAGTGCTTTCCCATGATTCTACCCTCCCCCCCAGTCCCTCAAGAAACTGCTTATATACATTACTCTGTCTTCAGAATCCATTAGCTTGTTCCCATTAAATTTGACATGAGTTTGACTGACGGGTCCTCCCTGGGCTGCAGAGAGCTCTAAAGCATCTAATAACTTCTAAAGCTAGTTGGGCTTCGGGGGCCCCTAAATAAATAAATAGCCGTGGCATTCGAGGGAGCAGTGACTAGCCTTCTTCAAGGAAGAGCCCATGATGTTGAGATGTTGTAACAAAGAGCAGGACACTGGTCGTTGTTAGCCCCTGGGTGACAGTGGGCTGGTCACTTGCCTTCTCTGAGCCGTGTGTTGGCCCCTACCCCCGGAACTCCTGCCTCTGTTCATGCGTATAAATCCTGACTTGCGACTCAGTGGCTCCGCGGTCCCAGCCCTGCCTCCGCCCCGAGGAATGTTGCTGTGAGTGGGGACAGCGCCCAGGCTCTGCACAGGGGCCCTGGCTCCGGCCCAGCCAGCCCCCTTCTCCCTGCAGGCGAGATGCTGACGTGTGTGTGTGTGTGTGTGTGTGTGTGTGTGTGTGTGTGTCCGGGCATCTGGTCCCCCTGGCAGTGGGATCGTTGTTATTCTGCAGCTGTAGCCATTTTCATTTTTCAATTATCTCCAGAGGAGCAGGGCAGTGATATTTATACACTTGGTTTTCTCTTCAGAAAGGACCAGTAACCAAAATAATGAGAGAAGGGTTCTCTCAAAGAAAAATTTTAGAGCTCCCCCATGAAAAACTGCTGCTAAATTTGAAAACCTTTTTCTGTCCCACTTAAGGTAATCATGGGCAATATGGGAATTATGTCCAAGAGATACCGCTCCTCGGTTATTGACGCCCCAGCCACACTGCTCTGAGAACCGAGCCAGACTCAGGAGAGGAGTGAGCTTTCAATGCAGGCCAGTTCCTGTGCCCCGAGCTTCACACATGATTAGAAACAGAATGTCTGTTATTGCAAGGGCAAAGCAGATCAGCCAGCAATAAAAGGCACCTAACACAAAGGGGAAACCGTCAGTGGTACTCCACGGCAGACCTGATCTGGGCTCGCCGTTGATGCCGTGAGTTCCCCATCCAGAGTGTAAGCTCCTGGGGGCAGAGGCCATCTCTCACGTTCATTCACGTTGTTGGCAGGGTCCAGCTGCGGTTGTAGGCTGGGCTTCTGGGGTCCCTGTTTCCTGGCTGGCCATCAGTCGGGGCCACTCTCTGCTCCCAGAGGTGCCCACGTTTCTTCTCATGTGGCCCCTTCCATCTTCAAAGCCCCAAGGTCATGTCGGGTTCGTGTCAAGCTTCCAATCTCCCTTTCTTTCCCTTCTGCCCCCAGCAGGTGAAAACACCTGATTCTGAAGGGCTCATGTGACTACATTAGACCCACAAGGATGCTCTTTCTATCTCTAGGATAACTGGTTAGTAGCCTTAGCTATCTCTGCAGAATACTTCCTGCCATGTGACATACACCATCACCAAAGTAACCCAGGGGTCATGAGAGTTGGCTAGGATTCTGCTTACTACACCCCCAGTTGCCATTTTTATCTGTCATGAGCCCACACTTGTGATATAGTCTTTCTTTCTTCCTTTCTTCCTTTCCTTCTTTCTTTCTTTCTTTCTTTCTTTCTTTCTTTCTTTCTTTCTTTCTTTCTTTCTTTCTTTCTTTTAGAGAGAGAGAAAAACAAACAAACATCCATTTGTTCCACTTACTTACACATTCATTGGTTGATTCTTGTATGTGCCCTGACCAGGGATCAAACCTTCAACCTTAGTGTATCAGGACGATGTGCGAACCAACTGAGTTACCAGCCAGGGGTGTTTTAGTCTTATTTCAGTGGTGGGAAGGTTCTCTGCAGCCTAGAAAGCAACCTGTCCCAGGGCATTCTAAGGGCTTGCAGAGCACCCCCTTTCTGCAGGGAGGGGTGAGAAGGGCCCTGGCCTTTGGCTGGGTGGTTTGCTTGCAGGGACCCGTCCTGAGGGACCTAACAACACGCCACCCTCTTCAGCCTGTAGCCCTGCACCTTGAGTGCAGCACAGGCAGCCTTCCGCTGAATGCCTCTCTCTCTCCCGGGAGCGCAGACTCGTGGGCTCATTGCTGGTCCTGGTGACGTCGCTAGAGCTCTGCTTGCTCTGGTTGCAATGACTTGAGGGCCGTGCATTGTTCTAGATGCCACGTAATGGGTATTTGAGCTCTCCAGGGCCAGCCCAGGGATGAGTCTTGCTTTATGGCCAAGGTCACATGAGCATCATGATGATCAGAATTTCCTGGTCACGTCTCTCACCCCTCTAAACGCAGAGTCTGGCACAAAGCAGTTATATGATGGGCACTATATAATTATCTGCTGAATGTCCTTAGCGAAGCTTCTCTCAGATATAACAAGGCAATGCCAGCAGCCCGGTCCCCCCATTTTGGTTTCACAAGGGTTTCTCCCTCCACACTTCCTACGGGTACTCGAAGCACTGGGGATAAAGCAGATACTTCCTCCTGAATTGTGAGCCCACTGGAGTGTGCTGGGATGACTGTGTGCTGGGCACAGGCCAGGGTTTACTCGGTCTGGCCGTTTCACCATAAGCGGATGATAGCACCGGACTATGCAGTCTTTGCAGTCACAGCCATAAAAATGTGTTTTTATAAACCTTAAGTCTGAATGTGTTGTGGAAGTTCATGAAGTCGCAGAAGCCTGTGACAAATATCCTGACAGAAAGACAACGCACGTGTTTATTTTCTATTACTGCCTAACAGATTGCCCTGAACTTGGTGGCTTAAACAGCATACAGTTATTGTGTCCCGGGTCCCACGGGCCAGGAGTCCGAGCACACTGAGCTAGGGCCTCCGGACGAGCACAAGAGGCTGCGTCCTTGTCCGGAGCTCAGTCCTTCCCCAAGCTCCTGTGGTTGCTGGCAGGACTCGGTTTCCTGCGTTCACAGAACGGAGGCTCCATCGCTGGCTGGCTGCAGCCAGGGGCCAGCCACGCTCAGGGCCACGAGACCCCTGGAATTCCTCGTCGCGTGGCCCTCGCACGACACGCCAGTTTACTTCTTTCCCTCCAGTCTGCTGAGGTGGAGTCTCACATAAGGTGGCAGTCCTTTCAGTTTCTCCGGAAACCACACACAGGTTCTAGCGGAGGGGATGACACAAGAGGGTGACGGACTGGGGCCACCTTAGGGTATGTCCACACGCCCGCCATCCTCTGATTTGGTTGGTCAGAAGAGTTGCAAGAATGTCCTAATGTTTGAATTTCCTCAAAGGCAAAGGACTTCAGTTGGTGGGATTAGAGTCCCATTTCTTCCTCCACGGTCTGATCAAAAGCCCTGCATTGAAGTGAGCAAATGATCAATGTCGTAAATAAATCCACGCGCCTCATTATGTGGCAGCTAAAAGACAACCAGTGAGCCCACACCACTGAATGTAACAAGTGCAGTCCTGGAGAAGGTGGAGAGACATTTAGAGGAACCCAGTGGGAAGAGAAGTTTTGGGGGAGGAGGCAGCCCCTCCCTCTGGTTCCAGGGAAGCGCCTCACCACCCTGCCTGCAAAGCAGTGGTTCTTGAGTGAGGGTGCCATCTCGCCAAGGGACACCTGGTGATCCCTGAAGACATTTTTGGTTATCACAGCTGTGGCGGGGGTGGGCAGCGCTACTGACATTGAGGAGGTAGAGGCCAGGGATGCCGAGAATCCCCTGCAATGCACAGGACAGCCCCTGCAGCAAAGACTTTCCCAGCCCACGTTGCCAATAGTCCCAAGGCCGAGAAACCTGCTGTGAGAGCCCTCCTGGGCTTGCCAGCCCAACACCCGTTTGCCTTCAGGAATTACCGCGCCGCCCCCAGATGTCGCGCCTCTGGCAGGTGTCTCTGTGTCTGTGAGGAGCCAGAACCTCACCTTGCTCAGTGACCAAGAGCAGGCATTGCCTTGGGTGACAAGTTCGTAGCTCCTACCTGTGACCGTCCTCCTGAGCACTGGAGAAGGCTGTTGCTTCCTTTACCTGAGAGAGAAAGGAAAGGATGTGGGGTTGTTCAGCCCAAGTCCAGAGAGTGAGTGTTTAAGGTGGGAAGCAGAGACAATTACCAATAGGCACCAGGTCTCCAAGAACAGCTGGGCCGTGCAGAATGGCCAGTCCGTGGACTCCCCTCTTCCAGCCGGAGTGAGAGTGTGGCGGTGATGAAAATACCCAGGGGCCGCCGCTGTGATTTTCTAACTGGGGACAAACCTGTCCATCTGTTTTGGTTGCCAGGTGGAGCCCAACACCAAAGTGTTTCCTGCAGTCTTCCTGCAGCCGACCAGCACGTCGCTGTTTCAGTTTGAACTTGGGAAGCTGAAGGTATTTATCTGTCCCCTCGTCTAATGGCTATGACAAGAGCAGGCACACTGACCATTAGGCCTCAGGACACAGGGGACTCTGTCACTTCTCGCTTCCCGTGTGCCTTTCTCGTCTCCTCCTCTCCCTTCTGTGGGCTGCTGAAAGAATTAATGCTCATGCAGCCCGTTAGGCAAGCTCTTAATTAATGCTGGCAGAGCTCCTAGAGGTCCCTGGATGCTTGGTTTCTCTCATGTGTACTAACCCTGTTGGCGATGGCGGGCCAGCCACTGAGAATCTCTGTATTGCACGTGTGTTCTCCCCTCGGACGCCTTCCCGCCTGGCCCAGAACGCGCTGCCCCTGTCGGCGGCCATATTCAAGAGCGAGGAGAAGAACGCGGTCCCGCAGTGCCCGCCGCGGCTGGACGTGCAGACCATCCAGCCCGTGCTCTGGAGCCGCATGCCCAGCGGCTTCCTGAAGGTGGAGACGGAGCGGGTGAGCGAGCGGCACGGCTGGGTGGTGCAGTGCCTGGAGCCCCTGCAGATGATGGCGCTCCACATCCCCGAGGAGAACAGGTAGTGCAGGGGCCCCGGGGGCGGGGGGGGGGGGCCCAGGAGGCGGGGAGAGGGGGTGCCCAGCAGGGAAGGAGGGGCGTCCTCATCGGCCAAGGGCCGGGCTCACTCCCAAGATGACTATTGATCTCCCCAAAGCCTCGGTTTCTCTTCTCTCCTTTCTCCGCTTTTGTTCTCCGCTCAGAAACAGCAGGTATTCTCTGTTATGTGCCTGCCACAGGGCCTTCACTGCAGCTCCGAGCGCCTGCACTCAGGGACATTTCCATGCACTTAATTTAAAATGTTAGTTAGTGTCAGCCCTGGCCGGTTTGGCTCAGCAGTTAGAGCGTCGGCCTACAGACCAGAGTCACGGGTTTGATTCCTGTCAAGGGCACGTACCTTGGTTGTGGTTTGTCCCCAACCAGTCGATGTGTCTCTTTCACATCGAAGTCTCTCTCTGTCTCTCTCTCCCTTCTTCTTCTCTCTCTCCCTCCCACTCTATCTGAAGATAAATAGAAAAATATCCTCGGGTGAGGATTAAAAAAAAAAATGTTAGTGTGACCCTGAAATGTGTGTATTGACGGCAAGGAGGCGGAGAAGGAGGCATGTCTAGCTTGCTGGGAGAACGAGGAACCGGCTCCTGGCCTCCCCTTGTTTGGAGGCGCTCTTGGAGGATGGCCTGGGTTCAACCCCAGCTCGATCACTTTCTGGTTGCGTGGCTGGCCTTGGGTGAGTGGCCTCGTGTACTCCAGGCCTCGGCCTTTTCATGGACCCAGTGAGATAAATGTCCACCCACAGGTGGCTGGGGAAAAATGAGATTATGTAGGTAAAAATATAGTACAGTTTCTGTACAAAGTAAGAATTAAATAAGTTCTCTTTTATGGATATTATTACCCCTTAATCTCTTCTACTAAAAACAAAGTAAGCCTGGCCGGTGTGGCTCAGTGGTTGAGCATCGACCCATGTAGCAAGAGGTCACCGATTCGATTCCCAGTCAGAGCACATGCCCAGATTGTGGGCCCAATGCCCAGTCAAGGGACATGCTGAAGGCCACCAATCGATGTTCTCTCTCATCGATGTTTCTCTCTCTCTCTCCCTTGCTGTTCCCCTCTCTCTCTAAAAATCAATAAAGAAAAAAAATTAAAAGCAAATAAATAAATAAAAATTTTAAAAGTAAATACAAATAAAAACGTAAAGCAATGGAGAGAGAGGGTGGAGGTCCTGGACACCTGCCTAGCTCCCAGCCGGGTGTTCCGTTGGGTCAAGGCAGCAGCAGGACAGGCTGGTGCAGGGGAGGAGCTGGAAAGACCAGCCGTCCACCGTGTAAGCCAGTTGCAGAGGGTCCTCAGATCCATGGTGAGGAGCAAAACCAAGTGGAAAATCCAAGCAAAGATCAGAGCCCATGCCCTGGACCCCACAAACGAGGGAACGACACAGGCAGACACACCTCTAACGTCAGGAAGGAGGAGGGGAGTTGGTTATGCCAGCTCATCTCAAGTTGGGAAGTGCTTTCTCTCTGGACAAGAGTGTGGTGCGCTTGTTTGCAGGGGAGGGACAGCCCCGGGCGTGCTGGCAGATTGGAGATTATACAGACGGTCAGGAGACAGGATCCCCTTGAGCCTACAGATAAGAAGGCCAGGTCACCTCTGTCTTGTACTTGAATGTTTTTAAGGGTTGAGATTTTGGATATTTCCCTAATAAGGAAGACTTTAATATTAGGTAAGCGAGTGTCTTTCTAAGTCTTACGGACTTTGGAGACCCTTGTAGTTAGACGCGGTGGGTCATCAGGAATGGGACGTGGACCAGAACTGGGAGAGGAATGAGAACCCGGAAGAGACAGTGTGGCAGAGGTGCCGTCATCCTTCCGCCTCCTCTGCCTTTGCTGAGTTGGGTGACATCCCTCAGGGTTCAGAGAGCACGACTTCTGCTCAACTCTGGCCTAGTTTTCTCCTGTGGGTTGATTGCTTGTGTCACTCTCAGGTGCGTGGACATCCTGGAGCTCTGTGAGCAGGAGGACCTGATGCGGTTCCACTACCACACGCTGAGGCTCTACAGCGCCGTGTGTGCCCTGGGGAACAGCCGAGTGGCCTACGCCCTGTGCAGCCACGTGGACCTCTCCCAGCTCTTCTACGCCATCGATAACAAGTACCTCCCCGGCCTCCTTCGGTCTGGCTTCTATGACCTGCTTATCAGCATCCATCTGGCCAACGCGAAGGAGAGAAAGCTGATGATGAAGAATGAGTACATCATCCCCATCACCAGCACCACCAGGAGAATCCGTCTGTACCCAGACGAGTCGAAGAGGCACGGGCTGCCTGGGGTGGGCCTGAGAACCTGCCTGAAGCCAGGCTTCAAGTTCTCCACCCCTTGCGTTGTCGTGCCCAGTGAAGAGCACCAGAAGCAGAGCCCCGAGATTCCCTTGGAGCTTCTCAAGACGAAGGCGTTGAGCATGCTGACGGAGGCTGTGCGGTGCAGTGGGGCTCACATCCGAGACCCCGTTGGGGGGTCTGTGGAGTTCCAGTTTGTGCCCGTGCTGAAACTCATCGGGACCCTGCTGGTCATGGGGGTGTTTGACGACGATGACATTCGGCAGATTCTCCTCCTGATCGACCCATCTGTGTTTGGGGAGCACAGTGGGGAGAAGGAAGAGGGAGCAGAGAAGGAGGAAGTGAGTCAGGTGGAGGAGAAGGCGGTGGAGGCTGGGGAGAAGGCCAGCAAGGAGGCTCCAGTCAAAGGCTTGTTGCAGACCCGATTACCAGAGTCCGTCAAGCTGCAGGTAACTTGGGACGTCGAAGATCCTGCCCCTGAAAGAGCTTGGGGGCGGGGGACAATGCAGCTTAGTGGTGGTGAGGCTGGGACTGTGAATACTGGCCTAAACCTGGAGGGTAACAAGATGCTCAGAACACCCACCAGTCACACTTGTTTCTGACATGGAACGTACTCCCTACATCTCCCCAAGCCGAAGTGAATACCAACCCCGTCAGTGGGGCACGTGCCTCAGAACAGTTTTTCTGGGACTAGTGATGGATTTGCCCTGATCTTATCTCTTACACTTTGGGGCTAAAGAACCTATTTTTAAGGTCCTGTCGAGAGAAGGGGGAGCCTTTGGCTGTGGCGTAGACCTAAGGAATTGAACATAGGTTGACCACATTTGTCAGCGGCTCTCGTTTGTATCCGTGCTCCGGTCCCCAAGCTGTTACACTCGCATGTACTAGAAACCGTACGAGCTCAGGGAGAGCAGGGGGCTTGGAGCTGTCCCCTTGGCATCCTAGGGAACCTCAACATTTCCTAAAACGTAGTCTTGCCAGATGTAAGCCCGCGGCAGAAAAGAGCTGGTGACAGTAACTTCTGTCTTCTGGGAACTGAGGAAGGATGAATGAAAACAGAGAGCAGAACAGTCTGCCCCATGGAGTGACCCTGGCTCAGGCGTCCCTGGACCTCAACTCCTGCTCCTCCGCCCCTTAGACACACATACATAAACTTGCCAAGCCAGGAACCTGTCAGTCTTAGCTTTCTGACTTGTGAAATGCGGATGATAATATAGTGAAACACAGGATTGAAATGTATTTCTATAAAATACTATATGAAATGTGTTTTATCATAAAATGTATTACGATCCAGTAAAACGGAGTTGAAGCTCTCTTGCCCAATGCGATGGGATTGGAAGGTGGTCAGTTAATCAGGATGTTGAATGAGGAGGAGAAGCACACAGATTTCACATATAAACCTTAAATGCTGCACTAAGAATATATAAATGTGTTATCGCAATAGGGAGCCAAGACCTTGCTTTTAAAGTAAGTCTCTGACAGAGTCCTCTCGTGCGTGGATGACACCTGTCACGCACCATCGACCATTGCCGGTTTGGGTAGACTGCGTGCGGATTTAGAGATGATTGGAAAGCTGAGTGCAGAATGCCTCTAGATTTTTTATTTCTCCCAATTTTTTGTAGTTGTCTAACACAACCAATTTTTAGCATTTTTGTAAAAAAAAAAGTACCTTTTACAGATGTCCCTTAGTCATTCAACTTAGTTTTCCTATTTCATTGGCTCATCTAATTTTTAATGAGGTGTTGTAGTTACGTCACAGTGTGCCTGGCATAAGCTTTGGGCCCTAGTTCACCTGCAGAGCAGAGATATGCAGACGAGCCAGAGACTGTGCAGCGAGGCGAGAGCCCTCCCTCCACCCCCAGACAGACGAGCGTGTCCATGAGTCCCATGAAGGGTTAAGTGGGGTGGGTTAATATCACTTCTGCTTAGTAAAAGCATCAGGAACACAGGGATTAAAGGAGATAAAGTAAATGCCTGGCACAGTGTCCGGCAAACAGTTAGTGCTCAATAAATTATGGCTATTGTTTCTCTTATTAGTGTAAGTTCTAATAGTGATAAGACTAGTAACAATAGCAGTCCTCAGGAACCAATCACAGAAAAGCAGTCCTTATTAACAAAAACAGTGGAAGAGCTGGAAGATGTCAGGAAGGAGCCAGGGCTCACGGTGCAATTCAGTGCTGGTTTCTGGACTAAGCCTAGAGCCGGAGGAAAGCACTCCTGTAGAAATGTTTCTCCTCCCTCTCCGCAGACAGATTTACTCTGTCTTTAGTGAGCTTGTTTCCGTTGTTCTCCTGGTCTTAATGGTGAAGAGCTGGTGCCTGGATTCAAGTGTGACACTGGGGAGGTTACTTAAATCACCTGAGTCTCAGTGTGACCATCTATGAAATGGGAATGCTAGGTGCTTCCTCGATTTATGTAAAGCATGGTCATATCAGCGTATACATGCACTCTCATTGCAGATGTGTGAGCTCCTCAGCTACCTCTGTGACTGTGAGCTGCAGCACCGCGTGGAGGCCATCGTGGCATTTGGCGACCTTTACGTCTCCAAGCTTCAGGCGAATCAGAAGTTCCGCTACAATGAGCTCATGCAGGCCCTGAACATGTCTGCGGCCCTGACTGCGCGCAAGACCAAGGAGTTCCGCTCACCCCCACAGGAGCAGGTGAAAACCCCTTTCTGAGCCTCCGTCCCATTCCTGAGGAAGAATGTGAACCCTGTGGGAACAGGGCACTTGAACCCTCTCTGTGCCTGGCAGCCAGGAAGCTGTGGGAATGAAAAGGCGCAGTACCGCCAGGAGACAGCGCTTCCTCCCTCCCCTCACACCTGTGTCCCCATCACTCAGTCAAAGACCAGGTCACTGCCACCGTCCAACTTGCACCCCAGCAAGAATCCACCACTTTGAAATTCTCTGTCAAATCTTTCCGGAGATCACTGCTATCTCTCAGAGATCAACAGAATAGGGTCGATGTTTCCCAACTTAGGAGAGAGGATGCACGACCCTCATGGGCACAGCTCACGACCCTGGCTCCTGAAAAGGCCCTTCCTTTCCCCATTCTTCCTCCTTGCCTTCTCTCCTGCATCCCCGGGGTCGGCCATCACTTCCTCCTTGAGCCTTGTCATTTCCGAATCATTCCAGAAGACTGTAACTCAAGAAATTCTTCCCTAATGTGTTAGACCAGTGATTCCTGAGCAGATAGCAGAATCACCAAGGACTTAATAAAACACGGGTGGCTGGTCCCACCTCTAGGGTTTCTGGTTCGGTAGGGCTAGCATGAGGCCCAAGAATTTGCATTTTTAGCAAGTTTCCAGGTAATGCTAATGCTGCTGGTCTGGAAATGAAAAGAAAGAGGGCACTCCCACTACTGCCAAAGTTAGCCATCCCGTCTGCCACCCCTCCCAGAGTATTCATTTCTAGAAGGAATCTACTCATGAAGCTCTCCAAATAATTCAGTATCAGCAAAGGAGATGGGAGGTTGAGATCCATTTTAGGGGAGAGCAATGCAGAATCACTTGGGAAATAGGATGCATAAGAATTCAAATTTTAAAACAGTGGTACGATTATCTCATAATTCTGTAACCTTTGAGGAGAAAAGAGAAGTTTTCAACCCTATATCCATACAGTATTCAGAGAGATGAAAAAACATGCTTGGGAGGATGTAACTAAATACAAGAGTGAGTAAAACTAAGATGAGTCCAATGATTGTGGGCAAATTAGCCAAACGTAGTCAGCAAGACTTTCACTTTGAAAGGGGCTTCATTGAAAGGTATGACCTCCAGCAGAAAATTCGGCTCACCTGCCTTTTGATTTGACTCCCTGTGGGCTGCTGGGTCACTGCTTCCTAAGTGGTCCATGGAAGGAAAGATCTGTCAATAAAGAAATTAATTTTCTAATTCTGAAACCAGATCTTCAGACCATATTTTTATTAATAGACAGCCTATCAGATCTTCAGACCGTATTTTTATTAATAGACAGCCTATCAATCTATGTTGTTGATATAATTACCATAAGTTCACGTCACGGAACAACCACAGAAATTACTTTTCCAACCTGTTTTATAAATATGACTTTATGACAAATGATACTGCTACTTACTTCCACAAAATTGTTTGCAGCGGAAGCTTTGACTAAGGACCTTTCTCACAATATTATATAAGGTTTCTGGTTTCATACATGAGATTATATATATTTTTTTAACCTAGAAACCTAAACAGCAGGAGAAAATAGCCTTTTGCCTGTTGTTGGGGTGACCCTGCCTGAGCAGCAGAATGGACAAGATTGCCTGTAGTTACTGCTCCCGTCCCTGCAGGTGTCCACGGGCCTGGAGTCACGGTCTGTGGGGCGAACTCAGACATCAGGAATCTGAGTGGGAAAGGAATCCCAGCTTTGTTTTCACCAACTTTTCATTAACCTCTGAGAGTGTTTTTTTAACTGTTAAGCTGACCGCTCAGGAGTTAACTCGTGAAGAAGTTTCTCGGTTTGTTGATATTGATGGGACAAATGAAAAATCCACATTGGAGGGATTACTGGTCAACGGACCCTTTGGGTGAAGCTCCGATATTTCCTAAAACTATGAGCAGAAGGAGGTTCGGAGCAAATTCTTACATTTTTCCATCTTAGTGATAATTCACAAGATACATCTAATGAAGACAGACTGCATAAAATTAAGCCTCTTTTGGATTACTTTCTTCCCAAATTTCAGTCTTTGCATGTCCCTAAGCAGGAGTTATCCCGAGATGAAAGTGCAGCGAGACCAGATATATTTGCAAAACATGTTGCATTACACGTAGGTGATTGCTATACAGTATACCAACCAAAAAAATTACTAAAATATATACAGTCGTCCCTCATTTATCGCGGTCAGTCCGTTCCAGACTCTAGCGGTTGCACCTGGCGTTGAAGGATTCCTGGGGTGCTCGAATACATAGGCCTACAGTCCATACGTACAGTAATTTTAATTGTAATTGTAATACAGGGGTGTATAATTGACTCAGACAGCCGAGCGTGTGCTGTATCATTCTCTCTGTCTCGATCAACTTTTTAATGAATATATTTGAAAAAACCGCGATAGAGTGAAGCCGCGAAAGTCGAAGCGCGAAGTGGCGAGGGACGACTGTAATATGTATAAAATATAATACGTAGCAGATATGTACAAAGTCTCATTTAAATTCATTATGTATAAATAAAGTGTACTGAAGTTTATTTAGATTGTTTCACTTTCATGCTCAATTATGAAAAAATAGCCGGTGACATGAGATAACTGCTGCGTAAAATTACCGGCCAACAATGTGTTAAGGTAGGCAGCAGAGCAAGGACCTGACTTTGTCACCAACATACATTGCATATTTTTACATCATATGACAGTGGTTTTTATACCTTGAAATATCACTTACATGCATCCCATGTTTCCAGATCACAGTGGGTGTGTGACCTGCCATCAGCTCCTTTTGTCTAATGAGTTAATGAACAAGTACATATGTTGTTACATCATACATTTGTTTTTCATGATAACTAGATTTCAGTATAATTGTTTCTCTTTTAATCCTCAACATTTTAGTCCATGCATTTAAAATACTAATCTGGGAAGGAATCCATGGGTCTCACTAGGCTGTCCGAGTGGCCCATGGCACATGAACAGTGAGGAATCCCTGAGACGAGACTCTAATGGAAAAGATGATAGGCTGGCTGCAAAACATAAAACCTACATGTCAAAAAAAAAATCACATAAAATTAAAAGCTCACTAAAACCTGGAAAATATATCTGGAATATTTGTTATGAGAGTTAATAGGCTAGAGGTGTGCAAAGTACTTGTCGATTAATTTTTAAAACGATAATTGCCCTACAGAAAAATGGAAGGAGAACGTAGATGGGATATTTGTAAAATATGAAATAAAAATGGTCCTTATGTGTGGAAAAATAAAGTCCAACCTCACCAATTAAATGCAAATTAAAGCAACAGGGAGAGGACATTTTTCACCCATTAAATTGGAAAATATTTAAAAATGTGTTAACTCTCATTACTGTATTGGTGATGGAAAAGAAAGACACACTCTTGTATGTGTTTGATAATAATACAAATTGTTGTGAGCTTCCTGGAGGGCAATATGGCAATTCATATCAAAAGCGATTAAAAGGTACAAATATTTTGATCTCATCATTTTGCTTTTAGGAGTTTATCCTAAGAAAATGGTCAGAGATGTGAACAAAAATTATGTAAAGGGAAATTAAAACCAGCTTTATTTATAAGGATAAAAAAATGAAAATAACTTAAATATATCATACTGGCTCATTAATTTTACATAAATTGCTATTTATCCACATGATGAAAATGCAGTGCACCTATTAAAAATTAGGTTAAGGAAGTGAGAAAATGCTCCAGATGAATTGTTAAGCAGAAAAAAGTGAGTTTCAAAATGTTAGAGTATAATCTCAATCCGCATACATAAAGACTGGAAGATATTAACTAAAATACTAACAGCGGTTATCTTTGGGTGGTGACATCTCAGTAAATTCCCTTCCTTAGGTATTATCCAAATTTTGTGCAATTAATAAACTACTTTTATAATTGTGGGGGGTGGGGAGTGCAAGCTACTTTTAAATGTTGACTGTTTCACACACCAAAAAAAAATGAGTTAAATAAAATCTGCAAAGAATGTTAGGTGTTTTTCTGAGGCAGGATCTGAGTTCTTTGGACCACCATTGAGAACCAACGAGCCATTCTTCTTTCTCCCTCAAAGATCAACATGCTTCTTAACTTTCAACTGGGAGAGAACTGCCCCTGTCCAGATGAGATCCGGGAGGAGCTGTACGACTTCCACGAGGACCTTCTCACGCACTGTGGTGAGCTGCCGTGGGGGGGGGGGGGGGGGGGGCTCTGTCCCTGGTTCCTTCACTAGAAGCTAGAGGAGGGAGGGAAGGGGGGAGATATTTTTCTATTTAAAATGACCATACTAATTGTTCAAGAAATGGTTCTATCCAAACTACTTGGGTCCGAGAAGATAAAGGAGATAATCCCGGCATAATTCATCACTGAAATTTCTTCTACCCAGAAGAGATTTTGCTGAGCTATGAGAAGGGACTACTTCTCTGAAGAAGGAAAGAAAGTAACTGATCTCTGCATAGGCCTCACCCAGCTCCAAGTTAGATAGTTGGGACTCTGCTCACAGCTGAGCCGAGATTCTGTTCCCCTTTGCTCTGTAGCTTTTGCAATGAATACTATTTAACTTCTGCGTTTAAGGATTCTAAGCCAGTGATTCCTGCCTTTCACACATGTCTGCTGGTTTTAAATGGCTCTCAGCATTTGTGCTGCTTATGTATCAGTGGATTGTACAATATACTGGATAAGAGATGCTCTTTTCCTTTGGAATAATTCAGTGTTAACTCTTTCTTTCTAGAGTCTCTAGTGTGCTTTGGGGGTATAGGTTAGAAGAGTCGAGTCTTGGGATTGAATTGACTTGATGTTCTTGTACACAAGAAATCATCTTTTCTTAAAAAAAAAAAAAACTTGGGCAAAGACATATAGGTAAATATTTAAAGTCCCAAAAGGGTGGGAAGCAGAGTTCTTGTGTTCTTTCAATCATGTGATGGTTTCATATAGTATTCAGGATGTTCACTCTCTTCTGTGACTTGCTAGGGGTTCCCCTGGAGGAAGAGGAAGAGGAGGAGGAGGATACCTCTTGGACTGGCAAACTCCTCGCCTTGCTGCAGAAAATCAAAGGCCCTTCCAAACCAGAAAAGTATCAGCTGAGCATGGAAGACGAAAAGTGTCCTAGTAAGTGACGGCGCCTCCCAGTCACCGCACCACCAACACAGTGCTCTTCTGAGACCTCATTAAGAGAATTAACTTCCTGACAAATAACTAATCTAGAGATGGGCTGCTTAGCTTCAAAGGAAGCATCTGTTATAGTTGGTGGTAGTTACTGTTTACTGGGGGCTATGCTTTTCTTCTGATTTAAGGAATTTACTTTCAGAGTCTTTTGAAACCTAAGAGTCTATTGCATGGTGGTTCTGCTCTTGCTGTTTCTCTAGTTAGAAATGCCCAGAAGCATGTCTCCGTTCTTTGTCCTCTGTTTCCACAATCTTCCTCTGCCAACCGTTGTTGGTTCCTGAGCATTGAAAGTTGCCTCAGTGAGGAAACAAGATGATAATAAAAGGGGAGTAAAGGAAATAGGATGTAAGGTTTTACGGAGGTTGTTTTGGGGTGTGAGGGGCCTACAGTTTTCGTAATGTAACATCCTAAAGGACTTTGACCTTCTATTCTCACAGCGCCAAACCTGGTCCAAATTCATTTCTTTCATCCTGATGGTATAGGTAAATCCTACCATGTGACCCGTGTTGAAACAAGATCATAATGTGTTCTACAAGATAGTTTGCTGTCCATAAACCACTAATATTTCAAAAAGAACATTGTCTGCATATTATATATAATCAGTCTGCTCTTTAGTGTCAGGTTTTGCAACTATGTTTCTCTAATGAAGAAGGAATTTCCCAGGTTTAAAATAGCTGCCTTTTATCTTGTTCCCTGTTCTTATAGATCTTAGAATATGCTTTCCAATCATAGACGAGAGCAAGAGACTGTCCAGATATGATTTATTTGTCTGAAAACACTAACTTTGAGACTCATACATCTTATTGCCCTTTATGTTGACCTTCCATCTTTGTCAGAATATCTGTGAAAGGAAAGACTCCTCACCATTTATCAGCAGAAGTGTTGAAGCCTCCGGAAAAGTGTATGGGGGGTACTTGGCAACAGTTGCCCTGGCAACCCTTGATCAGTCCCATCTGTCACCATGGAAAGGGGGGGGGTATTTGGTGAGGATGTGCCAGCAGGATTCTAAAGGCACAAAAAAGTGAGTTTAGACTCCCTTTGTGGTTCCTGCCAAAGCAGAACTAAAAATAGATTGAGCTGACCCGTCTTCCCTGCTGAGGGTCTACTTTGAAAGTGGATGTTTCTTTCTAATAGAAGAGGTTCCCTCCAAGGCGACCCCTTCACGTTAGGGCAGTGGAGTCGGTCATGAAATCACCTGGCTCTGTGGAGTCTCCCTGACTCTAAGAATGGTGCCCAGGGTCCAAGGACTGTCATCTTCAGCGCTGTGCCTCGGGCAGCAATGTTCTGTCTGCTCTGGTGGCCACCCCAGTCTCAGATCCATGCCTTCACCCCAGTCTTCTTCCCTTCCACACGCAAAGTTATGAAAGGTCCAGCTTTGGGCCATAGTCTATCCTGGAGCCCCAAAATAGATGCAGAAGGTGGTCAAGCGTGTCTGGTTGTTAGCATCTGGGTTCCCTGCCATAAATTCCAGGTCCATGAAGCCCCTCCCTCGGAGCTGGCATTTAAGAGAAAATCTCAGTGCCAAATCGTTTTTTAACTTGATCAAATGGAGACAATGTTTCTGCATATGTAGCTAGTGACGATAAAGGGGTCAAAATCCTTTAAAATATTAGTAATTTTGTCCGTGTTTTTGCATATCTGATTTCTTGTAGCCTTGCATTCCATAAAATACGAAAAGTATCAATGAGAATAACTCAGTTCACTAGTGTGAATTGACAATTTACCAAATACTTCACATAGCCCTCATTGTTGCTGACGTGTACTAAGATGGTTGTGTCTGTACTGAACATGCAGACTTTTTTTTTTTCTTTTTATTATTCCCTAAACAATGCAGTCTAACAACTATTCATATAGCACTTACATTGTATTAGGTATTATAAGTAACCCTAGAGATGACGTAAGTATACGGAGGATGTACACTGGTTATATGCAAATACCATGCCAATTTATACAAGGGGCTTGAGCATCCCCGAGTTTGGTATTGGCTGGGAGTCCTGGAACCAGTCCCTTGCAGACACCAAGGAATGACTGACTATTAGTTTACTACTGTTAGTTGTTGTTGTTGTTTACTCTGCCTTTGTTTGGTTGATGAAACTAGGACTCAGAAGAATTAAGGGATACTTTTATTTATTCTTTCCACCCTTACCTGGTTCCAGAAAAATGCCCAGGTGACTGAATGTCACCAGGTCAAAGTAACCAAGATGAGTAACGCTGTGACTTGACTCGGGTCTTCTGACTCCGATCTCACCCTCTTTCTGTCGCCTCATGCAACTTGCCGAAGAATGTTTTCGTGTATATATCAGGAGCCCCCGACACAGATCTTCATACAGAATGGCTTTTAAACTATCGCCTTTTTATCTTGCCTACTGCATCTGTGAGGTGACTCACTACCTGACTCACTATTATATGTAGGAAATCTGAATCCAACAGAAGTCAAAACTTTAACATCAAAAAGTCAACCAGCCCGGTCAGTGTGGCTCAGTGGTTGAGCGTCGACCCATGCACCAAGAGGTCGCTGGTTCAATTCCCGGTCAGGGCACATGCCCAGGTTGTGGGCCCGATCCCCAGTGGGGGGCATGCAGGAGGTGGCCAGTCAATGTTCTCTCTCATCGATGATTCTGTCTCTCCCTCTCCCTTTGTCTCTAAAAATCAATAAAGGAAAAAAAAAAAAAAACTCAACCAAACCAAAATTCTGGACTCGGAGTTTTCCGGGTAGGTACTACAGTTTCTCCTTTATGAGAAGTTGGTGTCGGCCAGATAACCTGCAGGGAAACCTCAGCATTTCTAGGAAACAGGAAGCAATGGTGTCTCAAAACCCATGAGAATCCTGCCGGCTGGCTCAGTGCTGCTAACCGATTCGCCCAACCTCTCTCCAACTCATATCGAAGATGTAAACTGCTACAATCTTATCAAAAGATCACATGATAATGAAGAGAGAAAATCTAATAGTCGCAGCCCACCACACTGGGTTACACTTTGTTTTCATACCCCCATCGAGCAAATCCCCTAGAAAATGCTCTGCCTGTTAGTTGCAGGCCTGTGTTTCTCACACAGCGCGCTTGAAGCGGGTTCCCCTGAATATAAACACGCATCCACTGCCTTATTCCCCCAGAAGTGTCGTCTCTCACAGTACCCCGCACAGAGTCGGTCCTCGATAGATGTTAGGTTTCCTCTCCCCTGACAGCCAGTCTGGGTTAGCCCAGATCTGGGTCAGACCCCTGCCCGACAGAACTGCAAAGTTGTGTTGTTCGGGCACTAAGTTGGTACGATTTGTCACAGCAGCAATAAAAAACCAATACAGGTGGCAACAGCAAGAAGTGAAGTCTAGGTGTCAGACACCTTATAAAGGTAGGGCTGGCCTATCGTGGCAACCAGTTACAAATGTGAGGAAGAGGAGGGTGTTACAGATGGTCTCTATGGCTCCCTATGAGACCAGCCATTGAGTTAAGAGACATAGAGGGTCCCTCCATGTTGTCTCAAAGAATAAGAGATCTTTCTTTCTCACAGCTGCATAGTGTTCCGTTGTGTATGTGTACCACAGCTGTTTCATCCACTCATCTACTGATGGACACTTGGGCTGTATTATGCTAAGTGAAATAAGCCAATCAGAGAAAGAAATACCACATGATCTCACTTATTTGTGGAATGTAATGAACAAAATAAGCTGATGAACAAAATAGACCCAGAGACATAGAAAGGAATAAGGTTCAGACTGATAAACCTCGGAGGAAGGGGGCAGGGGGGCGGGATGAGATGAACCAGAGAACTTACATGCATGTATGCGTAACCAGTGAACATAGACAACAGTGCTGGGGAGGGTGAGCGAGATGGGGAGGAGGGTGTCTAGGGGGGGAAAAAGAAAACATCTGTAACAAAAATAAGTTAATAAAAACTGAAAAAATACAAAAGAGACATAGAGAGGAGGAGCAGAGCCTTACTTTTATTTAGCTCCTTAGCAGTCGCAAGAATTTTCACACCCTTTTCACTCGCCCTGAGTGGCAGACAAAACAAGCATCTTGAGTCCCAGCTGGGAGACGAGGAAATGGAGAATCCGAGGCACGAAGCCACGCGCCCTCACGGACGGCAGAGCAGGGATCAGAACTCGTGCTGGTGACCCACTGCCTCCAGTCCAACGCTTCTCAGCAGTAGATGCAGAACAGGTATTCTGCACCATTGAATCCGTCCGTGTCAGGCCTGCCCTTTGGTAGCCTGTGCTTCAGTGATGGAGGAGAGAGCCTGGTTGTCAGGGGAGAGGAAACCTAACGTTGACTGAGCGCTGCTTTGTCCCAGGTACTGTACTAGACGCTTCACAGGCCCTCACTGATTTTATCCTCACAGCAAACAACCAGATACAGTGTCAGCCAGGTTCCTTTTGGTTTGTTTGTTTAATCCTCACCCAAGGATGTGCTTCTATTGCTTTCTAGAAAGAGAGGAAGGGAGGGAGGGGAGAGAGAGAGCAACATTGATGTGAGAGAGAAACATCGTTCGGTTGCCTCCTGTACACATCCTGTCCGGGGATCAAACCCACAACCTAGGTTTGTGCTCTGACCAGGAATACAACCCGCAGTCTTTTGGTGTAGGGACGATGCTCCCACCAACTGAACCATCTGGCCAGGGCAACCAGGCTCCTGTTTTACACACCAGGCAACTAAGCTTGAGAGAAGCAAAATAATTTGGACCAGGTTCTTGCAATGAGTAGGAAAGAACCCAAGCCTGGAGTCCTGCTCCATGTCCAGCCCCTGCTCTTTCAGAATACTGGGGGGAGGGGGGGGTCTGGGGCTGCAGGGGTGGGGGCAGAGCACTGGGAAGCATAGAAACTGAGGATGTGCGGTCCACAGCTTGCTGCATAATTGGTTTATTCTCCATACTAAGTAGACACAGTAACTAAAATAAAAGCAGTTCGATTATTTCCCCAGCAGAATAAAGACAGAGACCTCAGTCCCCTGAGGCCTTTGCTGTCCCATCTCTGCTCCATGTTCATTTCAGAGACACCCCTCCCTAGCGCATCGGCGACATCATCTGCTCCTTTCTGCATTGTCACCCTCGGTCATTTAATCGCCTGAACATTTTTGAGAAAGTGATTATGGGGCTGGTTGACTGATTTCAAAAACAACAGGCTAATTATCTCCATACGATGGATGAGACCCCAGGGGACCACGGAGGCTGACTGGCAGAATCGGCAGTTTCACTGGCGGTCTGCAGGGCTGCTGCTGCCAGGGAGGGGTGTCCAGCCACTGGAGAAACGGTCCGTTTGCTCCCACACTTGTCCCAGGTGGGGAAGCTCTGGCCAAGGTGGAACACCACTGAGGGAGGACGATTCAGAAACAGATTTAGCAGAAATATCCAACTGCCAGGCAACTGTCCACACACTGCCGGCCCTGAGAGCCAAGGTCAAGGGCAGCCAGGCCGGGCTGACTGGGCGACTTGGGGCTTCGTCTCCAGTGCTCCTTCCCAGCCCGGCCCCGCTGCCTCCACACACCGCCTATTTGCAGGAACCTTGGTTTGTGTATTAAGCTGAAGTTTTCCTTTGCCTAATTAAAAAATCAGGTTTGGCCCTGGCTGGTTTGGCTCAGCAGTTAGAGTGTCAGCCCTCGGACCAAAGAGTCATGGGTTCAATTCCAGACAAGGGCACGTGCCTCAGTTGTGGTTTGGTCCCTGGGCCCTGATCAGGTCAACCAATCGATGTGTCTCTCTCACATGGATGTCTAGCAGAGAAGGAAACAAGTGCACGTGTCCAAAAGTCAGCATGGGGCTGGAGGAGTGAGGGCCGGGTGCTTGCTCAGATGTCCAGCTGCTTGCTGCAGAGCCTGGGTGGGCCCTGCGCCCTCACACGCCCCGGGGGTCTGACAGCCAGTGGCTGGTCATTGGCCTTGGGGACATGCAGTAACCGGAGCGGTTCTTTCTTGTCATCCAGGAACAATGCTCTGTGTTGACTGGGAAGGCCTTTCCTTGCAGGTGTTCAGAGACTTGTCACCTTGTTCTCAGGGTTTGCGACAGCATTCTTGTTCTAGTGCGGGGTGGGGAGCGTCCGGCCCACGGGCCGTATAAGGCCCGTGAAATCAATACCAGCTAACATCACACGCCTCACCAAATTAGCCTGACCAAATATAGCAGGCTACTTTTTAGGTTGATAATTTTGTATGGCCCGAGAATGATGTTACAGATATTCAAATGGCCCTAGGCAGAAAAATGGTTCCCCATCCCTGTTCTAGTTGCATGAGGCAAAAGCGGTCCCTACTCCACGGCCGGGCCAGAGAGGCCCCAGGAAAGCACAGAGAAATTAACACGATGAGTCTTCCAAGTCCCCTTGGAGTCCAGGGATTTAACTTCCTACCCTGACCTGTGCTAATCAGTAGTAGGTATTTGGCCACTGTATAACGCAAACCAGACTTTCAGCCCAGAGGATGCCCCGGGGCACAGAGAGCATGTGACCCTCCCCAGTAAATCTTCGCAACTAAATCAGCAGGCACGGTGCCATCTGGCCTGGGTAGGAAGGGTTCTTCCTCAGCCATTGGTCAGGACAGTCACCAGAAAGGCCATCGAGTTGCCCCAGCCTGTGTTCTCCACGGAAGTGGTTAGTGGTGTGTGGTGACGCCTTGATAATGGCCATTTCCTCACCATGGCCAGTAACTGCTGGAATTTTCAGATTTTTCTCAGTCTTGGGTTTTACCATTAGCAAAAGCAAGCTAGGTGATGTCAGGTCGGGCCGGTTGGCATTAAAATGTGGTGGTAGCCCTGGCTGGTTTGGCTCAGCGGTTAGAGTGTCAGCCCGCAGATCAGAGAGTCCCAGGTTCGGTTCCCGCTAAGAGCATGTGCCTCGGTTGCAGTTTGTCCCTGGCCCCGGTTGGGGTCGTGTGGGTGGCGGCCAGATGATGTGTCTCTCTCACATCGATGTTTCTCTCTCTCTCTTCCTCCCTCTCTCCCTCCCGCTCTGTCTGAAGATAAATGCACAAGTGTCCTTGGGTGAGAGTTGAAAAAAAAAAAAATGTGGTGGTAAAATTCTTGGTGCTCATCAGTTTAACCCAGTGAAGCTTTAGGCGTTCATTTGCTCTTTTAATAAGTTAGTACAACCCTTTCAAGAGCTCGGTGGTCCGAGAGACTTCAAATTCTGGAATATTAAGCCACAAGTGACCTGACTTCACAGAGGTGGGTAGACACAGAGAAGTAAAACAACTTACCAAGGTCACAGAGCCAGGGGAACGGGGCGCCAGCCCTCCTGTGACCGCGCCATCCCTGCGTTTGTTTTCTGCAAGGTGAACGTCATGCCGCCCGCTTCATTTCATTGGCGGAGAAATGGAGCTCTGGGAAAGGGAATAAACTGCCCAGCTCAGAGTCCGTTAGGAAAACAGCCAAAGCTTTATGATTTTCGGGATTTATTTCAGAATCCACTTCATAGCTTATTATAAGAGAGCACCTAGACAGCATAATATAAATTTAAAGCCTTACTAATTTTTCTGAGTTTTATGAAGCTGTTGGAAGTGAGCAGCTCTGAGATGGTTTAGATGTTAGCAGCCCAGGCTTGAATCTGGCCTTGACCAATTGTGATGTTAGGCAAGGATCCTATAAAATAATGCTCAGTGTGGTGTCCTAGGGCTTAGAAACTTGTATACTTCTCAGCTTCTGAACTGAATCTACAAAGTACGGGTCATAAGACCTTTATCTGCACAGGTGTCATAGCAGATGGTTTCAGAAAAAAAAAAAAAAAGAGCAAAAGCCAACTCAGGTAGGGTAGCTGATAAGATCAGGGCGTACCTGGAAGTTGAGAGATGGAGCACAGGTGGAGTCGATCCCATGGCTCCCTCGCTCCTCGTGGTCCAGCCTCGCCTTCAGGCTGGCGGCAGGATGGTGGCTGCAGCTGTGACCTCCCATCCCCTCACGACGCTGTCCTAGGGAAAAGCAGTTTCTCCTGGTATTCATGAAGCAAGGATCCTGAGATCACTGATTGGAGAATTTGCTCACAGGTCCATTCATGAACCAGTGAGTGAGACTAAAAAATAAAATGCTGACTTAAGTCAACAGAGCCCAGCTTGGGAGTGGGGCTGCGTCGGCCGTCACTAGGGATCATGTGCCCTGCGGTAGAGAGGCACACGTCTCTGCAAAACCTGGGTTCTGTGAAGAAGGAAGGAGGGACAGCGGAAGGCTGGACATGTGGTCAGGAATATTCATTATGCCGTGATGGTTATCACCGTTAGCATCTTCTGTGAACTCAGCAGTTAGTGTTGGAATGTCGCAGTGCCAGCCCTTGATGTTCAGAGGGAGAGAAGCAGCTCAAATGTGTCCAGGAAACTAGGGGACAGGCGTCTGTGCCCTGCGTCCGTGATCTCACTGGCCACAGCAGCTCTGCAGTTGGTGCTTTGTACGGTTACTGCTGTCCTGGTTTGACAGAGGCTCTGGCCTGATCCAGGCAGACCTCCACCGTATCTGCTCTCTGCCACTTACTCCAGCTGCCTCAGCAAAGCCTGAGAATGGGTGCCTCTCGGGTCCCAGCTTCTGCTGGTACTTTCACTGCAGCTTGCTCACTGAGACCCTCCAGTCTGACTGTAGCTTTGGGAGAGGAGTCAGATACCCTCAGCCCAGGACGTTCTGTCAGCGGGAGTGTATTAGTTTCCTACTGCTGCTGTAACAAATCACCACAAACGTTGTGGGTTTACAACAATACAAGTTTACTGTCACAAAGTTCTGGAGATCACAAGTCTAAAATGGGTTAGCGGCATAACCTTCCGGCTGGAGGCTCTAGGAGAGAATCCATCTCTTGCCTTTCCCGGCGTCCAAGGGCCTCCTGTGTTCTTTGACTGGCGGCCCCTTCCAGCAATGGTAGCAGCCCTCCCTCTGTTTCTGTCACCGCGTGTCCTTCCCTGACTCTGACCCTCCTGCCCCCCTCTTAGAAGGCCCCTTGGATTGTATTTAGCCCACCCAGGTAATCCAGGACAATCTCCCCAACTAGGAGCCTCAGCGCAATCACTTATGTAGTGCGCCTTTTGCTATGTAAGGTTTCCTGATGTTCACAGGCTCCGAGAATTAGGAGGTGAACCTCTTTGGGGGGCCATCATACAGCCTGCCATAGGGAGGAAGAAAGCAAAGGTGGAAATACACTTGTTCTTTTCACCTGAACATGATCTACCACCTGTTAATGCCTCCAGAGCATTGACAGCATAGCACAAGCTGACCTTTTAGTCACCTAGAGTTTGAAAATCAGTGTGGAGACACTCACGAATCCAGGGAACAGACTGGCAGCTGTCAGAGGGGAGGGGCTTGGGGCTGGATAAGAAAGGTGAAGGGATTAAGCAAAGTAAAAAGAAAGGTTCATGGACATAGATAACCGTATGGTGATTGCCAGAGGGAGGAGGGGGGAGAAGAAGGTAAGGGGGGGATAAATGGTGATAGAAGACTTGACTTGGGGTGGTGAACACACAATACAATATACAGATGCTGTATTGTAGAATCGTACACCTGAAACCTGTATAATTTTATTAACCATTGTCACCCCAATAAACTCAATTTAAAAATCAGAGTACGTAATTTAGATGCGCAGAATTGTTTTTCTTTTCCAATTGTAAGTGTGGGCATTATTAATTGTTTTCAAATTTAAACTAAGTACAGTGCGATTCTATTTGCACCCTCTCCTCAGTGTTCTTCCTTACCCAGATTGAAGAGCACACTCAGAAATGTAACACCAGCATGGGTTTGGAGTCTGTATTAGGCAGGAATTTGCTTTGCCAGAGGCCAAGATCTGCTCTTTGATAATAAACAGGCACTTCCTTGCCTGTTGACCGGCTTGGACTCTGAACTAGATTTGAAGATGGAAAAAAAAAGATTCCTTCCAGACCCTTGCAGCCTGAAAATTTAAACCTACACCATGAGAATAAATGACCTTTCTCTTGTAGTTGGCATTGCAAAGCTGGTAATTTGACCAGTTCACCAAGTACTGTGGGTGACACTAGAGAATTTTCTTATAAGGTTCACAGAATGGTGAGCTTGGGGTTCTGAGGTCCAATAGCAGGTTACAAAATGACAAGTGGAAGAAAATACCTGGGCACCCAAACTGAGGCTAGCTCTGACTTAAAGACACTCTAATTATTTCTTCTTATGTGGAATATCTGACTAGTCCAGAAATCATGTAGTAAAGTAGCTATTTGTCTTTTAAAGTATCTTTCAGGTATCAAGTCTTCCTAAACAATGCAATGCCTTAGAAATATTTCCATTCTGAGTTAGCCCGAACAATCATTTTAAGTGCAGTTTCTAGATCATTTATTTGATGTAATTGCCTAAATGTGACTCTCCCTAATTACACTAATTGCAAAAGTGGAGTGAGCTGGAATGTTAATAATTTCATAAATGAAGCCATTTATAATTGTCAAGGACACCACATGCACATGGCTAGCTTCCTGACCGCATTCTGTTTTATAGGGTTTATTTTGTATCTCAGCAGAAAACAAGTGTTTGGTTACACATATCTCGTTCTTACTTTTTCCTTTCTGGAAAGAACACTATAGCTTTTTAAAAATCCCACAAGCTGAACCACCCCATGCACTTGACAAGACCTTCCTGAAACAGGCAAATCAGTGGATAAAAATCCTAGACTTGCAACAAAGGCTGTGGAAGAACGTCATGTGGTGGAGGTTCTGAGCAGAGTATTTAGGTGTGTGTGTGTGCATGTGTATGTGTGAGTGGGTGAGAGAGAGAGAGAAATATGGGGCCATACATGATGGCAAACAGTAGCTTTGAGCTCTGCACCTCACTCTTACCTTCTCCTGAAGTCTGTCCCCTTTCAGGAATTGTTTCCTATGAATACCAAAGTGTGTTTTATTTATTTGTTTTTATTATTTGGGGGGGGGGTACGTGCCCCTAGCGGGAACCCAACCCAGGAACCAAACCCGGGACTCTCCGGTCCGCAGGCCGACGCTCCAACCGCTGAGCCAAACCAGCCAGGGCCCAAAGTGTTTTTTAAATCATTAAAGGGCAGCATTTCCAAAGAGGAATCTAGAAATGCAACAGAAATGAAGTCATTATTTAGTTGTAACTATTCTTAATGTATCTGTCTCTCTTCGGTTAAGGAAGTGATACAAATGTATCTCGAGAACTGACTCCCTTTGCTGTTGATATTCTTGCCAAAATTGTCAGCACCGCCCCCCCCAATACCAGAAAAAATAAAATATTCACTACAGGGACTGCTTGTATGAGCCATCTCTTGAGGTAAGGTGGCAGTCCAGATCTATCACAGCAGAGTGTCTTTTCCAGAGGTCATTTCAGCCATCCCTCGGAAGGCCCCTCTTAACCTCATGGTAGTGTTTTCTCTTCCCTGTTTTTTAGTCTCCATGGAATGTGGACCTAGTCTAGAAATATGAAGAACTTTAGGGCCAATTGGGAAATAAATAAGAGAAGATTTTATCATTTCTCTGATTTCTTTTGAATGTAAGTATTACTGTAGGTGTTGTGCTATCTTATTTCCTAAGAAAACAGAGTGTTACCCATTATAATTTTATACTTATTTGTCATTAAATGGCCCACATGTATGTATTTAGTTTCTCCAACAAGGCTACTGTGGGTAATAATTGTGTCTTGACATAGTTTCATGTAGGGTACTTAACTCAGTACTTAACAGAAAATACCCTTTGATTCATAAGCTGATGTAGAAGGGAGTCACTGGAGGTAACTCAGCTACTAAAACGAGGACAGGAAGAAACGTGTGAATAAGATCTGTCCTGAGACCTAGATAGCCTGACTCCAGAGCAAAGCCTCTGGAGTTGACAGCCCTGGCTTCCAGGATGAATGAGAGTCAAGTCGTTGCTGAAGGGTCAGCTGATGCAGTGAGAAGGAGTAGGTGCCCTCCAGCCTGCAGCACACCTGGTCTCGCGTGGCCGTTGCCCAGACTGCAGAACAGGCTGAGAAAGGCCACGCAGCCTCTGTGTGGCAGATCCAGGCACCCCCTCGCTCTGCAGATGACTGATCTTACACCCAAACTGAAGAGGGGAGCATTTAGGGCCCCTGAGGCTGGTGGAACTCCCTTTAGTGATGAATGAGTAGTGACTGGGGCCTTTGCTGACTGCCAGGATTCCGTTTTCAGACTAATGATTCTTGAGTCCTCTCTTCATTCCCCACTGTGAGATGTCGTACTCTCCTTGTACTCACATTTAGTCTACCTCCCATCAGAATCAAACATAGACAGCTTCCTCCGCGTCTGCTGTCCAGGCTCAGGTCTCAGCGACCTGTGGAATCACTGTCCCATGGAACAGGGTTTCATCCTAGCTGGAGGGAAGGCTTTGCCTTCAGTCATGGGCGGCACCTCCGCGAGACTCTTCTGCGTAGATCAGTGGTTCCCAAACTCTTTGGTCTCAAGACCCCTTTACGCTCTTAAAAACTTTCAAAGACCTCAGAAAGCTTTAGTTTATGTGGGTTATACCTCTCAATATTACTACTGAATTTGAATTTAAAACTGAGAAAGTTTTAAACAATGGTCAGTTCATTTGAAAATAATAAAAATGCATTACATATTACATAAATGACATACTTTTATAAAAACTAAAATTTTTAGTGCAAAAAGGATAAGAAGAATGACTTTGGTTTGCATTTGTGTAACTCTCTTATGTCTGACTTCATAGAAGATAGCTGGATTCTTGTAACTGGTTGAAGAAGAGGAAGGAAATCATCCTCAAACAGATATATAGTTAGAAAGAGGAGTATTTGAATAGCTTTTTCAGGTACTTGTGGAAATTCCCTTTTAATACTACATAAAAACTCAGCAAGCAAGCACATTCTCCTCTTTTCTCCTTTGTCCAAAAAACGTCCTTTATACCCAATGTGGTCTTATTGTCTTTGGAATTTTCAGGGAATCTTCACGCCTATGTGAATTCCCCACGCACGTGTATTCAACTTTGATTTTCTCCTGTTATGGAAAAAAAAAAAAAAAAAACTCAACAAATAGTAGTTTCTCAAAAGTTACTTGCCATGTGGAATCTAAAACCATATTAAAGAAAGTTTTGCGCTTGGCCACATAAAAACGCATTGGTCTGTCTCGCATGTTGAATGGATGTTTGGCCCGTGAATGGTTTTGTAACACCGTGCATGGGTCGTTGGGAAATTACTGGTTCACCAAGTTACGTGGAGCTTCCACATGTTGACCTGTCTCATTATAAAGTGTTTTTAAATTGCCTCTGTTAACAACAATTTAATAAGAAACGTCTTTAAGTATCGGGAAGCTGTCTAACTCACGGAGACAGGTAAACTTTTTCCGAAATTCTATTTGCACTTGAAAGCTCAAAGTGTGTTAGAGCGACAGATGCTGTCAGTGGTTTTCCTGGAAGTGATCGGCTTTACTTCTTTCATTTTCAAGAAAATGTGTCAGTCACCGAAGTCTGATGAACCAGAGTCAAAAATGTCATTTCGTGACACAAGCGACCAGCGGAGCTCGCAGCTCGGTCACAGGAGTGGCTGTCCCCACGAACACGCCGCCCTCGGACGTGCAGGCGGCTGTTGGCACACCTCCCATTTTGTCACACGGAATACTAAAAAGGTTTACACTCAGAAGATTGTTATTAATAAAATCAGTATCAATATCAATATCAACATCAATCTTAATTTCATTGAGAACGTTCTTAGGTGAAACCGGGCACTTTCCTGGGGGTGTAGCAGGAAGGAATAGACTTCGGAGCTACTGACTTGATTCATGGAAGACGCCAGCAGTCCCTCCCGCCGTTGCTTTTGCACCATCAGAGCCCCTCTCAGCACAGTGAAGGGGGCAGACAGTATCTGTGCACTATTATGAAGTACGTGTGGCCTTGCCGGCTGCCTAAAGGATCTTGGTTACCCCAAGGGTCCGTGGACTACAGGCATTAATTATTTCAATCCTCAAATGTGCAGATATACGGAGAGCCTACTACATTTTAGAACATGGGTTCTTTTAACCCCTTGACCCTGGTGCATTGATGCTGTTCTGCTGCTGGGTCATGGGAGCTCATTTAAATCAGCAATTTTCAGGAGCATGGCTGCCTGGGGTGTCGAGCTCCGTTTTCTGTTTCAGAAGTGCTTGGACCATTGGAAATGCATTGCTTCGGCCTAGGTTTTCTTGGCGGGTGCTAGGTCTGTCTCATGTGTCAGGCCACAGAATACACTGCTTTTCAGGGCTCTGGGGAATGTTTCCTCTCCCACCCGACAGTTTTCTTACCATTTCTTTCTTTCTTTCTTTTATTCTTTCTCTCACTTTCTGGACCTCAGTCTCATATTTGGAAAGCCTTATCAACAAGGATGGATTAAATGTCGTGCCTTCCACTGAGTTACCTCTGTCCATCAACAACACTACAGTGATGAGTCTTGCTTTTTCTGTTGTGATCTTGGGGTCTCGTTTGTTTTCAGTTGAGCTTTAGCTTGGTCCCACTCATATTTATTGATCTCATTCTCTTGTTCTGACCTTGAAGGCATTCCTACTCCATCCTTTCAGGCGAAAGGGCTGTTTCCTTTCCCATTTGCCCTCAAATGAGATGTTTTGCTGGAAATGTTCCATTTTCTAGACTACCCATATTGATTTGGATTTTTAAGTCATTGTGAGGTTAAGAGCTCATCCAAATCCTGAATCAATCTGAGAGCCAGGTTAAGGAAAAGCTAGTATCTACTTGGTTTCATCATGACCCTGGAAAATGCCCTGTTGAAAAGAGGGTGGACCTTGATTGATTGACAGTTCTGATTGCTGCTTTTCAAGTGTGGCAGAGACTGTGATGATGTATATTATCTCTGCAGAGAATTTGCTTGTTAGTGGTGAGAACTGGAATTCTTTCAGCCCAAAATATTGGCTAAAGCAGGGATTGTACTTACAGGACTAGACAAATGTATGTTGGGTGCAGGAGCATTTATGTTTTTGTCTTGCTTTCATTCCTTACTGTGAATAGTAACCAGGAGAAAGGAACTTCTACATTTGGCTACTGAGGAAACAAGTTCCTGAGAGGAGCCCAGCCTAGTCCATAAATAACTTTTTTCTCCAGAGGGTTCAGATACCATCTAAGCTAACAGCTATTAGTCAGCAATCCCCACCCAGTGAGATCGCTTAGGAACATCTTTTAACTGTGCTTCTCTCTGCCTTCAGTATCCTTTTGTAAGTTTTTCAGCTTATGTCTCCCGTCTGAACCTAAAATACCCACAGGGTTGATAGACACAGCAGTAAGTTAAATTAATCCTTCACATCTAGATCTCTTCTGGAGCTCTATTTGTATCCTTCCGATGAGCCAAGACTGAAGGTAGAGCAGACGTCTGCCATATAGGGTATGGAGGTAGGAATGAGACTATCAGAGATGGCACGGGCTACCGAGGCACCCAGCTGTGTTTATTCCAGAAGGACTGCGTGACCTCCGTCGTCCCCTGAGCTCTACCTTTATCGCCAGGTCTGAATAAAGGCTCTTGGTGCCATCTGTACCTTGCAGGAAGGTGATAGGCAGAGCCAGACTTGGATGCAGTTATGATTTCAAAGCAGCATTTCTCACCTCTGTCATGGCACCTTCTGGAAGCGCGTATGGCATGGGGCGGGGTGAGCAGTGCCTTCCCAGCCATTCGGGCAGGGTCCCTTCCGCTCTATCCTCCTGCTCAGACCTCCCTCGCCCTCTGGTCACCCTCCCTCACCAATGCCGATCAGCACTTTCCAAGGCCATTTAGTCCAACCTCCGAAGATCCCACAGCTGGTTCAAGTCCCACTGCAACGATCTTTCCTTTACTTTTACAACCAGTGATAATTCTGTGCACCAGTATGAGCCCTGAGAACTTCCGAATTCAAAGTCACGTAGGTCTTTCTCTCCTGGTGCTTGTGAACGCAGTGCCTGCTGACTCCTGCGGAGATCCCGGCGACGGTGCGGGGCGTGATGCTCAGATGTCCAAGTGCAAAGCTCTAGACCTGACAGAGCATCCATATCCATCTGTCTCCATCTCCTAGTGTATTTGCATGTTGATGTCATCTTTCACAATGTCAAGTTATCTTTTACAATTCTTGAATCAATGGCATGTGGTATGTGGTATCTTTTAAATACTTGGAGATAGTTAGTACCTATGGTGGAGAAAGTCCAGTGCTTACTATTGCTTTACTCTAAAGAGGCAGCGACAATGTCTTCTTCTCATGCCTTAACCCACCAGAATTGATCACTCCCCATTCGCTCCCATGGCCCTTGCACATACCTCCATTTTAGTGTTTATTACACGGTGTTATAAAATAAAGATAAAATTTGGATTTTTATAAAATCAAAATGAAAATGTAAATTTCTGATTGGTGAGCACCCTGAAGGCAAGAACAGTGTCTTATATAGTCTTCTATTTCCAGCATCTATTCAAATATCATTTAATCAAAATAGAATATTTAGCACCCTCAATTCAAAATTGAGATACTATTTTCTTATAGTGTGGCTCACATATGTGTCTTTTGACAACATATTCTACTTCTCTGCATTCCATACCCCATCCTTAAAATTTTTTTAACTAAGTATACTGGGGTGACATTGGTGAATAAAATTATGTAGGTTTCAGGTGTACAATTCTGATAGATCAAATGTATATTGCATTGTGTGCCCACCACCCAAAGTCAAATCTTCTTCTGTCACCATAGAACTAACTCCCTTTACCCTTCACTATTCCCAACCCCCTTCCCTCTGGTAACCACCGTGCTGTTGTCTGTGTCTATGAGTTTTTGTTTGTTTGTTTGTTCATTTGTTGCTTTCAGTTTTATATCCCACATATGAGTGAAATCATATGGTTCTTGACTTTCTGTCTGACTTATTTCACTTAGCATGATAGTCTCAATATCCATCCATGTTGTCACAAATGACAGTATTTCATCTCTTTTATGGCTGAGTAGTATTCCATAGTGTATATGTACCACATCTTCTTTATCCAGTCATCTATCAAAGGACACTTCATTTGTTTCCATGTCTTGGCCACCATGAGTAATGGTGCAATGAACATAGTGCATATATCTTTGTGAATAAATGTTTTCCAGTTTTTGGGTAAATAACCCAGAAGAGGGGTTGCTGGGTCATATGGTAACTTTAGTCTTAATTTTCCTTTAATGTTCAATTTTAATACTAGTGGGAATAAATGTCAAATAATCAGAATTGCCATTTTTCACATGTCAAGACTCAAAAAATCTGTTTGCGGCTCAGTGTTGATGAGGGTATGTCACAGGAGACAGTCACATAACTTGCCAAAAGTACAATCTTTAAAATTTTTCAGTAAGCATTTCTTATTTTGGTGTATGCCACCTTGCTTCACCACTGTCTTGTCATTTTGTGTCCTTATATTTGTTTTGTATCAACTTGACTATCTGTTAGCTTGTTTTCCCCATAGTGTGAAAATGTGTGTGTGTGTGTGTGTGTGTGTGTGTATGTCAATCCTTAACTAAAAATATTTTTTAAATACATAATATTTTTATATATTTTTACCACAAATGGCTGCTGTTATCAGCATTATTATTTTTGAACCTTGAAAGTTACAGTAATTAATTCCTTAAGTAATGGGTGTGCTGCTGTTCTCAGCTCTGCAGCTGCCCTTACAAAGCTATCTTTCAGGGACTTCTCTCGTTTTTTTTATTGTTGACACTATTGCAGATGTCCCCATTAACCCCATCTTTATCCCCCTCCACCCAGCCCCCTCTTCACTACATTGCTGTCTGTGACCATGGGCTATGCAAATATGTTCTTTGGCTTTTTTAAGGAGCCTCCATACTGTTTTCCACAGTGGCTGCACCAGTTTACATTCCCACCAGCAGGGAAGGAGGGTTCCTTTTCTCCACAACCTCTCCAACACTCGTTATTCCTTGTCTTGTTGGTAATAGCCATTCTAACAGGTGTGAGGTGGTATCTCACTATAGTTTTGATTTGCATTTCCCGTCTAGCTGATACAGTTAAGCCTCTTTGCATGTATCTGTTGGCCATTTGTATGTCATTTGGGGAGAAGTGCCTGTTCAGGTCCTCTGCCCATTTTTTAATCGGATTGTTTGTTTTATTTGGTGTTGAGTTGTATGAGTTCTTTTTATATTTTGGAGATTAACCACTTGTTTGCTGTTGTTTGCAAAGATCTCCTCCCATCCAATTGGTTGCCTTTTTGTGTTGTTGTTGGTTTCTTTTGCTGTGCAGAAGCTTTTTGGTTTGATAGAGTCCCGTTCATTTATTTTTGCCTTTACTTCCTTTGCCTTTGGGGTCAGATTCATAAAATCCTCTCTAAGACTAAGTTTCATAAGTTTAGTACCTGTTTTCTTCTATGTAGTTCATTGATTCAGGTCTTATTTTTAGGTGTTTGATCCGTCTTGAATTGGTTCTTGTACACGGGGACAAACAGTCGTCTGGTTTCATTCTTTCGCATGTGGCTTTCCAATTTCCCCAGCACCATTTATGGAAAAGATTTTCTTTTTTCCATTGTATGTTTTTGGCTCCTTTGTCGAAAATTATCTGTCCGTACCCGTAGGTTCATTTCTGGGCTCTCAATTCTGATCCATTGGTCTGTGTGTCTGTTTTTCCGCCAACACCATGCTGTTTTGATTACAGTTGCTTTGGTGGTATAGTTTGAAGTCAGTGTGATACCTTCTGCTTTGTTCTAA
Source organism: Tadarida brasiliensis (assembly GCA_030848825.1). Lineage (NCBI taxonomy): Eukaryota > Metazoa > Chordata > Mammalia > Chiroptera > Molossidae > Tadarida > Tadarida brasiliensis. The sequence continues at coordinate 169,226,825 of CM061257.1, read as the reverse complement.
AAGAGAATTTCTTAACCTCGATCAGCTGATGATGGGTCTTACGACTGAATGAAGTAGCTGAGGTACAAAGCTCTCCCTGAGCCGGGACGGCCATAGTACTGGTCCTTCCTATTGTCCTTCTAGTGACACTGAAGGAACTCATCTCACAGACGATGATCCGCTGGGCCCAGGAGGACCAGATCCAGGACGCAGACCTAGTCCGGATGATGTTCAACCTCCTCCGGAGGCAGTACGACAGCATCGGGGAGCTGCTGCAGGCCCTGAGGAAGACCTACACCATCAGCCAGGCCTCCGTAAGCGACACCATCAACTTGCTGGCTGCCCTGGGCCAGATTCGCTGTCTCCTCAGCGTCAGGATGGGCAAGGAAGAGGAGCTGCTCATGATCAATGGGCTGGGGTAGGTGCTCCACAGTGAAGGGCGCGTCTGTGATAGAGTGTCATGGTGTCATGTGGGAAAGCTGGTTTCCTTTGCCGTATGCATGTTCCGGAATCAAACCCTATACAGTCTCTGTGTGCCCTCCTGCGGGCACCCCTTGTGGGAGTACTTCCTGGCCACTTCAGCCACCTTTGATAACCTGAGACACCTGCTAGTCAGAGCGAAGGGACGTTGCCTGAAGAAGTGGGGAGGAGTCTGGGAGACAAACAGCTAGTTAGCTTGAATCTGATGGAAATAGCATCAGGGAAGCAATGAAAGAATTCAGAGGAAGGGACAGTGTGTTCCACCCAATAAGAGAGACACCTTTTGAGCACGTCTGCTTCTGACAGGGAGACTTCTGAGACTTCCCTCTGAAACACCACCACCCGCGATCTTCCTTTCCTCACGACCATCCTAGAGTGTCGTCATTGTCGGTTCTGAGACACCTTTTCCTGTGATGACATGTTGTCAAAAAGATAGCATTTAGACATCAAAAAGATTCCTTTACTTGGGTAACACAGTGCTTCCATTTTGCCAATGAGAAAACCAAAGCCCCAGAAGGTTCACTGACCAGCCCACAGTTTCTCTTGATTAAAATCAAGAACTAGCCCTGGCCGTTGTGGCTCAGTGGTTAGAGTGTCGGCCTGCGCACTACAGGGTTGCAGGGTCGATTGCAGGTTTGATCTGGGCTGCAGGTTTGATCCCCAGCCCCGCTTGGGGCTGGTGCGGGAGGCAAACATCAATGTGTCTCTCTCACATCCATGTTTCTCTCTCTCTTTCTCTCTCTCTCTCTCTCTCTCTCTCTCTCTCTCTCTCCCCCCCCTCTCCCACCTATCCTCCCTTCCCTTCCACTCTCTCTAAAAAACTCAATGGAAAAAATATCCTTGGGTAAGAATTAACAAAACAAACAAACAAAAACCAAGAAGTAGAACTGCAGCCTTCCCGCTGCTGAATGTCCCATCCCACCACCCTTGAGCCTACAAACTAACAAACTAACGGAGCATCTATCACTGAGACCCCAACAGGGACTTTGAGGACACCGGGTGGGGTGGGGGATGCATGCATTCCTCAAACTCGCTTCCAAAGCAGAATCTTACAGTAGAAATGAAGAGACTCTATGGAAAGTGCAAAAAGCTGCCGAATCAGCCTCTCCCACAGCCCTTGCAGTGGACAAAGTAGCAATAAACCTGGTGGTGTCTCCTCTTAGCAGCTGCAACACGGGGGGGGGGGGGGTACCCCCGCCAGGCATCACACTGTCAGGTCACAAGCTGCTTCTGTCATCAGATTTGCCTGCAGCTTTATTTTGTGGATTTGTATTGCATGACTTAAAAACATAATTCCTTTGACGTTTGGTTGTTGATAATGTCATTGGGTTTTGAGGACCGCTGTCCTCACTGCTACCTAATATGCAATTGTCCTAAGAAAAGGGTACAGCCCTATTATTTAAAAAACTGAAATACATAGAGGCATAGATGTAAGGACAAGAGAAGAGACTATGGAAGACCCTGAATACCTGGAGGGAGGGAAATTCAGTGATTTGGGCTGCTTGGAAACTATTACAAGTACCAAGACCCAGGAGCAACTGCTTAATACGTCCTTAGAAGGAAATGTTTCAGAGAGAACGCAAGTGCTTAGTAGAAATAAAAGAGCACAGAATATTCCTATCCGCTAAAAGCGCACCCCACACCTGTTCCGACTGACCTAGTGCCTTCTTACAATCCCTTCAACCTGCCACACGGACACTGTGTCACCCTCGGCGTGTGTGTGCGTTTGTGTGTGCTCGTCCCTGAGTTCCCGTAGCGTCGAAGTGAGCACGAGCTGACGTCTCTCTCCGATCCTCACCCTAGAGACATCATGAACAACAAGGTGTTTTACCAGCACCCCAACCTCATGCGAGTCCTCGGCATGCACGAGACGGTGATGGAGGTGATGGTGAACGTGTTGGGTGCGGAGAAATCTCAGGTAATGCTACAGGAACGTGGCCGGCACTTGCCCCCTGGGCAGGGGCACTGGAGGGGACTTGTTGGCAGCCGCGTGGCTGGTGTCCAGCGCCTCGATGACTCTGCCCAGGGAGGCGGAGGGATGTACACGGTGCCGGGAAGGAGCCACAGGTGGGACGGTGCTGCTGAGTGGCCTCCAGCCGGAGTAGGAGCTTCAGCTCTGGAAGCTCGGGGCCTTTGCACGCGCATCGCCCTGGGCTCCCAGCCGCTACGCTTACCGTGGTCTGCAGCCTGCTTCTCGCCCGTGTGTCTTGTCGGCAGAAAGCTGTTTGAAAGGAGAACGAGGTCTTAATGAGGATCCTGGCAGTGTCCCCTCAGGAGTGTGCGGGTTTCCTCTGTGAGCCAGGCTCCCGATGAGGTCCTGGCCAGCCCCCCACGAGGGGCCTGCGGGCAGGGAGCTCCTGCTGGCACGGGGAGCAGAGGGAATGGGACCCAAGCTGCCTGGGGTCCTCCTCGGAGTCAGATGGCTCCTGGGGGCAGTAGAGGGGGTATGCTTTCACATGCTGGAAATTTTAAAGTGCCCGGTCCGAGGAAAGCAGTCCCGCCAGGATGGAGAGGTGGGCTGTGCGGGAAGAACAGACGCCAAGCTCACTTGCTTCCGTCTGATGTCTCGGCAAAGTGGACTGGCTCCCGGCGCTCCCTGAGTGAGTGTCGGGTGCCTGAGTGAGCGGGCAGACTGCGGGTTTCAGAGCCTCACTTCTCCGAGCACCTCCCCTGGTTCTAACGGGAAATCAAGGGCTTCCTGGGATCCTGAGCTCGGTTAACGCTGACACCATTTACTGGCCATTAGTGGATCAAAAATAAGACCCGGCCAGGCCCTGGAGATGCTAATTACTTTGATCAGCAGAGAAGCCACACTCAGTCAGCAGTAATATACGATGGCATCTCAGTGCTCCACTGTGGGACCCGGGTTACAGTGTTAACGGAGCCCATGGGAGAGGAAGACTGAGTGGTTGGGGAAGGCTCACAGCTGAGAAGGGGCCAGCCTTTCCCAGAGGACTGAGGTCTGACCCGGTGCTGGGCCTCATTTGTCTAGGAGCACCCACCTCCCTTCTGAAATTTCCATCGGAGTTCCGTCCACCCCTTTCCTAGTTAGAGACAAAAGCCTGGTGTGGGGTCACGCAATTTCACATGACATCCGAGGATGACTGGGATTCTTGTTGGATGTCTGTTCCCTTGGAAAAGAAGATATTTCAGGAACTAGAACTAGCTCTCAGTCGTTTAGGAAGCCTCTTCTTAGGTTCCTCTGTAGCTCTCCTATGAATAGGTCTGGGAACAAACTGGAAATAAGGAGAAAATGTAATTTTCCAAACCGTTCACAGCTTGCCAGACTTCAACCTAAGACTCTGTGAAGGCAGACTTTCCAGAAAGACCTCACGACAGAGTCCTCTCCTTGACACTTCCTACTTCTCCCTACAGATTGCTTTCCCAAAGATGGTCGCTAGCTGTTGCCGCTTCCTTTGCTATTTCTGTCGAATCAGCCGGCAAAACCAGAAGGCCATGTTTGAGCATCTCAGCTACCTGCTGGAGAACAGCAGCGTCGGCCTCGGTACGTCATGTTCTCGCTTGCACGGTTGGGCTCGGAGAGGACCCTCCCCTTGCTGACCACTTACTTAGGAGGGAAAAGGAAAGAATTCACATGCATTCTATGGGTGTGTTTTTAAATACAAAAGGACCCCTGCCTGGCCTAAAAACAAGTGAAATAATGATACCCTGTCTCTGCTCTCCAAGCTGGTGACAGATTTGTGTTGGCATAGTCACACGGTTTGACCTCATCTGTCTTGGGGCCAAGTTTATAAAATGCTGCCTGAAACTGCAGATATAGTCTGGGGACACAGCTCCTCCCAGCCCACTCCGCTGACCATGGAGCAGTGCTAATGAGACCAAGGTCGTGGACGCAGCCTCCTCCTGGCAGGCTGGCTGCCGGCTGCATGCCCATCCCGTCAGCCAACCAGCCAGGGTCTGTCTTCCGTAGCTGCAAAGTGGACCAGCCACGAGCAATGTGGATAAACTGTGTAAATGCATCACCACCACGAGAAAGCACCACGACCCATGTGCCTCTCTCACTCTTCTGAACGTAAACCAGATGAGTTTGCGGGAGATGCAGGCACGCACATCCGAGCATGTGAAATCTGCAGTCTCGGGCTTCCGGTTTATCAAATGCAACCTCAGGCTACCAGGCTTTTTGTAAAATGCCACCTGAAGTTTTTCTCAATTCTAGCCTAAGGACCAGACAAAGGAAAACCAAAGACAGCACTGGGGACCTGATAACTACATGAGCGAATGCTGTTAGCGGCTATTTTTAAATCCTAGGTGGTGGCCCCAGAAATGGCCAAGTCACTTGAGCTTAGTTGTCCGAGTGACTCCTGAGTCTTTGGGGTGGTCATCAAATGGGGGCCCCAGGAAGGTTCAAGCACTTGAAAAGATGTGGTCTCAGCTGATCCCGTGAACTGATTTTCTAACTTCATCCATAGTCATAATCAGTAATGAGTGGGGGAGAGGAGGGTCCATAGAAAATAGAGCTGTTCTTAAATTGGGCGATGGTCCCCTCAGACAGGGCCCTGAGCCAGGTTTCGTGTGTTTGCTGTCCTCTCCTGGCCAGCTGTGTGCACTGCAGTCTCCGCTCAGCGTGGAGCGGCCTCTAGGTCCCTTTCTCGCTCTTCCTCTCCTCCTTCCTCAGCCTCCCCATCGATGAGGGGATCCACTCCACTGGACGTGGCTGCTTCCTCCGTGATGGACAACAACGAGTTGGCCCTGGGCTTAGAGGAGCCAGACCTGGAGAAGGTAACTGCCCTGGGAGGCCTGTGCTCGCCCTCCCCCGCCTGTAGGGCAGCCACGCCCAGCAGGTGCAGACCGGCCCGGGGCTTCCATCAGGACCTCTTTCACACACAGTGGCAATGTGGTAGAATGTGAGCCACTGGCAGCCCCGTGATAGGACCAGAGCATCTCCCGTGGGCAGTCAGCCAACCTCAGACGTGGGGGTGTGGACGTTTGTGTGCGTGGAGGCCCAGCCTCACTGGTCTCCATGGAACACTACAGACGCCTGTGGTTCCTAATCCAGTTCTGGGCCGTCGAGTTCACACTCGCATACTAAAGAGGCAAGGCAGAAAACTGTATAATCAGCCTACAGGAAGCCAACGCCACACATGGCCCGTCCACGTAAAAATTAGACAGAACTGAGCTGCCCACACTGGGACCATAACACTGCGCCTGGGGTGGTGGTGGCCGGGGCTGAGTCACCTGACCTCTCCCCACCCCGCCTGGGGACTATTTCCTTGGCCTGATGGCTGACCTGCATTTTCTGAGTGAGGAGAAGAGCGTGCTAGGGAGGGGCGGGGGACGAGGCCAAGGTCACCCGCTGTGGAGTGGGTTTGGGAGCGCATGGCAGAGGGGCACCTAACCCCACAAGGGGATCAGCAAGGTGACTCGGAAAGTGACGAGCTGAGGGGTGTGAAGCTCTCAGCCGCATTGCTGGGAAGAGTGTGCCGGGAGCGCTAGGTTTGGCCAGGAGAGCATGGTGTGCCTGAGCCTCGGAGAGCGCGTCCCACAGGAGCACAGGGGGCGGGGGGCGTGGGAGAGAGGAGGAGGTGAATGCCGATTGGATTTTATGCGACCATTACTACAGAATCACTGTGTGCCAGACCCCCCTCTGAATCGCCTCCCATGACCCTCAGAACTCACCTTTTTATTATCGCCCCAGGGATAGGAGAGGAAACTGAGGCATGGAGAGATTAGGTAACGTCTTAGTGTCTTGGGGTTTGTAGTGTCAGAGCCAGGATTCAAAAGTATCTGGCCCCAGGGGCCTGGCTCTTGTTAAATGATGGGACCTCACTGTAGAGCCCAGAGGGGTGGGGACCACTGAAGGAGCAACACAAGACGATTTGCATTTTACAAAGCACGGCCCGGTGCAGTGAGAAGAAGTGATCAGAACAGAAATAAGATGCCCCCTCCACAGACACACACTCAGCAACTGTGCCAGCAGCACCCGCCGGACCGCGGTGCCCAGGGCCGTGGGTACTCACAGCCTCTGCTTCTGGGGGTCAGACTTCGGGCTGACTCTGTCATTCATACATTTACACAGTAATACATGACAGTGTTCAAGGTGGTGAGCTGACATCTGATGGCTGTATAGAAAAGCAGCTAATGGTTCTCTTACAACCAGGCAGAGCCACAGGGGTTAGCGCTCAGTACCCCTCCTCAGCCACAGTCCGTCGTTTCAAATGATACTGCGTGACAAAGACCCCGAGTGTCCCTCGGAAGAGACAAGATATGAGAAGTGGAGGCCAGGAGGCAGCGGAGGGGAGGAGCAGGGACTTGGGACAGTCTGTAAAGGGCATGATGAGGTTTTCTGCCCCCTTTCAAGTGGTTCCAGCGGCTTAGCACAGTGCAGACTGTTCAGACCAGTGTCGGAAACTCTCCAAGTCTGGTTCCTGGGAGAGAAGGAGAAAGGACCAGTAAATGCCGCCATTCCTTCCTTCTATTGATCACAACAGAAATTAGGTCCCTTAAGACTGAACTGCAATAACAATAACAAGAAAACACGCATGCACGCACTTATTTTAGGGGCCAGTGAAATGCCCGGTACTCGTAATCCTGAAAACTCTGCCTAATTCCTGCCTTGATTGATGTTTTTCCTGACATTTTAAAGGCCAGATCAGTGTAACATTTTTTTAATTTATCTTTATTGTTGCATGTATTCAGATGTCCCTCCTTTTTTCCCCCGTTGACCCCTCCACCCGCTCCCACCCCCTTCACCGCACTGGTGTCTGTGTCCATTGGTTATGCATATGTGCATATAAGTTCTTTGGTTAATCTCTTCTCTCTGAGACATCTATTCGTAGCACATAATAGACCCATAGGTTTTAATGTTACCAAATATACAAAAGTTCATTTCTATGGTTTTAGATTCCACTTCTCCAGTTTTGGTGTATTATCAGAGAATATCCACAATTACCTGAAAAAGCTACCTTTATGGGAGAAGCCAGCTTTTGTTCGTGTACTTTGACCCAAACAACATGTGGCAACAGATTAAACACAGAAGCAGATGTGAGAATCCAGCAAACAAAATGGATAGCAGTTATTTTTCATTAAAAATGGTTTCTTCGGTTAACATAAAATAGTTTTATTGTTTTTAAATAAGTTAATAAATATCTTTTTTAAATACATAAAAGCCAAATCAAATCTAAGCAGCAAGCAGAATAGTGTCCGTGCTGGTGTAGGAAGGAAAAAGTGTGAGACGATAGTTTCTTACTGAGTTTTGAAACTTAGATTCATTCTCCTTGCAAAATGACTTCAAGTGTTTGACATCAGCAAATACATTATTCATTTGACAAACATTTATTGAGCACCTAATATGTGCCAGACCCTGGGGATATTTCTTCTTTTTTTATTAAACCTATTGGGGTGACATTGGTTAAAGACCCTGGGGGTTAAAAAATGAAAAGGACACCATTCCTGACTGTGAGGACTTTGCCACGCAGTGGATTCTCCTCTTCTCCCTCTACACGTAAAATATCAAAGGCTAAATTAGAATAACAACTGCCTTTCGAGAATATGTCTATTTGCCAGGCTTTCGCCTCACACCTTCTACAAGCAGGCAGCTTCTAGTATTCTGCCTGAGCGCAGAGCTGAGAGGAGAAGTGTCTGGCAACCTGGAAGCAGAGAGAACACTACCAGCCTCGGTCTGTACCTGGCTGTGGCCACTTCACTCGCCACCCCAACCTTAACGTCTTGGCTTTCCACTTTGGACAGCTGTTGTTGACGCAGAACTTGAGTAGGGACCCCTGATTAGTCAAGGGCCCCCTGAGAGTCACCCAGGGACTGGGTACTTGGTCTTGAAATGCCATGGCCAGCCTAGATCCACCACTGTCTCCCCAGACGTGCCCTAGGTAGGCCTATTTTTATTTTTATTATTTTTATGTTTTAATCCTCACTGGAGGATATTTTTCTGTTTATCTTCAGATAGAGTGGGAGGGAGGGAGAGGGAGAGAGAAAGAAACATCAAAGTGAGAAGGACACATCGACTGGTTGCCTCCCGCACGATCCCGACCAGGGAGGGGGACGAACCGCAACCCAGGTACCTGCCCTTGACTGGAGTTGAACCCGAGACTCATTGGTCCGCAGGCCAACGCTCTAATCACTGAGCCAAGCCAGCCAGGGATTGGATAGGCCTAGTTTTCCATGGCAGCTCCCTCTTGCCAAAACTGGGAAAACCAGGGAATTGATAGCACATGGTGTATTCGTACATTACAGCGATCATCTGCCTTGTTGGTTACTTAGAAACAAAAATGAATTAGAGGTTCTGGCTTCTAATCTACTGAATTACTTGCTTTAAAAATTTTGGGCTCTCTCTAGCTTTCAGGAAAATGAAAACCCTCAGGTCCCAGGATTTCGCAGTCCTTACAGCTGTCTCGTAACAACCTTGCGCACTGACTTTCGAACTGTTCTCGGCAGGTGGTGACTTACTTGGCAGGCTGTGGCCTACAGAGCTGCCCCATGCTTCTGGCCAAAGGGTACCCTGACGTCGGCTGGAACCCCATTGAAGGGGAGCGCTACCTGTCCTTCCTGAGGTTTGCCGTCTTCGTGAACAGTGAGTCCCGTGTGTTCGATGCCTTTCAGACCTACGATGGCACGGTTGTGGGTACATACAAGGAAAAGAAGATCCTTTACACCGCCTCCTATCTATAAATAGGATAGATTCTGTAGGGAGGTGGCAGCTGGTAGAAAAACCTCAGGGAGAATCAGGCTCAACGAGGATCAAAGGAAGCGTCCAATGGACAGAGTACTGAGTTCTAGGACCATTGCAGCAAGAATCTCACTGTGTGGGCTTGGGCTTATCAGCTCTACCTCGTCTCCTGTCAGTGAAAGGGGTGGAGGGTTATTAATATCTTCATCCTACCCATTTCACAGGGTTAAATGCAGAGATGCCTCCAGATTCTTAGACTATTGGATAAATGGATAGATGGATGGATGGATGGATGGATGGATGGATGGATGGATGGATGGATGGATGGTGAATGAATGAATTTTAAAAAATCAAGAATAACTGGATAAGCTATAAAAGATAACTAAACTCCTTGGAGAAACAAATTGCTGTAGCAACCCTAAATCTTCTTCTTAATGCAAGTCACCTCCCATTTATAATAAATTCCATGTCTACACAAAGTTTGTAGTTACCCTCGTAAAATGTGCTGAGTATTGCATGAAATAGGTGGGCTGCTTTCTTGAAAATGTACCTTGTCTCCCAAGATTCTGTTATAATACTGATTCACTTTGTGTTTACAGTATAGTTACGATCTTTCTTCCTCCCCGTTTGGTGTTCCAGGCTAACAAAGCCAGCTGGGCTGGTTAAGTGATTACAAAAAAGAATTGCAGCTAATGAGCAATCAGGATGATTGTTCTAAGTGTGAGAATTTACCTCAAAATATATTGACGTGCTATAATCATTGTATTCCCGTGTACTTGTGTTGTTGTCTCTCTCCACCCCATCCCAAAGTGCTTACCTTCCTACACTGTAATATACTCTATTCTTAATATTGAAATGATTTCCGTTTTCCTGATTTTTCCCTTTTCCTGCTTGGGTCACAGACTTCGAGATGTCTGTGTTTTGTTCTCCTGCATCTCATCCAGCCAGATTCTTGATCGCGTGTATTTTGCTTCTCTCTGTGTGTTCTTCACTATCCCTATCTGTTCATCACCAGCACTGCTAAACTCCGTTTTCTTTTAGACTAGTTTCAGTCTAATAATCTCTTCTACTTCCTATCCAAGTGATCACACGCCCAGAATTAATGCAGAGTTACTGTGGTAATAAGAGAATTTTTAAGTGGAGTTTAAAGATTCATAAAGCTCACCAAATTATGTAAATAAGACCAATTCATTCGTGTTGGCCACCTTGGCAGTCAAGATCAAGAGCTTTATTGACTCATTTAGTGGGACTGTTTGCATTGATTAAGAAGGTGAAGGAATGCACTGATATACTCCTATCCGGATTGCTCTCCTGGCTACATGTGACCACACTGAACTAAACTCCAGACCAAAACGTTCAGCTCTAGCCGGTTTGGCTCGGCGGTTAGAGTGTTGGCCTGTGGACTGAAGGGTCGTGGGTTTGATTCCTGGTCAAGGGCATGTACCTGGGTTGCAAGTTCCATCCCCGGCCCCAGTTGGGGTCATGCAGGAGGCAACCAATCAATGTGTCTCTCACACATCAATGTTTCTCTCTCTCCCCGCACCTTTCCTTACACTCTATCTAAAAATTAATGGAAAAATATCCTCCGGTGAGGATTAACAACAACAAAAAATGTTTAGTCTGTCCCTTTGCTATTAGGTTGCTCTATGCCCGTTTAACATAGTCTGGGCAGTGCCATTTCATAATGCCACTAGCTCTAGCCAGCTGGTCACTCAGGAGGATACCTGCATTTTGGTTTCAGGCTTATTGTGTCTCTGTAACCTAAAGACACATTTGGCTTGGGCAAAGGATGTTGGCTTCTGCTTTCAAAGAATTGACAGCCCAGTAAGGGGAGTGCGTGTAGGCAGAGGACACTGTAATATGCGGAGTAAGCAGAGACAGAGAGCTGGTGGGCTTCATGAGGGGTACCTCGCATCCTGCTGAGAGGATCAGAAAAGGCCTGATGGAGGAGGTGACGACAGCGATGAGATGTAAAGGATCAAAGTTCCAGACACAGAGATGTAGGAGAGGTGCTCCTCTTGGGGAAGAACATCAGTAGTGGCCGAAGGCTGAAGCATGCTGTGCTCAGGAGACACAGTGACCTGTTGGCCTAGCACAGGCGGGGAACGTCCGGCCCACAGGCCACATAAGGCCCCCGAAATCAACACCAGCTAACATCACACGCCTCACCACATTAGCCTGACTAAATACAGCAGGCTACTTTTTAAGCTGATAATTGTGTATGGCCTGCAAATGATGTTATAAACACCCAAATGGCCTTTGGCAGAAAGAAGATTCCCCACCCCTAGTAGAGGATAGGTAGGTACATGGATGACTCTAGTAAAAGATGAGGTTAAAGGTGGGTAGGCAGCTACACTGGAGAAAACCTAAGTGCCAACTTGGACCGTTTTGAAGAGAGGCTGATGGGAACCACTGGGAGCTTCTGTGCCCAGGTTAGGATGACACGTTTCTGAATTATAATGGTGGTGGTAGGAATGGAACGTTGAGCGTTCATTTAAAATAACGTACAGAGACGGAATTTATAGAAGTGGGTGGTGGCGATGATTATGGTGGCTGGGCCTGGATATGTGTAGGGAAAGAAACAGAAGTCACATTGAAGCTTAGCAATTTATGGGTAGGGTGAAAGAAATAAGGGTGTGAGAAGAAGAAAATGGTTTGAGATGGGCAATAACGAGCTTGATTTGTTTCAGGCCATGTTGATTTTGCAGTGTGTGGCCCCCCCAAATAGTGATGCCCCCAGTTGGGATTGCAAGATAGAGATCAATCAATCAAAGTCTGGGACGGACTAGACATGCAGATCATCTGTGGTTGAAATAGTGGGAGTAGACTGTCACCGGGAGGAGCGTGACAAAGAGAGATGAAGAGGATGAGAAAGAAAGAGCTGGAACCTTGCTGAACACCTAGAGAATGAGGGTGATTGGCTCACATGAGCAGAGCCAAGTGGAGGAGCTGGAGAATGGAGCGCCCTGGGTCCAAATGTAGCTCTGTTGCTTACTAGCTTTGTGAGTTTAGGCAAGTTATTAAAACTTTCCTAGCCCCAGTTGTTTTTGTTTTTTTTTATACACTATATAAAATAGAGATAATAATGGTATATATCTCACACAGTTGTTGCGAGGCTTAAATGACAGCATAAACTTAGATGAGCCCAGTGCCAGCAACATAGCCTGCAGTCGTGGTAGTTGTCATTGTCGTTCATAATTCTTACGAGAGTATTAGGGCATTTGAAATGGGAAGACTCTAATAAATAGATCCCTAGAGATCTCAGAGCCTTTTACAAGTCTTTATGTCCAAGAGGTAATTGAAAAGGACTTCCTGGCCACTTTCGTTGCCTCCACTGAGCAGTGAAAGATAAAGGTGTTATGGGTGATCATGGTAGATGATGGGGTGGTCATGGTGGTTGATGATGGTGGGTGTAGGAGTGTGGGGGTAGTGGATGGTGATGGTGGGTAATGATGGGTGGTGATGGTGGAAATGGTGACTGATGGGGGGGTGACAGTGGGTGGTGGCTACCGAAGATATTGATGGTGGGACATGATGGTTGAATACTGGTCATAGCACGTTTTTTGGGGTGATTGAGGTGGGTGGTAGTTAGTGATGGTGTGGTGATTGTGGGTTGTGGGTAGTGATAAACGATGGTGCAATATGATAGCTGGGTGGGAGATGGTCACAGTGGGTTGTTGAGGTAACTGTGACGGGGGCAGTGAGTGATAATGGAGTTGGTGATAGTGGGTCATGAGGATGGTGGTGGTAATAACAGCTTACACTTACTGTGCATTAATCATATGCCAGGCACCGTTCCAGGTACTGCTTCTAAGTGTATTAACTTACCTAATACAAAAATCCATTGAGATAGATTTATCTTCCCTATTTTATAGAGAAAACACCTTGCCCAGAATCACACAGCTCATAGGGTTTGAACCGAGGAAGTCTGGCTCTCGGGGGCCAAACATTAGTCACATCATGATGCAGTATTGTTTTGGTGGCACTGTCTCCCTAATGGACAAGGAGAAACAGTATTTTTTCCTTTGAGCTTGTCCAAAAACTGTGGCATTATTAAATTACTGTTTGGTGCTAATGCTTTTTTAAACACACTTTAAAAAGCCAAATCAAAAGCTCTGGCTCTATCAAAGTAACCGAATTGGAAATTTATTTCTAACATTATTTTGCTAGCCTTTCTTAATGTTTGCATTAAATCCTCTTAAACAAGATTTGTCTTTAAAAGAACTTCTGAAAGTATATAATTTTCTCTACTTTATTTTTATCAGCTTGCCGGAAGCCTTGGGGTGTGTTTAACTCGGAGAGTAATGAAGTTCTATTTACTCGGCAGTTACAAATTCTATAATCAGTCTAGACACAGATATGTCTGGGTGTCTGATTAATCCCTTCCTGATGTCGATTCCAAGAAGTAAAAGATGTCTTACCAATCCACATGAAGAAGGGAAGAGTTCTTCTGTGCTTCCTTTGAGTACTTGGAGTATTTCGTGGTATCTTCCCCAGGCTAAAAACTTGGCTGTGAAAAACACAGTGTCTCCTTGCTTTGCTGAATTTCTCTGGGCGTATTTATCATCAGTGGCCATATTTGCACACCCCTCACATGACATGTGAAGATTGTGTGAGAATCTGAGACATGCTCTAGAAGTCCGACCTTGATGTCAGCTAAAATGACAGCAGGAAAAAGAGCAAACCTAAGTTGAATTATCGGAAACATATATGGAATAATTACTAAAAGTTCTGTTATCAACCATTCCTGCGTACACAGTGACACACATGTGACTGTCGGCATGCCAGCAATGATGGCTCTTGTTGGAAGCTGGTAGAGTGGATCTAGGGATGCCTGGAGAGAAGGCAAGTATTGAATAACATCTTGAAGAAAGAAATGGACACAATTGAACAGGGTAGTGTGAGGAGAGCCTACTGGTGGGCCTTTGAGCTGGGAGACATAAATCTTTTAGGATATATCAACTGTATCTCAATGAAGCTGGAAAATTGCTTTTAGGATTCAGAGTACAAAGTAGCACGTTAGCTTTGAAGGGCATAGTTGGTATAAATGCGCAGAAGAATCAGCTGCTTCGTTTGTGCTCGTGTGTTCATGTTTTTAGGGTCAGAGAGGCTATAATAACCATTTGTCAGGATGATTGGTACTGCAGACTGGGGATGGTTAGGATTAAAATATAAGATGTTGCCCTGGCTGGTTTGGCTCAGCGGTTAGAGCGTCGGCCTGTGGTCCAGAGAGACCCGGGTTCAGTTCCTGCTAGGAGCACGTACCTCGGCTGCAGTTTGTCCCCGGCCCCGGTTGGTCGTGCGGGAGGCAGCCACTCGATGTGTCCCTTTCACGTCGATGTTTCTCTCTCTCTCTCTCTTCCTCTCTCTCCCTCCCACTCTATCCGAACAAAAAATGTAAAAATATTCTCAGGTGAGGATAAATATATATAAAAGATGTTGTTCTTGTTCTCAAATTTACAATTGGAAAGATTCAGCAGACTTTCAAAAGAATTAACCAGTGGTAAAAGATTTAAATAACAGTGAGAGACAATTATGAATGACATTGTGGTACTCAGGAGACACTGCAGGCTAGGGTGGCAGAGAAGGCAGGATGGGAAAGACAGGTGAGGTTACACCTTCTCCCCAATTATAAGTCGTGTGCCGTCTCGTCCTCCCCACCCCCTCGTTCTCCCACTGGACCTCCTGAATCTCTGTGCCTGACAAGATGAAGGACATCCGTCACTGAGGTCAGGTGAAAGTTTACAGAGACAAAGGCAAGGAAGTGTAACTCCAGCTGTAAAATCTCAAGAAGTCAGAACAACACAAGTGAAAGAGAACAAGTGACTCAAGGAAGCCAATGGCAAAGCCCAGAGCACCCACATCAGGAAGTCTGCACCTGGGTGAAGGATGGCTGGCCCTGCTCTCTCCACGCTCAGGGAATCGCTCAGTTCTTCCCCGCAGCTCCCTGGGGGTCCCCGCGGCAGGGCTGGCTGAGCAGCTTGGCCGTGGGCTCGGGCGTCCAGAACCCATACGTACATATGAATTCCTTATCAGTCGTTTTTTTGATAAGAATGAGGTCTCATACCTAAATTAAATTGTGGATTTGAGCTGAAATAGTAAAACAGGGCAAAAACTGCGTTATCAACCCCAGTCACACAAAATGGCAGTACTATTGGCCTGGTGCTCATAAATGGATTTTCAGCAGCTCGGTGAGAATGCCCGTATTTAACAGGTAGATACCACTTTATCAGCGCGTGCCTCAGTTGTGATTCCAGGCTTCAGTATCACCCAAGCTTTATTTCATATATTTCATGAAAAGCCCATAGGGACCCCAAATCCTAGACACATGGGCAAAATTGTGGCATGATACTGGGATTAAATACTGGTCTCCATAATTCTTGGGTTACTGTGCCAGTCCACCAGCAAGATTTTCATTGAGTCCCTTGGCTTCAAATTCCACATATAAGTGGATCATCCCCCAAAAGTACGTTTCCACTCTTTTCCTCTTCCCTGAGCCCCAGACGTGTGTATCCAGTGGGCTTCTTGGTATTTCCACTTGGCAGTTGAACAAGCATCTCACGTTCTGTACATCGTATAGCTGAGTTTATAATTATCTGCCCACACCTGTTCTCCTAGATTCCCCATTTCTCTTACTAACTTTGCAGATATTCAACTCAAATCTTAGGAGGCATCCTTCCTTCAACTTTTTCCCTTTTCCCCATGTTCCATCCATCAAGAATCCCGTTGATTCAGTGTCTAAAAGATATCTGAACCCACCGACCTCTGTCCCTCTCCGCTGGCCGCATCGTGCCCCGGGCATCATTGTCTCCCACCAGGACCACCGCAGAGGCACAAGGACGGTTTCCCTGCTCCTGCTCTCGCCCCTGTATCGGTCGGCCTCTGCTGCACAGCAGGTCACTTCAGGTCTCGCTGACACAGAGTGTGAAGCGCGTATCTTTTGCCCACGTTTCTGCAGGTGGGCTGGGAGCGCTGCGGCAGGTCCATGCACCTGCGGAGGTGGCCCCGCTCCACTCGTCTCGTTCTGCTGTGCAGGCTTAACTGTCTTCTTCACTACTTGCCCCCGTGCCCGGATCAGTGACTGGCATGTAGCCAAGCTCGGTGTGCAAACAACCCCTGGTTTTCTCTGATCTGCCACAGGAATGTATCGACACATCTTCAGCTCCCTTCCCCGGCACTAAGGGGGTGATTTTATGTCTTAACTACTTTCACTAACTTTTTTATACAAGTTTTCCACCACCATAATAAAGTGGGCACTTACCAAAAAAAAGGTATGGGGTCCTGGCCATCACCTCTGCCTTGTGAGTCTCTAAATTAACTAAAGGAGTCCAGCCGGTGTGGCTCAGTGGTTGAGCGGTGACCCATGCACCAAGAGGTCGCCAGTTCGATTCCCAGTCAGGGCACATGCCCAGGTTGTGGGCCTAATCCCCAGTAGGGGGGCATGCAGGAGGCAGCCAGTCAATGTTCTCTCTCATCAATGTTTCTATCTCTCTCTCCCTCTCCCTTCCTCTCTCTCTAAAATCAATAAAGGAACAGAAAAGAAAATTAACTAAAGGAGAGTGTCCTGGACGCGTTCATGCTGAGCCCCTGTGCTCTCTCCCCCATTGCCTGGGGACTTGACTGAGGATATGTTCGCTTGCTTAGGACTAACTGGAATCTGAGAAATCAGGCTCTTGTCAGCAGAGGCTACTAATTGGTCTGGCAATGCCATGATACACAGTCACCCTCAGCTTTCCATCCAATCATTTCAAGCCTCCATCTTGAGTCTCAATGGAGTCTCTTCATTTATTCGAAAAATAGTGCCAGATGTTAACAAGATGCTTGAACATACGGAGATAGAGAATTCAGACATAATGCCTGAATTTATTAAATGTACAGTCTAGTGAGGAAAACTAATGCAAACAGATACAAACAATTAATTAATTACACTTGTGTTCAACACTTCAAGGAAGAGGATAGGGTGTTTGAGACAACCAGGTCCTCTGGGGTTTCCAAGTTGAAGTTTGTTTTGAAGGATGAAATGGAGTTACCCAGGTCAGGAGTTTATGTCAAGGGAATGAGAAGAGAAAGGACATCCCAGGTGAAGGACCTTGAAACATGGGCCACAGTGAGAACACAGAGAGTAAGGAAAGCCATGGGCTGAAGGCACAGTCCCTGCGTCCCTGCGTCCCTGCGACTCCACTGTCCCTGTGGGGAGAACAGATTGCTTCAGGGTGAAATGGGCGGTCACTCCATTTCCACCAGCGTCTCAGGAAAGTGGAAAAGAAGGTGACAACGTGAAGACAGTGTTGAGAGCCTTTGACGACACTCACTGTGAACATCCACACTGTTATGAAGTTCTATTCATTTTGGAACTCAAACAAAAGCATTGTTGTAAGTCCTTGGGCTAAACTAATTTACCGCAGATTTCTCTCTCCTTTGAAAGTGCCCTCGGGGTCAATATTCATCTTCCCTTCAGTGGGTTTAGCTGGCAGTCCAGCCTGCTGAGCTCCAGGTAATTAAGAAGAGAATGTTCTCTCTCTCCTCTAATCATGCCACGCTCCGTACCTTGCGGAGCCTTTGGAAATTCTTTTCCATGGTCCCTTCTCTCATGAGCAGCGGTAGTTGCACTGCAGTTCCTTCCTCCCGCAGGCTGCCCTCTGCATCCCGCACCATTCAGTCATCAAGGAATGGCTTTCTGGGTCAGTTGGTAGAGCCAGCCTAATTAGCTTAGATCTGAACCTGAGATCGGATAAAATGAGGCTAATGGGGCAAGTGCATTTCAATAGCAAGCTCAGTACCGAGCTCATAGTCTGGTTTTTCAATTCCTGTTGCATGTTGTGGCCCATGTCCCGTGAAACTTCGTGATGCTGGTGCCTGTGAGAAGAGCTCAGCTGAATTCAGCACGTTGGTAAAGAAGGGCTGACCCACAGGCGTTCCATCCTGACAACTAAAAGAATCAGAGTACAGCCACATGTGGCTGGTGGTAAACATAATGGACAGTGTAGCTCTCGAACCACACTGGGAATATAAAATATGGTTTGCTTGTATGGTTTAATATACTGAGTGTTAAAGCAGTTTGCGCAAATAAAATATCTGAAATGAAATTTCTCTTAACAGAATATGCAATTTTTGAAGGCAAGAATTTTATCTCATTTAGCATCATCTTACATATAACAGCTATTTGAAAACATTATACAGTTACACTGAATGGAGATCCCAACTGTTCAAATATAAAGACTTTCGTGTCTCTTGTTTTCTTTCCAGTTTAAGAATAGCCGGTAAAACTAAAAACCAGACAACTACCATTAACGTAGAACAAAACCAAAAAACACGTGTTATCTGGACTGCATCAATAAGCAGCGACCTCAAGGCTTTACTTTCAGAAAAGGAACCAAGGGAAGAAGGTTCCTGCATGCGTCCCACATCTCCACCTCTGCTCATGCTACTTTCTTTACCAAAAGCTCAACTCTTAGCCCAGTCCAGCTTAATCTGCCCCAATTCTGTATGTACTACAATGTCTAGTTCACATACCCCTCCTGTGAGAGGCATTCGCCTTGACAAAAAAGGATGGGATCTGTCTTACCTACAGAGTCCCCTGCTTTGTTCTGTAGACGCTTGTCAAGTTCGTTAAATACAGTTGACATTAGTCACATAGAATCTGATGTCTCACTTTTCTGAACTACCACCAATATCTGCAGGCTATTTCTTGACTTGGTGTATTTCCAGACCTAGAGAATATCTTTCATACGAAACAGAGGAAACCAGAAACAAGAGGAGTCAGACACTGCGTCACGAAAACCATGCCACTGAGTGACAGGAGAGACATGCTCTGCGGAATCCCAAGCTTCATCGCCAGAACAAGTCCCTGGAGACATTCTGTTGTCTTGTGACATCTGAAAATACCTTCAGGTCCTAAGCATATACTGCTTTCTTGTGATCCAGCCACAAGCAGTAACAGCACCATCACCATTTTTATTTCTGAATCCAAGACACGTGCATCGGCCTAAAGTAGCTGACAACAAAAGTCTTCACGACTCTTGGCAGCAGTGAAGCCATTTTATGAGCCTTAAAGACATTGAAGTCATTCAAGTCCCCGAAAATGGTTATAAGAAGAAAAAAATTCTGAGTGCAGACGTTCGTGGACTTGTCTTCTGTTGTTTTAAGTCGAGAAAAAAAAAAAAAAAGACAAGAAATAAAATTAACTATATATCCTCAAAAAAATAAAAATAAAAAAATAAAAGAATCAGAGTACAATGTTTAAATAAGCTGATTAAAAGGGGGATTTTTGCCTCCAATTTTAACACTGAAAATTTCAGTTTTCGCTTCATTATTCTTAAAATGAAAAATGACAACTGGGAGGGTAGATGTATGTGCTACTTGATACGTTTAGGGGCCAAAAACATTGGAAGGTAGTGAACTATGAGTTTCCCTATGACTAAGAATATTTGCTTTCAAATATGTTGAGTGTCCTGCTGCTTTTTCCTTTACCTATCCCTCCTGTGATGAAACTCTATCAGATATAGATGTTAGTTTTAACTAATAGGAAAGCATGGTCTTGGGACTTAGCATCATCACTTCATCTGAGCTTTTCTACAACTTGCCCAGTGCCACTCGATCTCTCCTTGGTTTCTCCTTCATTGGTTCTTTCCACTGTACCATTATTGTGATTATTTTACCCTTTTAGCATCTCCTGAGAGCTGGAGAGCTGGGTTCTGGTTTGATAAAAACAAATTCTTTTTTCCATATTATACTTGAAGAAAAACTTCTTTACCAAAAATCGAGCCTCCTCTTTAAGGATTGAACTGTAATGCAGTGAATGCATACTGGGGGACTGCATAAAATCAGCTTAATGAAAATTGTTCTGAGTCAAGTTACACAGTTCTAAAACTTAAAGAGGTATATATTTACAATCTTGGGTTTATTAAAATTTTTATTTATTTTTAGAGAGAGAGGAAGGGAGAGGGAGAGAGAGAGAGAAACATTGATGTGAGAGCAAAGCATCCATCGTTTGCCTCCTGCACGCCCCCTACCAGGGATCAAACCCACAACCAAGGCATGTGCCCTGACTGGGAATGGAACCTTTGTTTGTTTGTTTGTTTTTAAAGTTTTTGTGTTGTTTGGGGCTGTGAGACCCATCGAATGTGTTCAAGTATAAGTTGGTGTGGGAGATGAGCACAAGTTAATTTCACGCATTTGGACAGCAAGCTCCGCCCCTCTGAGCATGACGGGAGAAATCTCTGCACACGGGTTAGACTAATAGACTCACTCTAAAGCCAGAAGAGGCGTGAGTATCTCAACAGAGCAAATGAGACCCAGTGAGATTGTGCAGTGTGCATACTCTCAGTGATTTGCTAAAAAGCTGGACTGAAAAGACAGGTTTTCTGGGTTCCCATTCTAATGTGAACTCACCACACTTCTAAGTAGATTCATTAAAAAGTTTATTAAACAGAACTTAAACTTCTCTGATGCTTTTAAAATGTGTATATAAATGTTTCAGTGCCCCTCCCTCCAAAAGATGGGACCTGATTCTCCTCCTGTGGAGTGTGAACTGGACACAGAGAATGACCTCTAATGAATAGGGCATGGCGGAGTGATGATATATGACAAAGCTTTGGGAGGCCTTGCGGCTTCTGCCTTGCTGCCTCTCTTGGACCATTTGCTCTGGGAATCCAGCTGTCATGCCATGAGAACACTCAAGCAGCCCCGTGGAGCAGTACACAGGGTGAGGAGCTGAGACCTCCTGCCCACACCCACGTGTGAGCGCGGGGCAGCTGGTCCTCCACGTCCAGTCAGGCCTTCGGAAGGCTGCAGCTCTGGCCAGCGTCTCGGCTGCAGTCTCGCAGATCTCAAGCCAGCACCAGCTCACTTAGTCGCTCCAGTATTCCTGACCTACAGGAACTGTAAGATAATGAATACTGTTGGTTTAGCCTGCTAAGACTTGAGATCATTTTTATGCAAGAATGAATATTCTATACAACAGCATTTCCAGGTGCAACCTTGATCATAGAGCTCAATCCTCCAAGAAATATCTTAGGATTTTGCAAGAGTTTTTCTTCAGGCTTCATCCAGTGTACAATATCAGAAAGTCTTATCTTTGAGTTTTGGCCAGGAGATAAATTTTCAGACACAAATTTGGATTTTTATCTGAGACAGAAAGTGTGTTTTATGAAGTTGTTTGAACAGATGTTAAACTGCTCTTGACTCTACGCATGGGCTCTGAGGGGCCTTGGCTGTCCCTTTCTACTTGTGACAGGTCCACGGCGTAATCACTTCTTCGGGAAATGAGACCCTGTCTTCGTGGATTATGTTCTTGCAAAGCAAAATACCAGCAGAATATACTTCTCCAACCTTTAGCTTCCCACAGAGCTATTTCAAGTACAACCAAGGCAACCTTACCAAGTAGATTTATATCATGGAGAAACGATTTCGGGAATGCTCTGGGGTCCATCCACACAAACCTGGTTGTTCTGAGGTAGGTGTTAGACTGTGAGACTACAGCCCAGGAACTGAGATGTCACTTCTCCACAGGTTAATTGAGGCATGTCAGCTTGGGTTACCATTTTATCTCCGCTCAAAGAAGGAAGAAAATACCTTTTAGGTGTCCCTCATAGAGTCAGCAAATAGATACAGTTATTTTAGCCCTGGCCAGTGTGGCTTAGTTGGTTGAGCAACGTCCCATGCACCAAGAGGTCACTGGTTTGATTCCCGGTCAGGGTCGATCCTCAGTAGGGGGCATGCAGAAGGCAGCCGATCAACGTTTCTCTCTCTCATCAATGTTTCTCTCTCCCTCCCTTCCTCTCTCTCTAAAAAAAAAAAAATCAATCAAAACATATTTAAAGTTCTTTTATTATCTAAGTCACCTGTGAATTAATCAGCAATTGGTGGCAGGCTCCATACTGTATTTCTTGCCCTCTGTGGACCTAAAGATAGTGAAATAATCTGAAGAGCACAAAATCCTGAACTCAAAAGTAGGATTCTGTTCTGCACTGGTTAATCGTAAGACTTCCTCTAAACAGATGCTGACCTAAGGTATCAAAGCTCACCTTTCTTTCCAGCAGTGTTACCTCCTGATCTTAACAGTGAGTGGCAAGCTCCGTCAACTGCTATTCTCCCAGCCTCGTCAGTTAGAAATAAATTCTGGGGTTGTCCTTTCCAATGAGAAGGAAATAATGCCTCTATTCCTTAGGTGAAAGTGTGGAAGAAAATGCCAGCGTCGTGGTCAAGCTGCTCATCAGACGCCCAGAGTGCTTCGGCCCCGCCCTGCGGGGCGAAGGAGGAAACGGGCTCTTGGCAGCCATGCAGGGTGCCATCAAGATCTCTGAGAACCCGGCCCTCGACCTCCCCTCCCAGGGCTACAAGAGAGAAGCGTAAGTGAATGGAATTGCCTTCTGAGACGGATACAGTCGGTGAACTCCCAAATATCGTCAATACATGAATCATTAAAGACGTGTCAGTAACTCCCCCCTGGTAGAGAAAGCACAGGCTCTTGACAGGTGTGGTGCAAACATTTTAGATCACTTTGTCAAGCATGTTGCTGTCTTCGCTCTCCCAGGAAGCCCAGCGATCAATATCACCTTCGCCCACTTCCATTTTTCTTACTCTACTCAGACCAATTGCCTAAGCGAGGAGTCTGGCCATCTCTTCTAGCCACCACAGGGGGAGGCTGTGCAGAGGCTAACAGGCCTGGACTGACAAGGTTACGGTCATGGTCTAACTTCAGACTGTCCCTAGACTGTCCCCTTCAGTATTTACAACCTTCATGTCTCATCTCGTACCTCGCTTTTAACACTTCCTCTTCGGAAAGTATTTTGATTGGATTCCTTAGGTAAAAAGAGAACTGCAGAGTGTGAAAAATGACAGCATCACTAATCTTGGTCTTTGAAGGTTAAGGAAATGGTTGGTGTGCTGGCGGATTGCCTTGTGACTTTCCTTTCATTATGTCTTATGACCGTTTCCCTTTCCTCAATCATGGCCTCTAGATTAGACCCCAGAATCTAGAGAATGGGCAGAACTCAGCAGAAATAACTCTCCACCTGGTTGGATTTTTTTTGGTCATTTGTTCTGGCAGGTGAACTAGAAAGAACTAGTAGAACTAGAAAGAAACTGAAACATAAGCTGTTCCAGCTTCCTCGTGTAACATGAGAAAAACTTGAGGCCCAGGGTGATATAGCTTGTTAGCCACATCGC
The DNA here is from genome assembly GCA_030848825.1 of Tadarida brasiliensis. NCBI lineage: Eukaryota > Metazoa > Chordata > Mammalia > Chiroptera > Molossidae > Tadarida > Tadarida brasiliensis. Next base: position 169,203,556 of record CM061257.1, on the reverse strand, counting down.
CAGAACGTGAATGGAGCACCTCCAGACTCCTTGTCCAATGAGCTTTCCATGTCTAGTCAGGAAGGAAATGGGAATGAATGGCTGGTAGGAACTATGGGGACTGTGGTGCCTCTTCATGAATGTGTGTGGTCTGTATAATCAGCTGATGTCAGGGACCCTAGGAGTGCCATGGACAAGTGTTTGAACTCAGTGACTAAAACCACCTGGTTGACTGCTGGAGGGAGGAGAGGTGTCCAGGGGAAAGGGTGCATGATGCCCAGGACAAGCAGAGTATTTCCAGATGGAGCAGCTCATGTCTGCTAACATGCCCATACCTGCCAGGCTTCCTCACGCCCCCTTGTGCTGATTCTTTCTCAGCAGTGCAGAAGACAGTGAAAACGAAGACGAGATCGTGCACATGGGCAATGCCATCATGTCATTTTATTCAGCTCTTATAGATCTCCTGGGCCGCTGTGCTCCTGAGATGCACGTAAGTAACTGAGTTCTCAGAGAGCAACTTCGAGGGGCTTGGTCCAAGAGCAAAGTAGGTTTCCTGCATGTAATCTCTTCTTCTGTCTCGAGCATTTGCAGACGTGCCTTTCTTTCAGTTCCTTTTAGCTAACGTGAAAAGTAGTTTCCATCTCTGGTACCTGATTCTGCAGCTTTCTAAGGCATGTGTGTATGTTACAAGCATGTGTGTTAGAGTCGGCTCTGACTCCTGGTGACCCTATGAACGAGTGCTGTCCACAGTGTCCTGTCCTCCACAGCCCTGCTCCGCCCCTGCAGATCATGCCTGTGCTTCTTTCATGGAGTCAGCCCATCTCATAGTTGGTCTTCCTCCTTTCCTGCTGCCTTCTATTGTCCCCATTGTTGTCTTTTCCATAGAACCCTGCCTTCTCATGATGTGCTCCAGGTGGGACTAAGGAGTGACTCCTGGGCAAATCCCTGTGTTGTGTGATTTCTCTGTGGCACTAGCTGGGTGTGTCCTCCCCATATCCTGTTTCAGAGGGCCCCCCCCCAAATTATGTGCCATATGCCTCAATTTGGTCAAAATGTTATCAACTTGATTCATATTTTATGATTTCCTTTTTTAATTACAGTTTACATTCAATATTATTTTGGGCTAGTTTCAGGTGTACAGCATAGTGGTCAGACTATCATATATTATACTTTACAAGGTGGGCCCGCCAATGTTCCAAGTACCCACCTGGCACTGTACATAGTTATTACAATATTATTGACTATATTCCCTATGCTGTACTTGACATCCCCATGACTACTTTGTAACTACCCATCTGTGCTTCTCAATCCCTTCACCTTTTTCACCCAGCCCCCAGGCCCCCTCCCCTCTGGCAACCGTCAGTCTAGTCTCTGTATCTGTGACTCTGTTTCTATTTTCCAACTTGATTCATGACTGTGGCCATCAGTCTACTCCACATGGAAAATCTTTTTTCGTGATATCCATGGTGTTACACACCAGGAAAGCAGTCTCTTCCCATGTTTCGTGTTTATTCCCCAGAGGTAAGCTTTACAGATGTGCCAAAAAGGACGGTTCTATTTTTATAGGATGTCTTCTCCGGCGTTCAATTTTTACCTTAAAAGTTATGGTCTTTTTCTTCCCTTTTTTTTGTTTTTTACCTCTGCTGGGGGCTGAGAGAAAGTGAGCTTATTTTATATAAGGTCTCACATCATAAGTGAGAGAGGAAATAACTGCTTTTTATATGACAACAGGAAAGATATCCTTTTAAATTACAAAATTTAAAAAAAAACACAAAACTTGGCAATTCTTTGAAAGAGCTGCTTGATGTGCTCAGTCAGGGCCCTGGCGCCTGCCTGCCCCTCTGCCGTGCTCACGCACCTGCCGAAAGTACACGCAGTGAAGAGGAGGTTCGTGGAAACAGCTGGACCTGGTAGCGATGAGATTGTGTGTTTGGTCCCTGCCAAGTGGATGTGTTATACTTTTACTGCTTGTGAAAAGCAGAGCCCGTTAAAGCAGTGGCTTTCCAACTTTTTGACCACAACGGTTGGTTTTGACCACAGTAAGAGATGTCATTTACATTGCCACCTAGTGTACATATATTCCAGAAACAAAATGTATCCTTACTACAGATATTGCTCTCTGGTTTTTTTCCATTCTATAGTAATCATTTCATGGTCTTTAGTGCCGGTCACAACCCACTAACTTGCTTTTACAACCCCTAATTGGCCATGGCCTGTCGTTCAGGATGCTGCGTTAAAGCGTCCGCTCGTGCCTTTCTCCCAGGATGCCGTGGGTCTTGCCTAATACCCAGTCTAGCCTGCTTGCAAATCCATCAACACGTGTTCAGGGAAACTATTCGAACATGGAAGAACCTAGATCAAAAGTACTGTGGTTAGAAGAAAGTCTAAATCTTGATAAGGGAGGCTGATCAGAATCCTTAGAATTCTAGTTACTACTGTGATAAACCAGCCTTACCCACATGGGCTTATCTTTTTTCTGTTGTTCTTAATCCTCACCAGAGGATATTTTTCCATTGATTCTCAGATAGAGTGGAAGGAGAGGAGGAAGGGAAAAAGAGAGAGACAGAAATATTGATGTGAGAGAGATACATCGATTGGTTGCCTCCCACACAACCCCGATCAGGGCCAGGCATTGAACCTGCAACCCAGGTACATGCCCTTGACCACCAATTGAACCTGTGACCCCTTGGTCCGAGGGCCAGTGCTCTAACTGCTGAGCCAAACTGGCCGGGGCTGGGCTCATCTTTTTATTTCTGTGCCTTAAACAAACAAAGGACACTTGAAAGGAAGCCAGGGAAATACTAGGGTGTTCCACAGTCTTCGGGGTGGGGATATCAGTTGCCCTGCTCACCTGTCATCACTTCAGAAAGCAAATTACACAGTTTGCTTATTCTCAGGGGGACAGCAGCATGGGATGGCTAAGCCATCAGAGCCCCCTCTGGGAAGGAGTGCCTTCCTTCTTTCCTTCCTGCCCCTCTAGTCTGACACCACACACACACACACACACACACACACAGATCCCCTGCCCTGGGCCCCTGCTCTGTGAGTGGTAGGAGAGGAGATGCCATCATCACTGGCAGCTGCCCCCCTACCCACAGGAATGAGGTGGCAGGCAGGCGGAGTACACAGGCGTGCTTTCCCTGGGGCCTCTGCGCGTCATATGCCAGCATGCCCTGCAGCTGGCCCGGGGCCCATTCGCTCCTGGGCTCGTGGCAGTCCAGCTCTCTGCCCAGAGCATGCTTGTTGCCCCTACGTGCTGGAGGTTGTGCACCTGAACACGCTGGCTGGCCCGCTCGTGGCTGTATGGATCCTGTCATCCACCCCAGAGTAACTCCACTGCGATTCTCAGCGTCTCTAGGACATTCTCTACACCCTCCTTGCCTACCTCCAGTCCCAGCATTAATCATCTCTTTAGGAAACTAAAATTCATAAGTCTTTCTACACTTAGCAGCATTCCAGAGTCTGGAGTTGTGGTCACATGGTCAACACTTGTGTCATGGCCGCTGGCGCTCGCTGTGTGGCAGGCGCCCTGAGAACCACCAGCGGGGCCCACGTTTACCGTGACACTTGATACCACTGTGGTGACAGCAAAGGAGCCAAGTGACCCCTTGGTCAGTTACTCCCTCAGTAGCACCTCTTCTAGAAAATCAAGAGAAAGCCCCTCTCTTTCCCTGTGGTCATAAGCATCTGTGGCCATTAGGGCAACGTAGAAGTGTATCCAGCCCTTAAAGAGAACACTTTCACCGCCAGAGGTTTGGGGGGTGGGGTGGGACCGGGCTGTGGGAACTGCCTGTATCTTACTCTCCAACCCTGCATTGCAGCTTATCCAGACAGGAAAAGGGGAAGCCATCCGGATCCGGTCAATCCTACGCTCCCTGGTCCCCACCGAGGACCTGGTTGGGACCATCAGCATCCCCTTGAAGCTGCCCTCCCTGAACAAAGGTAAGAGAAGCCGCTGAGTGCTGAGTGCTGCCAAGGCCCACGGGGCCGCCCTCTCAGGGTCAGACTCCCTCGGCCGGCACGGTCCCGCCGCGCCCACTGGCGGGCAGGCGGCACGGGGAAGGGCCTGCTCTTTTTCGGGTGATGAGTTCTCCCGGCTCCAGCTGGCTGCTCTCACCTCTGCTCCCCAGTGTCAGAGACTCCTGGACCCTACGTCCTACAGATACGCACAGTCCAGACCTCACAGTCCTCCCAACACTCAAACCCTCTGGCAGGAGGCTGATGGAATGGGACCGATGAAAGCTCTCACCGTGGCCCTCCTGCCTCTGTCACGGGGGCCACAACAGGGCCTGACACAGGCTCCTTCTGCCACAGTGCTGTGTCCCTCATGGCCATGGAACATGAGCAGGTTTCCCCCAGTGCTGCTTGTGACATTTGGCAGCAATCAATGTTAACTCTGCGAAATGTGTACTGTCCCAGAAGCATTCAGTGTCTCCGCCTCAGGCCACCTGCCCCCAGGCAGCTCCTCCCAGGCAGGTGGGGGAGTGGCAAAGATAGCCTGACTCGGACCGTTCGTGTTTCCCAAACCGGTGTTCTGTGGAGCATTTTTATAGAAGAGATTGATTGGTGTGCAAGTGGTTTGGAGTCAAGTCAGTTTGGGAAATGCTATGGAATGCGTCACGTTTTCCAGCTTTGTTGAGCTATGATGATACATAACATTATGTACGTTGAAGGTATACAATGTGATGATTTGATACATATATATTGTAAAATGTTTAACACAATAAGGTTAATTAACACGTCCTTCACCTCACAAAATCACCTTTTGTTGCTCTTATGGTGAGACCATTTAAGTTCTACTCTCATAGCAACGTCAAGTATACAACAGTATTAACGAGTCACCATGCCGCACACTAGGTCCCCGAACCTACTCATAACTGAACGCTTTTAACTCTTCAACCAACGTCTCCTCCTTTCCCCTCCAACCCCAGTCCTTGGTAGCTATCAGTCTGCTCTCTGCTGCTATCAGTTCAATGTTTTTAGAGTTTACATATGTGACATCACACACTACTTGTCTTTCTCTGTGTGACTTATGTCACTGAGCAGAATGCCCTCAACATCCATCCATACTGTTCCAAATGGCAGGATTTCCTTCTTTTTTATGGCTCAATATTCCACTGTGTGTGTGTGTGTGTGTGTGTGTGTGTGTGTGTGTCACACTTTCTTTATACATTCATCCATCAATGAATACTTAGACTATTTTCATGTCCATGCTGCAATGGACATAGGAGCACAGATATCTCTTCAGGATAATAATTTTATTTCCTTTCATATATGCCCAGCAGTGGGATCATATGGTAGTTCTATGATTAATTTTTACAGGAACCTCCATATCATTTTCCATGGTGGCTGCACTAATTTCATTCCCACCAACAGTCCACAAGGGTTCCCTTTTCTCCACATCCTCGCCAGCACTTGTTACCCTTGTCTTTTTTATAATAGCCATTGTAATAAGTATGAGATGATCTTTCAACATTAAGAATATTAGTTGTGGGTCCGGCCGGTGTGGCTCAGTGGTTGAGCATCGACCATGCACCAAGAGGTCGCCTGTTCAATTCCCGGTCAGGCACATGCCCAAGTTGTGGGCCCGATCCCCAGCGATGTTCTCTCTCATCGATGTTTCTATCTCTATCTTCCTCTCCTTTCCTCTCTCTCTCAAATCAATAAAGGGAAAAAAAAATTTTTTTAAAGAATATTAGTTGTGGGTTTGTTTATATGGCCTTTATTATGTTGAAGTATGTTTCTTCTATACCCAATTTGTTGAGTTTTTATCATGAAAAGATGTTGAATTTTGTCAAATGCTTTTTTATAACTGTTTGTCTGTTTGTCTTTAATCCTCACCCAAGGATATTTTTCTATTTACCTCCAGATAGAGTGGGAGGGAGTGGGAGAGTGAGAGAGAGAAACATCGATGCAAGGAAGGCACATCGACTGGTCGCCTCCCGCACAACCCCAATCAGGGCTGGGGACGAACTGCAACTGAGGTATGTGCCCTTGACTGGAATCAAACCCAGGACTCATTGGTCCGTGGGCCGATGCTCCAACCGCTAAGCCAGACTGGCCAGGGCTTTTATAACTGTTTAAATGATCATATGATTTTTGTCTTTCTATTAATGTGATATATCACATTTATTGATTGTATATATTGAACCATCCTTGCATTCTAGGGATGAATCCCATTTGATCATAGTGCATGATCCTTTTAATGTGCTGTTGAATTTGATATGCTAGTATTTTGATAAGAAATTTTGCATATACAGTTGACCCTTGAACAAGACATGTTTGAACTGCCCAGATCTACTTACACATGTAGTTTTTTTTCAATAAATATATAGTTGGTCCTCTGTATCCATGGGTTTCGTATCCACAGATTCGACCAACCATGGGTCAAGGACAATATTTTTGGTCCACAGTTGGAAATCCGTGGATGGGGAGGGCTGACTATATGCATTGTTATACACCATTTTATGTAAGGGACTTTACGCAGATTTTGGTATACTTAAGTCCCTTAAATCCATGGTGTGGGCAGGCAGTCCTAGAACCAATTCCCTGTGGATAGGACAACTTTAGTTAAGGTTTGAGAGAGTCAAAAGTTGTGTGTGGATTTTCAACTGCATGGGGATATCGGCAGCCCTACTCCTTTCATTGTTCAAAAATCAACTGTATATTCATCAGGAATATTGGCCTGTACTTTTCTTTTCATGTAGTATACTTTTCTGCCTTTGACATCAGGGTAATGCTGGCCTCATAAAATGAGATTGGGTGTGTTCCCTCCTATTCAATTTTTTGGAAGAGTTTGAGAAGAATTGGTATGAATTCTTTAAATATTTGTTGGAATTTACCCATGAAGTCGCCTTTTCATGTTGGGAAGTTTTTGATTACTGTTTTAATTTCCCTACTCATTATTGGTTATTCAGATTTTCCATTTATTCATGATTCTTTCTCTGTAGACTGTATGTTTCTAGGAATTTCTTGATTTCTTCTAGGTTGTCCAATTTGTTGGCATACAGTTATTCATAGTAGTCTCTTATGATCCTTTGTATTTGTGTGGTATCAGTTTAATGTCTCTTCTTTCATGTATAATTTCACTTATTGAATCATCTCTCCTTTTCTCTTGGTGAGTCTAGCTAAAGATTTGTTTATTTTGTTTATCTTTTCAAAAAATCAGCTATTAGTTTTGTTGATCACATTTGTTTTTATATTCTGTATTTCATTTGTTTCTGCTCTGGTCTTTGTTATTTTCCTCTTTGCAGTATTCTTGACCTGACTATACACTTAACTTTACCAGTGTGTTGTATATATTCCTATGTTTTCATGTTATTAATGAGCATCCTTTCATCTCAGCTTGAAGAACTTCTTTCAGCATTTCTTGTAAGGCAGGTCTAGTGGTGATGATTTCCCTCAGCTTTTATTCGTGGGGAAAGTATTTCCCTTGCCTTTATTTCTGAAAAACAACTTTGGGGGTTCAAGTATTCTTGGTTGGCAGTTTTCTCTTTCATCACTTTGAGTGTATCATCCCACTCTGTCCTGGCCTGCAGGCTTGTGCTGATAAATCTGCTCATAGTCTTACAGGGGCTTCCCTTGTATGAGAAATTATTTTTTCTCTTGCTGCTTTTAAAATTATTTCTTTGTCTTTGATTTTAGACAGTTTTATTATAATGTATCTTGGAGAAGATCATTTGGGATTGAGATTTTGGGGTGATCTATTACCTTCATGAACTTGGACATCCATTTATCTCCCCAGATTTGAGAAGTTCTCAGTGATTATTTTTTAAAGCTTTCTAGCTCTTTTCCCTCTCTTCCCCTCTGGGACTCCAGTGATGTGTAGATTGTTTCTCTTGATGGTGTCCCAGTAGCCCCATAGCCTTTCTTCATTCCTTTTTATTTTATTTTTATTTTTTTGTTCCTCTTACTGGATAATTTCAAATGATCTTTCTTTGAGTTGACTGATTTTTCTGCTTATTCCAGTGTGCTGTTGAAGTGTTCTATTGAATTTTTCCATTCAGTCATTTTATTCTTCAGTTCCAAAATTTCTGATTTTTACATTTTCTATCTCTTTGTTGAACATCTCATTTTGTTCTTGTACTGTTTTCCTAATTTCATTGAATTGCTTTTCTGTGTTCTCCTGTAGCTCTCTGAGTATCCTTAAAATAATTATTTGGAGTTTGTCAGGCAATTGATGTATCTTCATCTCTTTAGGGTCAGTTCTTAGAAGTTCGCTGTGTCCCTCTTTTGGTGTCATGTTTCCTTATTCTTTGTGATACCTGTAGCCTTGCATAAGTATCTACCCATTTGAAGAAGCAGTCATCTCTTCCAGACGTTATGGACTGACTTTGGTAAGGAAAGACCTTCACCTGTGGGTGGGGCATGTGGGAGTGTGCTGTGACCCCAGGTCTAGTGAAGCAACGTGCCAAGTGCAGGAGTGTGTAGCAGCCTTGGGTCTGGGGGGAGGAGTGATGTCTTGTCAGCTCAGGGCCACAGGAGACCACAACATTGATGACTGTGGGGTCCTTGGCAAGAACTGCCAGGAGTCCTCAGTGGCTCCAAGAGCTGTTGAGGTCCTTAGTGGGCTTCCAGGTCTAACGACTAGGGCTAGGGAAGGCAGTGGTGGTGGTCAGAGCCAGTGGTACGTACAGATTCAGCTGCAGGGACCTGCTTCAGGGACCTGCTGCAGGTGTCTGCGTAGTGGCACAGGCCAGCTGCATATACACACACATAGTGGCAAAGGCCAGGGCCACCTATAGGTACACTAGCAGCTGTGGGGACCCTGGCTGTCAGTGTGCTTTCCTGTGGCTTCAGAGTCTCAGGTACACAGCAGTGGAGGCTAGTGACAAGACTCTGACCAGTGGTGTGCAAGTTCACCACTAAAGGTGCTAGCTACAGGTGAGCCCAGCATGCAGGCCATTGATAGGAGACAGGGCTGGAGCTGGGCCCACAAGCAGCTATGGGGGCCCTGGCTGTCAGTATGCATTCCCATGGCTGCAGGACCTTACCATACATGCATGGAAATAAAGGCCAGCGATGGGAGTCTCTTTCCGAGTGCACACATGACGATGGGTATCCACTGCATGGGTCTAAGCTGTGTGAACTTACACAGCAGCAGAGGCTGCCAGTGCAGGTCCTGGGTTCCAGCAGTGAGGGGGATAGGGGTGGAGAGAGACTCAGGCATCTGGGCATCTGCAAACACGGAAAACCTGTGAAATCTGCCAGGGTTCTGTGGTGGCTGTGCTGGCTGTCGGTTCTTCAGTGGCAAAAGCTGCCAAGGATCTCTGCAGAGCAGTCACCGGGAACCACGCTGGCTCCTGCTGCGTGGCTGATACAGGTAGCCCCTGCCCTTCTTTCTGATTCTTAGACATCTCAGCTTTGCCAATCTCTGGTCGGATGAAAGCAAATCGAGTCCTTCATGTCGTGAGTACCCCGAAAGACTGGAGGAGCTGATTGCTCAGCCCACTCTCCCCTTTCCAGCAGGGGGCACTCTTTCTAGCTGGGAATTCCCTCCTGGCACTGGGCAGTGCCAGCCTGAGGCGTGGGACGACGCAGGCAAGATAAAGCTGTTCTTCCTGCCCTTCTGTACGGTTGCTCTAGGGTGTTTTGTTCCACTGTGTCGCTGAAGTTTCTTAAGTGGACTCCTGAGCTCACCCAGTACTATTTTTTTTTTCCCATGGGTAACTGTTTAATTGTTGATCTTTGTGGGGATAGAGACTGGGTGGTCTCCTACTCTTCAGTCTTGGTGACATCACTCTCAAAAATATCACTTTTTCCCCCCAATTATTTATTTATTTATTTTTGTTATAGATGTGTCTCCTTTTTCCCCCATTGACACCCTCCTCCCAACCCCCCTCCCCCAACATTGTTGTCTATGTCCATGGTTATGCATACATGCATGTAAGTTCTTTGGTTTATCTCTTCTCTCCCCTACCCCCCAACCCCCGTGCCCCTCTTCTGAGGTTTGTCAGTCTGTACCCTACTACTATGTCTCTGGGTCTATTTTGTTCATCAGTTTGTTTCGTCCATTATTTTTGTAAAACTTCATCAAGCACACTGGAGCCTTTTAGAAAATGTATGATAAAGAAAGTAAATGTTGAACTCCGTGTTTCCCAAACTTTTTGAGCACCAAACACTTACTGATACACCATTAAAATAATGTTCTTCAGCACACCAGGAGCGTCTGAGAGGTTAATTTGGATCCAGCTCCCCCTAGTGCTCAGGAGAGGAGAGGTAGGCAGCTTCCAGTCCTCAAGCCCCTTTCCTCCAGGCTCTGCTACCCTGCAATGATCACTGGGCTAAACGAGGTTCTGGGCTGAATAGTAGTACTGTATCTTTGCGGCTCTTAGGGTGTCTTATGAAGTACGGTATTTCAGTATGTTCTGACTATAGATTGATAACTTAGGGGCTGTGTTTCCTAGTTTTTTATGTTAACAAAATAGGAAGAGGAAAACTGATTTTCTTTTCTGTTGTTGTTGTTAATCCTCACCCGAGGATATTTTTTTCCATTGATTTTTGATAGCTTGGAAGGGAAGGAAGGAGAGAGAGGGAGAGAAACATCAATACGAGGGACACACATCAATTGGTTGCCTCCTGCACGACCCTGATCAGGGCCGGGGATCGAACCTGCAACCGAGGTATGTGCCCTTGACTGGGAATCAAACCTTGACCCTTCAGTCCACAGGCCGACACTAACCACTGAGCAAAATCAGCCAGGGCTGATTTTCTTTTTTATCCTACTTCAAAATCCTGTCTTTATTCTCCAAGCCAAGCAATTTTTATTTTGTTCACGATATTCCCCACTTCATCTTTGAACCTCTTCATTAAGATAAGGTTCGAATTATTAGATGACCTCATCTAAATGTCACCTAAATCAGATAGCAGTTTTGAAATACTGGAAGATTTCCTCGGTTTTGTGCTATTTATGATGTTATAGCTGTAAACGTGACACACTTTTTAAAAAAATTTTTTAACCCTCACCCGAGGATATTTTTCCATTTATCTTCAGATAGCGTGGGAGGGAGGGAAATGGGGGAAGAGAGAGAGAAACATCGATGTGAGAGAGACACATCAACAGGTTGCCTCCCGCATGATCCCGACCAGAGGTGGAGACAGACCACAACCAAGATATGTGCCCCCTTGACCGGAATCAAACCTGTGACTCTTTGGTCCGCGGGCCGACGCTCTAACCACTGGCCAGGACAACACACTTTTAAATTTATTCTGCCTTACATTTTCTCCCTCCCTTTCTTATGTTTTCAATCAACAAAGCAGTAAATCAAGCCCTGATTCCGGGCATTTGCCCATTTCTGTGGTGTAAAGACTCTCACCGTGGTCTGTTTCAAGGTACCAACATGATGTCACTGAGCTCGGAGTTGGCCCGTAGCACCCATTTTATTGTATTCCCAACATGCAAATCCAGTAGAGGTAAATAACCTCACGAGAATAATTGGGAAGTGATGAATTTTGAGTATTTGTTACCTTTTTTAATATAATTTACTTAATTGTAAATTTCAGTGTTTAGTCATGAGTATGTCTGACAGCTGGCTCACAAAGCTGCTGGAACTTTAACAATCAGCTCTTCCAAGCCAGTGAGCTGAATTCAGCACAATGTTACGTTGTTTCCAACATTCCTGTTGCTTGTTAGGGGAACAAGCCATAGACAAACTCTGTGTTGCCTTTGAGACTGGCGGTGGAACGGGAAATGACGTTCTCTCTGTGTCTTTCAGATGGGTCTGTGAGCGAGCCAGACATGGCAGCCACCTTCTGCCCTGACCACAAGGCACCCATGGTGCTTTTCCTGGACCGCGTTTACGGTGTTAAGGATCAAAGTTTTCTGCTCCACTTGTTGGAGGTTGGATTTTTACCCGACTTAAGAGCCTCAGCCTCTCTAGATACAGTAAGTGACTAAAATAAGAAGAAAATACTTTCCCATCATTGTAAATAAATTAGTAACATTGGGTTTAGAAGTGAGTATTTTTTAATCTACTCACTGATTACACATGAGTAGCTTGCTTTAAAGGGTAAGAAAACAGAGGCACCAAGTAATGGAAGATCTTAACTGATCGGCCAGACTTAGATGTATATAAATTTGACCTCAGATAGTCAATCTCTTCCAAAGTTTCTCAACATCAGCACTGTTTGTTGTAGGGGGCCGTCCTGTGGATTGTAGGATGTTCGGCAACATCCTGGCTTCTACCCACCCCCCAACCCCCAAAACAATTCTAGGTTTCATCAAATGTTTCCCGCAGGACAAATTCATCCTCACGTGGAAAGTAGGGCTCTGTTGCTTATGGGAAAGGCTGGCTGGCAGCATTAGAATCTGGAAATGTTCATCCCCCATCACGCCCCAAGTTCAATGCACTGCCATCAGGCAGGATAATCTGAAGCTCAGGACATGACAGGGTCAGGACAAGAGGCCATGGGTAAATCCAAGTTTGGAAGTCAAGTGTGAGGTACAATAATCCCATATCAACAGACGTCAAGACAGGAGGGCCCAGGAGTTAAGGAGACCAGATGCCTGATGTCCCCAGTCAGGACTAAGCGGAGACACAGTGCATCAGGAATACTGGGTCCAAGGAGAAAAGACAAATCAAATCAGCTTGAGTCTAAGAACATTTTGCCAGTTTAGGGCTGTCTTCTTGATCAGTCATAAAGTTTCTCAAAGGCTCCACCTGGTGTCCAACAGAGATGGCAGTCTAAGTTCTGCGATGGGTGTCAGATAGCCAATACCTTAGATGGAATGGGTTCCATTGGACTGGGTTGCTGAGAAATGGATCCGGTTACCTGGAAATGGAAAGCAGTATAATCCCCGGTCCGAATAAGTGCTGCATCCCTGTCTCTGCTTGGAATTAAGAGATGGTATATCCATGAATGTGTAAGGGGCATGTGACCCTTTGGAATTATTAAAACAATGCTTCCACAGCTTCTTTTGTTTTCAGCTTTCCTATAAATTCCTTGGTTTAAAAAATATAATAATTTTTTTAACTTGTGGGATGTTCCTTAAGTTCCTGATCAAAGCATTCAATTTTTCTATAGATCAAATAAATAGTAAATGCTATATAAGCACCATCTACAAAAGAAGCTTCCTGTTTAGTTCCTCCGCACACACATTTTCATGCATTCTCTTCTGAAAACTGTTCGGCCACCGTCCTTCCTTGTTTTAATGACTCTGTTAAAGTGACAGATGTGCGAGATTAGTTCTGCCCTTCAGTATGATTGCTCCAGCTTCTAGGAGACAAACTTCTGGTCATTATGCGGAAGAGCCAGGAATGTGTGTACGGTTTATCAAATCATACGTTACAGAGATAATTACTGTGATGATCACAGATAATTACTGTGATGATCATCTCCGTGTACCTCAAGCTTTTAAAAGAAGTTTTGCCGTTTTCAGAGAATCGTTAAATACGCTTTGGCCAAGTTCCGTGTCAGCAAGCGGGCCTTCCCGGAATCCAGCCCGTCTAAATGAGCGAGAGAGAATGCTGTGCGTGAGAATTGCGGCCGTTTCAGAGAAGGTCCTGCATTTCTGTTCTTTGGACACTTGTTCCCCTGAGGTCTGGCCTCGCGTGTCATTTATCAGATTGTGAATTGTTCATGATGCTCATAAATTAGGTGAGGGGGTCAGAGCTCCTCCACGCTCTCTGCCAGACCAGTGAGTGTGAGAGCTTCCTGGGCCTTCACCCATCTATAATCCCAGAGTCACAGAGGACAGCTTGTGAGCCTCCCTACGGTGAGAAAAAAGAGCTAGAACGGGATAGTAATGTGGTTGAACTTGCAAACGTCAAGGATGTCGGGTTAGACTGGCCACCACGGGATTTGAAGGGTTTGGAATGCCTGGAGGGGGTGTTTGCGAGTCATTTGGAATGAGTTAGGACTGGCCAGCCTTTGCTTTTGTTCTGTTTACTTTTTCTTTTAACAGGATTTTTTTTTCATTTAAAATACAAAAGAGAAATCAGTCTGCAGAGAAGGTACAAAGGTGTTCCTGTTGCTGCTGACACATGGACCTGTGTGCGCTTCCCTGCCCCGCTAGAGGGCGCTCGTGCGCGGGCAAGCGCTGCCGTCTTTCCCGCGGAGATTAACCAGGTCCCCATGCCCTCTCCTAGGTCTCCCTAAGCACCACGGAGGCGGCGCTGGCGCTCAACAGGTACATATGTTCTGCGGTGCTCCCGCTCCTCACAAGGTGCGCCCCTCTCTTTGCCGGAACAGAGCACTACACCTCTTTGATCGATTCCACACTGCAGACGATATACAGGCTTTCCAAGGGACGTTCCCTCACCAAAGCTCAGAGGGACACCATAGAAGAATGTCTGCTGGCCATTTGCAAGTAAGCACCCCACGTGTTCACCCCTGCGCATGCGTCCATGTCTGCGGCATTCAATCCTGCGACAGTCTGTCACCTGCAGGATCCAGTCTGAGGGAGCTTCCAGGCCTTTGCCATACACCAGCCTTCCTCCAAACACCCCTGTTTGCTGAAGGCTCTTTCTGATCCCTGTGGGGGAGTGGGGAGGGAGCACAGCTCAGGCTCTAGCCCTTAGGGGTGGTGGACCAGGAGATGAGACTGTCTTTCAGACCTGAAGTATTCAGGTGAGGAACTACTGTTCTAGTTCCTAAGACAGAGCCAGGAGCAGGCTTTGCCCCCTGAATGAGTGGACCTTGACACAGAGGCCAGACTCGAGGAGTGTGAATCCAAGCAGCCCACCTCCAGCCCTCAGAGACTGGGAGCAAAGACCGGAAGGAATCTCCAGGCCCAGTGCAAGTAGGCATTGGAGCCACTGAGGACAGAGGGTGAAGCCACCCTGAGAGCCTTGGCTCCTCAGGAAACTACGTCCGGTCTGGTCGGGTCAAAGGAAGAAGGGCGCTTCGTACAGCAGGTCTCAGCAGCTGGTCTGGGACCAGCGTCTCCTGCGTTCAGCCAGTTTTCCACCTTATTTGCATATTAGAAGCACCTGGGGAAATACTAGGTTAATACCCATTGCCCAGGTCATCCCGCCCCCTCCCAGGATCCAACCTTTAGGGATGGGATGCAGACCTCTAGCTTTTGAAGCTCCCCGGTAATTCCGTAATGCAGCCCAGGTGAGAGCCTCTGCTTCAGGTTGTCCTGGAGATCAACCCACACACCAGCTGGGTATGGTCCTGATTCTCCTCGAATAAGCTGTTCCCTAAAAACACAAGGGGTGACTATGTATTGGGGGGCTAGAGCTACCTAGAAAATAACAGTTGGTTGGTCCTATTAGAACATCAGACTAAAAGGCAATCTCACACTTATATTTCAAAGATAATAAAGGTCCTTGCATTTAAAATGCTTTATTAAAATTAAGCTATATCTGCTGTCTTTTGGTCTTCTAAAGCCTACAGGCTTCAACTACTTTAGGGGACAAGTACTGTTTGCCCAGGATGTGGAATAGAGGGCAGAGGATGGAGGGAGGCAGGGAGGGGGCCTCCACCAGGGCCCCATAAAAGGGGTTTCTCTCTGGGATCCTCCACCAGAATCAGGGCCTACACTCTGACACCATTTCATTCATTCCGAGATTATTGTAGCTGGCAGAGAATTGAGTTCATTAGAAGGCTTTGGTCCTGAAAGAGAGACGAAGCTGGGTCGATGCACTTACAGCCTCTGGGAGTCACTAGGGTGCTGGGGTTCCCCCTTAAAGGAAGAGGAGCCCTCTCTACTTTTCTTTCCAGTGGGGCGAGGAAGTAAAGGATGAGCTTGCACAGGAGGAAATCCTGTCACTGTTGATTCTGTAACCGGCTGGTAACTGCTTCCGTAGCAGCTGCAGATCTTGCTCTGCCTTTTGCTAGATCTGAGCTCAGCAGGTGTCTTAGGAACCGGACCAGCCAAGGAGCCCTGTCTTGTTGCTGAGACTGATATCAGCTGCAAATGCTTTTAAAGAATCAGACTTCGGGGAAATTAGAATTTTACATCAAACTGAAAAATTAGCCAACAGCCCTATTACTGTCCTCGGAGGGGCTTCCACACTCCTCCCCTTGGCCCACATGAGCTCTGGATACAGTAGACAAACTCATCCTTAACTGGCTACGTCGTTATTTATTTTTAATACGTCAGGAATTAATAGAGGTAGAAATTTATTTCATGCCTTGGTTTTATTCTAGTTATATTACCAATAATATTATCAGTATTACCAATAAGCTAAACAATAAAGTGAAACGTTGAAAATTTCACATTATACTAACTAGAGTCAGTGACAAGGCCGTTGACTCGCTGTGTATTCTGACGGACCCTTTTCACTCCAGGGCTTTTTATCAGCAGAGCAGCCCTAGGAAACGTCGTGAAACAGAGAAGTTCTATTGTCCCTCTCTGCTCACGTCCATCCTCCTTGTAGATGTCTCCAAGGCCTTCCCGACGTTCCAGCCCTAACGTCAAAGTTATTAACTTTGCCTCTGTGGTTCCTTAGGCATCTGTGGAAGGAATCCATGGGTTCGCGAACGGAACTTAGATGCCAAATTGTGTGCGCTGTGTACGCGTGCTTTTCTCTGCAGAGAATCCAGAGGGTCCACTCGATTTCTTAAACATTTGGCAATCTAATTTGGGACAGCATAGATGGACCTAGAGGGTACTACGCTAAGTGAAATAAGTCAAACAGAGAAAGAAAAATGTCATATGATTTCACTGACAAGTAGAATCTGAAAAACAAAATAAGTGAACAAACAAAACAGAAACTCATAGATACAGAAAATCAAATGATAGTTGCCAGAGGGGGGGTTTGGGGAGGAGGGTGGAAAAGGTGAAGGGATGGAGAAGTACGAATTGGCAGTTACACAAGCATCTCAGGGATGTCAAGTGCAACACAGGGAACACAGTAATATTATAGTGTCAGGTGGGTACTAGAATGAGGGTGATCACTTTATAAGTTCTATAAATGTCTAATCACTTTGTTGTACACTTGAAACGACTATAATATTGTATGTCAACTATAATTGAAAATATTTTTTATCTAAAAAACTTTTTTAAGTTTGGCAATCTAAAAATAAAGGCTAAATCAATGTTGCTTCTCCCTCCTTTCGCTATCTCAGAACTTACCTGCACCCAGTACCAAAGCATAAACTCTTGGACAGTTGGATAAATCATGCTCTAATTAGTTAGTGCATTTGCTTATTCAAGGAGTGTTTTTGAGGATGGAGCCTAATCCAAAGAAATGATTCTATAATGAGTATTTTAAGGATCAGATAGTAACTCAGGGCCTTAGAGTTCCCTTCAGATCCCACCAGTAGGTGGCCTCAGATCCCACCTCTGCAGCTGGTCAGCGCTCACTTCCTTCTTGGCAGAGTTCAAGGAGATTCGCAGGCCTTAGAATAAAAGCACCTGTCCCTTTTCTATTGCATTCTTCGTACTTAATCAGTGGTTACTTTGAATGTGCATGGACCTTAGAACTTCCTGCCAAACGGTGATGGGAATTTAACCTTAGGTACCTCAATTCATTAGCCACACGTCCTTCTTTTCTGTATTCTAACTATACCCAGTTTTTTAAATTCTTACTGTATTTCTTTTTTTTTATTGTTGAAGTATTACAGATGTCCCCCACTTTCCCCCATTGACCCCCTCCTTCCCGCTCCCACCCTATGCTCACTTCTTAAAGTGTTTTATCATCAAACTGCGCTTTACCCAAGATTGAGTGGGGACTTGTTTTGAGGCTCAGTGCTAATATATGGTTATTGCTGAGTGTTTCTTTTATCCCTCCTTTATTACTTTCTTCCTTATGTTTTCACCCCGTCCTTCTGCGCGGCCCGTCCCTCGCTGCAGCCACCTGAGGCCTTCCATGTTGCAGCAGCTCCTGCGACGGCTTGTTTTCGATGTGCCCCAGCTCAACGAATACTGCAAAATGCCCCTCAAGGTAAACCTCTCGCTTGTTCCGGAAACACAGTCCACGGCGCGGGAAACGTGCCTTGGAAAACAGGATGTCTGCACCATATGGGGAGCACAATGGGCTTTACCCCCTCCTGCGGAGAGCTCGCGGGATGCCGCTGACAAAGTCAGCCCCTTCTTGGGTGTGTCTGGTTGAAGAGAGCAGGGCTTCCGTTCAAAACTGCTCCAGTTTTCTGGGCTGGCTCTCCACAGCTGCTTGTTATTTAGCAGGGGTGAGCAAGGGGACTTGGATTTTGTACTTTCCTGCCCTAATTAGGTTTTCAGAATGGTTTCGATCCCAAAGACCTTGGAAGGCCTGTGATTATTCATTGAGGTACAGAAACCAAAGTGTCCCTTTTCTCTTCCATACTGTTTTGTGCTTTTCCTTTTATTTTGTAACAGATCTTTTTTTTTTCCCCTTCCTTTTCTTTACTAATGAACAGGGAGGCCACAGAGACCTCTCTTTTTTTTTTTTTTTTTTTTTTTTTGTCTCCTCATTCCTAATCTTCTCATAAATGACAAACATTTTATCACTAGCACTGTGAGCATCTGGGCTTGGGGGTGTCATCAGAATCAGCCCCCACACAAGAGCAGTTTTTAAAGCTCTTACCTTTGTGGTATCTGCGGTATTCGCATATTCAAAAGTCTCAGCCATGGCTCAAAATTCTGCTTAGTGATTTTAACAGAATTTTTCCTTTTTTTCAGAAGTAGTCCAAGCAAGGATTTCAGGAAGCATTTTACGGGGACTGAGCAGAATTCCCAGGAGCCTTTAGTGCAGTCCCCCTGCAGGCTAGGCGGAGGGCAGCGAGTGCGCTGTCAGATCTCCCGCCCTCCAAGGGCTCGTGTGTCCCTCTCTCTGACCACCCAGTTCCGATGTCAGAAAGTGCCGTAGCTGCACACCACGGTCTCTCAGTTCAGCTTGGCTTTGCTTCCTCGGCAGGCCTGTGCTCTCAGTGGGATCTGGCTCCCAAAGAGGCATCATGGATAGCCCTCGGCAAGCTCACTTTTACCTCGTAGATCAGGGATACTTCTCTCTTTTTTTTTTTTTTTTTATTGAATTTATTGGAGTGACATTGGTTAATAAAAGTATATGGGTTTCAGGTGTACAATTCTATAATACATTATCTGTATATTGTATTGTGTGTTCACTACCCCAAGTCAAGTCCCATCACCATTTATCCCCCTTTACCCTCTTCTACCTCCCCTCGCCCGCCCTCCCCCTTTCCCGCTGGTAATCACCATGCTGTTGTCTGTCTATGAGTTGTTTTTGTGTTTTTGTTTGTTTGTTGTTTGTTTAATCCCTTCACCTTTTTCACCCAGCCGGGAGACCCCTCCTCTCCTCTCAGAGGATGTGGGTCCCACCTGCTGGGATGGGAACATGGGCAGTGTACCTCTGCCCTCTGCTGGCCAGATATGGAACTACTATTACCTGTCTGGGCCATCATAAGGCTGGCGTGAAGGGGAAGGAAGCCATGGGCAGAAATCAATCTAGAGACAATCTTCAGGCCCACAGCGTGCTCCCCACCTTCCCCTCCCCACACCAGCATTACCCAGCATCTTCCAGGTTTATAAGCAAAGGCCTCAGAAGAAATTCTTCCTGCCCCTGACTGGCTGGAA
The DNA here is from genome assembly GCA_030848825.1 of Tadarida brasiliensis. Taxonomy (NCBI): domain Eukaryota; kingdom Metazoa; phylum Chordata; class Mammalia; order Chiroptera; family Molossidae; genus Tadarida; species Tadarida brasiliensis. Next base: position 169,184,115 of record CM061257.1, on the reverse strand, counting down.
TGACACAGCAACTGCTGTCAGAGGGTACAGTTTTCTCGTTTGGAGTAGAAATAGTTATCCATTTTTCAGCAGCTGCACATCAGGAGGCACGCGAATTAATTAGGTGGATTCAGTTCAGGCTGGAGCTGGTCGGGCAGGAGAGCAGACCAGTCCCGGTGGTAGCCGAGGGCCTCTGTCTAGATGACCCAACTGTTTCAGCGCTGCCTTCGCCCTCCTGAGGGCTGCTTGCTGTTTCGTTCTCCCCACATGTGGTTGATGCTGTGGATCTTCTCTACCCCTGCCCACCGGTGCCTTCCTGATTGGAACCTCCCAGCTTCTGACGAGCCACTACGAGCAGTGCTGGAAGTATTACTGTCTGCCCGCGGGCTGGGGCAGCTGCGGCCTGGCGGTGGAGGAGGAGCTGCACCTGACCGAGAAGCTGTTCTGGGGGATTTTTGACTCCCTCTCCCATAAGGTAAGGGCAGTGCTTCCCAGACGGACGGGGAGGCCCTGGCGGCTCGAGCTGCCGCAGCTGATCACGGCTCATCGCTGTGCAGCCTGGACCGCGCGCTAGGAGCTGCGCCCAGTACTTCCCTGGGGTGTTACGGGCATCCTCGCCCCAGCCCTGAACTAGGAACCGCTCTAACCCTGGTTCTACCGGTGAGGAGAAGTCCCGGAGTGAGTGAGTCACATGCCAGACACGCAAAGCTAATACAGGGCTGGGGAGGGGGGGGTGAGGGACCACCAGAATGAGCCTCAGAAACATTTCCTGGTGTCAGCCGTGGTGACTGACCTCACCGCCGTCCCTTCCCCCTGACGTGTGGCCCTGGTTAGCTGGTCTTCACTGAGTTCAAGCCTAGAGGAGTGGTGACCCCTGCCCTGAGGTTGGGTGTGGGATTTCCGGGAGACTTAAGCCACAGTGCGGAGGGGAAGAGGAGGTCGTGGGAGAACGGAGAACGGAGGGCATCTGAGCCCAGAGCCTTCCTGCGCCATCTGATGGAAATAGCTCCACTCTCAGCCTCGCCTCACTTCCCCTGCGCCAGTCTACTCAGGTTTCCGAAGTCATCAGCTGTAGAGGTGGGGCGTGGGTAGGGCTGGTTTTCTTGCAGAAGTCTGGAGCGTGTGTACAGCGTGTGCACAGCGTGTGCACCTGCCCTGAAGCACTGACTCCTTTGGTCCATGTAAGCAGATCAAAAGCTGTCCCTAACCCCATATTATTTGACTGAGATTCCTTCCTGGCTGCTTCAAGAGAGAATGCGTGTGCTATTGAGCAGTCTGCTGGTGATGTTGACGTGTGACCCAGGTCAGCCTCCGAGGAGCCTGGCAAAGCTGCTTATGCCTCTCCAGCTATGGGCTGGGTCAGTTTCTATAAGCCTCTATGGCAGCAAGTGGATCGGCATTTCTGGCCGGGAGGGCGCCACTTTAACCCTGAGATATTCTTGAAATTAACTATTTAGGCAATACTGATTTTTTTTTTTTAATCCTCACCCCAGGATATATTTGTTGTTGTTGTTTTTAAAGAGAGGAATGGAGGGAGGGAGAGAGGGAAGGAAGGAGAGAGAAATATTGATGTGAGAGAGAAACATGATCAGTTGCCTCCCATATGCGCCCTGACTTGAGATCGAACCTGCAACCTTTTTGGTGTTTGGACAACACTCCAACCAACTGAGCCACCCAGCCAGGGCTAGGAGATACTGATTTAAAACTCGATTGAATGTGTTTCAACTTAAAGCCAATGGTGACTTGAGGGCTTTACAGACTGTCGTGTCATCCTCCGAGGATCCCTCAGCTCCCACCAGAACGTGTTCGGGACTTACCTCTTCCCCGGGCTGGTTAACCTGGACAAAGGAACGCGTCGTGGTTTTCTCTGTTAGTTGGGGACTGTTTCCGCCCGGTGGCCGTGGTTCTGGCTTCTGCACTAACGTGGTGTTTGGTTTTCCCCACAGAAGTATGACCCAGATCTTTTCCGGATGGCCCTGCCTTGTCTCAGCGCTATCGCGGGGGCCTTGCCACCAGATTACCTAGATACCAGGATCTCAGCCACGCTGGAGAAACAGGTCTCAGTGGACACAGACGGCAACTTTGACCCCAAGCCTATCAACACCATGAAGTGAGTCCCGAAGCATCTCTGCCGGTCCATGTTTTGCCCAGTGGCCAGTGGTTCTCTGTCAGACGGTAGCAAGAAAGTTCAGAGCCTTCCCTTCCACCAACACTGTTTATCATTTCTCTTGACACGACAAGTCATGTCAGGAAACTGGATCCTGTCCTCAGCTCCTGAAGGTTCATCCACCACATCGGAGTTCATACTGTATTATTACATTCCGGGTTTTGTTTTAGAGGGCAGGGTTGGTTTATTTATTATAAGTGATGGATGGTCTCCACAGATGTCATCTCAGGCATCGCAAGAACCACCCTGACAAATGAGGCAATTAATTTATGAAAGAGTTTTTTGACAAAATTTTCACTCTTTGTAAATTAGGCCTGTACAGACCTAATAGCATCATACATCAAAACAGCTTTGCCCTGGCCGGTTTGGCTCAGCGGTTAGAGCATCGGCCTGCGGTCCAGAGAGACCCGGGTTCGGTTCCCGCTAGGGGCACTTACCTCAGTTGCAATTTGTCCCCGGCCCTGGTTGGTCGTGCGGCAGGCAGCCACTCGATGCGTCCCTTTCACGTCGATGTTTCTCTCTCTCTCTCTCCCTGTCTCTCCCTCCCACTCTATCTGAACAAAAAATGGAAAAATGTCCTCGGGTGAGGATAAAAAAAAAAAAAAAAAAAAAACCAGCTTCATAAATAACACTCAGCTGAGCCTGACGATGGCACAACGGCCCAGGGTCCTTACCTGAGAGACTGGACCTGCTCTCTGCCCTCCAAGGGATGCTGAGCCTTTGGAATAAGCTGACAATAGCGCCTTTCCTTTCTCCCTCTGATTCCCCAGCATCTCTCCCTGGTGACGATTAGGCCATGGACGAAACCTAGGCTCAGCCTGGGCTGGTGGCGGTTCTGCCCCGGTTACGATCGTGTCCCGTGGGGCACACAGATTCATCTGCAGGTGCATTCTAAAAGGAGGCTCCCAAGCTCTTTGGGCTGAGCAGGGACAGTTAGACGTGCTATACGAGCCCTCGGACTTGTGTTTTGTGGCAGCAGTTCTCAGATGAGAGCCATAGCCTGAGACCTTCCCTGGGCTGTCCGCTTGGATAACATATAAAAGTCATCTTTGGGAAAATTAATATACAGCCCATCAGACGGAGCCTTGAGCTGAATGGGTCGTGGGAAACCACTGAGTGTGCTCTGAGGAAGAGGTAAGGGACTGGTCAAACACCAAGCTGGGGCCAAGGAGAAGGCAGGTGTTGACTCTGGGTACTTTCAGCCCGTGAAAATATCAGCATGCCGAAGGACGACCAGCGGTGTAGTGACGTAATGCTTTCATAAACATTATGAGATGACGCTGTACTCCAGCAATTGTGTGCTAATCATGAAGGATGCCACGTTAATCTGAGAGTTCTGATTTCTTTACATATACCTTGACATCAGTGGGTTCTTCAAGCGATGTGAGTAAGAGAGACTAACTCTGGCCAACTTGAGCTGAAAAGGACCTTATTGCAAGGATAGGGGGTCATTATCAAAGCTAGTGCAAGGCTGACTAACCTGGCCTCAGCAAGGACAGACACCAAGACAGAGTGGCCAGATGGGCAACCTTCAGGCATCCACATTGGGTGAATCCCCTTGAAGAGTTTGCTGCCCTGGTCTCCCCTGACTCAGGATTCAAATTCCTGGAAAAGTGAGTCGATTGGCCTCATCGGGTGCCATCTCACAGTGTGCAATGCAGGATTTGTTCCTTAAAGGAAGAGGGGGGAGCTGTGGCCAACAGAAGGGACAAAACACTGCCAGACTGACAGAAACAACAGGTGTCTCTATACTTCCAAACTTCTAGTATGTAAATATGAGTCACTGAATCCAAAAACAGGGACAAGCAGTTCTTTTGTAACATTGAGTCCTCCAGCTACCCATTTATGCCATTCCCAGATCGCAGCCACGAGAGGACAGGCCAGTGTCTCTGCATGAAGGGATCCTCACTGTGTAACCTAGACAGGTCTGGCCCAGGGGCCGAAGTGGTTCTTCAGGAGCTGGGAGAACCCAGAGCAGCTGGAGAGAGGCCACCTGCAGAGGGTCCCCTGCTGAGACCGGGGTGTGCCTGTGGCCAGGCCGGGTGTGCCAGGCCTTCAGCTCAGGAACGTCCCTGTGTCATCTGGAGTCCAGCTTCCGCCTTGGGTTAGCCGGTTGATCAAATCCAGCTTCGGATGGCTGACTGTTGGTTCTGGCCATCTCCAGTACCTCTGGCTGAGGTGCTTGGCAAGGTGGTCATTTGATTTTATTCCTTCTCGTTTCAGTTTCTCCTTGCCTGAAAAATTGGAATTCATTGTCACCAAGTATGCTGAGCATTCACATGACAAATGGGCCTGTGACAAGGTAGGGACTCCCCTCCAACTGACCGTTTTCAGGGGGACAGCAGCCCGAGAATGTCGAAGAGCCCCGTCCTGATGTGTCTAAGTGGCAGATTCGCCGTGCTGAGAGCATTCGTTATTTCTGAGCAGCAATTTCCCAGGGCTGGTGGTCAGAGGAATAGGCGGCAGAAGCTGGAGGCGCTGCTTTTTGTATTTTTCTCGAGAAAATGACGGATTCTGTGAGTGCTCACTTCTGTCTCAGCATTGCATCCCCTGGAGTTCGCGCCCAGGCACCTGCTCGCGTCTGTGTGACGCACACGCTTCGTGCAGGGCGGGATGCTTTTATTGCATTTCCTCTCTGAAATGTCTTCCTTTTTGGAAAAGGGAAAGTGAAATTGAAGGCCTTCCCCTTGCACTTTGCCGGGAAGCTGGATTTTGTCCGCGGGAGGGAGGACACGCATCTTCCCGTGGCAGCGGCAGAAGGCCCAGACGCTCCCTTATTAATAAGCCTGTCCATCTGGTGTTTAAAATTCCCCACCACGTGAGGTCAGCCTGCTTAATGAGTTTAATTGCGCTGTCAGCCCTTCAGTGCTGGCAGAGACAGCCAGGATTCCTGTGGGCAGCCGGTGAGGATCGGGCGTTGCTCAGCTGCAGCTTCAGCAGGGAACAGTGGAGCGAGCCCACAGTGGGGGGGGGGCCCCGGAATCCGCCTCCCTGCAGCATGCCCCGAGAGATCACCTCGCACTGGCTCCGCCGGCGCTGGTCTGGGCTTACCTCTTATTCTTCCCTGGTCCCTACTGGGGGCCGATGATCACAACAATCATTGCAACGGTAGAATGGGCTAATACCTCACGGTTCGAGAGCAGGGTTGGCAAAACTTTTCTGTAAAGGGCCAGATAGTAGACATTTTTGGCTTTGTGGCCAGACAGTCTCATCGCAACTGCTGAGCTCTGCCATTACAGCGCGCACAGTGCGTAACTGAACGCACACGCCTGTCTCCAGTAACACTGTGTATGAAGCCCGTGGTCGGCCAGATGTGGCCCACGGGCTGTAGCAGGCTGACCCTGCGCGAGGGCATCTGTATCTTCTCAGCATCGTTACAGACGCCATTTGGCCAGCCTGCAAAAGACAGGAAAGTGGCACCCCACAGCCATGTCAGTCCGTCTCTGCACCATGGGGAATCACTCCTTAGTCTCTCCTGAGTTCGAATGGCTCCCTCCGCCCCACCCCATGGCTTTAGTCCAGGCTGCCCGGACGATTGTGATGATCTCCTAACTAGTCTGTCCACAAGCAGGTCCCAGTCTGTCCTTCACACTGTAGGCAAGTGATAGCATCCATGTGGAGATCCGGTCAACTCCTGCCGCTGTTCTCCGTGTAGCTCCTCCTCCTTGTTAAAACTCCTGAATAGCTCCTAACTATTTTTAATATAAAGGTCAAAATCTTTCATCTGGCCTGATAGGCACTCCCTAATCAGGCCTCTGCTACCAGCTCTAGCTTCATCTCTCCCTGCACCCTGCACCCTCCGGCCACATCCCCATCTTTTTACCCAGCCCCCCACACACACACACACACACACCCACACATACACACCATTCATCAGCTCGTCCTGCAGATCTCCGCACGCAAATGCCCAGGCTGCCTCTTTCCCAGATTTCTCAGAGATGGGCCCGCCTCGCACCCTGCTCTTTCCCATCCTAGTATTTTCATAGCAGCTTTACATAGTTACTTTTACATAGTTACATTTACATAGTTACTTTTACATAGCCACGTTTACATAGTTACATTTACACCAGTTATCAACTATACTTTCACTGGTGTGGTATTTGATTACTGTCTCTCTTCCACTAGACCATAAGCTTCATGTTTTCAAGGAAACATGTTTGCTCTCCTTCTCCAGGTGGGCATCAATGATCTAACAAGAAAAAAGAGTCTTTTCCCTGTCCTCAGGAACCCGACAGCCTTACAGAGACCAGACTGGTGATTGCCAGAGGGGAGGCGGGTTGGGAGACTGGGTGAAAGAGGTGAAGGGATTAGAAAGTGCCAGTGGGTGGTTACAAAGTTGTCACAAGGATGTCAAGTACAGCACAGGGAATATAGTCGATAGCATTGCAGTAACTATGTGTGTTGCCAGGTGGGTACAGGAAATATCAGGCGGATACTTTGTAAAGTATAGGATTATCCAACCACTATGCTGTACACCTGAAGCCAATACAAAATAACACTAAAAGTGAACTGTCATTGAAAAAAAAATTCTTTTAATAAATTAAAAATAAAAGAGCCATACAGTGTGTGGGAGACAGAATACGCCAGCCATGGCGGCACCGCTTGCTCCTTGCTGTGACGGGCGTGAGCACGGGCCGGAGCACACAGGAGGCGTCCCTAATCCCGTAGTGGGGTCCAGGGACTCCTCAAGCTGGGGACATCCCCAGTCCATGGCAAAGGCGGGCAGCTGTGCGGGCACGGGAAAGCACTTGTTGTATGGCAAGCCAGGAGGCAGCAGGTGCAGATTCAGAGAAGCAAGAGAGAGTGGTGGCTCTGGGGAACCGGAGTCCAGTGTCTCGGGACATGGAGTAGGCAGGGGAGGCCGGGCGAGATGAGTCTAGACAGGTCAGCAAGGTCTTCGCTGTAGCTTTAGAGGCCAGAAGGAGTTTGCATTTTGCCATGATGGCAGCTGGGAATCAGAATTGTAACGCAGTAGAGGGCCCTGATCAGGTGATTTTATAAACACCCCCCCCTCCCCCCCGGCAGTGGCATAGGAAATGGAATCAGAGGGATTTGGCAAGACTGAAGGCAGGGACTGTGTAGGAAGCTGTTACGGTAATCCAGGGGAGAGCTGGCGGTGGCCTGGTCTGCTGCCCCAGCAGGAGACGGGAGGTGGGCCCATGTGAGATGGTGCGGAGGAGAAGGGACTGTCCTTCTGGCTCAGGAAGTGAGTGTCCGCTGGTGCCATTCACCGAGGTAGAGGGAGCCCCAAGGAGCAGCCGCGTACAGAAGGAAAGCGCGGGCTCTGTGTCAGACACGCGGAGAGGAGCCTGTGGGAACCTCCCAGCGGAGCTTCAACAGATTGGGAAATCAGGAGAGAGATCGGGGCTGAGGTTAGTCCTCCTGCGGAGTGTGGGCTTCGATCCGATCACCCAGGGAGAGTGTGCCCCGGGACAAGGGACAGAAACTTGGCCAATGTGCCCATGAACAAGTGGCAGAGGCAGAGACTGAGGAAGAGCAGCCAGGAGTCTTTAAGCTGCGAGGTGGTGGAAATCAGGGACGTGCACTTATCTCTGTACCGCAATGCCTAGGACAGAGTCTGGCCCCTACCGTCGTAGACATTCAAACACGGTTTGTTGAATGACTTGAAATTCTTAAACGTCTGTGACCCGAGGAAGCACACATTGCTACAGCTGTGCTGTGGGGGTGGCGGACAGGGGTGCAGTGGTCAGCGAGCCCCATCCTCACAGGCCTTCAGCCTGGACTTCCGTCCTGGCCTGTGAACGCCACTCTGGCCCGAGAAGCATTGTTCTCGGGTCCTGTCTGTAGCGAGCTGAAACACCAGCGCGTAAGTGGAAGGGACAGCAACTGAAACAAGAAGGAAGAAGGGAGCAGAGTTCAACATTTCAGGGCAGAGGGCCCGACAGCCCTAATGGATCCATCAGACGTTTGGGAGGGGGTGATTTCCAAGCCCTGCCACTTCCCATTATTCCATTTGTTCAGTGAAAATAGACGTTGGGATTTGGGTCACATAGCTGAGCTCTTCAGGTGCCCAGGATATCTGAACTGAGAACATTTCTGCAGAGTCAGAGCGGATGGAAATATGGAATCTCCCTGGACGAAAATGTGAAGACCCATCCGCTGATACGGCCCTTCAGGACTTTAACAGAGAAGGTAAGGGACGGGCTTCAGGGAATGCCGAGTGGCCGTCTGGTTGTCCTGCCTTGGGAATTATATCCGAGTGTCCGAGTTCAGGGTGCATCCACCCTCCAGTTCCTTAGAGACTTTCAAACTCAGGAAACTCCTTGGGAGCGCGCCCGCCGGCACCCCCGGGACGTTTCCCAGAGCCCAGCCTCGCTGTCTGTTCCCAGGCTCCGAGAGCCCTCTGGAGAAAGAGCGTGGGGGCCAGAATGCATGTGTAGCTCTCTTGCAGCTGAACTACGGTGGGCTTTTGTTGGATTGTTGAGGTAGCGAGAGGGGTGAATTCAAAGAGAGATGAGTTCCAATCATGGAAGATCAAGGGAGTAGAGAAGAGGGTCCCCAAGGAAATATGGGCAAGTCTCTAGGGTGGTTTTATTTTATTTTTTTTTCTTTATTGATTTTAGAGAAAGAGAGGAAGGGAGAGGGAGAGAGAGATAGAAACATCGATGAGAGAGAACATCGATGGGACTCCTCCTGCATGCCCCCCACTGGGGATCGGGCCCACATCTTAGGGTGGTTTTAATTAAGAAATTCAGTTCAGCCCCACTCTGAATTCCTCTCTGCGGTCAGTAAGGGTGCTTTGTAAGCGTAGGCCCAGTGTCACCCGTAAAGGATGGTCTGTGTATCTTCTGGGCATATTGACCGTCTATAAAGGCGTGCACAGCTGTGAAGAGAATTCTAAATCTGAGAAATTCTGAGAGCTTTGCGCAGATGCGTTTTGGTGAGTCTCCTCTTAAACAGCTACTGGGACAGGAGAGGTCACTCTCTGTTCTTGATCCTCTTCATCCACAAGCTGTGGGCAGTGTCTGGCTCTCTCCCTCGGGGCGCAGGAGACCGTGGGATCCTTTCTTGGAAAACATCAGAAAGACGGCGTGTTTCAGGAGGGACCCCGCGGAGGGGAGGCTGACCTCCTGAGAGGACGCTGGCACCCGTCAGCACGCCGCCCGTGGTGGGATCCAGCTTCCAGGGGAGCCGGGCCAGTCAGGGGGCCGGGGCCTGCTCTGCAGAGCTCTTCTGCTCCGATTTTCTTCCAGGAAAAGGAAATTTATCGCTGGCCAGCCAGAGAGTCCCTGAAAACCATGCTGGCTGTGGGCTGGACTGTGGAGAGGACCAAGGAAGGAGAAGCCCTCGTGCAGCAACGGGAAAACGAGAAGCTTCGGAGCATGTCCCAGGCCAGCCAGGTAACGAGGCCCGCGCTGGGCCGGCCGAGGCCGTGGAGGAGCAGGGAAAGCTCTCCCTGGGCTCAGAGGCCGGGACCACCGGCAGGGAGCCCTGGGGCCCTCTCGGATACATCTGGCAGCTGGTGTTGGGATGCCGGTGCGATGAGGATAGCAGTGGCAACCCGGTGACTCCGCCTGTTCTCCTAGGGCAACAGCTACAGCCCGGCTCCGCTGGACCTCTGCAACGTGGTGCTCTCCAGAGAGCTCCAGGTCGGTGCCGGTACTTCCAGAACAACGTAACTTGCTTTCTAAAACCCCTCGAGTGCAGAATAGATTTCCCTCCAAAGAATTTTTTTTAAACAACAATAAGGAGGGAAAGAATGCCTAGAACATATCAGCACTAAAATATAAACATTGAAAAGGGCCACAGCGAAGGTCTCGGCAGATGTAAGCAATCATCTAAGAAGGTGAGGCTTTGTGCTTCTACCAGGGACATCGTAACAGGTAACCACCCAGTGAATGGAAGAACAAGCAAATTAGTGCATCAAAACCCAAAGCAGAGCTAATAACAGCTAGGATAGAATCCATGAAAAGACCCCTGCGTGGGGAGGCTGCTTTCCTGCTCCCCAGCCAAGGACACTTGCATGTGCCAAAATGGTTCACTAGAGTCCCCCGATGGTGCAGACAGGCAGTCGCTGTAGATTCAGGAGCGTACAACCAAGAAGATGAAATTCAGAGCCTTAAGCTGCCTCCTCCTCTTCCTCCTTCCTGCACACACTGGTGGTCGTGACCAGCCCGGCTAGGGGCAGCTACTCCTCGCAGAGCCCATCAGACCAGCCCTTTGGACTTGAGAAGAGGTTTCTTTCCAAAGTACACCATTCCAGGTCACTGTTTCATGAACCTTATAAAGAGAAATTCTATCTGAGAAATCTTATCTGCAGTAGTTTTCCCCAAGACGTGACTATTTTTAGTTTGCTAAGCTAATAGCTTTCAGGGATTCTAGACTTTTCCTTCACCCCCACTTCCAGCTCCCTAATCTCAGGTCCTGTGACAAACCCAGTGCCACCAGAACACACGTCCAAACGGAAATGCGTGTTTCTCGTAAATGCATCAGACCACCAGGATAATAAATTACAAGGGAAGGGCGGAATCCGAGATTGTTTTCTGTGAGAGAAGACATAAAATTAATGAGGTGCATAAGCACAGACTAATTAATGATGGGAGACACCCAGCCACGTACCGGTGGCATTTGGTGGAGCTCTGTCCCCCAGGCTGCCTGAAGGAGCCTGGCAGACATGAGCCCATTTTTCTTGCTTTCTCTCTGACGGTCCTCTCCCTGGTGGAACACAGGGGATGGTGGAGGTCATAGCTGAGAACTATCACAATATCTGGGCCAAGAAGAAGAAGCTGGAGCTGGAGAGCAAAGGTAAGCCTGGTTCACAACATCCCCCAGAAGGTGAGCTGGGGGCAGGTGTGTTTCCCCAAAAGAACCAAATAGGTTGTCATCTCCCACTTTACTGACCCCAGGTGGTGGCAGTCACCCTCTTTTGGTACCATATGACACCTTGACCGCCAAGGAGAAGTCTAGGGACCGAGAGAAGGCACAGGACCTGTTTAAATTCCTGCAAGTGAACGGCATCGTGGTCTCCAGGTGAGCCCTCATCCGGGTGCTGGCTGGGCGGGCTTGAGGTGTGGTCGCCCTCTCCAGGTATTGAACCATCGGCCTCCAAGACGGATCAGAGCAAGGAGAGCATGTGAGTCTCTTGAAATAAGAACATTTTTATTTTGCAGGATGAAGCCCTGTTTCCTGACGTAAACAGGACCGATCAATATCAATGTTAAAAATCAGTTACAGCCCAATATAAACGAACAAACAAAACAGACTCATAGACACAGAGAACAGACTGAAGGTGGCCAGAGGGGAGGGAGAGTGGGAGGACTGGGTGAAAAAGGAAGGGATTAAGGAATACAGATTGGTAATTACAAAATAATCGCAGGGATGTAAAGTGCAGCATAGGGAATAGAGTCAATAATATGGTAATAATTATGTATGGTGCCAGGTGGGTCCTGGCAATATCAGGGGGAACACTTTGTAAAGTATATGATTGTCTGCACACCTGAAACTAATACAAAATAATATTAAATGTAAACTGTAATTGAAAAAAAATTTTAATTAAAAAAATTCAGTTACAGCAGAGTCATGACAACTGATACATACACACCTTAAACATTTAGTTTTAACTTAAACATGTAAACATGCTTTCGTTCACATGTGCTGTGCTGTAGGCCAAGGCCTTTCTTTGAATGTTGGTCGACCAGTTGCAGTAATGAACCACATCCAGCATGCACCCTCAGAGCTTTGCAACTGTGGCTTTTCTGGAAAAGCACTGGGAATTAAGGCACATGAAAAACGATGGAAGTGCAGTATTTCTCTTGATTTTTTTTCCAGTTTCCTCCTCTATCCTTTATAGTTTTCTCACCCATATCTACTTCAAAAACTATGTATTTGGCCCTGGCCAGGTGGCTCAGTCAGTTGGAGCATTGTCCTGTATACCAAAAGGTTGTGGGTTCGATTCCCCAGGAGGGCACATACCTAGGTTGCGGGTTCGCTCCCCAGTTGAGGCCTGTGCTGGAGGCAACCGATCGATGTTTGTTTGTCACAATGATGTCTCTCCCTCTCTCTCTCTCTCTCTCTCTCTCTCTCTCTCTCTCTCTCTCTCTCTCTGTCCCCCCTTCCTCTCTCTCTAAAATCAATAAACATATCCTTGGGTGAGGATTAAATATATATATTTTTTGGAAATTTGCAATCACAGGTCTTTGCTTTAAAATATGCAACTTAGTTCTCATAGAACCAACAGTTCTCTTGACACTTTTATTTAATTAAATGACATAATAACAATAGTAAGCATCACTGGCGTTTTGTCTCAGACTTAGGTCTGTCAGAGTTATCTAGGCGAATGTTTTATACGAGAATGGACTCGGCTGCTAAAGTCTTAAAAGTAGAACCTGTCTCCTCGCTGGTGAAACGCGGGCTGTGCCACCAGGGTCGCTTGCGCCGAGCCCTCTGTGGAATGAAAAACAAGCGAGTGTTCCCATCCTGATAGAGCCATTCCTCCTGAAAGAAATGTTTGCTGAGCCAGCTGCTGTTTCTTTTAGTTTCCAGCAGAACTTTGGCCACTGAATAGCAGGAACCCAACTGAAAACCTGGACAAACATTTCTGTTGTGTCTCGTATGAAGAAATAACCAAACGTATTTGCCATGTTGTCAAGCAGGAAAGGTCAGGCAGCGGAGGCAGCCTCCGGGGAGGCGTCTGAGAAAGGCTCTGTCGTCATGTTGGGCCTGGTCTTGCACCAGCCACGTGTACTGTGATTTGCTGAGGAGTAACTTGCTCACAGAAATGAAAAGTTCCTCCTTATTGTAACTAAAGAGAAAATCAAGGAAATAGGAGGGAAAAGAAGAAAGATCACTGAATTTGGCAAATATGTTCTAGCCATTTACCATGTGCCCGAGCCTGTGGTGGGCACTGGGATGTACAGGTGAGGAAGGGAGGTCCCCGTCACCAAGGAGAACTGGTTTCCTGCCACCCACAGCTCAGACCTGCTCCGTCCTCAGCCTCCCCTCACTCAGTGACAGCCCATTCTTCTTGGTGCTCAGGCCGAAAACCTTGGCTTGTCTCTTTGTCTCCCAACCCACATCCAGTCCTTCAGGAAATTCTGATGGTTCTACCTTTAAGATACCTAGAATCTGACCACTTCTCACCACCTCCATGCTGTCACCATGACTGCTGAAAGGGTCTTCTACCTGGGCTCCCTGTTTCAACCCTTGTCCCCACAGTCAACTTTAAACCTAGCCACTAGAGTAATTCTGTTACAGTGTAAGTCATATCATGTCATTCCTCTGTTCAAAACTTAATAGCCTCCCATCTCAGAGCAAAAGCAAAATTTGAAGGATGGCACACAGGGCCCTAACGATGTACTTCACTGCCCACCGGCACTCTCCTGACGGCCTGCTCACTTCCATGCCATCCACACTGGCCTCTGCCATGTTCCTTCAACTCAGCATGCATGCTCCCACCTCAGGACCTTTGCATCTCCACTCCCTATGCCTGGAAAGCTCTTTCGTCAGATGAGCTCCATAAGCTCATTCTCTCACCTCCCTCAAGCCTTGACTCCGTTATCCTCCTCCCAATGAGAGCAGCACTGATTATTCTATTTAATACTACAGTCTGCTCTCCCCCACTTCACACACTCTTGGACCCCTGCATCCTGCTTTAATGTTTCTTTTTTTTCACAAATCGTATCAACTTCTAACATTCCATATAATTTATATCTTGTTTGTTTGTGTCTGTCTCTAGCTAGCCTGTACGTTCCATGAGGGCAAGGATTCTTGCTCGCTTCTCTGATTTATCCCCAGTTCAATATTTGTTGAATAAATAATAAAGACCTTTTGGGAAAATCTTTTCAGAAATTACTGTAGTGCGGGCGTTGTGTTCTCAGAGAGGCTGGCTCCAAGTGCAAAGGGAAATCAGTCAAATGAGCCGTGTCACTGAGCCAGAATAACGATTCGCACTTGGAAGATGAAGTCAGTGCAGGTGGGATTGCTGGTGCACCCGAGTCACGGAGTTATCTCTGTTGCTTCCTGGGGTTTACCCGTTTCCAACCTAGAGGTATGAAGGATATGGAGCTGGATGCCTCCTCCATGGAAAAGAGGTTTGCCTATAAATTTTTGAAGAAGATCCTGAAATATGTTGATTCTGCTCAAGAGTTTATTGCCCATTTGGGTAAGTATCATTGCAAAATGTCACAAACACATATGCTTCTCATAATGTCAAAGAGGTTGATGATGTCCCTGTCAAGGAGTGAGGCCTTCATACCGTAGCTGTTCATGATTCATTTAGGTGTATGGTTCCGGGAAGGAAACAGTGGGGGAGATCCCACCACCACCCCTTAAAAATACCAGTTTCGTCCTTGGTTTCCCTACTGGGTTTGATTGAACCACTTGTCATTTTTCATATAACTCGTCCTATTTTAACTTTCCCTTTGTTTTGCTTTGAGACCGTGGGCATATGACTTACCCTCTCTGAAGTTCCTTTCTCATCAATAAAGTGGAGAAAAGGAAAACTATATATATTTCAATAAAAAACATAAATCACGTGGAGAAAAGGGTAGTGAAACAGCTTAGAGAACTAACCCAGGAAACGGCACAGTTATAAAGTACTTTGTAAAATATAAGATACTTTGTAAAACCAAGTGGCCTTTTCGCAGCCTTTAGGAGAGCTGCTCTGTTTCTGAAATGCTGTGACTGTTTGGTTTTTGTTTTCCAACTCTGGCCGACTTTGTGTTACTTGTGTCTTTGTAGAAGCCATTGTCATCACTGGGAAAACGGAAAAGTCTCCCCATGACCAGGAGATCAAATTCTTTGCCAAAGTAAGTGACTTTCTGCACTGAACCAAATTACTTTCTTCTTAGGATCTGTACAGTTTAGGGTACAAGTTAAGCCGACCCAACAAATAGAGCCAAAACTCCAGTGGCTTCAATGAGACAGACATGTATTTCTCTTCTGTGGAGCATTCCCGAGGCAGGTGGGTGGTCTGAGGAGATAGGCAGCCTGCTCGGCTCCACGGCATCACCCAGGGCCCCAGGCTCTTTGATGCGCCACCATCTCCCACGGTGTGGTCTGTGTCGGTGAGGTCCAGACAGGCTCTCCTGTCCCACATCTGTGGGGAAGGGCGGAAGGAGAGGGGAGGGCAAGCTGCTACTTTTTTAAAGTTCTACCATAGTGGCTAGAAGTTAGTCATTTTCGCCTCACCTAGATACAGGAAACACTGGATAATGCATTCTCTAGTTTGGTGACCTTGTGCCCAGTGAAAACACAGAGGTTTCTGTTGCTAAGAGAAAGAAGGGGAGAATGAATCTGGTGCCAGTGAGCAGTCTCTGCCACACAACCCTACCAGAGGACAGATTGCGTGGGCGGCCTTCGGGCGGCCCTGCTCAGAGACACAGTGACAGGTGCAAGGCTGGTGTTGCTGGACCAGGCCCAGGTGGACCTGTTGGGTGCCATGCCCAACAAGCCTCATCTCAGTGCCAGTGTACCACAGGACCCCCCTGAAAATGTTGCCTCTGTACTCATATTTCTTTGGGCCCTTAGTTGGAGGACCTCTGGGCTCAGGCACAGAAGAGGAAAATGTGTTAGAAGCTGGGATTCACTGGGTAGAGTTTCCTGGAAACGCCAGGACTGGTATTCAGAGTCTTTTTGTTCACTGAGAATGAACTTTTTCAAAGGAGCCAAAGGATGGGCTTTGGCTGGCTTCCCAGAAGCTAATTTCTGGTGGATTTTCCAGGTTCTCCTCCCGCTGGTTGACCAGTACTTCACCAATCACCGCCTCTACTTCCTGTCGTCCCCTCTGAAGCCCCTTAGCAGCAGCGGGTACGCCTCCCACAAGGAGAAGGAAATGGTGGCCAGGTGAGTCGGTGGAGGAGGAGAAGCTCGTGGTGCTGACGTGATTTATGTAAAACTCCAGATCCTGGAGACTGAGTGAGTCTTTGGAGAAATGACTGTATCCTGACTAGTGACCTGGAGGTTTTGGTCATCACCTTGGTTTTTAAAGTAATGCTATTCGTACTTATCTATGTGTTATTATCTTGGCAACCAAGAAAAGTGCTCTGTTTGGGGATTTCAGTAGGGCCGGAGGCGGAAATTTACATATCAGGTCAACTTCTATCCTGAAATAATATTTAAAAAATGGTGAAGTTGCCCTGGCCAGTTTGGCTCAGCGGTTAGAGCATTGGCCCACAGACCAAAGAGTTGTGGGTTCAATTCCAGTCAAAGGCACGTACCTTGGTTGAGGTTCAGTCCCAGCCCTGGTCAGGGTCATGTGGGAGATGACCGATCGATGTGTCTCTCTCACATTGATGTTTCTTGCTCTCTCGCTCTCTCTCTTTCTCTCCTCCCCCTCTCCTCCTCCCTCCCTGTTTCCCTCCCTCCCTCCCTCTCTCCCCCTCCCACTCTATCTGAAGATAAATGAAAAAGTGTCCTTGGGTGAGGATTTAAAAAAAAAAAGGTGAAGATAATTCTGAAGCTTAGGGAAAGCAAACACATTGAGAAGAAACAGATTAATGCTATTTTCAAATGCATTCTTATCAGACTTTCTAAGATTAAAATTTAAAAACAGAATCAGATCTTACAAGTTCTGATATGGACAAGGTGAGATTTGAAATCTAGAGCAACACAATTCAAGTTAAGTTCTTAACAGGGAAACATTTTTCATCAAAAGCACCAGCCCCCTTTACATTTCATGGGGCCTAACACATGGACGCCTCAACAGAGATAAGGCAGAAGGGATGCTTTCATGGTCAGTCTAAGGTACGGACTCCGCCATGCCTCAGGTTCCCTCTGCGTGTGATCTGTGAGTGACAAGGACGGCGTTAGACTTCTCAGTGGCAGAGAGTTAAGGACTGTGATGAAAGCAGACGGTCAGTTCTTTCCCTAGTGTCCACTGATGGCGAACAGTGTACATAATACTAAATAAGGGCCACGTTTTAGGTATTTCCATCTTTGGGAAGATATTCAGTACTGGGATTTCGCTGACCTTCATTAAACACACATGGCTGAGCACCGCCTGTGTGCCATTATCACAATGCTTTAAATTCTAAGGAAACTGGGAGTTCTGATCTCCACATGCAGATGAGGAAACTGAGGTTTGGTCAGGTGACTACAGGGCCTGTGGTGACCCAGGGCAGGAATGAAGGCCAGTCCCATCTACCCAGACCGAGCACTTTCTCTGCACTGGCATCACTGAACCTCAGTCATTAAGGATAGTCGTTGCTATCAAAATGAGAAACACTTGGAATCAGCTACTGGCCAATGATTTCCTAATATTTTCAGGATGCACTGGTGTATTTTATAAAAAGTTAGGCTGTTGAGGGGCAAAGTGAGATATTCGGATAATCCAACAGAGGGCAGGTGTGTCTGTTTTCTCCGTCTATTTTTTTTTTTTTTTTTTTAGATTATTAGTTCATGGAAATGTAACATTTGTTCAGCCAGGCACCATGTGTCACGGCTGGAATCCAACCTGGAGCCGCTCAGCCTTGCAAACAGCTTCAGAGCCCCACCCCCCCACCCCCACTGGCCGCCCTCATAGCTCAAGGTGCTCGCGCTCACGTTTCCGCCCCCACGGGTTTTTACCCTCCGCCCTGCCCCGCCTCTTCTGCATCGGATGCTGTTTACCAGTGCTTTCCAGACTCGCTCTCCTGGGATCCCTTTAATTTATCACCTTCCATTTCTGAGGGGCCTTGTTCCCTTCATGACTCTGGGCTAAGGACAGTGCTGCTACTTAAATCCTAGGCCCCTCAGGGCACGAGAAGGAGCCTGTGGAAGTTCGGGCCCTGGTGTGGGCGGGCCTGAGAAAGCCCGTCCGACAGCAAAAGGAGCCCTGTTAGTATTAGGATCAAACAAGCGAACCATCTGCTTCAGCTAGAAAAATGTTCTTTTGCATTTATACAGAGCATGCGTTTATTTCACTAGAAATACGTGAGTTTGTCAGCCCCTACTTCTGAAAACTAAGGGTAGTGTGATTACTCTCTACTTACAGATGATAAAACTAAGGCACTGAGCCACTGAGTGGCTTCACCGGAGCCCAGCTTGTCAGGGCAGAACTCACATCCCTGGGCTGCCCCCTCCCCCAGCTCCATGAGTTATCCGCAGATACTGAGCTCCGAAAAAGCAAACACCAGGGGCGGAGAAGGCAAGAAGCAGTCCAGGTTTAATTTCACAGTAGCTGGCTGCCAAATTTCTATGAACTCGTTCTGAGTTCTCTTAAGCTCTAGGCCAGGGGTTCCAACTTATTTCCACTGTAAAAACCGATGACTAACCAGGAAGGACCTTGACTGCGATGTGTAGGAGGCAGCCCAGAGAGGCCCAGGGTGTTCACTGAAAACCGCTGGAAGGTGAGCGCATTTTCCTCCCCAACGCTCGGGTGTACTTCTTCTCCATGTGAGCTGTCCTCTAAGACTTCTGCCCTGTGCAGGGCGTGAAGCCACGACAAGCTATGGAGGAGAGGTTGGGAAGGGCTTCAGCTCCGTCTCACCTTGGAGTGCCATGGCCTGTGCCAAGTGTGTTCATTCGGCCTTCCCTCTCTCTGTTCCGCCAGGAAGGACTGCTTTCTGACGGGGTGGCCCGGTTCTTTCTAGCTGTGCTAGTGCCAAGGAATGTCGGAGTTCTGAGGCATCCCCTCCCAAGAACACGGACAACACAGGTCAAATGATGGCCTGGTGCCCCTACGCAGGGTCCGTCAGGGTCCATCAGGAGCATGTCCAGAAACATGCAGGGCTCTTTTCTAACCGCACAAGGCCCTCTATTGGGCACTGCAGAAAGAAAAACAGTAAGACACCGCTGGACCGCCACAGGCTTCCATGGCAGAAGAGATGGGTGGAAAGCGTGGAGTAGGGACAGAAAGCACAGAAATATAGCAGATGGGCTTTCCTAACCTCCAAGGACACAGCTGGGACAGCAGCCCGGTCAGGCCCATCGATGAATGGGAAATGACAAAAGCAATTTCTTAATGTTTTTGGCTCTGCACGGTATAGCCCATACCTGAGCCATTAACTTGCTTCCAGCCCCACCTTCTTGCCAATCTCATAGAAGACCTCACACCCCAGGGAAGGCTGCAAAACAGTTTGCCATCTATTGCAACAGTGGAAAAAGTATGCTTCCTTCTAGAATCCTCATGTATCCCTGAATATCATGCAAAGGAACATTTCAGTACATAGCACTCTATAGCAAGGGCTACTTTGCAAACAGCAGGCTCCCTGCCCAACATTGTAACTATTCCAGGAGATTGTTTTCTGTAAGGTTGGAGCTGCCTGGGAGGCACCTTCCCTGACTCCAACAAGACTATGAGACCCACCTGTTTTCCTAGCGTGGCCCACAGGCTTGTTAGAGGAGAACACAGTGCATCTCTCGGAGTGCTGCTCGGTGCTCTCTGTTTCATAGCGTGGGGGCGGCGGGGGACAAATTATCCTGGAATCTCTGTGCCTCTCCGACTCACGCTTCTTTTCTGCTTCAGCCTGTTCTGCAAACTTGCTGCTCTGGTTCGGCACAGGATTTCCCTCTTTGGTGAGTGAGAAGGGTGTTGTGAAGGCTGCACCCCTCCCCGTAGTGACCCTGAGCTCGCATTTTGCCTTTACGTGTGTGTGGCTCCTGCAGGCAACCTGGGCCTGAGGACTAAGGTGTCACCTACATTTGCCACAGGAAACGGGTCTGAAGTATGGTAAATGACCTCTCTATCCCTTTAACAGCTCAGATTTTCCGCACCAGTGAGTGCTTTAAGCTCTGCCTTCAACGTCCATCATAGAGCAGATGTGTCGGGCCCGAGATAAACGCGTGGGCCCTGCACACCGGCCGGGCACGCTGTGTCGGAGGTCACTTGTGCGGGGCCGTGGTGTGTGCCTGTTGAGGAGACTGTGTTTGAAAGACAAGCAGAATGGTTCCGGGAGTCACAGGCGATGTTTTTGATTCCAGGGAGTGACTCTACTACAATGGTGAGCTGTCTTCACATCCTAGCGCAGACACTCGACACGAGGTGAGTCTGCCCAGCTTTCCCCAGTGCTTTCTCAAGACTCCCTCTCTAACCCCTCTTCTCACTCTGACTGTACGGACGAGGGACCTGTCACTGCACAACAGGAGCTGGGGCGGGAACAGGGAAAGGAGGCTCTCAGTTCACGAGACCGAGGGCCTCTGCCGTGGCGTCTGCTGAACACTAAAAACTGAGCATTTGCTCTTTCTTGTCTTCTCTTCCTGAGAAGTTCATCTTCCAGAAGAAAACATACATGATGCAGCCCAGCGCCACTCTGTACCTAATTCTCCACAAAAAAACGGCCCGAGCATGCTGGGGGAGGGGAAGCATAGCGCCCCCGCGAGTCCACGGGCCCAGGGAGGACACGCAGGGAGGTGTGATCGCCAAAGGCTCACGGAGTTTGAGACTGTGGCCGAAGGTCTGGTAGGAAAGATATCTGAGCAGGAAAGGAAGACTTAAAATGTATATATTCTGATACTATAAACATTTTATATTTGGTGTGATAATGAGAGAAGCGGTGAAGGAACGGACAGGGACCTCGCACCAGCACACTCAGGCAGAGCCCTGTCAGAGGGCACGCGTCCCACGGCAGAGGACAGGAGCCACCTACACAAGTGGCCAGAAGACGAAAGTCCACCACAAATGAAGAATGGTTACCCCCTACACACACAAAAAAAGTTAAGGGTCATTAAAGGGGATTTTCAGGTTTTTGAGAAAAACAAACACATCGTGGAGACATTAAGACAGCACAAAGTTTGCAGGATCAAACCAAAGCCTCCCGGGGGACTGAAATCCCTTGCAACTGGGATGAGTGAGGGCACTTTTCTCCCAGAAATGTGTGTAACGCCTGCAGAGATGGTCCACTTTTTTAAAATTTTTTTTTTCTTTATTGATTTGAGAGAAAGAGGAAGGGAGAGGGAGAGGGAGAGAGAAACATCGATGAGAGAGAACATCGATTGGCTGCCTCCTGCATGCCCCCCACTGGGGATCGGGCCCACAACCTGGGCATGTGCCCTGACTGGGAATCGAACCGGCGACCTCTTGGTGCGTGGGTCGGCGCTCAACCACTGAGCCACACCGGCCGGGCGGGTCCACTTTTTTAAAAATGCAGGTCAGTGTGTTTGATCATCATGAGGAAACCCGAGACTACAAAGTTAGGAGGAGGATAGATAGCTCATGAATGCTTCCAGGAAAGGCACAAGCCTCGCTGACTTTATTTCCTTGTTGTTATTTTTCCAGTTGCATGGGTGATCATGAAAATGCTGTGCATAAAAAGCAGCTGTGCTTGTAGCAAGCCTGTCATCATCTCGTCAACAGGATATAAAAATATGGAAAATAATAGATGATTTGTTTTATAAAATAGTTTTGAGAGAGAGCTTCAGATCTCCATAGCTAATTTCCATGCCCACGTGGTTTTGTCCGTGAGCTGACTAAGTTGTCTGTTTTAAAAGGGGCCGGCTGTCCTTCCCCTCCTCCAAGCGAGGATATCCCTGCAAGCTGCTAGAAATCTAAGCTCCAGTTGCCATTGCTTTGTTCTCTCTTTCTAAGAGGTCCTGTATCAGAGAGCTAGTATTTCTCGCTAGGCCTTATAAAAGTTGCTTATCCATAGTGAGCTGTAAGAAAAACTCCCCTCACCGCCCTTTTAATTAGGTATTTGCAGAAGTTTGTAGCCAGCCGAGACATGATACAGATAGCAGGTGACGAGTATCAGTTTCATTCTGAATCATCCTCTATGTTTCCTGAAGAGTTGAACATAAATTCCCTCACACTGAGCACACCATCCAATGCTCGCCCCCTTTGGGACTGTGTGGTTTCAGACTCTCCTGGATGCTAACTACCCTCTCCATTTCTCCTGACACAGTGTCCCCCGGTGACAGGGGTGTCAGATGTCTCCCCAATTTGCAAGCCACCAGTTTCAGGAAGGGGGCTGGCCCCAGGTTCAGATTGTGCTTCGGGTTCTGAACGCTGTTTGCTTACAGGACGGTCATGAAGTCAGGCTCAGAGCTGGTGAAGGCCGGGTTGCGCGCATTCTTTGAAAATGCTGCGGAAGACTTAGAGAAGACCTCGGAGAACCTGAACCTCGGGAAGTTCACCCATTCCAGAACGCAGATTAAAGGCGTTTCTCAGAACATCAACTATGCCACCGTGGCGCTGCTCCCCATCCTGACGTCCATCTTTGAGCACGTGGCTCAGCACCAGTTCGGGGCGGATTTACTCTGTGAGTCAGACGGCCGTGTGTCCTGCACTTACACGCACCTGGCCACCGGCAGGAAGTGTGTGGCTCCGTCACTGAGGCTGACCTTGCGGAGTACAGAATCATTCCACATTTTTTTCTTCTTAGATTTAAAAATCAAATAGGCCCGGCTGGTGTGGCTCAGTGGTTGAGCATCAACCCATGCACCAAGAGGTCACCGGTTCGATTCTCGGTCAGGGCACATGGTTGTGGGCCCAATCCCCAGTGGGGGGCATGCAGGAGGCAGCCAGTCAATGTTCTCTGTCATCGATGTTTCTCTCTCTCTCTCCCTCTCCCTTTCTCTCTCTCTAAAAATCAATAAAGAAAAAAAAAATTTTTTTAAGTAAATAGAAGAAATCTCCAAATTTGAGTATATACTATTTCATCTTTTCCCACTGTTATTCAGGACTAGAATTTTCCACCCACTAATTGAGCTCCCAGCCTTTGCGTTCCTACTCACTGTGAACAGGTTATCTGAGTAATCCAGCAGGAGATGTAGGTTTGCTCCCAGGATTTTCCAGACACCGACTTTTCTGTGGGGAAGCCCTAATTTATTCATTGAAGACCAGGAGCAAAAGAAAGCTGCTAACATGTCCTTATCAGAGCCTTCAGAAGACCGTAGTCAGCTGGTTTTATTTTAGTTTGCATTTAGGACCATGTACAGACCCCTCGTGCAAATATTCTGCCACCAAGCTTCCGTTTCCCACTTTCAATGTTGGCACATGATGTAATTTAATGTGACCAGGCTGTGTCTTCCACATCCCTGAACAACTGAAAATCAGTTATTTCCATGGGGTTGGACATCTCAACTCATTATTTCATGTCTTGGAAATAACACACCTCCTTGCTAAAAAGTAAAAAACCAAACGAGTCCTCTGTGGTACGTTAGTCCCAGCCTTGTTATGAGTTCCAGACAGTGACGGGGGCCTGTAGCCTGCAGATAAGCCTGGGGAGTCCCTAAGTGGAACATGCCCTTCCTTTAGGAAATGTGGCAAAATCGTAATCTGATCAAATTGCCTTTTGAAAAACTTCCCTCAGAGGACTTGGGACCAGAGAACATGAGGAATTTTGCTCTCTCTCTGAAGAGGGAGGGACATTGTACATATCTTCCTAGGAGCTAAACAAACGGCTCATTCACAGTTCCGATCTCTTGCGTTCTTCCTTTCAAAGCAAGGAGATGAATGTTCCTCTGGATGAAGTTTGACCACATTGCCTCCCTCTACTGGAAAAATCCCGTATGGAAGGACTCAGTGTCTTGTGATTCCTTGTGATCCCCACCCTGAGCCCCACAGAGGAACTGGGATGGCTCCACGGAGGGTGTTTTCCTATCAGTGTTTTCTCTCCCAGCTCAGCATCTAGAATTTGGGTGTAAAGGGGCTGGGGGGAGGTGTCTTTGGCTCTTGGGTTATGCCAACGCGTTTTTTCTGTCGGTAGACCCCTTCCATGTGCGGGAGGTGGAGAGCTTTGACGGATGCACAGTAATGACAGCTCTTTTTGTTCTCCTCAGTGGGTGACGTGCAGATTTCATGCTACCGCATCCTGTGCAGCCTCTACTCCCTTGGAACGGGAAAGAACATCTATGTTGAAAGGTAATTAGTGAACAGAAGACACTAACACATTCAGGCTCAGGAAAAAAATGTTACTTAGTAATAGCATCTTTTCAATCCAGCAACATCAAAATGCTGAAATGGGGTGAAGAATGTGAGCCTGGGTTATGGAATGTTCATGACGATGTTAAGAAGTGGAATGATGCTGTCAAGATACATGACTTTTGTGGAGATCGCTGGTGAATGCATGGGGCTGAAGGAGCAACATAGCCAAGCTAAAAATGGTCTGCTGTTGACCAAAAAAATGTCAGAGAAATGCCCATTTCTTCATAATCACAGCTTCCAAATAGCTTCCAGGGTTCCTGTGGTTAAAGCTTGCTGAGAAACTCGAGAGACACGAGGCAGTTGCTTTGGTGTTTAATGAGTTTCTGTGCGATACAGTCCTGTACCTGGACCGTTCTCGGCTGTCAGATTAGGTGTAGTTTTCAACAAGACCATACTTTGGTAGTGGAAATGCTAATCGATCATCTTGAATCTGAACAAACTGATTTACAGAGCACTTGGGTTTCAGCTTTGCTCTCTAATCTGCCTGGAGCCGTGGAGGCTTTTGTGACCCCCTGCTTTTCACCACCAAATGCCATGTGTTTAAATGTATGGGGAAGATCAGAAGGATAAACACAGTATTAACCAAACTCTGGACTTACTCTTATCCTTGGGAGACTTTTGTTTCCTTTTTTTTTTTTTTTTTTTTTTTTTTGCCCTTTCCAATGAGGAAACTAGAAGGAATTTGATCTGTGCTTGAAATTATTTAATCTAAACATCCCTAGGTATTTATGCCCTGTGATCCTCCTCAGTGTGTGATGCCTTTATTAAACAAACCAATGATATATCCTTGTTTCACATCAAAACTTAAATTAATTTTAATTGCAATTTCTAAAAAAAAGCAAAAAATAAAATAAAAAAGACTCTGGTTCTTTCAAGAACTCAAGAACTAATGACTTGACATCCTGTACTAGTAACCAAAACATGTTCAAGAAATGTCTGTGTCTTCTTGCCCTGACCAGTGTGGGTCTGTGGTTAGAATGCCAGCCCATGCACCAAAGGGTCGCAGGTTCGATTCCCAGTCAAGGGCACATACTTGGGTTGCAGATTCGATCCCTGGCCCTGGTCAGGGTCATGCAGGAGGCAACTGATCAATGTGTCTCTCTCACATCAATGTTTCTCTTTCTCCCTCCCTCCCTTCCTTCTACTCTCTCTAAAAATCAGTGGAAAAAAATATCCTCAGGTGAGGATTAACAAGAACTACAACAGAAAAAATGATCTGTGTCCTCATAATCACAGCTTCCACATAGGTTCTGCAGTTTAAGAAACTACTTTTTTTATGATTATTTTTATTATGATTTTAATTCCTTATAGTTGCATAGCTTTTCTCATTGTTTTACATAAAATATGGATACTTTTGTCATTTAGGATTAGGAATTTGGCAAACAAAAGTTTCAACCATATTTTATACCAAATCAACAAGAGAATTAAGTTAAATTTTTCCCTTTGATGGGAATTTCACTTAGGGGAGGTGTCTTTAATTCTTTTCTTTCATTAAACATTTGTGAATATTTTCTCAGTGTCTTATTCTCTCATTTTCTATGTGTGTATATACATGCATCTATATCTATATGCATTTCTTTGTGTAGTTTTTTTTTTTAAGCTTATGCATTATTCTCTTGGGGAAAAAAGGTCAAAGAAAGGCCAACTCTGAAATGTCAAACCAGAAAAAGATTGCTCTCTATATGACTTTTTACACTTGATGCATACATTCATTGCAGTTTTATGACATACCTGCTCTCCACAGCGGTGTACACTCTTACGCTCTTCCAAGGGTAAGAGTGAGTGCAGAGTTTGGTTGATACCAGTGCCTGGGTTTTATATTCCATGTTGGTAGAAGTCAAGCTGGGAGAAGCACCCAGATTAAGGCTGCTCTGATTTGTCTGTCTGTCAGTTAATGATTTAAAATCCTCGAGTTGTGAAGCTGCCACTGTTAACTTTTGTTTGATTTCTGTTGTGTTGTGAAAGGGAGACATGCTTCAGGGATTTACTTCTCCCTTCTTTCCCTGACTCCACTTGACCAGTTGTTTCTCATCAAACATCGCACGCTTTCCCTAACCCTCTGAGATTGCTTTCTAGTACCATCCCTGCCCCTGCCCTCTGTCCTCTGCTACGGGTTGTTTTCTCTCCTTAGCATCCTCTGGAGTTTGCACGAAGGAACTTTCACAGCTGCAAATCCCCAGATATGTACAAGGCATAATTATTATTGCTGTCATGACTTTGTCTCTGCCTGTGTCCCTGGCCACAGACATTTAAGAAATAGGATCCCTATCCATGGAAATAAAATTGAGAGAATGACATAGGAAGTAACAAACACTGAAATACAAATGGAACCTTCCAGTCTGTCACCATTGACCAAGTGCTATATATGAAAAATACTGTACTAGACAATAAGACCCAAGGGAAGAAGAAGAAAGAGTTTCCATATCCAGCTGTAAACTCTTAAGTAGACCTTTGGTTACTATGGAGTGTTTGTGTAGCCCTTGCTCAGGCTGGTCCACAGGCACACTGCCCTCTAGGGGGCGCTAATGACCAGAGAAGCATTATAACAGCTCCGTGTCTCTGGGGCCTGGAGGCCAAGGTCATTCGCTCTGGTATTTCACAGCCAGGAGTATTAATTGGCAGACTTCTGAGCTTCACTTTCAT
Organism: Tadarida brasiliensis; assembly: GCA_030848825.1. NCBI lineage: Eukaryota > Metazoa > Chordata > Mammalia > Chiroptera > Molossidae > Tadarida > Tadarida brasiliensis. The sequence continues at coordinate 169,157,527 of CM061257.1, read as the reverse complement.
AGAACTTTTACCAGAGAGGCCGGGAGAACTGTTGTTTATGTCCCTCTTGGCCCCGTGGCTAATTAGCATCATGTGAGCCCCAGACTAGAAAACATCTGTGTGAGCTTGTAGACGCTCGGGTTTCTCAGTAATTAACATCAGGAGGACAGGGACAGGCGAGTCCCTCGAGTCAGTGCAGTGCTGGAGACCGTCTTTGGTCCCAAGGATTGCCTCTGTGCGAGCCTAACTTTCTAGAAATAACTTTCATGAGATCATGACTTAATTTTCAGTGAGAGAAAGAGCAACAATGGGTCATTCTGGCACCGACACAACACAGGACCTGCTGTTTTCTAGGTTCACCTCCCTGGGCCAACTCAAATTTGCTCTCAGATTTGCTCTTCCTTGTCATTCCTGACTTTCACCCAGGATTTCTCCTTCAGGCGTTCCCCTGGCATTTCTTCCCGTGTCACAATTTGGCTCCCTGTTTCCCCCGCCCCCTCAAAGGCAAGACTGAGGAGAGGAACAGTACTTCTCACTGGGCACTGTGGGCGGTAAAACGGTGAGACTGGAAACTGAAACAGCCTGTTGTAGACCCTCGTACTGGGTGCAGACAGGCCCTCACCTCAGCTGTCACTGAGGGTGTTGGTCACTGAGGTCTGAGGTTAAAATGATCCCTCTCTTATGCTTTTCCACCCACCACTTGAGCTTAGCAAAGAAGGGAAGTAACTGGGAGGAAAAGGCGGTGGGAAGGAATGCACGGTGGGGTGACAGGACTGGCCCGTGGCCTGCTCAGGAGTGACACGGCCACTGCCAGAACTTCAGGGAGCAAGCCTGGTCTTTGAAGTCTCCTCTCTCCTCTTCCCACCCCTCTCCCCCCGCTGACCTCCTCCTTCCACCGCTGATGCAGCCTCCAGTGGGGCCCAGCAGCATTAATACATAGGGCCCAGGGGACGTGTTTGTCCAAGGCTGCCGCCCTGCCCCCAGAGCAGACCAGGATTGGGATGTGGGGGGAGGTGGGGGGAGCAGTCAGACTGTCATTGGAAGGACAGGGCTGTGCCGTTAGCTAAGAAGTGAATTGCCAAACTTTCATATTCTTCTTTCTGTGGTTCCTTTGTTTTCTTTTCAATGGATTGTATACATGTTGTGTTTCTCTAGAGTTTGCATTCCTTTTTTTGAAATTTTTAAAAACTAATTCATTAGTTACTTTTTATTACAGATGTCCCTTCCCTCCGTTTGCTCCCATTCACACACCCCTCCTTCGCCTTCACCGCACTGTTGTCTGCGTCCATTGGTTTTGCATATATGCATATAAGTTATTTGGTTTGTCTGTTTGATAGTGCTGAGTATAATTGATCCCACAGGCACACATGGACATATTGGTATGAACACCTACCTCTTTTTTAAATTTGAGGTATAATTGATATAGAACACATTAATATCAGGTATACAGCATAATGATTCAATATTTGGATATATAATGTACAGCGTGGTAAACATATTTAACACTACTGTGCTGTATATGTGATAGTTGCTAACAGAATAGATCTTAAGGTTCTATTAAAAGATATCACAAGATATTGTACATAGAAAACCCTAAAGACTCCATCAAAAATCTACTAGACTTAAATGAATTTGACAAAGTAGCAGGATACAAAATTAACATCAAGAAATCGACGGCATTCTTATACACCAATGATGAAATCACAGAAAGAGAAACTAAAAAAACAATCCCATTTACCATGGCAGCAAAAAAATTAAGATACCTAGGAATAAACTTAACCAAAGAAGTAAAGGACCTCTTCACAGAAAATTACAGGTCATTGAAAAAAGAAGTAGAGGAAGATATAAAAAAGTGGAAGCATATACTTTGTTCATGGATTGGAAGAATTAACATCATTAAAATGTCCATACTACCCAAAGCAATCTATAGATTCAATGCAATCCCCATCAAAATACCAACAACTATTTCACAGAACTAGAACAAACTCTCCAAAAGTTTATATGGAACCAAAAAAGGCCCCAAATAGCCACAGCAATCTTGAAAAAGAAGAACAAAGTAGGAGGGATCACATTACCAGATATCAGGTTATACTACAAAGCCACTGTAATCAAAATAGCCTGGTACTGGCACAAGAACAGGCAGATAGATCAATGGAACAGAATAGAGAACCCAGAAATTGACCCAAGAGAATATGCTCAACTGATATTTGACAAAGGTGGCAAAAGCATACAGTGGAGTCAAGACAGTCTCTTCAATAAATGGTGTTGGGAAAATTGGACAGCTACTTGCAAAAAAATGAAGCCAGACCACCAACTTACACCATACACAAGAATAAACTCAAAATGGATAAAAGACTTAAATCTATAAAAATTCTAGAAGAAAATGCAGGCAACAAAATTTCAGACATCATACACAGCAGAATTTTCACTGATACAACACCTAAGGCAAGGGAAACAAAGGAAACAATGAACACATGGGACTACATCAAACTCAAAAGCTTCTGCACAGCAGAAGAAACAACCATCAAAACAGAAAGGGATCCCACTATATGGGAGACCATAATCGCCAATGATGCATCAGATAAGGGGTTAATTTCCAAAATATATAGAATGCTCATACATCTCAACAAAAGGAAGACAAAGAACCCAATTAAAAAATGGGCAGAGGACCTAAATAGACACCTCTCCAAACAGGACACACAAATGGCCAAGAGACATATGAAAAAATGCTCAACATCACTAATCATCAGAGAGATGCAAATTAAAACAACTATGAGGTATCACCTCACACCTGTCAGAATGGCCGACATCAACAAATCATCAAACAACAAGTATTGGCGAGGGTGTGGAGAAAAGGGGACTCTAGTATACTGCTGGTGGGAAAGCAGATTGGTGCAGCCACTATGGAAAACACTATGGTGTTACCTCAAAAAGTTAAAAATTGAACTGCCATTTGACCCAGTGATCCCACTTCTAGGAATATACCCTAAGAAACCTGAAACACCAATCACAAAGAATATATGTACCCCTATGTTCATAGCAGCATTATTTACAATAGCTAAGATCTGGAAACAACCCAAGTGTCCATCAGTAGATGAGTGGATAAAAAAGCTGTGGTACATGTACACAATGGAGTACTATGCAGCTGTAAGAAAGAAAGATCTCTTATCCTTTGAGATGGCATGGAAGGACCTGGAGAGTATTATGCTAAGCGAAACAAGCCAAGCAGAGAAAGACAAATATCACATGATCTCACTTATTTGTGGAATATAATGAACTAAACAAACTGAGGAACAAAATTGACCCAGAGACATAGAGGTGGGGTACAGACTGACAAGCCTCAGAGGAGGGGGAGGGTTGGGGGGGAAAAAGATAAACCACAGAAATATGCATGTATGCATGACCAAAGGACATAGACGACAAAGCTGGAGATGGGGCAGGGGGATGGGGAGGAGGGTGTCAATGGAGGAAAAAGGAGAAACATCTGTAACAAAAACAAATTAATAATATATAAATAAATAAATAAATAAATAAATAAATAAATAAATAAATAAATAAATCACAAGAAATATTTAATACGTACATACATACATAAAAGAAGTGAATTGCCAAACTGAGGACGCTCTTGCCAGCTGGAGGCTCATTTTAAAGTTCTCTGCTCAAATACTTCATGGCCAAATGAGCTATCAGCTAGTCCCCTAACAGCCAAGCCTAAGATAGAATATAAGGAATAAATCACATATATTAATTGCCCTTTAAAGTAATTAAAATATCACTTTTTTATAAGCTCAGTAACTTGAGTGAAAATTATGTGGGGTTCCAAGGAATACACAGCTTTCTACCAACTCGCTCACCCACCCTCCCCCTCCTTCCTCTCTCTAGCCCAGCAGATCCCTCGAGCATCTCAAGCTCTGTATACAGTAGTCCCCTCAGTTCTGTATACAGTAGTCCCCCCATTTCTGCAGGGGGTCCATTCCCAGACCCCCAGTGGATGTCTAATCCGTGGATCGTACCAAGCCCTGTCTAGACTATGTGTTTTCCTACGTGTGCATACCTATGATAAATTTCAGTTTGTAAATTAGGCACAGTAAGAGATTAAGAACAATAACTCATAAGAAAATAAAACAGTTATAACAATATACCATAATACAATTTATGTGGATGTGGCATTATTAGGAAGAACGGGAATTACTTGAACACAAGCCCTGCAACTCTGTGGCAGTCCATCTGACAGGCCAGCCGGCTGCTAGGTGACCAGCAGGCAGGGGGCGTCTGCCACGTGGAGACGTGGACAAAGGGATGATTACTGTCCCAGGAGGGGTGGAGGATGGTGCTAGGTCCCATCATGCTACTCAGAACGGCATGCAATTTCAGATCTGTGAATGTGTGTTTCTGGAATCTTTCATTTCACAGTTTCAGACTGCAGGTAGCTGAAATGGTGAGGATAAGTTATTTTACCACACTGCTCCATGGTTCTGTCCTTGCTGTGCAGTGAGAAAGACTTGCACCACCTGGAAGGCCACCCTGCCTGGCTTAGTCCTCGGGAAGCATTGGCTCCCCTAGTCACCCCACCCCCACCACATAGTAAATGCTTGTTATCCACATCCTGAGACCCTACAGTTCTGACATTCTGGCTTCTTGGTGCTACTGGATGTGTTGGCTGTTGTCACAGTAAAGGGCAGGTAACACAGTCTTGGGGGCCTGTTCTGGTGGGAGCCGAGGGACCCCCTTGGGCTGACTGCCTTGTGTCCACAGGCTGCAGCAGTGGGGTAAGCGATTGCTCCTGGCTGCAAGTGCACCCTCTGCTGGCAGCGTTCTCCACGGTGGTTCCGTAACAACCTGAGCGGCAGCCGGACACCCTGCGCATCAGGGATTTTGCTGGTGGGTTTCATGTACACAGTATCTGGGCTGAATTTGAGTTGCTCAGCCACAGAGCCAAGCAAACAAGATGGGCCTGGACACTGTAAGCCCTTCCAGTTCTTGATTATAGACCTACTGTCTGCATTTCCCACTAATGATCTTGGTGTTGTGGTCTGACAAAGGGCCCACAGTATTGGTTTATTTGAAGAAGTTGTTCCCCTTTTATGGGAACTGACATCACCTGTGTAACTCACAGGACAGGAGTAGAGTCCGTCCATGATTGAATGCCAGTGGGTGGTGAAGAGAAGATATGAATGGGGGGAAACCAGATGACTCTGGTCTCTCATTCATCAGAAAGCAACCGATAACAGCCCCCACACAGGGCCCCTTCGCCAGCTCTGGCACTGCATGGTCTCACTAGCAGGAGGGCCCTGCCGGGTTAGACAGCCAACTCCAAGGCCAAGCCCAGGGCTGCAAGGGGGAAGCAGGTCTCAGTACCTGCTCCCCTTTGCCCAGCTGGTGGCTGGTCCCCACCACTCGCACTTGCAGACTGGTCATCCCACAAGCAAGCACATGTCCTCTCCGCTGGAGAACTAGAAATCTGAACTAGGACTCCCAAGCACTTTATTTTTGTTTGGTTGCTTGTTTGACAGAAAGACTTCAAACCCAGAGCTTTATTAAGTGGTGGCCACTCAGATGTGTGTGGAAGGGAGAGACAGACGTCGTAGGTGTCAGAGGTCTTCCCTCTAAAGCCAGCAATATGCTTTAGGACCTATTATTTCCACTACATGGCAGGTATTTTATTGTGTCTAATTAGTGCTTTTGGCCCACTGTCTACCGTTCCCACGCGTGAACACAGGCTCCGTCCATAGCAGGGAATGGACAGAGAGAAATTACGTAGAAGGTTTCAAAACATTTTGAGGACGAGGAGGATCGGGTTCAGTGTGGACACCAGCGGAACGTGCTCTCAGACACGCTGGGAGATAACAAAACGACAGATTAGATCCCCTTCGCCGATGAATGACTAGGGCCCAGTAGTGAGACCACTGCAGACCATTGGTGAGTGTCCGGCAGAAGGTGGGGGAGAGAGAAGTGTGTGCAGCCTAGCTGAGCCCGGGCTCAGGGACGTCCAGCGGAGTCATCCCTGGGGAAGCGGCCTGGCTCGCCAACGCGGGGGCCAGCCCGTGAGTGCCAGCCTGTGCCAGCCCTTCTAAACCGACTTCTTTGTTTCCAGACAACGTCCTGCCCTTGGAGAATGCCTGGCTTCCCTGGCAGCTGCCATCCCCGTGGCATTCCTGGAGCCCACCCTTAACCGCTACAATCCGCTCTCCGTCTTCAACAGCAAGACCCCCAGGGAGAGATCTAGTAAGTATCTTCCCACAGAGGTCCTCCCCCCGTGTGCTGAGGCAGAGCGGGGAAGGACGGCCACACGGGCAGGGAGCCGCAGCCTGCGCACGGCTGTTCTCCGTGGCCCAAGGCGCCGGGGGGCCGGGGCTCCGACTGGCAAGTCTCCATCTCACTGGACAAACGGGCCTGGCAAGTGCCTTGTCACCATTCATTAGACCTTGGTTTCTTCCTCTATAAAACGACGAGACAGCGTAATTGATTTCTAAACCCCTTCCCTCTTAAACCTCAGGTTCTCTTGCCTGCCCTGGGTCTTTCCTCCTGCACCGGGAGATGTGACATGTTCCTAGTTTCTAGCCAGAGTGTCAACAGAAGGGGCACATCTGCACTCATAACCTAATTATGCTCTTCAAGCCCAAGGAGAGGCTGTGTTTCCCAGGGTGATGGCCACGTTCTCCACCTGCATGGAAAATAGAGCGTAGGGAAACAGAGGGAAGGGAAATGACACAAGCCACACAACTGAGCCAGAGCACGGACGCAGTGCAAGCCGGAACGGCAGTCGGCAAACTGATCGTGCGCGAATCCGGCCCACTGCCTGTTTTTGTAAATAACGTTTCATAACATGGTCACACCCACTCGTTCAGATGTTGCCTGTGGCGGCTTCAGCACTCTGTTGGGGAGGAAAAATAGTTTTCCCTCCACCCTGCATTATTCTTGGCTAACCCCCCCCCCCCCGTAGAAAAGACAGATTCATAGGAGAAAAATACAACTATCTCCATCACAGGCGTACCTGTGCCCCACAAAGATGTGAGACTGGAAAGGTAGCCGGAGGATTGAGCCTTAAATAGCAACTGGCTAAGGAACCAGGGAAAGGTGTGGGGGCTCTGAAAGGAAGGAGGCGAGAAGAGGAGCTGTTGGTAGACCAAGGTTGCCCTGCCGTGCAGACATCTCTCAGATGATCCGTTGTTTGGCAATCGCTCCCTTCCTGGCAGACTGCCTTGCTAATGGAAACCTCCTTTATAAGCGTAGAGTTCTTTGACAAAGGCTAACTTCTACTCTTTTTTCAGAGCTGCTTTGTGCTGTTTCTTAAAAAATAATCAGTTCTGCCCTGGCCGGTTTGGCTCAACGGTTAGAGCGTCGGCCCGCGGTCCAGAGAGATCCGGGTTCGGTTCCCTCTTAAGGGCACGTACCTCGGGTGCAGTTTGTCCCCGGCCCCGCTTGGGGTTGTGTGGGAGGCAGCCACTCGATGTGTCCCTTTCACGTCGATGTTTCTGTCGCTCTCTCACTTCCTCTCTCTCCCTCCCACTCTGTCTGAACAAAAATGGAAAAATGTCCTCGAGTAAGGATAAAAAATAAATAAAATAATCAGTTCAAAGTAATTCCTATGCCAAGGGGCATATGTCAGTGGACAGGCTGCCCCCCTTCGCGCCAGTGGCAGGGTTGCCATGGCAGCAGAGACTGGCCTGCCCTGCCTAAAATATTTACGCTCAGCCCTTTACAGCAAAGGCTTCCACCCCCTGTTCTAGAAGAACTTAGAACTGGGGTGCAAGGCGTTCCCTGCTCCTGGAGGGGAAGGGAGAGTCCTCACATCTGGATGAATTGTGATCCTGCTGAAGGGAATACAGGAGCTTCAGGCAGGAACCTTGAGTCAACCAGAAAGAACTACAGTGACTGGCTGTAACACAAGGAAAAATTACCACACCGTGGGCGTCATCAATATGGAGAAAAAAGAATAAAACATGCCCTGGCCTGTGTGGCTCAGTTGGTTTAGCATTATCCCCTGCACCAAAGGGTTGCCAGTTCGACTGCGGGTCAGGGCACACGCCCTGATTGCAGGCTGGATCCCCAGTGGGGGGTGTGCAAGAGGCAGCCAATAGATGTTTCTCATTGATGTTTCTCTCTCTCTCTTTCTCCCCCTCCCTCTCCTTTCCTCTCTCTCTAAAATCAGTAAAATTATATTATTAAAAAAAACCATGCCCTGGCCGGTTTGGCTCAGCGGTTAGAGCGTCGGCCTGCGGTCCGGAGAGACCCGGGTTCGGTTCCCGCTAAGGGCATGTACTTCGGTTGCAGTTTGTCCCCGGCCCTGGTTGGTTGTGCGGGTGGCAGCCACTCGATGTGGCCCTTTCACGTCGATGTTTCTCTCTCTCTCTCTTCCTCTCTTTTCCTCCTACTCTATCTGAGCAAAAGATGAAAAAATGTCCTCGGGTGAGGATAAAAAAAAAACAAAAAAACCCAGCTGGTGCGGCTCACTGGTTGAGCACCGACCCATGCACCAAGAGGTCGCCGGTTAGATTCCCGGTCAGGGCACATGCCCAGGTTGTGGGCCCAATCCCCAGTGGAGGGCATGAAGGAGGCAGCCAATCGATGTTCTCCCTCATCGATGTTTCTATGTCTCTCTCCCTCTCCCTTTTTCTCTCTCTCAAATCAATAAAGGGAAAATTTTTAAAAACATAAAAAATAAAAAAAATTAGCCCTGGCCGGTTTGGCTCAGCGGTTAGAGCATCAGCCTGTGGACCAGAGAGTCCCGGGTTCAGTTCCCGCTAGGGGCACATACCTCAGTTGCAGTTTGTCCCCGGCCCCGGTTGGGATCGTGTGGGTGGCAACCAGTCGATGTGTCTCTCTCACATTGATGTTTCACTCTCTCTCTTCCCCCCATCCCTCCTGCTCTATCTGAAGAGAAATGCAAAAATGTCCTCAGATGAGGATAAAAAAATTAAATTAAATTAAATTAAAATTAAAAAAAACATAGTAAACCATTTCAAACCAGAACCATTCTATTCAGAACCAAGATTTCCTTAAAATGTTGCTATACCAGACCAGCAGGTGACTGGACAGCATGGCAGCTCCATTGAGCTCAGGCGCCCTTGTCGAGCTGCTGTGAGACACTAAGGGAGAGAGCTCCGGGGAGTAAGCAGCATGCTCCCTTCTTCTCTGCCACCTGTCTCCCCGCCCAGGAAGGCAGAGTGCTGAGCGATAGTGGGTTTATTCCCATTTGCTTTTGCTACTTCAGATCAACGAAACACCTTGCCCCCAGAAACGATCACCAGGACAGGCTACACAAGGCCACTTTATAAAACCCTTTTCCTGAGCAAGAATACAACGGAGACTAGTGTTCTTAGGGCTAACTAAGAGAGAAACATTGCTGAGATGCCTCCAAGTTCCAAAGTCTTGTACAAAATCTCTAAGTTAATTCCCCAAAACCCTCAGCTCCATCTCACCCCTTCTCCCCTTTCTTGGACCAGCAAAAATAGACTTCCACCCTTCCCCTCCCGCCCTCCACCCTCTCATGATTCTAAGTGAGTCGCATCTTGCAGCTGAGTGAGAAGGGCTGTAACATCTGTAAGCAAATGTCAGCCCAGGTGTTGCTCCCCAGCTCCAAAGGGACATGGGCCCAGTCATGACAGTGCTGGATATTTCTACATTCATTCTGCTCCAACTGTGATTTAAGAAATAGTGTATCTTTGTCTCCGTATGCCCCCTGTGTAGAGTTGAACCTTGGGAAAGAGAGAGACCCGCTCTGCTCTTGGGTTCATAGAGGTTCGGCTGCAGCACGATGAGAACTTGACAAAGGCAGATGGAGGAAACCCGAGATCAGCTCTGGGAGGGAGAGGAATGGCTCTGTCCCACTGTTCTCCTTCTCAAGGGCTATTTGAAAAATGTTCCTTCTTCTTTTACATACCTGTACATTGATTTAATAAGACATGTTCATAAATAAAAATTAAGTACCCATCACTGCTGACTCTACAAGGAAGAAAAGAGACAAGCTTGTGATTAGATATGACACAGTTCTTTATCAGTGACACAGTGTGAAACTCAGTACCCAAGTCCCCTGAGCCCATGTTTTTCATCATTCAATTAATCAAAGAGTGAATACTGATCACGTGTACGGCTCTGGAAAAGGAGACTGTGTGTGAATGTGTATTCTGGGGTAACCGGGTTTGCCTGGACCCAGAGGAGTAATGGCTTAGCGGACGGTACACAGATAGACTTCATTCATGATGGAGAGTGGATGGCCTAGGGGGTGGAGAAGGGGCGGGAATGAATAGGATGACAAATGGTGTGAGCCTTTGGTTTAGAAATACAGTAGGGACTGATTTATCGAGCCCTGAGCCCATTGGACGTCTCTATTCTTGACAGTCCTTCAGTTACTCACATTAGTAATCTTCCATCCTGTAAGATCCTGGGCATTTTCTGACTCATCCAAAAATTATTAAGATATGCCTAGGAAAGGTTTAATACTATTATGTGCCAGTTATTCAGGACTAGGTAGCCCTGGCCAGTTTGGCTGAGCAGTTAGAGCATCAGCCCACGGACCAAAGAGTCACCGGTTTGATTCCAGGCAAGGGCACGTACCTTGGTTGCAGTCCGATCCCAGCCTTGGTCGGTGTCGTGCGGGAGGCAGCCAGTCAATGTGTCTCTCATGTCGATGTTTCTCTCTCTCTCTCTCTCCTCCTCCCACTCTATCTGAGGATAAAAGGAAAAATCACCCTTGGGGGAGGATTAAAAAACATAATAAAACATAAAAAAACAAAACTAGATGAAATCCTTGGTTATATGTGGCAGTGGTCTGTCCATCAGATTATTAGATTGGCCAAAACATCCTCGTCACCAGCCAGTTTACTTTGCGCACCCTGGTTGGGACAACCAGGGAGAGGAGGTCCAGTTCTCAGGGGAGCTCTGCCTCTGCTGCGAAGAGTGACGCTCTCTGGGGCCCTCTTCTCGAGGGAAGAGCTGCTCAGTGAAGAAAACACAACTGTAGACTCTAACTCGGTGTCCTCCATCTCCAGCGTACAGCAGAATCACTCGGAGGGCCGGTTAGGATACAGCTGCTGAGTCCTCCCCCTCGAGTTTCTAATTCAGTAGATCTTGATCCAGAACGTCCGCTCACTACGCTGCTGCTGCTGCTGCTGCTGCTTCGCTTTGAGACCCACTCATCTAGGACAGTGATTTTCAACCGGTGTGCCGCAAGAGTTTTTAAAACATGCAATACCTCGCTCTTTAGTCAGGGGCACTGACCTCTCTTCCCTCAGATTGTCAAATAAAAATAATAGCAGCAAACACAACAATAGCCATCTGGTGTGAACGAATCAAAATTATACCTTTTTTTGGTCAGGCCGGCAAACGAGATTTTTTTTGGTGCGCCGCAGAATTTTAGTAATTAGTCCATGTGTGCCCTGAGATGGGAAAGGTTGAAAATCACTGACCTAGAAGATGGAAGGGCAGTGGTGCTAATGACCCCCCCAACAGTCTTGTGTCTGCTTCTGATAAGACCCAGCTGGGGCTGTTTTTCGGGTAAATAATTCAGCAGCATTTATTCTATGGTTTTATTAGGTGGCATTTGAAGTACATAACACCATCTGAATCGCAAATGTTTCCTCTACTCAAGAACCAATTACATATAAATAACTTTTAAAGGTCATTATACTGACTCCCGTACAGAAGAAACCTCAAGTAATTCTGTTTTTCTTAGGTAGGAAAAGAACGTGTTCCTGTTGAGGCATTGTCCATGTGCCATTTAAACACACACACACACACACACACACGCATTGTCCATGTGCCATTTAAATACACACACACACACACACACACACACACCAAGCCTGAGGCATTGTCCATGTGCCATTTAAATACACACACACACACACACACACACACACACACACCAAGCCTGAGGCATTGTCCATGTGCCATTTAAATACACACACACACACACACACACACACACGCACACACCAAGCCTGAGGCATTGTCCATGTGCCATTTAAATACACACACACACACACACACACACACCAAGCCTGAGGCATTGTCCATGTGCCATTTAAATACACACACACACACACACACACACACACACACCAAGCCTTCTTATTTATAATTTTACAGCAAACAATTGTAAACTTCAGTGACGTCTGTGGTGGTTGGCATTGTTCTGTGTGCAGAGCTGGAAGGTAGAAAGTTGGACTTCTCTGTCTTTTCATATTTATTCTGACACTATGTAAAGTTATTTTGTTTGTGAGAGCCTCCCAGGCCCCCATCTTGATGTCACCCCTCGTGGTTGTTGCTCTGCTAAAAGGGACAGACTAGACTTTTTCTCTGCAAAGGACCGGCGTTGGCGGTGGACCATGTCTGGCCCGTGGAACTCCCTTCCACTGTGAATCACGGGAGTTCAGTGTTCTTTGGCTTTCGTGCTGTGAATCCTTTTGAATGGTCTGGATTTTTTTGTTTTAATATTTTTTCTTTATCGATTTTAGAGAGAAAGGAAATGAGAGGGAGAGAGACATCAATGAGAGAGAACATCGATTGGCCACCTCCTGCATGCCCCCCACTGGGGACTGGGCCCACAACCTGGGCATGTGTCCTGACCGGGAATCGAACCGGTGACCTCTTGGTGCATGGGTCGATGCTCAACCACTGAGCCCCACCAGCCGGGCTGAATGGTCTGGATTTTCAAGGACATTGGTCCACTCCTGATTTCCAAAGCAGAGAGAGCTTTAGCCTGCCACTTGCCAAAGGCCATAGTGATAACACCAGAACGTCATCACTAGGGAAAGCACGTTGGGACCTGCTGGGCCTGCTCCGGAGCAGGTAGCTCTGCCAGGTCCACCGCGCTGCCACGTGCCAGCCAGTAACACCACCTGTCTCAGCTGCCGACTCGACCTCCAGGACAGCCAGGGTTATCCTGTAGTTCTGCTCTAGGCAGTACAATCATGAGAGAGAGCAACACAGCCCCTTTCCACGGGCCGATATGTCTAAAGGCCCAAAAAGAATGTGTGTGGCCTCTTACTCACGAACCCTTCAGTCTCCGTGGACCTCAAACCTGGAGCAGACCTCCAGCCAGCACCAAGGCCAGTGGCAGAGGGCCTGCAGCCATAACCCGCGTCACTAAACATACACCTCTGTTGGACAGCTTCTGCTTTGTCCTGTGAAGTTCACGAGAACTTCGCATTTTACTTCTAGTATCAAAAATGGTCTCCTCAAATCTTCTAGCGGAACGGATGCCCTGGGAAAAGGCTCCACACTCTCCTGTGGTTTCTCGGGCGCCCTACTGCTGGGGGCCGATGCTTTGGCCCCAGCGTCTGCCCCTCCCCCAGGCCTTGGTGGAGTCTGTGGGGAGCGGTGACATACATGGGTGCACCCACAGAGCTTTGGACAAGCCCCTGTCCCTCTGCTCAGTGCCCTTGTTTTCTTCTCACCTGTCGGGACCCTCAGGATGCTTCTGGCCTGTCCTCTGGGCTTGGGGGGGGAAGAGTGTCCTTTTCCATAAGGAGAGAACAAGACAGCTAGGCTCTGGCTTCTTCTGTTTGCTATTCTTGTATCTGACAACCTTTATTGTTGAACTCTGTTGCAATTCTTCCTGCCTGTCCTTGTTCGGCGAAGGGGCCGCAGGCATTCAGTGTGAGGAAAGGCCAGGGCTGACTCACTGTTCCTTGCACACAAGCCTGCAGGAACAAAAAGCCTCAAGTGATTGACAGGAAGTCTTGGCACAGGTCACCTCGGGCCATCAGTAACTTTGTAAATGGAGAAATCAATACGTGTCGCGTTTTCTTTCCCCAAAATTCCAACTGGATGGCATGTATTGTTGTCTCTGATCCAGCTAAGACAGTGGGTGATGAGAAGGTTTCTTTTTCCTTTGCTAAACAGTGCAGACGCCATCCAGGTGACTGAACCACGAGTTGGCAACTAAACACCCATCGGTTGCTTTTCTCTAACGAGTCTCGCCTTTCCTGCAGTGTGCGCACTCAGGACAAGAGGGAGAAGCGCGGAGACTGGCTTAGTCACAGAGAGGTTTTATGAAATGCCCCTCCGCCAGGTCCCTGGCATGCCTTTACCCTTATGTTAAGTTCCAAGCCGAGTGTGACATGTGGAAGGGTATCCAGCCTCTGGAAGCTGCCGCCTCTGTGCAGACAGCCGCAGACAGAAGCCCCTCCCCACTGGGGCTCACTCATGCGAGGCTCTGGGGTGGAGATTCACATCTAAGACCAAAGGAGGGGTGGGACAGAGGAGAGAAGGTTGCACCCTTGTGCTTTTGAATTACTGTCCCTTTGTTCTCCCTGCACCCTCTCGGTCAGTTCTGGGGATGCCAGACACGGTGGAAGAGATGTGTCCTGACATCCCCCCGCTGGAACGCCTCATGAAAGAAATCAACCACCTGGCCGAGTCGGGGGCCCGGTACACGGAGATGCCCCACGTCATCGAGGTGACCTTGCCCATGCTCTGCAACTACCTGTCCTACTGGTGGGAGCAGGGGCCTGAGCACCTGCCCCCCAGCACAGGGCCCTGGTGCACCCAGGTCACCTCGGAACACCTCAGTGTCATCCTGGGCAACATTCTGAAAATCATCAACAACAACCTGGCCATCGATGAGGCCTCCTGGATGAAGCGCATTGCAGGTACCACACATGCCTTGCTCCCCAGCGCCGGGCTCAGGGACCAAGGTGCCCAGGTTCTTTTCATCTTAGTCAGTCTTTAAGCTGTTTCCCCACCCGCCCCCCTTAGTGACTTCACAGTGAAAAGAGCCCCCTTGCTCCCCTGTAGAGCTCCATTCCCCAGCTAATCCCGGCCGCTCAAACCTCCAGGAAGCCCTTCTTCATACACTCTACCTGACTCAGATGGTCCTTGATGTATTTGCTTTTGGTACTTAAGAATCCCATTTGCTCTCACGGTAATAATTGTCCATATTTTCTTGTTAGGTGGTCCTACGTGTTCTCCACATGTATAAACTCACCCCCATCTGGGCTGTACTGTAAATTCCTAGCATTTGTATTTCACTTTATGCTTTCTTAGACACGCTCCTATTTAGGTTCCTGTAGTATCACTTTGTTCTGGGGGCTTGGGAGGGGGGGTTCCTCTGGAACTCCTTGCATGCAGTAGGCTCTTGATAAATGATGTGAGCTAATTTTCTGTTCCTGAAGCAACCTCAGAAAAGGGAAGACTTGGAAAAATGAATAACCACACTTCCCACAGTCAGGAAACCATGAATACTTAGTGTCCTCTGTGTGAAAGTGGAGTCTGAGGAGATAGGATCTAAGGCAACAGCATTGCACTGGGTGGACCCACAGCTCAGATAGATAGAGGACTCCACCATCACGCTTCACCCGCACAGTCTCCTGGACCGTGACATACAGTGAGTGAGTCCCAGAGAGTATCAGCCCAGCTCTAGCTATTTCCCTTCCTGGACAAATCCGAATGCATTCCTCTGTAAGACCAAGGAAGAAAAGTTCCTGCCTTCCTCTTTTCTCAGAAATGAACTGAGAGCAACATGATACATATTTTAGTCCTAGTGGCTGCTGGGTCGTAGAGCTAGGCTCCTGTAAACATGAATAAACCAAGGTGGTGGTCCTTTCTTACCCATTAGTCCAAGGATATCGTTAACCCTGCGGCAATCTGTTGAGGAGCTCTCGTTTGTAATTCTGCACTAAGGGGAGAAAGGAGGTAAAGGATCAGCTCCCTTGGCTCCCTAGAGGAGCAGAGAGGAGAGATGTCACAGCACGAGAGGCGCTGAAGGACATTGAGCTTGGCCTTGAACTTTACCCACAGGTGATTAATTCTACAGTCGGGCCACTTCATTCCTGGTGCCTAAACAAAGTGGGTTTTAAATAATAACCCCAAATCACCCACACCTGGGATAGCATTCTGATGACGGGTCCAAAGCAGAGGTGCACCTCGGTGCGGGCTGAGATGTGAAATCCAAGCCATCGTGGCACCGAGTATCAGCTCCTTGGTTAATGCATCTCAGCAGAGAGCTCCCATCACCTTCTCTTTCTAAAACAGTCTTCTTTATGGAATTGAAAAATAAGACAAAATGGGATTTTTTTTAAGTGCTGCAAAGTAGATTGTTTTCCATTAAAATGCCCTAAGCTAAAGAAACTTTGAAATACACCATGAACATTCTCAACGGTTCATGACTTACTCATTTCATTTCACTTTCTTAATATAATTACTCTGATTCTGATCTTTATTATGAATTGAACCAATAGGATGTTTTATTTAAGAAATAGGGTGAGATATAAAATTTTTATCTTTCTCTTTAAGAGGGTCAGAATTACGGTGCCCAGTTCCACTGATCGCTTGTGTCTGCTCTTGGACTTCTAGTGGCCACGCCGTCTTCTCTCTCAGCTCGTTGTAGCTGATAATAGTTTGTCCGCCTTCCTCAGGGCCCAGAGGAGCCTCCAGGCATTGGACTGATAGTCCCCAAATGTTCGGGGGACTCTGGTTGGGTTAAGGTATTTTTGACAACAGATTCTTCTGTGACATAACCAGGAAGTGTAGGGTTCAGTGCCTACTCTTGGCGTGGCACAGTGCTGGGTGTCATGAACAACAGGCTTCCTTCCGGGAGTTTATAATCTAGCTAGTGAGCCGAGACCAACATGAACGTACTATGAAGTGATACCAGGTCGTTGTTGCAAAGAGTTAGGAGGGTGGCAAACGTCACACAGGCAGGAGGAGTTCAGGGGTGGCAGGGGTCCCCACGGCCTTCAGGAGAGACCAGGAACAGGCCCTCCTCCTAGAGCTCCGCCCTCTCCCCTGTGACCCCGCCCCCTCCCCAGCTGGGAGATGAAGGAAGGGAGCGAGGAACAGGGCCCATCACAGCTTCACCTCTCGGGGTCGCGTCCCTCCTTTCATCGATTGTCATAATATGTGAAACGAGGGGAGGCCCTCTGCTTGCAAACGCAGTGTACGCGCAGCCCATCATCAGCAAAGCCAGGCCCGACCTGCTGAGGAGCCACTTCCTCCCCACGCTGGAGAAGCTGAAGAAAAAGGCTGTCAAGACGGTGCAGGAGGAGGAGCAGCTGAAGGCCGACAGCAAAGGGGACACTCAGGAGGCGGAGCTGCTCATCCTGGACGAGTTCGCAGTCCTCTGCAGGGACCTGTACGCCTTCTACCCCATGCTGATCCGCTATGTGGACAACAACAGGTATGGAGGAGGCCCCGGGAGCACAGCCACGGGACGCAAAGGGGGTGCGGGGTGTGTTCCAGGTGAGACAGGGAGGTCACAGCGGCCACACCAGCGCCCTCCCGCAGGATCTCCGGTGCGGACCTCCGGGCAGTGCTTTCCTTGACCAGTGGTCTGTATGGTCAGTGGCAATGCATGACCACCCCTTCCATGCTCAGTGCCGGAGGTGAGCGGGAGCTGGTCACACGAGGGCAGCAGCGACCCACTTCCGCCCTGCTGATCTGTCACACGTTCATTCAGCAGATATTACGGACTGTTCTAGGCTCTGGGATGAACAAAACAAAGATGTCTGGTGTAGGGAGCTTTCATTCTGGCAGGGGAGTGGGGCGTGCAGACAATGAACAAAATAAGTACTTATATAATTATGTAATTATATATACTTACATACTTAATATACTTTACTTACAAAAGTTAGTTGTACAAAGCAGAGTAAGGGGAATTAAGAGTGTTAGGGTGGGGTTGCAGCTGCAAATCCAGGGTTACTGAGAAAGCGACATTTGAACAAAGACCGAAGGAGATGAAGTCAGGAACCCTGCGGGTCTGGGGAAGAGTGATCCAGGAAGAGGGATCATCGTGGGGAAGGCCTGAGGAAGGAGTGTGTCGGGATGTGCAGGGGGTCACAAGGAGGCTAGTGCAGCTGGGGAAGAGTGAGGGGTGTGGAGAGCGTAGCTGTCGGAGAGGCAACATGAGTCAGGGCCTTGGAGGCCGCTGTGAAGACACTGGCTTTTACTCTGAGTGAGAGGAGAAGTTGGAGGTTTTGAGCTAATCTGTGATGTGATCTGGCTCACTCTTTGAACACTTTGGTGAGGGATGGAGAAAGATAAGGGAGTGAGGAGGCCAGCTGGGAGGCTCCCAGTGATCCAGTCGGGAGCTGATGGCGATCCACGGAGACAGAGCAGACTAGAGGTTGTCAGACCAGAGGAGGTGTTGGTGGGGGGAGAAGGTTGAATGGGGAGCAACTGCCTAACAGGATTGGGGGGTTTCCTTTTAGAGTCCTGAAAATGTTTTCAAAATAGTTACCCAACATTGTGAATGTACTAAATGTCAGTAATGGCCAATTTTATGTTATATGTATTTTACCACAATTAAAAAGGGGGAGGGGGGAGTTGATATTGGCTGAGGCCAGTATGGTAATAATGAAGGTCAACAGAAGATATCAAATTCTGGGTTATTGCCCTGGCCAGTTTGGCTCAGCGGTTAGAGTGTCAGCCCGCAGACCAGTGAGACCCGGGTTTGGTTCCCGCTAAGGGCATGTACCTCGGTTGCAGTGTGTCCCCGGCCCCGGTTGGGGTCGTGTGGGTGGCAACCACTCGATGTGTCTCTCTCACATCGATGTTTCTCTCTCTCTCTTCCTCCCTCTGTTCCTCCCGCTCTATCTGAAGATAAATGCAAAAATGTCCTCGGGTGAGGATTAAATAAATAAATACATACATACATACATACATACATAAATAAATAAAAATTCTGGGTTATTATGTAGGTAGAGCCCTTGGGACTTCCAGGTTGGGAATGAAAGAAATAAGGAGTCAAGTCAAAGACAATTCTGACAAATGGAAGGATGGGGTTTTCATCAACTGAGTTGGGGAAGATTGTGGGTACAGAAGATTTTTAGGGGAAGATCAGGACATCACTTTTGGACATGTTAAGTTTGAGTTGCCTAGTCAATATAGAAATGAAAGTGTTGACTGGGCAGTTGTATGTGAGTGCAGAGTTCAGGAGAGGGGTCCGGTGTGGACACGTAGTCTTTAAGAACCATGAGCCTGGATGAGATGAAAGATTGAAGGGGAGCGAGAGCTCCAAGGACTCAGCCCTTGAGCTCTCCAACATTAAGAAGTCAGGCGGAAGAGGAGGAACCAGTGACTGAGACTGAGAGGGAGTAACCAATGAGACGGGAGGAAACCAACAGAATGGTGTGTCCTGGATGCCAGCTTTATAAAGCGTTTCCAGTAGGAAAGGATGATAAATGAAGTTTACTGGTGACCTTAACCAGAGCAGTTTCAGTGGAGCCATGGAGTGAAAGCCTCTTTGGAGTGAGCTAGGCGAGAACAGAAAACAGGGACTTGGAGACAGCAATAGAGACAGCTTGTTCGAAGAGTTTTATTATAAGGGGGAACAGAAAAAATGGGATGGTAGCTGGAGACAGAAGTAGGGTCAAGAGAAGAGTTTTAAAATGGGAGACTTGTCAGCTTGTTTCTTTGTTAATGGGAATAATCCAATAGAGAGGAGGAAATTGATCAGCGTGAGAAAGAAAATTTCTAAAGCGATGTCCCTGAACAGCAAAGGATCAGCCTCAGACGGTTCATTCACAACAGCAGACAGGAGGGCAGAGAGTGGGTGCTAATGCTGGTAGATACACACAAACATACATACATACACCTGTATCCATATATATGGATGGCTAGTCTATATGAATCCTTTTCTGATTGCTTCCTTCTTCGGTGAAGTAGGAAGCAAGATCATCAGCTAAGTGAGGATGGGGAGAAGGTGCTTGGAGATTTGCAGAGTAGGGAGCAGGTGGGTATAAGGCAGTGGCCAGGGAGAAGTGAGAGAGAAGATGGACCCCGGAAGTGCAGTGGGGTTGCCAGGCAGCATCAGGGGCCCCAGTTGAGATCTGTGACCACGATTTAAAGTGAGACCCATCACAGGTTGTCTTCTGCCCCAGCCGGTTCAGCTCCTAGGCTTTGGCCCAGAGTAGGAAGAGAGTTAGCTGTGACCAGGATTGTGGTTTTGCAAAGTGATTATGACCAACAATGGGGTAAGGAGTTGAGGGCACATGTAAGAGGGTGATTATAACGACTGACTATGGAATTTAAGCTGAACAGTGAGGAAAATGAGCACATAGGAGACTAATGACTGTGAACAGGAAAGGGAACAAAGGATTGTTGGTCCCAGTGGATGGCAAAGACCAAACAGGTCCTTTTTATTATACCACGCCCTCTTAATGCTTGCAGGCCTAAAATATAAATTTGGGGAAGCTTGATTTTTAAATACCTCATTGTAGATATTGAAAGGATTCAGGAATATTTGAGGGAATATTGCTAACATTTTGAGTGGTATGCCGTTCTATCTGAATATGCCCATTTTAGCATTTATTTTATAAGGTAAATTGTACTTACTATTTAAAATAATTTAAGATTGCCTTGCTGGTGTGGCTCAGTGGTTGAGAGCCGACCCATGCACCAAGAGGTTGCTGGTTCGATGCCCGGTCAGGGCACATGCCCAGGTTGTGGGCCCGAACCCCGGTGTGGGGCATGCAGGAGGCGGCCAGTTGATGTTCTCTCTCATCAATGTTTCCATCTCTCTCTCCCTCTCCCTCTAAAATCAATAAAGAAAAAAAAATAAAATAATTTAAGATTATATTTAGCAAATCAAAATAAACACGTTACACACACTTGTGTGTGTACATATAATCCCTTACTTATGTATGAGAAAGTTGACTCACTTTCTCAAAGGAAATCCTGCTTTGAGAGTCGTCATTGTAGTCATTTCCAATTAACATAATTAGGTTAACAATTTAGAGAAGGAATTTGTCAGTTTGAGGTGAAAACAGAAATGAAGGTAGAGTAAGGTCACCCCAGGAATAGCTCTTCAGTGTCGTTTGTCACTATTGACGATCAAGACTCAAGATAGAGTGTGTTCCCCTTCCACCGGGTTTGACAGTGCTAAAAATGGCAATGTCAGAGAGTGTCTTTGAGATCATCATTAATTCATTCATCCCTGCTTTTCAGCCCGTTCTTCCCTGCACAGCGGGGAGCGTCTGAGCCTTGCTTAGAAATGCTTCCTTCCTGTGTGTGCGCCTTTCCCTTCTCAAGTCCCTTCTTCGCCCTCGAGAATTAGCTAGCTTGGAATTATGGGATGTGGAGTTGGCAGGAATACCTGAGGTCACCTCTTCTTCCCTCTAGGTGCCCCCTTCCTTTTTCCTAGCAGGGCATTCCCTGCCTCTGATCATCCTCCATGGCTATAGACAACAGGTGCACCCTGCCCTGGCATGCAGCTTCATTCTAGTCTCAGACAGTTGAACCCATTTTGAGCTCGGATCTGTCGCTCCTACTATCGGCTCTGATCTTTAGAAACACACACATCTGTGCCTATCTCTCTCTTGCAGCGGCTGTTTAAGTCCTGATTATGTCCTGTCCTCCTCCCTGTTTCTTCCTCATTACATCAAGCCTTTGCACTTCTTTCAGCCCTGTCATGGCAGTGTTTTGAGTTTCTTCACCATCGGAGCACTCTTCTGAAGAGAAGCTTCCGCTGGTCAGTGTTCCGCCTGGAGCTGACCCGGCATGGGCAGGAATTCCAGGTGTGCTGTGGTGTGGTCAGCGCAGGGCACATCCGCTCCCCGTCTCCTCATCCATGCGATAGTCAGTCGGCAGAGGTTCAAGACAGTCTCTCTGCAAGAGGCAGTGGCTCCTCAGCCTTCTGTCTGGTGATCAGAAACAATCTGAACATGGAAATAAGCAACTTTAAACAGTGTGATGTTGAAGAAAACCCACCTCTCGACCTGTCAAAGGGAACCCTGTGCGGTGACTGCTTCGGGCTGTGTCTCCTACCGGAGGCTCAGGAACAAGGCTGAGAGCAGCTCTTACCTCTGGGTCAGACAACCCGACGGTGGACATAGGAGCATGGCTCTACTTTCTCTCAAAATCTGATAACTTATCTTTTTCAAAATGGAAGTCAAACGCTCCCTACTCTTGCCATCATCCAGGAATTTATTCTTGTGCTTCTTTTCTCCATTCATATGCTCAGTAATTTTAGCCACTTGGGTTGCTTCAACCGTCACTCCCGCTGATGACCACCTCTGAACCCAACCTTCCCCCACCTAGAGCCTTGCGCCTTCCGACTGCCCTTTGGCAGCTTGCAGTGCAGGTGATGAGAGACTCAGGAATCGGCTAAGTGCCTCCAAAAGGATCAAGTGTCTGGATAGTAAGAGAGGTCATGAATTCTGTGGGAGACTGGGAGCAGGGGAAGGTGAGGCTGGTACATCATGTAGGGGTAAAGGCTGTGGGCAAACAGGAGAGGTGAGGTCAGGATCTTCTGGTCTCCGGCAAATACCATAGTATCCGGCTTGAGAGAGGTGCAGAGTGTCAGCGTACCTGAGGGGAGACATTTAATGAGCTATTCTTCATGCACACCCTCCACTCTGAACCTGCCGAAAATGCTTCACTAGAAGTAAAGAGAAAAGGGTTTGCCTCTTAGAAGAAGAGTGATGAAAACAAAAGGCATTCAGCGGAAACTGCTTTTCCATCCGAAGGCAAAGGGATCAAAATCGTTGTCTTTCTCCCAGGAGGAAATGTTTACCTAAGGTTGTTTTCAGGTCTCCTGCTGCTCACACTCCCGGGGGCCGGACCTTTCCTTGGTAGGAGAGGAAGAGGCCCCTCGCCTCTTCCCAGTCAGGGCATAGTGCAAACCTGTGAAGCTCGTTCAAACCAAAACTCTAAAGAATGAACAGCTGCCAGTTCTGAGAAAACTTGACACTTGACTCTGAAAAAACATTCCTGAAAAATCAATGTGAAAGTAATCCAAACGCGGTACCAACCTCGAGCCTCAAGTTTGGATTGCAGTTGGTTTCCAGTGATGGGTACCTGATGCCAAAACGAGTGAGAAGTTAAACCTCACACATCGGAGAAGTCCACAGGTGTCCAGTACGGGACTAGTGTGGTTGCTGCTCACTGGAGACCCTCACTCCTTTGTCTTTGCATCCTTAACACTGGCTCCCATCTTCAAAGTTACGTTATGGTGCAGAATGCCAGTTAGAACCGTCATATTATCATTCCAGACAGGAAGGGGGAAGGCAAAAAGCCACCTCTGGCTATCTGATCCCTTTTTAGGAAGCTTGTCCAGAAGGTCCCTCCAACAACTTCCATTCCCACCTCATTGATCAGAACGGGTTACACAGCAGTCCCTCAGGGGAGGCTGGGTAATGTGACCGTCAGCAGGACACAGTGCCACCCTGAATAAAATGGGGTTTTGTTCCTAAGGAAGAGGAGACAATGAGTAAATAACCTGTAGTGTCTGTCACATAAAGGAGAGACTGGTAGAAACACAAAGCAGGGAGGATTCGACGAGAACCTCTGTGAGGCTGGAGCTCAGGGCCGTGAGGATTCAGGAGATGAGAGAGGGATCCCAAAGTGGTCCCGGCTTCACGGGTCTTCACCTTTCTCCCTGAGCCTGGTGCGTTCTCTGGGAATGGGCAGACGGTAGGCTGCTCCGGGCAATTCGTCCTGGTGTCCCAGGGCTCAGGGAACCGGCTTTGGTACCGATTACCCTGCGTGCACCAAGGGACATCGGGTTTTTCAGACCATCCGTGAAAGCCAGACTTTTCTTTAAGTTGAGAAAGGCAATAGACAAGTTAACTTCTATGTCACTCTGTACAGATATTGGAAATGCCAACTCACCCAGCCCTTTCAAAATATAATCCAACTCGAATGTGTGAGACACTTGGGGGCGAGAGAACTTTTAGAAGTTGACTGAATTTTACTGCGATTTAGCCTCCTTGCTGCCATTATTTTGTTTTTTGTTTTGTTTTAAGGAAATGAAGCCTAGTTTTTTTTAAACCTGTTTTTTTTTTTTGTGGTTTTTTTTTAAATCCTCACCCGAGGATATTTTTCCATTTATCTTCAGATAGAGTGAGAGGGAGGGAGGGAGAGAGGGAGGGAGAGAGAGAGAAAGAGAGAGAGAGAGAGAGACATCAACTGGTCGCCTCCCGCATGACCCCGACCAAGGCCAGGGACTGAACCACAACCGAGGTATGTGCCCTTGACTGGAATCGAACCCATGACTCTATGGTCCACAGGCTGACCCTCTAACTGCTGAGCCAAACCTGCCAGGGCATGTTTTGTGTTTTGTTTTGTTTAAAGAAACGAATAATGTCCATTTATAGGGAATTTCCAAACCACTTCAGAGGGCATAGATGTTTGGTCTCTGCCCTGCACTTTAGTCAACAGTGAAAAACAGATTGTCTTACAAATTTTATTCTTAAAACTGGATTTGAAAGGAAAAGGGATGGAGGCCTGAACTGTGTGTAGAGTGCTCCGCATTTCAGCAGCTTGACCATGACAAGTGTCAATGACAAGATTAGATGTCACAGTGACCAAGATTTTCCTAGTTTGCCCGCCTTATGCATTAAAGGACATTTGTCCCAAAACTTAGAGTGTAACCTTAATCACTTCATCAGTTTACAGGGGAAAAAAAAAAAAAAAAAAACCTATCTTGGACAGTTTTGAAATGTTGTTTTCTGACATCTGTTTGCTAAGATAACCCTTAAATTCTTTGGTAAAACAGAAATATCTACAACTCCATGCCTGTATCTAAGCATGGAAGGAGCATATTGATCTTGAGTCTCTCTGGTGATAGCCTTCTTATGCGAATACTGTTTCATCTGGATAAATGTGTGAGCGTGCCTGTTTTCCATCAGGACTGAATTTCATAAACACATTCATTTACTTTTCAACTCAGACCTAACTGGCTGAAAAGCCCGGATGCCGATTCCGACCAGCTCTTCCGCATGGTGGCCGAGGTCTTCATTCTGTGGTGCAAGTCTCACGTAAGGACGCGTGTGGGCCCCGGACTGAGACGGCGGCGCAAGGTACAGCCTCAGAGACCTGCCTTGTAATGTTCGCTTTTCTATTTCCCCCTCACTTAGAACTTCAAGAGGGAAGAGCAAAATTTTGTGATTCAGAATGAAATTAATAATTTGGCATTTTTAACTGGAGACAGCAAGAGCAAGATGTCAAAAGTAAGTCCCTAGAAATCAATTTCCAAGCCTCTTCAACCCTGACCTAAGCTGTGTGTCTCTGTTGTGTGAAGGGGTCCAGACCGCACTGCGGTCACACCAGCAATCTCTGCTATTGTTTCTTGGAGAATGAGCCGGAAGAAACTGCTCTCACATAAGCATGGTCATCACATTTTTATGAATAGATAGCTGCTTGTATGTCAAGAAGTTTATGTTTCGACACTTGCCCAAGGCATTCGAGAGGTCTCTAAAACAAACCTGCTGTCGGTAGTTTTAAAATAGAACTACTTCCCGTGTCGTGAAGCTGCAGAAATAGAGGTGCCTAGGGTCACCTTCTGATGAGGAAATGACTTCGCTTTGAAGATCTCATTGGCACACATTCTTACAGTAGACCTGTTTTCCTCCTCTCTGCAACATCCAATAGCTGCCCTCGTTCAGCTGTGCTGACCTCTTAATGCCTTCTGTTTATTTTCTGTGTGAGTTGCATTCAGAAACCCAAACATTTGTCCATCTGCAGGAAATGTTTGAAAGAGGGCATATCAGACATCTGTCTGGGAAAAAGAAAAGTAACCTGTAAGGAGGACTGTAGCAGGTTGTGGGAGGGGGAACTGGCCTCCCAGCTCCTTCGGGTCAGCTCTGCAGAGTGAGGCGTTGCTGTTTGGATTGGAGGGAACGCTGAGACACACTCCTTCGGGTGTACATCCAAAAGCAAGGCTTACTTAATGGGGTGTTTTGTTACCAGCTGTTACGGCTTACCCTTGACTCTCTTCCCTTGAGACGCATGCCTCAGTGAGGATGGACTGTGTGTGTCAAGTATAAGCGACAGGTCGTGCCTGAGACGGGCACCTCTCGCGTTGCTGGTGCAGTGCTGCCTTTGGGGAGCACGAAGGTGGAGTGTGCATGGGGACCACTCGGGTGGAAATCAGTTCTGGAAAGATGATGATAAATCCTGGGTTTTTAGTGGAGCTCCTAGGGCATCTTTCCAAATCACCATTTGGGATGGAAGACCTGGGTATGTGGGGCTGCAGACAAGGGGCTGGTAGGACGCCAAAATCAACACCCCGATCTTCACCATGCGTGGCTGGCTCTGATCAGCTCAATCCCTCCGAACTTTCCAGCCCTTCCATCCTTTAGCTGTGTTGACACTAACACTTCCTCCGGCACCCAAAAATCGACTCTTGACATTTAGAATCTGATATACACTGCTCTGTAAAGTTTGATACATAAAACTGTGCACATTCCAGAGGAATTTTAGTTGCAAAGGAACCTTACCTATGGTGGGTCCTTTTGAGCTTTATATAACTTTTATTTGATTTTCCAAAATTCATTTTGCATTCAACTTTTAGCAAATACATCTGCTGCTCATGTCAGGTATACGAGGTAGGCTATTTCAGACCCTTGACCCTTGGACATTTATCTTAAGATCCTTCTGAAGGGTCTTCTTACAGCCATTGCAGGCTCTCCTTGACCCCGCCTACCTAAATAAGCCTGGGCAGAGCCCATGCTACCTTCAACTTGGAGTAGATCCATTGGCTCAGGACTGAACCAGCTAGAATTCCTTGTCATCATCAGCGATGGCAGCCAAGCATTGGAAATGACTCTGATACACGGATTCATATCCCAGAGGAGCAGAAATGGCAAAGACATCTCAACCCTCTGGTGCTGAGTGGCTACTCAGGGTCCTTGGGTTTACACTCAGAAAGAGATGAGATGACAAAGAATGACATTTCAAAACTAACCTACTAATAAACTAACCTGAAACCGTGTTCATTCACCTCACTGAATGAGGAAAAGGGTATGTTTGTCTTGTCAGAGGATGGTCATATTCAGAATCTCTGCATTTCCCTGTGGATAAGGTTAGTCTACCGGAGCAAACACTTTCATTGCATTTCCATTGACATTGTATGCCAGTTTTTTCTGAGCCACACGGGAAAGAGTCAAAGTTACAGTGTCATGGATGTGAGGACCCTCCCTAGATATCAAATGATATTTGCCAAGCTCCTTGGGTAACAAATATTTATATTGTTCCTACTGCATTTGTTGAGACACAAAATGTAATAGCAAATAGGACTAGAGACTGAAAGGAAGCTAAGAGCTGCCCTGGCCCAGCTGTTGGCTGGAGGCATTGCCTGGCACCCTTCACTTACCTCCTCCGGCCCCGATTCGCCCGACTCCCCCCAGCTCTCCTAGGATGTTCTGTTTAAAAGTCAGTTTCCAATTGCATCTCTAGCAACAAATAATATTACATAAATGCAGGGCATTATTTCAGCCAGAGAGATACCATGCCTCCAAAACAGCAACTCATAGCCATGTCTGCTGTTTTCCGGATGCAGAATTACATATTGAGGAGCAAATGCAATTATCAATTGAATTCTCGTTGCCTTCGCCTCCCTGAAATTAGAGGTTCTCCTTCTACTCCCTGGCCTGAACGGTCACTTGTCACCTGCGTTTGCTTTTATCTCCACTCTCAATTGGACCCTGGTGTTGTGTGAATGGAATCAGCCACGTGCCCGTGGCAGCCGTGGCCGAGCCGTGTGCGCTGGAATGCTGCATGTCCACACACACTGCCCTTGATATTGCGAGTGGAAAGGAAGCAGAGAAAAATATACAGTGAGCCACCCTGTCCATGCTTGGTTAACTGAGGTCAGTTAAAAGGTGTGTGATTTTTCTGGAGGCTAAAGCAGATGTTTTTTTGGAGAGTTCATTGTATATTTTGTTTATATAACACCATTTTGCAAATATATGTTAAGCTAAAAACATAACTAAGCTGAGCAAGTGTTTTTTGTTTTGTTCTGTTTTGTTTTTAAACTTGTTTTGTTTTCTGGAAAAATGGCAGCAGCTTCCTCGGAGGGCAATGGTAAGTTAGAACGCATTTAGCCCAAGAAATGCCAGTTCCTTGACCGAAATGATAAACAGTGAAAGAGGTGTGGTGCAGGAGATGTCGAGTGCCTCGTTGTTACAGCCACTCCACCATGAGCGATTTCTGTGTGCGGAGAAAGCACAGGGCAGAGTTTAGGTGTCTTTGAGTTCTTAAGGGTATTCAGAATCATATGTGTGAGTTTCTTCTTACTCCAATATTCCCTACTATCTCTCTCTCTCTCAATTTCAGTCTCAATCTCTCTGAGATTCCCTCAAACCAAATCTCTCTCTCTCTCTCTCATTCCCTCCAGGCCCCTACCTTTTTTCATTTTTATTTCTATTCCTTTTGCTCTTGTACTTCTGCTGTTTGAGTGCCCTCTCCCCCTCCCCTTCCCCCTCCCCTTCCCCCTCCCCCTCTCTCTGCCCCCTCTCCTTCTTCACCTCCTTCATCCCTTAAAAGTCTATGTTTTCTCCTTAAGTTCACACATAAAATCATCTGTTTGATCTTAAACTACTGGGGCAAGTGAAACAATGTTGAAGATATAGGAATTCATAAATTTTTGTTTAGAAAATAAAAAGTTTGGGGCAACTTAAAAAAAATTCCAGTATTAGCAAAATGCACTGGGTTAACTAATCTTAGCAATATGTGAAGAAAAGAATAAATTTAGAACCTGTAGAGCGTAGGAGCCTCCGACCTGAGGTCACAGCACAAGAAGGGAGGTGCTCCATCCCTCAGGCTGTGGGGTGATCCTGAACCCCCTGAGATATTCCCAGAGTCCTTTTCTTCTCAGCAGAAGCATAGCCATCACCCCTTACCCCAGGTCTGCCCTCTCTTTTTCTTCTTTTTTTAAATTTATTTTTCAATTATAGTTGACCTACAATATTAGTTTCAGGTATGCAACATAGTAATCAGACATCGACATATTTTGGTAACCACAGATCTGCTAGAGATGCTAACGTGGTGGGTGGAAGAAAGAAGAAAAAAACGGGGTCTCTGTTTACATGACAGATGGTCTGCAGCCCACCCAGGTGAAAGGAGGGGGGGGTGGGGGAAGACTTAAGATCTAAAGCGTTCATCTGAAGACCACCAGGGTCTGAATGTCACACACTCTGGGAAGCTGGTCTCCGAGATGACCTTGACCCCGGGGTGCATTGCTTGGTCTGGGTATAAGTCCTTATGACCAAATTAACCTCCATCCTAATCTGCCATTCACTCGACATGCCATGTTCAACTGGCTTCCCGATGGTTGAGTTTCTGTTCTGTTGGCTAAGGAACTGGGGCTAAGAAGCTATGACTAACATGTGGTGCCTTATGCCTTGGACCCCTGCTTTTACTGACTGACTCTTCTCCTTGTTTCTTTCTTTTTTTTTTGTCTTTCCACACAGGCCATGCAAGTAAAGGTACAGGTCAAATGCATGACGTGTCTTTTCTGTTCTAGTATTAGAGGTGCCAGGCTCTGGCTGCCCTCGGCACTGTGATCACCAGGGGGTGGTACAGAATGGATTTTCTCACCTGGAGGTCCCCCAGGCCTGCTCCAGGGAAGACAACTGCCTCTGAAAGAGTGAATGTAGGCCTACCCACCCTTGGAACGGGGAAGCCAGCCAAGCCTCGCCCTAACCTAACTGAGGTCTCCTTGCTATCTCTGCTCCCGTGCCCCGCCGCCCCTCTGCACCAGCACACTCACAGAGATAGGGATGCTGACAGGGCTGGAGAGCCTGGGAGACACTCCTCCACTGTGCCCTGCAGGCTGAGTCCTCTCCGCTGCCCATGCCCCAGCCCTTCACACTGGACAGTCCTGCCTCTTGTGCAAGGTTCCCACGACTCAGAGAGAGTTTTCCAAGGACTAAGCTCCAGGATCTGAAATCAGCAGATAACCAGGAGTTTCTGCACAAAACATGCATGTGGTGTAATACACCTTGAGACAAGTTTTCCAATGACCCATACAGGTTATCACTTGGAAATATTTCTCTACCTCTTCACCAATGCATATCTACTGCCGTTGTCCCAGGTCCTCTGCCCTAATGTATGTGGCAGAGAAGGGGCGTGCAGGAACCGGGTCCCATGTGGTGGAGCCATGGACAGGCAGCCTTGGGTCTAGATGTTGACTCCGATGCTTACTTGTGACCTTGCAAAAATCACTTACCTTTTCTGAGCATCATGTTCTCATCGATAAAACTGATTTGTTTCTTTCTCAGACTTGCTGGGAGGATTAGAAATGTTTTATTTGAGTAGCAGGCACATCGGAGTCACATGATACATGCAGCATTTGATCACACCCTACTGGGATTAGCGAGATGAAATAGAGAGCAAGAAGCTATTTAAATTGCCTATCAAATCCACACAGTTACATTCTGCACATGCACTGGATTATAAACAGCATGCTACAAGTTGCCTTTTGCATCTACATGACGTACAGCGTATCTCATAGCTCATATACATAAAACTGGTTTGTAGCCTTTAGGAATGCTTTGGAGCATTTTCAAGTATAATTCAGACTGTAAGTGAGCTTTGCCTTAGCCACAGCCTTTAGAATTCTACACCGGAGTTAGAATACGTACAGACCTTGCTAGCGCTCAGGAAACGGTGGTGAGAACGCCGGTGGTCTTCGTGTGAACCAGCTTTCGGCTGTGTCTGGAACACAAGAAGCCGTTGCCTCTTATCCTCGTTTCTTCCTCCTGCTCATACTTCTCACTGCCCCTCCCCCTGGTCTCCTGGGTCTGACCAGCTGCTTTGGAGCACCGGGCACAGGTGGCCCTGCAGCTGGCAGACTTCCCTGGCAGTGTTGGGCCAGACTGGGTTTTGCTGATCAGGGGCTTTGCTGTGGCTTCTGTGATATAACCACCTGAAGGTGCAGCCGCCACAGGCTGGGCAAAAGAAATCACGTCCATTTCTAGCGTGCCTTGATAATTATGAACCTCTTTCACACTTCGGAAGGTAAAGACATCGTCCCAAGGCACTGTTCGTTCTGACCCTCCTCTTCTCTCAGAAAGGCAATCCTTGATAAAATGAGTTCCGCTCCAGCCCAGGGTCCTAGGCCTTAGATGCCAGGGGAGGGATCTGGCCTCTGCCCTGCCCCAGAGCC
Organism: Tadarida brasiliensis; assembly: GCA_030848825.1. Taxonomy (NCBI): domain Eukaryota; kingdom Metazoa; phylum Chordata; class Mammalia; order Chiroptera; family Molossidae; genus Tadarida; species Tadarida brasiliensis. The sequence goes on along the minus strand of CM061257.1, from coordinate 169,126,716 downwards.
TGGGGCTCGTTGTAAGTCGCAGTGTGCCACCTCTTGCTGCAAACACTCCATGGGCACCTCCTGAAGCAGGGCGTCGGTGAGCACCTGTCTCCCTCGTGGTCCCTGACTTCACGTTCTGCTTCTGGCTCCCCAGCCCTCCCACACTTCCAGCAGGTGCCCTTTAGCTGAGGCAGCCTGCAGGTGAGGCACCCCGTGGGAAGCTTTGCTCTTTCAGAGCCTGACGTGAAAAATGCGGTCACTGCAGTGTCTTGTCTCCTTGCACGCCTGCCCCACCCCCACCACCATGTGTTGTAGACGCTGAGGGTTCTTGGTTGCCTCAGCCCAGTTCACTGGACTCTTCTCAGAAACCTACTGCTTCATTGAATGAACTCTCCCTGTCAGGGATGAGAACGTGTGAGCCAAAGACATTTTGCCACTTTTTAAATCATTTTTGAAAAAGAAAAAAAAAAAAAGAACAGTTTATTTGTTCATTCAGTCCGGGAGTGGATGAGCAAAGATTGGTGTCCGTGGTGTGTGTCTGGTCACATGGTTCTGTGAGCATGAGCCTAGTTGTCTTTGTTTAACACACTCCTTTTACTGTCCTTTGAAATGTGCTAAGGCCCGACCTGTACTGACCGGGCCACTAGGAGGCAGCTCCTTTCCGAATCACTGAGCCCCTCTGTTTATGTCCGCCTCACCTCCCAGTCTGGAGGGCAGGACCAGGAGCGGAAGAAGACAAAGCGGAGGGGAGATCTGTATTCCATCCAGACCTCCCTCATCGTGGCTGCGCTCAAGAAAATGCTGCCTATTGGTTTGAACATGTGCACCCCAGGCGATCAGGAGCTGATCTCCCTCGCAAAATCGCGATACAGCTGTGTGAGTTGCCCGTCCGGTTTGGCTGAGCATGTAAGGCAGGTGTGGTAGGCGCTCAGTCCTCCTTGGGGTGGAGGGTAGCAGCATTGAACAGAAACCCAGGCGGCGGAGGAGGCAGCCACCCTCATCTTTGGAGCTGGCTTGGCAGTTAGCACATTCCCTTTGGAACACGCCTCTGTGGCTTCATCTCTTTTGTTCTGGTGATACAGAGCGCAGCAGAACTCCCCCTTGGCTCTCCGCACGTCCCTGCACCCTACCTCACGTTTCCGTAGTGACCTCGAGGCATAAAATGTCACATCTCTTTCCACAGAGGGACACAGACGAAGAGGTGAAGGAGCACCTGCGGAACAACTTGCACCTGCAGGAAAAGGTGATCGCACAGGGAGACGGGGAGCGCTCGCCCAGGCTTCCTACTGGCTCCGGCCGCCCGCCTGCTTAACTCACTCCTGTGTTTCTGAAAACAGTCTCAGGGTATTTGTGCTAAATTGGTAGGACCAGCTCTCTGCCCTTAGTTTTTGTTGTTGTTTTGTTTTGTTTTTTCCCTCTTAATTTTTGTTCTTTCCTTTGCTGGTACAAAGAGGCATCGTAAAGCGTGTCTTCCCACTTCCCACTGTGTGAACTGACATCCAGCCACAGCAGGGGTCAGATCAGGCCTCAGGACGTACCAACTGTGGTGCTTGTTAAACAGTGAGACAGGACACCTGGGGGAAGTCTGGGCACCTCCTGCTCTAGAGATTGGAAAACAAAATACTTTTGTACCTGAGTTGGTATTATAAAAAAAAAAATCAAGAAAAATTTTGATTTTAAAGGCTATTTGATATTTTTCCAGGCCTGTGAATCTGAACAGCTCTTTCCTCAGATACATTATTCCCTACGATGGAGAACCAGGCTGACACAAATAGCCTCTTCTTTTCATCCCAAACATATAGGAATGAAGGGGGGGGGCATACTACCAAATAAGGGCAGTAAAAAGAAATCCCAAGTGTCAGAAAAAAGAAGGCACACTAACTCATAGTATTGAGAAGCTGATGCAGATTTGAACCAGTGAAACACATGAATCTTCTGCAAAGACAACCACAAAACCACTTGGAGAGTCTCCACGCCTTAGAATAGGGGCTGAGGTGCCAATTAATAGAACTCCTCCTGAAGACAAGCTCGTATTTCAAAACTACAAAGTGTGAAAGGACACCCACCACTATTAGAGAGCCAGAAAATGCAGCAAAGAGAAGAATTCGAGCCTAAGGAACTGCAGAAAGAAATTTAAATATGGTTAAAATATTTAAAGAGATCAAGGTAGCCATAGAATCTATAAATCAAGACTTAGACATTATTTTTTGTTATTGAAAAAGACCTCATAGTGATTACAAAAATTAAAAATAGTCATTGAAATTAAAAATCCAATTTATGCATAAATAAATAGGCTAGACACAGCTGAAAAGAGAATTTATGAATTGGAAGATTGCTTTGAGGAATTAGAACACAGCACGGAGAAAGAAAGGGATAGAAAATATGACAGAAGAGTTAATGGACATATGGGCTAGAATGACAAATTCCTGCATAGCATCTACAGGATTCCAGAAGAAGATAATAGAGAAAATAGAGAGGCAATCATAGAAAGAATAGAGTCTTAGTTACTATGGAACCTGCCCAACCTGCTAGTTAGTTACAGGAGGTATTGGAGCTTGCTCATCTCAGGTGTGTGCTTCAACTTTTAGTCTGATGACCCAGCTGTAAAGTGGCAACTGAACCTCTACAAGGATGTTTTGAAGAGTGAAGAACCTTCCAATCCAGAAAAGACAGTGGAGCGTGTGCAGAGAATTTCAGCAGCTGTCTTTCACCTGGAACAGGTAAGCAGCGTGTGCCCTGAGTACTGAGGAAGCAAGACTACCTTGGAGAATACAAAGCTCCTGTCTACACTCAGCTCTTAGTTAAGAGTATCCTTGTCAGACAGAAAACAAGGAGCGAGGATCATCCCAGCTCACACCTAGGTGTCATCTTGGTGTTTCATGGTAACAGGCTCCTCAATTCTTTCCCCTCCCAATTTTTTTTTCAAATTTTTGCCATTAGCTCAAATGACCTATTGAAGTTTCCTACCAATCTATAAAGCTTCTGTTAATCAATAAACAACCAAACACAACTGGGAGAAGAAGGCAAACCTGAGACATCCACTAACAATAATCTACTAATGGGTATATTTTACTGACTACAGTGGAGAAATAAAAATTCTTGCATGGTTGAGAAGTCTGGGCTGCAGGTGACCCCCTTCTGCCACCCTCTCAGCCTATAATCACCTGCCCATTTGATTTACTCTCAGGTGGAGCAGCCTTTGAGGTCCAAGAAGGCAGTCTGGCACAAACTGTTGTCTAAACAGAGGAAACGGGCAGTGGTGGCCTGTTTCAGGATGGCCCCTCTCTACAACCTGCCCAGGCAAGTATTCTGTCATTTTCTTCTGTATTGTGAGCCCGCGGTGGGAATTAAGGTATTCTCCCACAGCTGTGCTCTCTTCTGACCCCCAACACTCATGATCCAAGAGGTAGAAATTGGAGTCCTTCACCCATGGAGCCATTACAGTCTTCATCTAGTATAAGGGGCCTGCTAAGGCAATCAAAGTAAGCATAAAAAACTGAAACCAGATGAGATTCCCTAGTGCCCCATGCCTGCCTCGGCTCACTGTTTTGCACTGTAAGGTTAGCCGTGTAAGCCTAGGGAAGCTCTCTAGTTTTACCTACGTGGGATTCTTTGTAAGGATGTAAAGGCACCCTGGAAAAAGGAACTGTTTTCTCAACTACTTGACTCTATATTCCGTCCACAGATCAAACAATAGTTCTCTGCCCAGGCACTGGGATGATACCAAAATTACTGTGTTTCCTCAGCAGGTACAGAAATATAACTTGAGAACCCTTTGTACAGTGTGTGTGCCTTCAAAGTGAAGACAGGCCACTGTCCCGAGAGGCTAGTCAGGGACATGATGCCTTCATCCAGGCGTTTAGTCCATACTCTGAAGTGGAAACTAGGTGGAGGCTTCTTTGGAATGTGTGTGAACACACACGCCGAGTATCCGAGCGATGTGGCCAGCATTGACCACTGAGACTCACTGTCGTTGGTGATGTGGCCACATTCCATCCTCAGACTGATTTCAGAACTCGAGAGGTCAGGTCTGTGATCGACAAACAGAGCTGGTAATCGAGTACCAGCCTCTGCTTCATCAACTCTCAAATCAGTAGGAACAGCCTCACCTGGTCAGGAAAAATAAACTAAGACACGTTCGTTCTGAATCCCATGCAGATAAATGTACGTTTTTGTTTTTTTGGAATATCAGACAAAGGGCTATTCCTATGCTTGACATTTTGCTTTCATCAAAGTGTGCATCTTGGCCATCATTTGTCCAGAGTGTCCTGTAATCACCCTGAGGCAACTGGCCAACTGAGCTTTCCTAGTTAGGATCTTTGAAGATGGAGAATCATGGCCTCTGAGACACATACCTGCCTCTCCAGGTCTCTCAAGAATACAGACTGGTGTCTTTGGAAGGGGATCAGGCACCACGGAATCAAGTAGAATTCATTAATAAGAAGCTGAAAAATTCAGTCACGTTGTCATGGTCATGAAGGCTGCTGCCTGGCCAAAAAGAAAAAGAGAAATTCATAGCCCAATAGAAAAGGCAAAAATGCATAAAATGCATAGGGCTTTTGTCTGTTTTCCAGAAGTGAAACGTCAGACGGCATTCACGCTCCCCTCTGGTGCGGATTCGTGCCTGATGTGCTCATTTGGCCTCCAGAAGGGCTCAGCTCTAAGCACATGTCTCCAAGACCAGCTAGGCAGAAATTTCATCTCTCAAAAACAAGCTTTCCCCCCCCCTAAATCCACTGAAAATGTTAGTACCACCCTGTCATATCTTGGTTGATCCTTCAGCAACTCTACCCTCGTGTAGGTAATAGTAAGTCCAGGTCTCCATCGTGTCCTTTGAAACGTGGCCATCCCCACCCCTAACCCACTTGTTTTGGGGGTTGCCCTGGATTTCCCCCTAACATGGGGAACTGTAAGGAGATTTCATAACGGCAACAACGAAAGCTAAGAAGCTGATGGTGGAGACCATACCTCTTCTCCCTCTTGTGATGATGTAAACTGCAGGGAATCTTCCAAACTGAAGGGCTAAAGGGGTTGATTGTGTTATGTGGGAACTGTTTCTCTGATGTTTTTAAAAGAAAACCTGTGTGCTTTTCTCCAGACACAAAATTAACAATTTCTTCCTGAGCACCTTTCAACTGGTTTGGCTGGAAAAGGTTAATGAAAAAACTCAGTATGACAGGCTTATACCCATTTTAATGGTAATGTAACCTTCAGAGAGGCCTGCTCATTCTCTGCGCACTCCTCCTTTCTTGACCATGATTTAACATTACCATAAAAACACATATTTGTACAATTTTTAAAAATAACTCTGATTGGTCAGATTTGAAAGAAACATAGCGAGGACTGTGTTCGGCTAGAAACCATGACCAGGTCTTGATGACTCTGGTCTTTACCTCCACCTTGCTTCTCTCTCCTTCCCTCCTCACTACTCTGCTCACATTTGGTAACCAGCTAACTGCTACTCAGTGGCTAATGTTCCCAGAAATCAATCCAGGCTTCTAGGGAGCCAGTGGCTTGCGCCCATTACTCAGTGTTTTCGGATCCCAGGGCCACAGCTGGAATCCAAGAGGCTCGCGGGAGTTATGCTAATGAGCGCAGCCGGCCCGAGCCCTGACTTCCTAAGGAAGAGCTGGAGCACCTGGCAGGCATGGTCCCTTGGAGGCCCTGGGAAGTGTATCTGAGACTCACTCACCCACCGTCAGCATGACGTACACTGGATTACCTGGAGAGGCGATCGGCCAAAAGGAAGAACCAAATTACCGTGTTAAACAAACACTCCTGGACTGTTCCTTGGCCTGATGAGTTATGTCTTATTAGAAGGGAAACGTTATAAAGACCCGGTGAGATGAGAGGAGAGTCATGGTTGGTTACCTCTGGGTCTCCCACTAACGTTGTTAGCTCGTTCAGAAGGTGCCCCAGACGCTCAGGAGGCGCTATGTGAGAGGGTTCTGGTTACTCTGACATAAATGCTCTTGGTGGCGTGCTACTGGCTACCCTGACCAATCAGAAGATGAGAATTGTACAAAAGCCGTTCCTGCTTACTAACTGTTAGCCACCCGAACTAAAACAAGGTGTCCCGTGGATCCCTCTTGACCTCACTCTTACCCCTTCTGCTCAGGCACCGCTCTATTAACCTCTTCCTCCATGGCTATCAGAGATTTTGGATAGAAACAGAGGAGTATTCCTTTGAAGAGAGACTAGTACAGGACTTGGCTGTAAGTACTGACTCAACTGGGAGCAGATATGAGTGTGAGTGAATTTGATTTTTTGTATTCACGTGTGTGCGTTATAACCGTTAAAGATTCACAAAAGTCGAGTGTGTCCACTTGAAAGGAGCTAACAGTCTGAAGTATCAGGGGAAGCCCTGCTCATGGTCGTGAGAGCCAAAGAGTGAATTTCACTGGGAGGTGCTGGTAACTGCTATTGTGCCTGGCGTCATTATTAACAACTAACGTTGCCTGGGGTGCACAGCCGGGCCGTGGAAAGTTCCCGCTAAGCGAAGTTCTGAGCACCGCTGGTCGCAGGAGGCCACCCACCCGAGCCGCGGCCCCGCATCTGTGGGCCGCAGCTCAGCTTTAGGAAAGGCCCACCTAAACCCCCTTCCTGCCCCTCACGTCTCTGTAGGCGGCCCTGGGGAAATCCCGCGTGCCCCCTTCCAACAGACTTCGTGCTGTGCAGCTGCTTACAGTCACTCGCAAGGGGGCGGCTGGTGGTCGCAGAACACAGAGCCTCAGCCCGGTCCAGGCAGAAAATGAACCCTCCTATCCTTCTGCCAGCCCGCGGCTGATTATCTTTTTCCACTTTTCCTTATTTCTCTCATTTCTCTTTTTCTCGTATCCCTTACTCTCTCCATCAGTCTTGCCTTGCGTTTCTCATATTCACTGTTTCCCACTTTTTCTTCTTTCATTCTCACCCAAGGACATTTTTTTTTTTTTTTGCATTTATCTTCAGAGCAGGAGGGAAAGAGGGAGGAAGAGAGAGAGAGAGAAACATCGATGTGAGAGAGACACATCGAGTGGTTGCCACCCACACAACCCCAACCAGGGCCAGGGACAAACTGCAACCGAGGTACGGTCCCTTAGCGGGAACCGAACCCGGGCCTCTCTGGCCTGCGGGCCGACGCTCTAACTGCTGAGCCAAACCGACCAGGGCCCACTTTTTTTTTTTCTCTTTTTCTGTCTCCCTCTGTTTCTTTTCCCCTGCCCTTTTTTTTTCCCTTTAATGCTTTCTCCCCTACTTCCCTTCCATCTGTCTTTATGGCCCTCATTGTTTTCCTATGTGCCTGCCAGTGAGAAAGCCGGTTCCTGGGTTTTCCCAGCCTCTTGCTTAGTGTGAAGCTGGCAGTGAGCATCATCTCGGCCGTCCCTTCTGAACCATCCCACACCTGTGCAGTTCTCACCAATGTGCCGCATCCGGTCCGCCCTGCCGGCTGTGCCAGAAAACTCCCTTTCAGCTCTAGCACCAGCTGCCACGTCCCTTCCGTAAAAGGAGACAGAGACCAGACGAGAGGAGAAACTGTCAGACTTGCAGCCCCAGGATGGCATCTCTCGGGCACAAGATTTTTAGAATCAGGAGTGAGGTTAGAAGAGAAATGTTTAGCAGGGTCAGGCCTAGGATAGTATTTGCCGCCCAAATAGACCCCGGGCTTTGTAACTCTTGCCCCATCCCTATTTCCAGCCCAGTTCTCCAAGAGAAATGTCAGGTGTGGGCCACGAGGCCCAGCCTGTTGGGTGACTCCAAGGCTTCCCTCTGAACTCGGGTGCCCAGGGCTCACAGTTCTGGGGACTGGGGCCTGGAGCTCCTCCCTGTGGTCAGGGTTTGGCTTCTCCTTTCATTTTGTTTTAACCCCAAATTGGAATGTTTCTGTGGCTGAAAAAGTAGATCCATTTCTCTGCGAACCTTGCCCCCCGGGGGCTGCGGCCCTGGAGTAACTGTGTGACGTGGTGACTTCTCGTTGTGCTTCAGTCTGACGCGCTCTGTGCCTTGCGCTTGGCCGCCTCCGCTCGCATGCAGCTGTGTGGCCCGCGCTGGAGTCCACGCCTACAGCTGTCTGCGTTGGTTTGTGTAGAAATCTCCCAAGGTGGAAGAGGAGGAGGAGGTGGAGGCGGAGAAGCAGCCAGACCCACTTCATCAGATCGTTCTCCATTTCAGCCGCAACGCTCTCACGGAGAGGAGGTCAGTGCCCTGCTTCTCCCCGGCACCAGGCGCGGCCGTGTCGGCCCCAGACCTTGCTCTCACTGATGGCTGTGCCTGCCGGGGGTGCCAGATCCGAGCAGCCCTCCTTGCTGCCTTACTGTCGGCCCTCAGGAGCCATCTAGGGAAACACCGTAAGCCACGGCCCTCCCGTCGTCAGCCAGACCCGGGGTCTGCAGACTAAGCAGCCTGAAAGTGGACCCTTCCTCCCTGAATTCCACGGCAAGCCAGTGCCAATTCAGATTTTCAGAGTGGTTTCTCAGAATCGGGGGAGAAGGGGGCGGAGGGAGGTCCTAATTAATTCACTGGTCCATGTCATTTAAGATTTCTGTGGCTCTCAGGCTTTTCTGCTGGGCCTTGAAGGTAGCCTGCTAAATGTTTCCTTTATTCTTTCCAGCAAATTGGAAGACGACCCTTTGTACACCTCGTATTCCAGCATGATGGCCAAGGTACACCTGGGTTTTCTGCCTGTTGTCTCAGTGGTGTGTCTTCCCGGAGACCTCTTCGGGCACACAGAAACCGTCACACTGAGCAGCTGGCCTGGGACTTGGTCATGATGGGAGCTCCAGCCATGCACAATACAGGTGGCATTAGTAACCACTCCACCGCCCTCCTAAAACACCTTGAAGCTTTGCAGACAGTGGGTCCTAGCGGCTGGGTTCTCAGGGCAGTTCTAAGCCAGCTACACGGGACTCGGGCATACAGACCGCCCTTGCATTTTTCACTCCATGTTCAGAACGCATCCAGCTGTTCAGACACACCTGTAGGTGAAGGAAGTTCAGGACATTTGGAAACAGACTCAGGAGCTAGTGTCCTAAGAGCGGCAGTGTGATCAGAGATATTGTTTCTGTGTCACATAGAGGGATGGTGGCCTCTGGGATACTGAGTGGTTAAGGGAACTGCTCCTTCTCCAATGAGAAACCTTCATGTCAGGCAGAAGGGGGGATAGGTTGGGGGTACAGAGCACCTGTTCCTGTACCAGCTACACCACCGGGTCACGGTGGGAAGGGGCTCTTTGGGATTTATATCCGAGGGGTGTCTGATCTTCCCAAGCCCCTGGTTCTCATTCAGAAAGGGGCCGCTCCCCGCACTCCTGTCTCGATTTACGCTAGATCTCGACTAGGTAGGAGAGTTCAGGTCTCTGTCTAAACCAGACGGGCCCTCCTTGATTGTGTGGTCTCGGTATTCCCAGTTCTCATGTCAGAACCTCTTGGTAGCTGCAAGGGTGGCGTTTGGAGTAGAAGGTTGCCCTGCAGTGCTCAGAATGTTCTTGGTTTCGCAAAGGGCTGAGGTCCTGCTGCCCGGCGGGCAGTCTTGTTTCTCAGGCGCACCTTTAATTTGATTGTCTCCTCCTTTCCCGGTTCCACGGAATCCAGAGTTGTCAGAATGGGGAGGATGAAGAAGAAGAGGAGGACAAGGAAAAAACATTTGAAGTAAGTTTTCACGCAGGTTGAAGGCAGGGTCACCCCCCAAAGCCAACCAGCAGGCCATCAGAGGTGGGGGCTGACATCGGCCACGTGGCTTACCCGCCATGGTACCTGGCAGCAAACACGCTAGGCTGCCTGCAGAACGCACCCCGTGAGCTGTGGTTCTGTTGCCTGTCTGTCTGTCTGTCTGTCAGCCTGACAAAGGTAGCAGGCAGCCAGTCAGTCAGCAAAGCACTCCACTAGGTTAGTTCTTCTGAGAAAGCTTGTTCTTGACCCAAGTGTGGGAGTAACAGGGCCACAGGAGGTCGAAGTCGAACATCCAAAAGGGAAAATTCGAAGCAGTGAAGATGCTGGGATGGTTTTTTCCTACTAATCTGTAAACGTAATAATAGTGATTTTTACTCTGAGGCAGTGCAGGACCCTAAATCTCCCAAGATAAAACGATATTGTTAACTTGTACTCCTTTTCGTTTGTTTGTTAATCCACACCCAAGGGCATTTCTCCATTAATTTTTTACATAGAGTGGAAGGGAGGGAACAGGGCAGGGAGTGGAGAGAGAGAGAAGTGAGAGACAGACACATTGATGGGTTGCCTTCCGCACGACCCTGACCTCAAACCTGCAACCTAGGTATGTGCCCTCGATTGGAAACTGAACCCATGACCCTTCAGTCCGCGAGCTGGCGCGCTCACCGCTGAGCCAAACCAGCCAGGGCTGGCCGGTCCGCTTTTATAGTCAAAGTACACAACAGTGAAAATAAATCAGTATCATTAGCCTGGAAAGCCTTCACCCTCTGGGCCCCGTATCTGGTAGAGTCTCTGTTCACTGAGGTCTGTGCATTCTAGATACGTGGGTGCTTTCCGAGGGCCACGGGTACCCCCCAGTTGTGTGGCAAAACATGGAAAACAGACACCTTTAGTCTGGGGCCACTTCCCGTCATTATAGTGTAAAAGAGGAACGGACCGTGTTGCCCTTCATACAAAAAGTGGAAAATTCATCATGAAAATATGAGTGTATTTTGAGTGGACAGTTCTGGAAAGCTGAGCAGCACCTGAAAATACACTTCAGAGACCTGCTTTGTGTGTTGCCTTCCTTAGGCAAGTAAAGATGCTCTCTCTCTCTCGATGTACCTCAGCACCGTGAATTCCCTGGGGGTCGACACATCTCTTCCCTGTGTGTTTTTTCCAGGAGAAAGAGATGGAAAAGCAGAAAACCCTGTACCAGCAAGCACGGCTGCACGAGCGCGGAGCCGCGGAGATGGTCCTGCAGATGATCAGCGCCAGCAAAGGTGGTTTCCGTGGTTTCTGGACGGGCCCCTGCCACTGCCACAGAGAAGTCACCCTGTGGGATGCAGTCGTTGTGAAAGAGTCCTGGAAACGCCCGGTGGGTGTGATTCACCCCTTTTCCTTGGTGAGTCAGTCGAATCTTCACCACGACAGGTGAGATGAGCCCCATGGTGGTCGAGACGCTGAAGCTGGGGATTGCCGTTCTGAACGGAGGCAACACGGGCGTGCAGCAGGTAACGGACTCCCGGGGGTGCAGCTTCCTGGGCATCCCCACTTGACAGCTGTCGCACTTCAGGGAGGAGGCACTGACTCTGCTGCAGAGGGGCCACCCAGCATCGCCTCTGCCGGTGTTCGTCCTTAGTGGCCAATTCTAGCGGAGTAACTGGGGACACAGATAGGACCAGGCTGGGTGTGGACAGGCAAGTGTGGACTTAATCAAGAGGGTTTACCCAGGTTCAAAGAGAAAAAGATTGTGTTTTTTCATCATTAGTTTTTGTTTTTTCATCATTAGTTTTTTGTTGTTTTTTGTTGTTGTTTTGCACAATTATGCTCTCGGGGAAATTTTCTAAGCCTTCAATTTTTACTTCAGCCTTTTCATTTAATTAGCTGCCTTCTTGTGAGCAAGGGGCCTGATCAGTTAAGAGGGGTTCATAACCCCACACACCTATTGTTCGTTCATTCATTCATTCATTCATTCATTCCACAACTGTTTGGTGATTGCTGCCGGTGCCCTGAAGCCAGGCTCCGTCGAAGGGGTGGAGGGCGTAGGAGCGCCGCCCCCAAGCATTGAATGAGAACACGTTAGCAGAGAGCAGGGCGCCTGGCACACAGCATTCGTTCAGCAGTCTGCATCGGAACTGGCTGCGGAAGACAGGAAAGCACAGGTGTCTCCTGGGCACTCTAGGCTCTGGCTAAAAGCATGTGTGTGCAGATGTCTGGGTGACATTTCAAACACTCTTGGCATTCGTGAGGCTTATATCCCAGGGCTTCGGAGAATCTCCAAACTCATAACTACCGTTATTGAATATAATTTCTCCCGGCCTTTATTCATCCCAAACGTATTTCTCATTAAGAAGTATCGTTTTCTAAGATACCCCTCACTTTCTGTTCTCTTCTATCCGTTGATTTTCTTGAAGGGCCTTTTTTTTAAAACAAAGAAACACAAATGTGTATTATGCCAGACAAGTTCCCTCCCAGTCACAGAACAGAGAGAACACAGTCTCTGGTGGAAGAGACACTGAGCTCTCAATGGGGTCCTGACTGGCTCAGCGCCTCACTTCAGTGTGTGTGGAACTCACTGCGCGAGCCATTCAGATTGTACCTCGCAACCACAAGCATGACTAAATCGTGGTCTCGGAGCTTGTTCCCAAATAGGCGAGACTTCGAGCAGTAAGTCTATGAATGTGAACGAGGCACTGTGCTGCCCTGGCAGAAACACCCGTGGCCCTTTGTAAAATAAACGTCCACCCTAAGGATCAGGGCTCTGTAAGCAGAGAGGGGGGCTCAGGCACACGGCAGGTTTTAGTCTGCGGGGTTGCAGTTCGCCACGGGGACCCGGCTCCGTGTGCCTGCTCGGCCAGGGCTTTGCCATTCCCCGTCATAGTTAGGAGGTCGGTACGGGTGGCGTAGCTCCGCTGTTCTCCTTTTAAAAACGTGTCTCCCTTGCAGAAAATGTTAGATTACCTAAAGGAGAAAAAGGACGCTGGATTCTTTCAAAGCCTTTCTGGTCTTATGCAGTCTTGCAGGTAAATATGGGGAAACCACCCACAGCATTTTTTTAAGCTCTTCGCTCTTCAAGGGGAGGGGATATGGGATGGGGAGGGCCACGAAGTCAACGGGCTTATCGTGGGATTCTTGAGAAAGGAGCACCCGCTGTAGGAAGGGAAGGGGATGGATGCGCATTGTTCCTCCAGCTTTCAGGATGGTGTTCAAATAGTATTCGGAGGGGAGTCCTGGCCGGTTTGGCTCAGCGGTTAGAGCGTCGGCCTGCGGTCCGGAGAGACCCGGGTTCGGTTCCCGCTAAGGGCATGTGCCTCGGTTGCAGTTTGTCCCCGGCCCTGGTTGGTCGTGCAGGAGGCAGCCACTCGATGTGTCCCTTTCAGGTCGATGTTTCTCTCTCTCTCTCTTCCTCTCTCTCCCTCCCACTCTATCTGAACAAAAAAAAAAAAATGAAAAAATGTTAATCGCCATCCCCTCCTTTTCTGTTATGTTGTTATCCTCAGAACTGAGTGTGAGTGTGTCCTAAACATGTATGCTCATAGAAGTCAAACCAGAAAAGAATGGAAAGCGAGAGGAACTCCTCATTATGACTCAAGGCCATGTTTTCATTAGGCATTTTGTTCATCTTTAGCCTTAACTGGTCTTTCAGCCTGAATAGATATTTGGTGGGTACGTATTTGGACAGGGGTATATCCTAGCATGGGAACATTTTGACGCAGCCTAAAAAACAAAGCATTAAACTCCATTTGTATTACCAAGTTGTGTAAGCCTCTCCTCACGGCCGAACCCTCTGGCAAATGAACAATTCGTAACCAAAAGTCAGATTACCATACTTGCTCATTTCAGAAACCAGCCAGAAATCTAAGAAAAGTGTCTGCTGATTCTCTAATAGTCACATATATTTTGAACAGTCTGCAACTCATTCTGAAAGGAATTCAAAGTTATAATTATCCAGCTCATTTGCCTCCAATTCATATTCTTTAAAATGGACCGTTAGGTTTTCCATTTGAAAAGTTGGAGGGTGAACCTTCTTCCTTGGGGTGGACTTCACGATTTGACTAACCTTCCTTCGCTGGGTGAGGGTTGCCCCGGAGCTGGAGGGGGCGTATTCGAGCTGCAATACAACCCTTGTTCTTACCTCCTTCCCCTCCCCCCGCGGACAGGCAGTTTATTACCTCTCTTAGACAAAGGAAATGTCATACGGGCAGACCTGACTCCCTGCGGGTAAAAGCGTGCATGTGGACCCAGATGGCGAAAATCAGGGCAGTTCAGTTCCGTATTCCTCGTGAAATTCTCAGTTGAATTCCTAGGAGTTCTCTTGGTCGGTAATACTTAATTTTGCTGAGCTCGTGTATAATGGTGGCTCGGGGGGACAGGAGGCATACCCTCACAGGCCAGCTGAGTTCTGACAGAAGCTTTAAGGTGTGTTGGTAGTCTTGATGATGATTATGAAAATAATACATATTTGTACAAACATTTAGGCATTTGAGGAATTAAAACATTTGAAATGGGTGTTTCGTGATGGAGTGAGGGTCAGAAATGCCTGTTGCTTGGCCTGTCTCCTGAATCAGAACTGCTGTTTCAAAGCAGCTCTGTCCGAGTACCCCCTCCACATTACCCTCCTGCAACAGCAAAACCAAAGTGAAAGGGTAGTTTGGTGTTACTGCACAGACCTTACTGCAGAGTCTGGGAAGAACCAACGAGATGGTAATAGGAATTTTCAGTGTTTACTGTTTTAAATCCATCTAAATTGCAGAATGTTTGTGACTCCCTCAACGGGGAAAAGAGGTTCTGGGTTTTCCACTAATGTCTTTTCCAAGCTGATGGTTATCTCCTTTGTCCAGTGGTAAACTTTGGAAGACTAGGGTTTGCGGAATCTTAATGGATTCAGCCCTAATTTTCCCTAAGAGCGGTAGTCCTGAGAGACCTTATGTTCTAGGACACCTTTCAGATTGGGGAATGAGCTAGAGTTCGTTAGAGAAACAGAATGAGGCCCTGTTGGAAATAATATGATCACAGTGTCCTCATTATTAAGCTTTGTGGTCGTACTGGAAGTTCCTGACTAAGTAGAATTGGATGGTGGCTGTGACTGGGAGGGTTGAGGAACTGGGGGACAAAAATGAAGGCCAGCTTGTCAGAGGTTCAGGGACACTGGGGGCGCCATTGCTTCCAGAAAGCTTAATCTCACCTCCGGTTTGGCTCCTGACTGACACAAGAATCCTAAAAGGGAGTGGCCCTTTGAAATCTGGAAACGTGTAGCTCTCTCCCTCAGTATTCATCCTCAGCACTCAAAGCCACAATTCCTTGTGATTCTCAGAGGAAGGAGGCAAATGTGGGAGAGGAATTAGTGCAGTTTAAAATACATTTTCCCTTGAAAAATCTTAGAAACAAATTGTTCCTTCTTTACTTGGAAAGCCTTTCTAAAACTTCATCCATAAGAAAGGACTCCGCCCGGCCGGTGTGGCTCAGTGGATTGAGCATCATCCCATGGACTGAGAGGTCCTGGTTCGATTCCCAATCAGGGCACATGCCCAGGTTGCGGGCTCGATCCCCAGTAAGGGGCATGCAGGAGGCGGCCGATCAATGTTTCTCTCTCACATGGATGGTTCTATCTCTCCCTTCCTCTCTCTCTCTAAAAAATCAATAAAAACGTATTTTTAAAAAGGAAAGAAAGAAAGGACTCCAGCTGGACAAACAGTGACGGCCACCACAAGGGTTTCTGCCCCCCTCCGTGGGTGTGACAAGGTCTGTGAGCTCCAGACTTCCTTGGGCAGCACTGCTCGGCACAAAGCCTGTTAGACTCTCAAACACACTGGGATACGTTGGAGCGTTTACGATCGTCCAAGGACAGGATATTCTTAGTCAATAGGTACATGACGTTAGAAATCCATTTTCCCGGTGTGCACAGGCCTGAACCTTGCTTTCCTTTGTCTATTACAAGTGTCCTTGATTTGAATGCGTTTGAGAGGCAGAATAAAGCGGAAGGCCTGGGGATGGTGACGGAGGAAGGAACACGTAAGTAACCGACGAATGTGAAGGCCACTCTCTTCCCGATAAAAATCTTAATTAACTATTTCTGGTTAGAGCCCCTGCTCACTGCTGTTTAATCAGCAAGGACTTGCTCTATTTCGGTAAAATATTTCCATCAGTAACTTTGATAAAGCCATCATCCAGGCCGGATGCGTTCGTAGGGCCAATGTTAGCTAAAGACAGTGTATCATGGTGTTTATGGTTCTCTTACTTTGTATCCTTCTGTTTTTCCCCTATTACCAGTCATTGTTCGTGAGCGTGGTAAGTGTCGTGTTTCTGGCCTGACTTCCTACCATGTGTGAGTCCTAGGGGATCCGATTTAATTGCCTCAGCTCCCCACATAGTTTAGGCTTGGTGGTTGCATGTCGAATTGAACTCAGCAGTTTAATGCTAAATTAAAGAAGAGTCTTCCATCTGGGAAGCGTGGGTTATGGCCTGTGAACCATTGCTGCCACTCGCCTGGTTGTTTTCCTTACAAATCATCCTGGGGCTGTGTTTTCGCTTTGCTGGTCCTTGTGTTGTGCAGCCTCGGGTCCGGCTGGATGGTCTTGATCAGCACTCACCCACACCCCCCTTTCTAGACCATCCTGACAGCGCGCGTGTGCAGCCGTGAGCATTGCGTGTTCCGTGCTCACGCGTGCCCTCTGTTTTCAGGTGAGAAGGTACTCCAGAATGACGAGTTCACCCGAGATCTCTTTAGATTCCTGCAGCTGCTTTGTGAAGGACATAACAGTGGTGAGTGGACTGCATTGATCGGTCAAGGGAAAAACGGCATTCAGGTGCAAACTTATTCCGTTCAGGAAGCCACACTCCATATAACCAGTTGCTGACGTAAGGACAACAGTTCATTCATTTCTAAATAAGAAACCCTGGCCCTGGCCGGCTTGGCTCAGCGGTTAGAGCGTCGGCCTGCGGGTCCAGTTCCCGCTAAAGGCACGTACTTCGGATGCAGTTTGTCCCCGGCCCTGGTTGGTCGTGCGGGTGGCAGCCACTCAATGTGTCCTTTCACGTCGATGTTTCTCGCTCGCTCTCTTCCTTTCTCTCCCTCCCACTCTATCTGAACAAAAAATGAAAAAATGTCCTCAGGTGAGGATAAAAAAATTAAAAAATAAATAAAATAAAAAAATAAGAAACCCTGTGCAAAATGACCTATAACTGACGGCTCAAGTTATTCAGTGCCACCCAGGCTAAGCTGCTTCCGGGGATCTTCAGGTGGTGACACTGAACACCCAGCCCTTTCTGTCACCCCTCAAGGCTCATCAGGTCCAGTTTCTGGTGTCCCCGGGACGGGAGGGCTCAGGTCAGAGCTCTGTCCTGCAGGATCCACTAAGACCCAAACAGGGTGTCCTTGGAAGGTTTTCACATAGTGTGCCTCTTCTGAGCTTAGCCAAGAGAGCATGACCGCCGGCCCCCTAGGCATGACAGGGACAGGCTCTGATCCAGCCCTGTGTCGTCAGATTTTCAGAACTTCCTGCGGACCCAGATGGGCAACACCACCACGGTGAACGTCATCATCAGCACCGTGGACTACCTTCTGCGTCTCCAGGTGAGTGGGCCTTGGCTGGTGGCATGTCTCAGAGGTACTTCCAAAAGCTAAAGACAGTTAGTTCCGCAGGGTCGGGGAGACCCAGGAGACAGTCAGGCCCCAGCAAGGAAGATGCTGTCATCTCTGTCCACACACTTACGGGAAGTCAAATACAGTAAGTCCTCAACGTCATCAATAGGCTCTGCGACTTTAAGTGAAACCACATACAATGAAACTAATGTTGCCATAGGCGAAGAGATACAAGTCAGAATCACGTCCCTACAGCATCTCATCAATATTATAACTGAACAACACTGAACAAAATGATGTTATGTGAGGACCTGCTGTCCCTAAAACATGTATTTGGATATTTAAAGACTGCCCTGGGGGAAGAAGTTGAAAACCATATCTTCTGTCATGAAATGCTGGTTTCCTTTCGTGTTGCCAGTGAAAACCTAGCCACAGTGCCCCAGAGCTATCCAACAACCTGTGGCTGAGAAGGGTGTCTTCACCCGGCACGGGTTACAGAGAGTGGTGGGAATAAGATGGGTCCACCACTTCCTAGTGCTGAGAAGTCACTTGGCTCCGTTGTTTGAAGGAAAATCCGAATGCTATCCAGAAAACCTACACAAATATGAAGAAGGATTCTCTTTTTCTCTTTGCTGGTTCTTCATCCACTTCTGCCACTTAACAGTTTGTGACCTGGAGTGGTCTGTTCAACCTCCCTGCGTTCCAGTTTCCCCATCTTTCAAATGGGAAGGACCCGTCTCGTAGGGAGATAGTAAAGACTGAGAGGTGTGACATAAGTTATAAGCTCAGAAAATGCCGGGCACTTGTAGTGTTAGCTATCGTGTTGCTGCCGTGATTATTTGGATGATAATCATTATTATCTTTGTCTTTAGTGTACATTTTTTCTTGTGAGTAAGTTGTCCTGTATCATAGTCCCCCGGGTCCAGCTGTCCTCTCTCCTGTCTGTTCTTCCCTGCAGAGGGACATCTGTCCTTCAAAGATCCCAGGGACTAGCTCCCTCTATGCTTCTTCACAGAGAGCCAGGCTCCTGTCCTAACGAAGAGGTCACAGAGGTGTGGGACTCCCTCGGACTCTTCCTGAACGTCGAGTTTAGCTACACTGACTGAAGCCTGAGAAATCCTAAACTCTACTTGTTTGTTCTTAGGAGTCAATCAGTGATTTCTACTGGTATTATTCAGGGAAGGACGTAATTGATGAATCTGGACAGCACAATTTTTCCAAAGCGCTGGCGGTCACAAAGCAGATTTTCAATTCTCTCACAGAATACATCCAGGTATGTGCTACAGAATGCATGCTCAAAAACAAAGAGAGCATTTTAACATTCCCGTATTCTGTATCCCCTGCAGAGTGTCTGGATGCAGATATGGACTGTGCTTCTTATCTGCAAATAAGAACGTGTACCTACCCTCTGAGAAGCTGTGGTTTATGTGTCCCCGCTATGACTGTTCATAGCATTGTCATACTTGCATTTATCCAGATACATTTTACTTTCCCTCCTAGACTGAAAACTTTTTGCAAACAAACTTCTTCTTCAACTTAAAATTTTTCATGTCTAGCACATCATAGGTGTTCAATAAGTGTGGACAGCGGAGTAGAGAAATGAGCACTAGAATGAATGAAGGCAAAAATGATGTTGCCTTAATCCTTGAGATTAAAAACAATTCATGAGACCCTACAGATCTGTCAGAAATTAACTCTATGGAAACAGTGACTTCAGAAGCACGTGAGCTGTGTGTCATGGCAGTTACATCTACAGCTTAAGGTTGACTGTCCAGATCTTTTTCTGCCCACAACATTCATTGCCTGCAGCAGTCTAGCTGCCATGAAAAGAGGACATACCGGGGCATGATTTGCTATGAAATCAGTAGCCACGTCCTTGTCCTCAGTAATGTTACATGATTTTTTAAAGATCCATAGGATGGGTCAGCTGGCACAGTCAGATCACAGTTGATAACTAAGACAAATACAAAACTATGACTATCAGCTTGAAAAGGGGGATTGTAAGGGCGAGACTGGTCCTTGTCACCCAAGGACGCTGAGAACGAGAAACCCAGGAGCAGGTGACTCATCTGAAGTGTCCCAGGGTGTGAAATGCCGGCACAGATCACTGAACAGATTTGACGGCAGGTTTGCTGTCCGCGGAGCCTGTCCTCCGAGTGTCCCGCGCAGCACTTAACCCGAAAGTGAAGGATACGCTTTCTGAGTTTCTGTCCACAAAGGGTTTTGATCCAAAAAGAACCTAGAGGTTTCCAGGGATCAGACAGCGAATGTACGTGAACAGTGATTTTAAACAAGCCCATGTGATTTAGGGAAGAGGCAGTATTTCCCCTGCTCACCTCTTCCCTGGGGTCCTGCCAAGACTTTTCTAGAACAGCATCAGTGTTCTTTTTAGAAATTTCTTACTGAGGAGTGATTTGGGAATTGATTGAAAGGTAGAAAAAATAAACTATGAGGAAGAGTTTAGGAGAAGAAATATCGGTTCAAGAACGATCTGCAAAAATAGGGAAAGTTATTAACATGGTCACTGTCACCCCCTGCGTTTGGCTTTCAGAAAAGACAGTCAGGGATGCTGTTATACCTGAAGTTCGGGTGAATGGTAAAAAAGAAATCCTAAAAGTAACTGAACACCAGGAGTATTATCCAGTGTTTGGTTCTGTTTTTTACTTGACTGGACAGCCATGTGGTCATAGCGTTCTCCGTGCACCTTTGCCAGGTCACAGTAGATGCGCCAGGGCCTGATTTTCTCACTGGGCTCCACGGAGCCCTCGAGTTCCTCAGAACCCCTGTGCGTCAAGGTGCAGGTGGGAGTGGGCAGGGGTGCCCTTCAGTCCTGTTTCTACCAGAGCATGGGACTCTCTTAAAGAATGTTCTTCACTGTAAGGTTGTATTTGAAGGCTAAACACAAATCGAAGGCTGAAAGAAAATCTCTGGAGATCCCTGGACTGTGGAATTCCTAGTACCTTTTGCTAGACATAGGATCCTGTGATGGGGGGTGATATTTTGGGGAAATATTGAGCACACGATATGTGGCTTTGGGGAGGAGCTACCTGTTCATCTGAGCAGGCGTCCCGTGCAGCTCGTGGCGTTCCAGTGAAACAGCGTGTCCTCTCCACAGGGCCCCTGCGTGGGGAACCAGCAGAGCCTGGCTCACAGCAGGCTGTGGGATGCGGTGGTCGGCTTCCTCCACGTATTTGCTAACATGCAGATGAAACTCTCTCAGGTACTGTGGCCTGTCCCCAGTGAGCTGTTGGTGTGAAATCCTAAGTCAATCCCCAGCCCTGGGTATTCCCGTTGTGGGCGTGATTATTTGATCAAGTGGCTGAAAAAGCCAGGCAGATCAGGTCTCGTGTTTGAAGCCATGGGTTTAAAGGGGAGACAGGAATGAATGCCCCCCAGACAGGCTTTTTGCATGGATGCAGCTTCCTTGTGTCCCACCAACCTCCCCTTTTCATAATTGCCTCAACATTCGCTTTCCGTGGTGCTGATCCCTCCTGCTTCCTTGTCACTGCTTTGTCCGCCGCTAACAATCTCCCGGCCCTGTCTGATCCGCCACAGGTCTGCATGTCTCTTTAATTCACGCATGCCTTCTCTCTCACCTTTGCTTCCCCTCCCTCCCCATCTCTGCCTTTCCTTTCCACTCCCCATCTCTCTGGCAAGACGAGTCGGACTCGCTCAGAGCATTTATTATGAACAAATGAATGTCATGTATGTACTAGTTGATCGTCTCTCTCCATGGCAACACATGAGGGAGAACTTCAGGATGTTTCAGGCTGATCAGAATAACGTTTGCAGCATCAATTTAAATAATGTGTACCTAGTGTTCAAGGCTGTCAGATCTGCCTCCTCTCTTCTGGAATGTGCTGTTTAACCCTTCCACTTTTCCCCTTTTGACTCTGGCCTTACGGGAGGAGAGAGTTCTTGGGAGGGCTGCTAATTCAGCTGTAACACGTCAGCCGATTGGCTGACTCCTGTGTCCATCCAGCTGGGGCAGCACGGTGTAGGGGCTGCGGAAACAGGAGCCCAGTCCTGCCTCTTCCACACTGGTGACTTTCAGGAAGTCACTTCCCTCTTCTGGGTTTTTGCTTCATCATCTGTAAAATATTGGGAGTTAGAATAGCTGATCTCTGAGGTCTCTTCCAGCTCTAACAGTCTACACATCTATTTTGTATAAAGCTGTGACACACACCAGAGGTGGGGTCATCCCTCTGGAATTTAAAGAGCTAGACAAATACCTGCCTTTACAGAGAGAGTCTGTAAAGAAGTATGGCCCAGACGCGTTTTTTAATCTCACCCTCAGATTGCCACCTCAGATCCTCCAAGGTCTTGTTCTGCTTCTGTGACGTAGGGTCCAAAGCACAGTGCTAACTTGGCAATGCCCTGTCTGCAATGCTGAAATTAAGACCAAGCAGACTAGGACCAAAACCATCTGGAGGAAGAGCCTCAACGATATAACATTTTAAGGGACCAGTGGCACCCAGATCACCACCAACTAGAATCAGGAGAACCTACATTGATCCAGAACCTAAATTAATCCATTAAAGAAAAGGAGAACCCACTTAGTGGTTTTAACCTCAATACCTTAATTGGATTGCAGTAGTATCCCCCAAAGGCTCAGCTGTATGTCTCCAGTATAAAAAACAACAACATAAACTAGAGATACCTAACAGCTCTTTGGTGGATTGGGTTGTTCAGTAGTTTTGGACAACAAGAGGTATATCTGCCACATTGTGCTAATGAAAAGGAAACTGTAAAAGAATGCTATTGGCCGAGCCCTGCTACAGCGAGCTTCCCGATGCTACAAACAGTGGATGGTAAGACGTCCGCGTCCACGGGGAGCAGGGAGCTCGTTCCCACGCCTGACGCAGACTTCGCCTGAAGTGTCCAGAGCAGGCCCTTCTTGCTCGCTGCCCTGTACTTTGCCGAGGGAGCAGACAGCTCAGGGGTTATCTCCTGTTTCTGTTCTAGGATTCCAGTCAGATCGAGCTGCTGAAGGAACTCTTGGATCTCCTTCAGGACATGGTGGTGATGCTTCTGTCCCTCCTGGAAGGTTGGGCTGTTTGGTATAACTAGGCATTCACACAACTGTAATTGGCCCGAGCACTAACTGTACTAATCACGCAGATTATCCTCCTGGCAGGTCATTCATGCCATGTGACATGGGTTAGAACACCAAATTTTCAGCAACCAAAAAAAAAATGAGTGAGGGGCACATGGTCTGACGGACAAAGCCTGAAACCAGCTCATTTTATGTCAGTAGGAACGCCAGAATGAACTGGGGAAAACCTCTAAGCTTTGCTCTTCCCTGTCCTCTCCCTCTCCCCACTGCTTTTCAACACATCTGGCTGCCAGTGTGCACGCCAGGCATCTAGTGGGTCACCCTCCTAGGTCTAAGGGGAGAAGGGGGGCACCACTTACTCCTATGTGTCCCCAATAATCTGATAACAAAACCAATTCCCAGGCCCCAGGCCAAAGGCACTGGTATAGTTATCTCCTTCTCCTCTGCGCCTACCCCCCTTGGCTGCTGGTGGTGTAGTCTTTATGGCTTGCTGCCCGTTTCCAAATCATCACAGTCAGGAAAGAGCTGACCGACTTGGCACCTAAGTCTTCTAAAAATAGCTACCTGGCTATTAGTGACACCGTGGCTTGGATTTATTGATATATGTGTATGTCTTTTTTTAACCTGCTTCACAGGGAATGTGGTAAATGGAACTATTGGCAAGCAGATGGTTGACACACTGGTAGAGTCATCTACCAACGTAGAAATGATCTTGAAATTCTTTGACATGTTCTTGAAACTTAAAGACTTAACCAGCTCAGACACCTTCAAAGAATATGACCCAGATGGCAAAGGGATCATCTCCAAAAAAGAATTCCAGAAAGCCATGGAAGGCCAAAAACAGTACACACAATCAGAGATTGACTTTCTCCTTTCGTGTGCAGAAGCTGATGAGAATGACATGTTTAATTACGTTGATTTTGTAGACCGGTTCCATGAGCCGGCCAAGGACATCGGGTTTAATGTGGCAGTGTTGCTGACAAACCTCTCGGAGCATATGCCAAATGACCCTCGCCTTAGGAGTCTGTTGGACCCAGCAGAAAGTGTGCTGAATTACTTCGAGCCATACCTAGGACGCATCGAGATCATGGGAGGCGCCAAGAAAATCGAGCGTGTTTATTTTGAGATCAGTGAGTCCAGTCGCACTCAGTGGGAAAAGCCCCAGGTGAAGGAGTCGAAGAGACAGTTCATCTTCGACGTGGTCAATGAAGGCGGAGAGCAGGAAAAGATGGAACTGTTTGTGAACTTCTGCGAGGACACCATCTTCGAGATGCAGTTAGCATCGCAGATCTCTGAGCCTGACTCAGCTGACCGGCCAGAAGAGGAGGAGGAAGACGAGGAAGACTCTTCCACGGTAGAAACTGAGGGCCGAGAGGAAGGTGAAAAGTCGTTGGAGTCTGCCTCTGCGTTTGCCATGGCCTGTGCCTCCGTGAAGAGGAAGGTGGCCAACGTTCTAAAGAGGGCAACCCTGAAGAACCTCAGGAAGCAGTACAGGAAGGTGAAAAAGATGACGGTGACGGAGCTGGTAAAGGTGTTCTTCTCGTTCTTCTGGATGTTGTTCGTGGGGCTGTTCCAGTTGTTCTCCACCATACTGTGGGGGATCTTTCAAATCCTCTGGAACACAGTGTTTGGGGGGGGCCTGGTCGAAGGGGCAAAGAACATCAGGGTGACCAAGATCCTGGGGGACATGCCTGACCCAACCCAGTTTGGTATCCATGATGATGCTATGGAGGCAGAGAGGGCCGAAGTGACCGAGCCGGGCGTCACCACTGAACTAGTACACTTCTTAAAGGGTGAGAGGGGAGATGCGGATATCATGTCAGATCTTTTTGGATTCCACTCGAAGAAAGAAGGTGGCTTAAAGCATGGGCCCGAAGTGGGTTTGGGGGACCTCTCTGAGATTATTGGCAAGGATGAGCCCCCTACGCTCGAGAGCACTGTACAGAAGAGGAAAGCACAGGTAAGCCTGATTTGTCTCCGTCACCTTTCTTTGTGTCCAGAAAAGGACTTGCTACTATCTGTGGCAGTCAGCACTGACACCAGTTCCCTGAGAGCCAACCATGTGTTAGACCCCAGCTTTCCTGTCATTGCCTTGGTCTCATCAGTCCAGCTCCGCCACGTCTGGGGAGAGTGAGACTGAAATGGTGTCGCCGTGTCTTAATTGTTGCGTGGTCCTCGGTTTACGTGGTAGAGTTCAAGCATGATGATCTGTGATGCTCCCTTTGCTTCCACACTTTTATTAGAAGGTGAGTTCTCACGGAGGACAGGTTCATTCGATGAACCGAAAGCACAGAAAGCCAGGTATAGCGTCAGAGGAGACTTTTCTTGTGCGGCAATAATTCTGCAGTGTCCCAGAAGGTCCAGATGAGAGCACCTGCTGTCATAGCGTCCCAGTGAGTTTTACCATGATTGGGACATTTCCATTCTTGTGATGCACCCACTACGAAATTTGGACTTTGAGTCAGTCGACTAGATGAAGAGAGTCAGACAACAGTAATTCTGAGCCCCTTGGTCACGGATGTTGGCCCTTGGTCAACCCTTGGTTAGGGGGTGTCCTCTGCCGCAGCCTCTAACTCACAGCATCACTCCAGCGCTAGAGAGTATGGGGAGAAGTGTGGAGAGATCAGAGCCCAAAGACAACTTTTACTCATTTGTTACATTAATGTTGAGTAACTAGTTAATATGTGCTTGTCACTGTTTGGGCTCTGGGAATACAGTGGTGAATGAGCAATGCATCGTCCCTGATTTAGTGAAAAAGAGAGATACTGGACAAGTCAGCGTAAACGTGAAGAATGTTAGGGAGGAAGAATGCCAGGTGCTAAGGAAATGTGCGGGAGAGAACTCTCACCTGGCTTGGAGAGTCAGGGAAGAAAGCGTCAGAATCCCAGTGTCCATGCGTTTACTCCATTTCCTTCCCTGACGTAGCCCCGGGGCACACGCGGAACCTGATACACAGTAGGGATGCATCCAGGGCCTGCAGCCTGCCAGGCTCTGTTCCGAGGATATGAGGACTCAGTTAACAGGAAAGACAGCCTTCTGGCCTTCATAGAGCTTAACTCCTAATGGAAGAAGACAACAAATGAGGAAGATAATTACCATTTGTGACACATGCTAAAATGAATGAACACAGGCATGTGTTAGAGTGAATGTGGGCCCTGCTATAAATAGGATGGCTGAGAGGCTTCTGGAACGGTGTCCAGTGAACCGTGTCCTGAAGGGTTCCAGGCCCGTGGGAAGCAGTCCCGCTCCAGGCAGGGGGCATGGCCAGGGCGAAGGTCCTGGTGCGGGGAAGCATTTGGAATGTCCCTGGAAAGGGAATGAGGTCTGGGTGTTGGGGTGAAGGAAGTAACGGACCCAGAGGATGGAACAGAAGGCCGTGACCATGTGGGCCACGTAGACCTCGATAGGGAGCTTGAATCTTCTTCCAGGTGCAGTGCTCAGCAGTCAGAGGAACTGAGGAGAGCGGGGTGTAAGAGGGTTGAAGACAAGGCAGGGATCCTGGGCGGTGGAAGCGGGCTCTGGCTTGGACCATCTCTCCCGGCCCCCACGGGGCCCTGACGGTGTCCTAGCACAGATTTGCTCTCTGAGTTGAATAGTAACAGGCAATGAAGTTTTCAGGTTTGAAACCTTTGTCTTGGCGTCTCTCCAGACTACCTTGATGCCTAGCAGGACACTTATATTCCGTGATCCTGAGAAAAGAGAAGCACGAAAGGAGAAAGCCGCTGGGACTTCTGACCAAGGAGCCGACAATGGCCCGAGAATGGCTCTTCCCCAGGAACTCACTGCTTTGGGGAGAACTTGACTGACTGTTGTTTCTGTCTAGGCAGCAGAGATGAAAAGAGCGCATGAATCGGAAGGAAAAGTAGAACCTGAGAAGGCAGAGTAAGTTCTTGGCAGCTTCGAGCACTCAACATCCTGTCGTAGCTAATTCTTGATAGCATCTACATAGTAAACAGAAAACTTGACTTCCAGGAACATGAGAAACAGATCTTTTGCAAGCTCTGGAGACATTTCTTTTCACCCCAGCTATACCATAAACACATGTTATTAATCTTGTTACCTGCATAATCTCCCTAGTAGATCAGAATTTCACCATCTGGCCAAACACAAATGATCAAACACCCACATCTCGTAACTTTATATAAGGTTGATGATGATAATATCTAATATATTCCGTACCAGGTACATGCCAGGCCCTGTGCTAAGGTCTTTTACACAATATCTCATTTAATTCCTGCCACCAACTTGGAGAATAGGTATTACTCATTCAAAGGAAGTCTTAAAACATAAGAATAAAGGACTTTTCTGAAGGGAAAGGTTGTTAAGCCAGATTTCAGAAGAAGACACTTATTCGTAACTGTTGCACAGCTGTGGCCTTGGCTCATCAAGTGGGCCCACTCATGAAGTCCACTGTGGGTGATAAAGACCTGAGCTTCCCACCGGTAAAAAAAGAATTGCAAACTTTTAATTCAGGCTCCCTGTGTGGGCCAGGCCCCCTCTGTCCTCCGTGCTGAGTGGCTTTCTTGCTCCTGCAGCATGGAAGATGGGGAGAAGGAGGAGACAGCCAGAGAAGAGCAAGCCAAGGCCCTGTGGGCAGAAGCGACAAAAAAGAAGAAGCGGCGGCGTGGCCAGAAGGTGGAGAAGCCTGAAGCGTTCACGGCGAACTTCTTCAAAGGGCTGGAAATCTATCAGACCAAGTTACTGGTAAGCGCTCCAGCCCGGGCCGACCTCAGAGAACTGGCCACTGATCTGATTTCACGACCTGGTTGGTGATGCGTCCTCGCTTTCTCATGCCTCTCCTTTTCCTCTCCTCACTTACCTGCCCATTCCTTTTGTGTCGGAGGAAAAGAAAAAGAGGATAAGCTGGCAAAGGCCCAGTGCTCCAGCTCCTCTGTCCAGTGTGGATGCCCTCTCTGACTGTGCTTCCTCGGGGAGAGTGGGGATTCCTCCTCCGAGCTGGTCCTGTGTCTGTCGTGTGGGGACGTAGCCGCTCCCGGGCCAAAGTTCACAAGCAGCTGGCTCATTTGGGATGCAGAAAGAATATACCTATGTCAGGTCAGGTTCTCACACTAGTCCTCAACAGCTGTTATTCCACGTGCAATCAGCCCGGCCTGTGATATTCTTTCCGGGACAGATTGCCCCCTGAGTTACAGCTGCTGATGGCCGGGACACCTTCCCCAGCACCATCAGTGACAGCCCCCTCCACAGAGAGGTTTCCCCACGCAGCTGCCATTCTCGTCCTCAAGTGCTGATTTTTCCCGGAAGAGGGGAAGAGGGCCGTCAGAATGGGAATGGTGCCCCCTGAGGGCAGAGGCAGGGGCTCTGGGGCTCTGACCTGCAAAGGGACAGGGACCTGAGGCCAGAGTCTGGCTGCGTGTGGGGCGGGAGCTGCAGAGAGGTCTTCTGTGAGCTTAGATCACCCATAATGTCCAAACAGACTACCTTCTGCGTGAAGTGCTCAGTACACACACATGCACACGTGCACACATACATGTACACGCATATGCACACATGTGTGCACATGTGCGTTTAAATAGCATTTGAATCTGCTGGTGGCATGTTTGGCATTTGGTGCCCTGAAGGATAAGCTGGAGCAGGGTTCCTTTGAGCATCATTCTAAGCAATTTTTTTTTTAAATCGCCATTTCCGGTTTCTCTCCCAAATAAGTCCTAAGAAGGCCAGAATTATCCTAGAAGACTGGTTACCAAAGAGTAGAACTAATCTTGTGTAAACTTCTCACCAGTCGAGACCTCTGTGTGAGAGAAGCACGTTCTCGTTCCCTCGCAAAGCTCTCGCCCTTCTGCCTGTCCTTTCTTTTCAGCATTACCTGGCCAGGAATTTCTACAACCTGAGGTTCCTCGCTCTGTTTGTGGCCTTTGCTATCAACTTCATCCTGCTCTTTTACAAGGTGATACTTCATTCAAAGGTTATTTGCTAACTCTATGTTATTTCAAAAAATAATAGAAATCAGAGCTAAGAATCTAACAGCTAAAGAAATGTCTGAGACGTTGGCTTCTAAAACAGACACTTGCTTTAGCAATGGGAAGACTCGAGGGACTGTGGACAAGGACACTGTTTCAGTAGTTCAGGGTTGTTCTATTCATTCCTTAATAAGCTCTTCAAATGTGTGTTGGGCATCTACTGTGTCCTTGACCCTCTGTTAGGAACTGGGAGGAATTTCGAAATGAGAATACAGTTCTTTCCCTTGAGGAATGAGGCAACAAAAAACCATTATGGTTGACCCATATGTTAGAACCATTATAAAGGAAGAATGAACAGGGGTTGGTTTCTCGATGTGGGCAAAGAGAGACTCACCAAGAGAAATGTAGATTTCGAACATTGGTAAGTGGGTGTGGTACACCGTAGGCACATAACACATGTTCATGGGGTGAACTGATGAATGATAGGTCCTGGGTTCTCGACATTGTCTTCAATGGGCTGTTCCATCTTGCCTCTCTGCCTTCCTGTTTACAACGACCAACCTAATTTTGATGAAACATGCTTTTATCCACATGAACCTGCCACCCCATGAACAAATGGCTTTCCGTCGCGTGTAGCAGAAAACTGGAACTTGACAGAGGGGTGTGGCAAACGTGGTTTCAGACCTCCTGAGGAGACGGCCAGCAGGCAGCGGGAGCTGCAGGGTGAAAGCCACAGAGCTGTAGATTTGGGAGCCGTCTGTTTAGGAATGGCCGTTGACGCCATGGCTGTTAGTGGCACCTGAGAAAGAATGAAAATGCTGTGTGTGCGCCCACCCTCCTCCCAGGCCTCACCACTCCAGAGCTTACTTCCTGAGGCACAGGGATGATAGCATATGTCGTAAAACCTCCCTCATTTTAAAATATGCTTGCTTTTTCTCAAAAGAAGCGTTTTGCCTCTTTAAAGTGTTGTTTGCAATTATTAGAGATACTGGGGATTCCTAGGAATAAGTTACCCCAAAACCTCGCACTCAGCAAGTCACTGTTATCGGCACAGCTACATAAAGTACTGGCGGGTGGGAGGTCGGTGGCAGAGGCTCTGACGTTTCTGAGAGGGTGTGTCTGGCCAGGTCACTGAGGAGCCTTCAGAAGAGGAGACGGAGGACGTGGCGAACCTGTGGCATTCCTTCCACGAGGAGGAGGAGGAGGCGACGGTGTTCTTCGTCCTGCAGGAGAGCACCGGGTACATGGCGCCCACGTTGCGGGCCCTGGCCATCATCCACACCGTCATCTCCTTAGTCTGTGTGGTGGGCTATTACTGCCTGAAGGTGAGTTGCTGTCCGCTCTGATCAGACTCCGTGGGGAGGAGGCGTCTTTCTGAACCCAGCCGGCCCTTTGTTGTCTAAGGCTTTGCCAATGGACTGAGGCTTGTGGAATGGCAGCCTCGGTGTCACCTAGGAGCTGGTTACACCGGTGCGATCTTGGGCCCCGCCCCAGGACTTTTGTTTTTGTTAATCCTCATCCAAGGATATTTTTTCCATTGATTTTTAGAGAGAGTGAAAGGGAGGGAGAGTGGGAGAGACAGAGAGAGAGAAAAAGAGAGAGAGAGAGAGAGAGAGAGAGAAATCAATGTGAAAAAGACATCGATTGGCTGTCTGATCAGGGCTGGGGATCGAACCTGCAACCCAGGTACATGCCCTTGACGGGGAATCAAACCCATGACCTTTTGGTCGCGGGCCAGCACTGTAACCATGGAGCCACACCAGCCAGGGCCAGAATCTGTACTGTAACATGACCCCCGAGGTCTGTAGCCACACTCCAGGTTGAGGAGCCGTGCTCTGTGAGTGCCATTTACCTTCATCAAATCAGAATCATCAGGCGAAGTCACACATGGACCTTGGAATGAGAGTTTCTTCTGACCTTTGAATCTATGTTGGAGCTTTTATAAAAATGCTTTTCACCTTTTAAAAATTACTGGGTTTTAACTCTTCAAAGTATCAGAAGAGAATTTACTGATAAGGTACTGTTTCTGTTATTGTTTATTGCTGTGTAACAAATCACCCCAAAACTTGGTGGCTTAAAATGACAACGATGGCCCTGGCCGGTTTGGCTCAGCGGTTGGAGCGTCGGCCTGCGGACTAGAGAGTCCCGGGTTCGGTTCCCGCTAGGGGCACGTACCAAAAAAAAAATGACAACGATGAATCTCTGACTCTGGACTGGCCGGGCGCCTGTGAGCAGCCCCTGGGCTCCCTGTGCAGGTGGCTGTGCCAGACGTCCATGATGGCACAGGCTCATGCCCGGCACCGCGGAGAGGTAACGGCTGGCAGGCTGGGCTCAGCTGGGGCAGCGGGGCCTCTCCCTGCAGACTTGGGGCACTGCCCTTTCCACGCGGCCTCTCCACATCCTCTCTCTGGCCAGGGAGCTGGACTTCTTGCATATGGAGCTTGGAGCTTCCACACAGAGCACAAACGTGAGAGCTGCCCGCCCTTCTTGCAGCCCAGAGCCGCCAGGGTCATCCCTACCGCATTCTGTGGGTGGAAGCAGGGCCCGGGGCCCTCCTCACTGTGGCACGGGGGAGGGCTACAGGGCACGAATACCAGGGGACCTGGATCGCCGGGGCCGTCTTCAGACACTACTCTAGTGACGTCGTCTTCATCGTCCTGTTTCCGGTGTTCTAAGTCCAGTTCTTTCTCTACTATGGCACGCTTTTCTTCTCAGAACATTTTTTTTCTTACTTCTCTTTACTAGGAAGTCTCCTTGGCTCTTTACCAAGCCAGGACCTATATTCCCATCCTTGTGGCCCTCCCTCTCCCTGAGAACTATGGTATCGTGTGGAAGTTCAGTTACCCTGCTGCAGAGACCATGCACCCTACACCACACCGCGGACCCACTGTGACAGCAAACACAGATTGTGTAGCCGGGCTGCCTGGGTTGAGCTCACAGCTCTGCCTGTTCCTCTGTTCCCTCCTCTCTGAAATGCGTGTTATAATAATCCGCCAACCCCTAAAAGTTGCTGGGAGGAGTAAATGAATTGATAGGTGTAAACATACTCAGAACATCAGACATGGTGACACTCGAGCGTTAGCCGCTGTTCTCTGGGTCACCACCCTAGAGCTCATGTCGGACAGGTGCAGACACACCGCTGACCGAGAGGAAACACAAGAGAAACACGCTCTAGGGAGTGAAAATGCGCAGGTCCTGCTTACAAAGCTCTACAAACCCCTAGAAGGTGGAAGGGGAATGCTTTGAATCCCGGAGATCAGCACGGCTCTAAAACTTGATATTAGTATTATTGTTATTCAGAGTCATTTCAAAATACAGCAGCAATTAGCGTAGCTGTTCCTTTGTTCCCCTCCCACATCCTCCATTAGCTGGCAGCGATCGTTGGTTCCTCCGTGTGCCTATCATTAGCCTTTGCCATCATCCCATCGTCAGGCTTTCACATCCTCGGTGTCGGTCCTTTGTTTTAAAGAAAAAAGAGCAAGAGGTAACTCTTTACAAATCATGATCTAAATGTTGTCTTTTTGTCTGGGAGATAAAGGGGCGGTGTGAGGCACATGGATGTCATTAGCTTTGAGAAAGAGATATTGGAAGAAACGGGAGACCAAGGTCTCAAGGATGTTGCTAAGTAACCAGTGGCCTCCCAGCCGAGTGAGAATCCGGGTTCTGTTTGAGTTACGCTTTTCTGGCTAGAGGTGCTCTGATTGCCTCTGGAATTTCAACAGTACCCTCTGACCTCACTAACTGGCCCGGATTTGAAGGGTGTGTGTGTCTGGTGATGGTTGGGGCGGGTGGATCCTTTCCCCATCCTTCTGTGTGGTAGGTTTTTTTCTTTATTTATTGATTTGATTGAGAGAGAGAGGACAGGAGAGGGAGAGAGAGAGAGAGAGAGAGAGAAACATGGATGAGAGAGAACATCGATTGGCCGCCTCCTGCATGCCCCCCACTGGGGATCGGGCCCATAACCTGGGCATATGCCCTGACCGGGAATCAGACTGGTGACCTCTTGGTGCATGGGTCAACGCTCAACCCCTGAGCCACACTGGCCGGGCTGTGTGGTAGGTTTTATAGCCAGGCCACCATATCGAGCCTAAAATCAGACTTGGAACTGTCAGAGGACAGGGAGTGATTGTTGAGAACAAATAAGCGTGCTCCTAGCTGGCAGGGCCTCTTCTGGGAAAGAATCGATGCAGAAAAGCTCAGTGCAGGCCTGTGGGCAGAGCGCGGTGAGTCCTCTCATTCTGTCTATCAAACCATGTTTCTGTAACCAAACCTCAAAGCCATGAGATGAATAGGACCCTGGTCGCTGAAGAGGGTTGGGACATCTCACGGTATCCTGTCGCTGGCAGGTCTGTTCTAGAAGAGTTGATCACCCTTTCTTAGTTCAGCACCAGCGCAGGGGTCTGAGGCCACCGAACCCGCTCGGCCCAGGGCCTCCAGCTGCATGTGGCCTGCTCACCAGGACGGCTCACCGTCCAGTTTGCATTAGTATCAGCTGTTGACCCAACCCTTAAAGGGTGGCCCGAGTCAGATCGGCTTTTGGAAGGGAAGGTGTATTAGCCGGAGGAGTGATAAGAGATTTGACTTTGGAGCACAGAGAGGCACCCTAAGAATCCCACTGAAAAGGGATCGCTGACGGAAGGCAGAAGGCCACCTGGCTGCAAAGCTTGGGAGAGAGCGCTTAACCCGAAAGCCTCCTCTGAGTAACCAGTGTCTGCCCACTCCCAGGTCCCTTTGGTGGTATTCAAAAGAGAGAAAGAAATTGCCAGGAAGCTGGAGTTTGATGGCCTGTATATCACCGAACAGCCGTCTGAAGATGACATCAAGGGGCAATGGGACCGCTTGGTAATCAACACGCCGTGAGTATCTCCCCGCCCCCAAGCCTTCTACGCCTCAGCTTCCTCTTCAGTGACAGAGCGATGAGACTACCACCTCCTCCAGCCTGGGGACGTTAGTGCTTGGCCCAGTGCCTGGCACGGGGTAGGCATCGGCCATGTGTCATTCCCTTTCCCTGACTGTTCAAACAGTGGCCATCACTAGCGCAGGGAACACTCGAAGCCCTGTATTCTCAATTGTGAAAGTGAGAGTTGTAAGACTAATCGATGTTCTGAAAGAAAAGTTAAGAAATAGGGCTAGAGGCCTGGCCGGTTTAGCTCGGCGGTTAGAGCCGTCAGCCCGCAGACCGAAGGGTCACAGGTTCGACTCAGGTCAGGGGCACGTGCCTGGGTTGCAGGTTTGATCCCTGAACCTGGTCTGGGTTGTACAGGAGGCAACCAGTCGATGTGTCTCTCTCACATCAATCTCTCCCTCCCCCTCTCCCTTCCACTCTCTCCAAAATTCAACGGAAGAATATCCTCGGGTGAGGATTAACAAAAAGTAAAAAAAGTAGGCACATCTAGATACAACAACCCTGACCCCTAGTAGCGAAAACTGCTCCTTATCCAAAGATGGTCGGCAAACTGAGAGAGGCAGCTCCTCAAAGGCACGGCTGGGCTTTTTAAATGGTCTCTAGGAAGGGAAGGCGCCCCTCTTGGGGAAGAAAAAGTGAGCGGGCAGCTCAGCAGCCTGCCCTGCCCGTCTCTCCAAATAAGGAAGAGGGTCAAGCTGTTTCGGACCCTTTGTCATTACGGTAAGAAACTTCGGATGCTATTAAATGATTTAATTCTGTGGTGAGCTTTCTGAGATTATCAGTAATGTTTGTGTCTGTGACACAAGATGATAATGGCCTCGAAGTACCTGGAAAAAGGCAATTCAGTTTCCAGAAATGTATCCTAAGGAGATGATGAGGCAAGAATACTAAAATGTCCCAACAAGGATATCTGTGAAAACTTTTTATTTGAAGAGGCTTAAATGTCCACAAGTGGGGAAATGCATAAATGAATAGATGTTTAAAATTTGTTTGATAAATGAATCTTTATATATGTGTGTGTGTGTGTATACATATATATATATGTATATATGTATATATATATACATATACATATACATATACATATATATATATATATATATTTTTTTTTTTTTTTAATCCTCATCCGAGGATATTTTTCTATTTATCTTCAGATAGAGTGGTGGTGGTGGGGGGGGACAGTGACTGGTTGCCTCCCGCACGACCCCGACCAGGGCCAGGACGAACCACAACTGAGGTACGTGCCCTTGACCGGAATCGAACCCGTGACTCTTTGGTCCGCGAGCTGAAGCTCAACCTCTGAGCCAAACCGGCCAGGGCAGTTCTTTCTTGACTTGAACAGTAGAAAACTATCTGCAGTGGAGCCAGTAGAAGCTACCAGGCAGAACAAGGGAGCTCCCCCTGGCGGGTTAGGGAGTGGATGTTTTGGGGAACCACCTCCAAAGGAGATGGGGATCTAATTCCCTGAGGAAAGCAGACCCCACGGGAGTTATATGGGGACTGAGAAGAGTAGAGAGCACCCTGGTTAAAAACCCTATAGAAATGACCCAAAGGTGATTCCCAGACTGGAGACTTGATGCCGTCAGGGACCTTGTCTACACATTGCCCCATGGAATCCCCAGCACTGCCCCAGCTACTGGCACCCCGTGAAATGCACCTGTTTGCTACAGGGTTCTGTTTCTACTTAATACCGGATCCATAAACATATATCTGCTTCTGTCTAATCCTGTTATCACAATTCCTGGCTCTGAACCATACTTTTAAATAGAAAATGCAGAGTGGCTTTCCAAATGTGTCAGAAGTCCGTACAAAGTAGCCAAACCATAAATCAGTCCTGTGGTGACTCTGAACTTCAATCAAGGCCTGACTTCTTCAATGAGCAGGACAGAAACCACGGGGATCTCAGATCCAGACACTCGAGCTGCGAAGTTTCTTGATGTGCTCGGCCTTGATGTTAAGAACCCCCCATTTTCATCTTCTTTTTTTTTTTTTTCTTTTTTTTTCAGATCTTTTCCTAATAACTACTGGGACAAGTTTGTGAAGAGAAAGGTATGCCTTGCCAGTGGGGGTGAGTTCCTTGTCCAGCAAAGAAATCTCATAGGTCTTAAGCTCTCCACATACAGACATGAGTAAATTTAATGTTGCTTTTCTGATGGTTTCTCCAGGAGAGTAAGTCACGAGAGGGGTTTCAGTGAACCCACGCAGGTGTCTGCTTCATTCCGGTCCTCCTCCGCCTTCAGCAGCTTCACGCAGTCCTTGTTTTCTGCAGACTAGGTTTTTTTTTCTCCCCTCCAAAAAGATAGCAGCTCGAAAAGCAATTTTCATGTCATTGACTTCACCATTCCTGTTTTCTTTGGGGGTTATTGTTTTCTCTTGATTTTCCTGTTGCATTTTGAATCACGTCCTCATCCACCCCTTGGAAGAGCCCAGAGTATAGCAGACCTCTGAAGACACTGGGCTACAGAAAACATTGCTGGTGGCCGGTGGCCCGAACTCAGCCTGTCCTCCTTTTCGCTCTAGGTGATAAACAAGTATGGGGATCTCTACGGAGCGGAACGCATTGCCGAACTCCTGGGTTTGGACAAAAATGCCCTTGACTTTAGCCCGGTGGAAGAGAGCAAAGCAGAGGCGGCCTCCCTGGTGTCATGGTACAGAGCTTAGGCGTTAAAATCCAAAGTCTGCCAAAGCAGACCCTTTGCTTTCTCCAGCCCTTTTCAAGGTGCTAACGGGGAAAATCTCAATCGGACCTTTGTTCTCTCAGGCTCTGGTCTGGCTCGGGTGTTTCCTCTGGATTCTGGCGTATTGGGAGAGCGCTGTTTTAAGAACGTTAAGGACCTGTCAGCTTTTATGCCCCATAGAGCTGAAAGAGAAAGACTAAAATTTCAGGATGGGTGATTCTACCATTCTCAGTCTCACGGGGAACACATATAACTTGATAAAGCTCAGAGCCGTACTTAGATTATTAAACCTGAGAGAGAGAAAAACTTAATTTTCCTCCTTATTAAACACCTAACTAAAGCCTGACGTTTATACGTTTTCAAATGATCTGTTCCCCTTTAGGCTAAGTTCCGTGGACATGAAGTACCAGATCTGGAAGCTGGGAGTCGTTTTCACTGACAACGTAAGTATGGCATCTGGAAAAACGAGTCTGTGCCCCGGGTGCAGGGATGTCAGTAGATACCACGAGGAAAAAAGCCAGGGAGCTTGCCCAGAGAGGTTCACCCAAAGATGAGAAGAAACGGTTCAGAGAACATCAGGGGCTGCATGCCTGAACAGCTGCTGTTGCTTCCATCCCGCAGTCCTTTCTCTACCTGGCCTGGTACACAACCATGTCCGTCCTGGGCCACTACAACAACTTCTTCTTCGCTGCTCACCTGCTGGACATCGCCATGGGCTTCAAGACACTGAGGACTATCCTGTCCTCTGTAACTCACAACGGCAAACAGGTATTGGCTTTCTCCTAATGCGGAACAGAATGGACCCCGGTATGGAAAATAAAATCACCGAAACAGGTAGCACAACTAGTGTGTGACAGGATGGTACGTGTCATAGTGCAGAATATCCCTTTCTTGGCGAAACGCTTTGATAGTGATTTTTATAAAAATTGTCACCAATTAAAAATAAAATTGTAGCTGTCATTTAAGAGGCATAAGATCTTGATTCAGAAACCCTGAACATTTAGATCAAGTAGGGAAGAAGGGGAGGGAAGGAGGTAATTGACAGATCAGACTACTTCGGAGACCTTTTGTAGATCTCCCCCTTCCTCATGGATCTGATATATTCACTGGGGGCCAGCGAGTGGTCATAAGTAATTAGGAAACTGGTAGTAGCAACAGTCAATGTTTCTTGTTTGGGTTGGTGGTAAAGAGGATGGAGGAAAGCTAGAGAGAAATGTACTGCCCCATGCAAGAAGCTGACGTTTGCAGAGGCGATAACCTGGGATAGATGTTGGCTGAGGGTTAAATGCTTCCTTGTGGGTTCCCGGGAGAAACGCATTGTGCATTTTTCCGTGCATGCCTTGGGAAGTTCTGTCCCGTGAAGAACATGTTTCCCAGTGTGGTCTGTGGAATGCCAGTTCTGCATGTTCTTGTAGAATTATTCTCTTCTCCTTTACTCAGATATTGAAACTTCCGTTTTTAATGATATGGATTAATGGCACTGAGACTGTAACTTAAATGGGAAGTTTAAACAATGATATTTTTTTATATGGCTTTGCTGAGTAACCTCTGGCAAGATTATTTTGTTAAATGTGCCCAGCCTGTGCCAGGTACTGGGACAGGTTCACAGGTACTTTGTAAGGCAGATGTTACACTCACTGGACAGAGGAGAGGCCTGAGGCTTGGCGAGGCCCAGCGTCTCACCCCAGACCACACGGCTGCTCAGGGGCAGAGCTGGCTGCTTTCTTCCTCGGTGCAAAGCCCAGGCTCTTTGTTTTTCGAAACCCAGCTGGTTCTGTGAGGTCTGCTGAGGTTAGGTAGGTTATTGCTATTCTTTGTTCAAGAATCTACTTATTTTAGCACCCTTGAAGGCAGAGATTTTATCTTTTTGTTGTTGTTAATCCTCTCCAGAGGATATTTTTCCATTGATTTTTAGGTAGAATGGAAGGGAGGGAGGGACGGAGGGAGAGAGAAACATCATGTCAAATCTGCAACCCAGGTATGTGCCTTTGACCGGGAATCGAACCCGTGACCCTTCAGTCCATGGGCCCACGTTCTAACCTCTGAGCAACCCCGGCCAGGGCCAGAGATTTTTATCTTATTGATCTTCAGAGCTCCTGCTCAGCACCTAGTCCCTCCCATGGGCCAGATGGGCAGGTCCTGTGTGCCGGTTATGGAACTGCCTGAAGCCAGGAAATGAACATGCCCTATGACCTCTGCAAAGGCCCTGTGGATATCTTGGTTATGAACAATGTCACTTTACTCAACCATCATAAATAATTCTCCTAGTAACTTCAAAGCTGTGACAATGATCCAGATCCTGGTTGTTGCTGACATAGGTCAATGTAGGGACACCTGCCAGCCCCAAGGACCTTGCGTGTCTTTAGAGGCAGCGTTAGAGTAGCAGCCACACTGTGAAGCTTCAGGTCTGTGCTCTCGCTGCAGAAAACCGGGGCACCCCTCCTCCTGGCACCTTCTATTCAACCCTGAAATCCCTCTGTAGTTGACACAGGCCCAGGAATCAGTCTGCTCCGGCTGCGGTCACGAAATACAGGCTGGGTGGCTACCAGGCAGTTCCTCTCAGCTCTGAAGGCTGGGAGCCCGACCAAGGTGTGGCCCCGTGACTGTCCCCTGCTGCCCTCTGCGTGCAGCACTCTGTCCTCATCTCTCCATACACGAACACCAGTCAGATTGGAGCAGGGCCACTCGGACAGCCTCATTTTAATGTAAGGGCCTCTTGACAGGCCCCACCTCCAAAGTCACACTCTGAGGGGCTGGAGGTAAAGGCTTCAACATATGAATTGGGGGAACACAATTTAGTCCCTAACACCCCATCACGACTCTTTCCTCTTAATAGTCTGTGTGTATCCATGATCTCTCCCCCTCTCCCCGGCTCAGCCTCGCCTTCCCTGTCTCCCGGACTCGCCCTTGCCCATGTCAAGGTGGAGAACACCCACCTCCTTTCTGTCCCCCTCCCAGCTGGTTCTGACCGTGGGGCTCCTGGCCGTGGTGGTTTACCTCTACACCGTGGTGGCTTTCAACTTCTTCCGCAAGTTCTACAACAAGAGCGAGGACGACGACGAGCCCGACATGAAGTGTGACGACATGATGACGGTAAGAGCCCACCCGGCCACCCGGCCACCCGGCCTCGTGGGGAAGCAAGGGCTGTGGGTGTGTGGAACTGAGAGCGGTGCAGTTACGGAGGAGAGTGCAGATGTGACCCAGGGCGCGTGTCCCAGGGAGACAGTGGTGACGGAAACGGGT
Source organism: Tadarida brasiliensis (assembly GCA_030848825.1). Classification (NCBI taxonomy): domain Eukaryota; kingdom Metazoa; phylum Chordata; class Mammalia; order Chiroptera; family Molossidae; genus Tadarida; species Tadarida brasiliensis. Next base: position 169,087,725 of record CM061257.1, on the reverse strand, counting down.
TTCATGAGCACTCGCCTAGGGCTGTGCGGAAGAGCGGCTCCCCTCAGCGCGGCCACTGCTCGCCTGTACTTGTGTCCCCGTGTGGAAGGGCCTGTCTGAACTCTCAGAAGGCAAGCTTTGATCCTTTGTCTCTGAGAGCACAGCCCAGTCCCATGGATCTGGTGCTCAATCTATTTCAGCAAGCCAGCGGGGTCCTTCCAGCCACCACGGGCTGCAAAATGCAAGAGCAGGAGGATCTGCCGGCGTGCCCAGCAGGAGAGCCCCTTGTGGGAAAGGGGGAGCAGGCACAGCTGCACCTCTAGACGCTCAGTGGCCAGGTGTCAGGGAGAGAATGTGAGGCGGGAGGGGTGACATTGAGCTGCCTGGCCTGTGCCCATCTCTCTAGAAAGTGGATAAGGCTGCTTGGCTGAGACTCTCCTATGCTTTCGGGTGAGCTAGTGTGACAGCAACTTGACAGTTGCCAGGGCATCGGTGTGACCAGCATCCCTCTCCACATGGCCCTTGGTTTTTTAAATTTGTATTTCTTTATTGATCTTAGAGAGAGGAAGGGAGAGGGAGATAGAAACATCGATGAGAGAGAACATCGATTGGCCGCCTCCTGCACGCCCCCCACTGGGGATCGGGCCCACAACCTGGGCATGTGCCCTGACCAGGAATCGAACCAGTGACCTCTTGGGCATGGATCGATGCTCAGCCACTGAGCAGCACAGGCTGGGCCAGCCCCTGGTTTTTGATTAACTAGTTGTAAGACTGCCTTTTCCTCTGGACCTAACCCATCCAGGCAGGAGGAGCGATGGAGGGCACCCCCCCTGTGAGCCAGGGCCCCGATGCACAGGAGCCCTGCCCTACCAGGTGTCGGGGGAGTGCAGGAGCGGCAGAAGGGCCTCTTCCTGGGGCCTGTTACCCTTAAAATTAAATGAGGGAAAACTAATAGCTGGCATATGCCATACTCATCGGGGCTTACATGAACTCTCTTGTACGTATCAAAAAGTTCAGAACTTTTAAAAATATATGAGCAAAATGATCATTGAAAGGCTAAATGTAACAGCCCCGTGGCAGACACCACGCAGAGCGGAGGGCGCAGTCACAGGACCCTCCCCTGGCAGGGCCGCCACTCTGGGATCTAAGGAACGATGTGCCCATCTTGCTAAAAACGAAACTCTGCGGCTTTGACTTGAACGGACCTTTCTTTGTCCAGTGCTACCTCTTCCACATGTACGTGGGCGTGAGAGCTGGAGGCGGCATCGGCGATGAAATCGAGGACCCGGCCGGCGACCCCTATGAGATGTACCGCATTGTCTTTGACATCACCTTTTTCTTCTTTGTCATCGTCATCCTGCTGGCCATCATCCAAGGTACGGTTGCCAGTTAGCTGAAGTATCCGCGGGGCTTACTCTCGGCCTCTTCCCCCCCCTACACCTGCAGCCGGGCGGTTTTATTGGTGAAGCGGTCTGCGTGCATGGATTTGCTAACTCCACCTTTACTGGGCCTCTGCTGTGGACGGGGCCTCGCCTCACATACAACGCCAAGGATCCGCCCCCGGACACAGGCTGAACTCATTTCATTGTGCTTCACAAATGTTGCATTTTTTACAAACTGAAGTCAAGACCTTCTACCAGCAAAAAAGATGATGACGCGCTTCACGGAGACTCACTGGATCTCGGTGTTCTGGAAGCAGACCCGCAGTATCGCTGAGGTTGGCCTGTGTAAGAGACTTGAGGCCCGCTTCCTGCCGTTCCCCACTCTGCACTGACCATCACCTGTTTGTTCTGCTTCCCAGAGGGCTCCTGGGTCGTGTCTGCCCTCCCCTTTCCCCCAGGCAGTGGGGAAGGAGCACAGAGGGCAACTGGGGGAGTGTGACAGGTTTTCTCTTCCTTTGGGGGGACAGGTACTGACACTTAGTTTGTCATGGTACCTGCAAGATGTACAGGTGTTGAGGGCTAAAAAGCAGTTCGCTATAATAGGTCTTTCAAGGAACAAGTCAGGAATGAAATAATACAATAAAATAGAAACGAGACCCATCGTGGTGGACAAAGAAACTGAGGAAGAACCTCGAGACACCGCCATGCTTAAGGGGCTAGGAGAAGACAGAGAATGATTGGCCCAGCAGAACAGAAGGGGAAGGGACGAGAGGAGAGGAAGCTGTTTCTAGGAGGAGGAGTATCGGCGGCACGCGTTGCCGGGAGAGATGGTGCGCCAGGACGCGGCATTTGAAATCAAGTCCTTTTTTCTGATTTTGTTTTCACTGAATCGTTCAGCTTGACGGTTTACGTCTTTACAAAACAAAGCGGCCTCTGCCATCCCCGGTGTCATTCCTTACCCTAAACCACTGAACAGATTCCTTAACATTCCAGGTCTCATCATTGACGCCTTTGGAGAGCTGCGAGACCAGCAGGAACAAGTGCGAGAAGACATGGAGGTAATGTTCTTCCCACGACGCGTCCCACCTCTGTTTTTGTGTCTCACAGCAAATGAGCCTACTTTAAACCACGGGTCCTGCTATTACCTAGGGCCGGCCCCAGGCAAAACTACCAATAAAATGTGGTTTCCGTTCCTGTCCTCTTCCCGGTTCCCGCCTACCGGCTCTGGGCGCTCCGTGCTCTGTGTCCCGAGCTAGTCCACCCTCTCCCGGCCCCCGCGAGCCCGCGCTCGGGGAGAGCGAGTGTCCGCAGCGAGCTGGGTGTGCGGCACCGTGGAGCAGATGACTAAGAGCCCGAGCCCGAAGCATCCGAGAGAGAAACATTTTCAGTGTCTCTCAATTCAAGCAGATATCGCCACCCTTTTCCACCTGCCTGTAATGTCACGCCCACTGATGCCTCTGTTCCTTTCCAGACTAAATGTTTCATCTGCGGGATTGGCAATGACTACTTTGACACCACCCCTCATGGTTTTGAGACACATACGTTACAAGAGCACAACTTAGCCAACTACTTGTGAGTACGCTTGGTCCCGGGGGGCAGGAGGTGTAAGGTCAACAGTGATGCCTTTTAGTTCAGTCTTTGCCACTTCTCTGAAAAAGAGTGGCAATCGGGAAAGAACCAGGAGTGCCCACGGTCGTGTCTTTGTCCACGGGCTCTGCCTGCTCTGAGCAACAGCCAGCCCCTCAACCTGGAATTAGATGCCATCCCATCTCAAGGGCACACAACTCCAACAATTTTTCTTTCTTTACTGGAATTTTCCGATCATGATACAAATTTTTAAAATCCTAAACAAAGTCTGTAGCCCCACCTTGACTTACGGCCATTGCCCTGCTGCTTCCTCTCCCTTCCAGTAGAACTAAAATGGGACCATGCGCCCTGGCCGGTTTGGCTCAGCGGTTAGAGCGTCGGCCTGCGGTCCAGAGACCTGGGTTTGGTTCCCGCTAAGGGCATGTACCTCGGTTGCAGTTTGTCCCCAGCCCTGGTTGGTCGTGTGGGTGGCAGCCACTCGATGTGTCCCTTTCATGTCGATGTTTCTCTCTCTCTTCCTCTCTCTCCCTCCCACTCTATCTGAACAAAAAATGAAAAAATGTCCACGGGTGAGGATAAAAAAAATAAATAAAATGGGACCATGCTCACTGTCTCCAGCTCTTCCGTCCCCATTCTCCTCTGCACCCAGGTGGCCGTGTGCCGCTGGGTCCCGTGGGACGCGGGCAGGCCTCCCGTGGAATGCCCAGGCTCTGAGAGAGCGGGAGACGGGCATGTTTTCACACTGCCCTACCCCAGTGCCTAAGGCCTGGCACCCAGTCGGCAGATAATACGTCTCACTTTTGCGAAGGGAAAGCATTCACTCAGGAACACGTTATTCAGAGCCTGTTATGTGCCATGGACTGCCTGTGAAACTCATAACTTACAGAGTTTATAAAGAATATAGATGACCTGACAATTCAGATTCTGTAAGTGATCATTTTCAAGGAAAAATAAACAAATAACTGCTCCCTGACCTACCCCTCCCCTTCTATGTCTACACTGCATTTAGAAAATCCGAATCTTTAAGATGGAACAGGCCCAGCCTTTGGGAAAGGGGTTAATGTCAAAGAGAGGTAGCAGAAAGATAACTTTGGCACGCCCTCCCGCGAGGCTGGGCAGTCGTGTCCTTCACACTCATTAAGAGAGCTTGCATCTTAACGGAGGGATCAAGGTGGACATCCTGTAAGAGGTGAGCACAGGGCCCTAGGTCAGGACCCGTGAACACAAAGAGTGAAAGGGTATTGTGAATCTGAGTTGGGACCCCCACTTCTGTCTTCCCCTAGCCTTCTCTATTATAATAGTCTATTTTCTATCTCTGTGCCCCTCTAGCCGTGAGCTTGAGGGGAAAGACTACATCTGATTCATGTTTGAATCCCCCACCCCCAAATAAATGTGCCAGGGAAGGAATAATGTCCTACATGCCTGAGTCTCAAACAAGGTAGGCTGTTGGCCTTGTGTCTTAGTTGGAGGAAGGAAACTAATATGTTCGTAGCCTGTACTGTGGGCCACACTCTGAAACTACAAACCTAAGGATGCCCTTAAGGGCTCTGGCTCTCCCCACCCTCAGAAGAGTGTTATTTCTACATTCTCTTTCTCACCGACGGCCTCCGTCCTTTTCCTGAAGGGCACGAGACCGGCTGCTTGGGACACTGTCTCTGAGGTCGTGTAACGCGAGCTGAGCCTCCCGGGACACTTGTGTGTTCCAGACAAACTCGACCCTCAGACACAGCACGGTCAGAGCTGGTGAAACCACACTGGCGTTTCTCAGTTGTCCAAAACGAAAACAAAACTGTATTTCTGGAAGAATCAGAACAACTTTAAATACTTTCCAAAAATCCCATAACCTTGACACACATGGTTTCAATTCTACATTTTTACAAGATGATAAGTTGGCCTACTAAAAACTGTAAGGCAAGAGTGTGGGTACCCATTTTATTGTCTACATTAGGATACTTTTAAACAATAAAATGGTAGCCAAAATGCCTCCTCACAAGTGATCTTAGCTCAGGGTTTGGGGATGGTAAAAAGGGATCTCCTCATGAAAAGGCTAATTTTGAGATGAACATGTATTACTAGAAAATGACGGTCTGTGTCATTCTGCCACTTTTCCCAACTTGGAAGGGCCTGGTAGACAAGACAGCATGATACTAAAAATCCGAACCCCTTCTCTGGGTCCCTTGATTGAGTAAATGAAATAATGCTTCCGAACTGAAGCATCTAATATTGTCTTATTCTCATTTATTATACCCTTTTTCCTTGTTCCAGGTTCTTCCTGATGTATTTGATTAACAAAGATGAAACAGAGCACACGGGTCAGGTAAGGAAAAAAAGTCTAAGCATCATGGCCCCATGGCTGGGCTTCCGTTTCCTACATCTCGGGAACCGGCTGAGCAGGGGCTATTTGAAGGGGACGGATGAGCCCTCAGTCTCTTACATGCCTGTTCCCACCCTCCTTTTGTGACTTAAGCCAAAATTCTAAGGCCAGTCCAAAAGACCTCCTGGTCATCCTTCCCAACACACACCGACATTTTCCAGACCCTTCTGGTTACTACTTCAGAGTTAAATAGCTGGAGGCTGGGGAGCACGACGGAGAAAAACACGAGGAGGAGCTGAGTGGGCGGCGATGAGAGGACCGAGAGGACCTGTGTGGGGTGCCACGGGGGAGGGGCGGGTGTGAGAGTATGAATGAGAGTACGTGTCAAAGGGATTCTGTGGCTAAGTATGACAAGAAATGTCAAGGCGGAATGTGGGAGGAAGAGGCAGATTATCAAATGCTCAAACATCACTGGAGCTGTGGGAATTCTTCACAGTGCATTTGAGAGAGAGGCAGCTGGTGTCCGGCCCTGGCTTTAGCTCTCCGGCCATGTGCCTAAGCCAGCCCGCAACGCTCCCTCGTCCTGCGTGCTTCTGCCAGTTACAGATGGCATGGCATCAGCCTGTGGCTCACCCTGAGGTATTGTCAGTGGCTGCCGCTGACCGGGTTTCGGTGTTTGGGGTGGGGGAGAAACAGAACAAGAAAGAGTGCACCAGTTGAGCCTCACATAAAGCCATATCAGCATCTCTAAAGGGAGACACACAGAGCAAAACAGAACTTTAGAGATTTAGCTTACTGTGGTTTAGAAAGAAGCACCTTTTTTTTTTTTTTCCCCATTTCAGGAATCTTATGTCTGGAAGATGTACCAAGAGAGGTGTTGGGATTTCTTTCCAGCTGGGGACTGCTTTCGGAAACAGTATGAAGATCAGCTTGGATAAATGTGAATGAAAGCAACGCTGCAATTCTGGACTGTCAAGAGTGAAATTACAATCCTTCTTTTATACTTCTGCAACATTTCTGAAAGGTGACATTTTCTAAATGCCTCCCTTACAACAAGAGAGAGTTTGTTTAAAATCTGTGTGGTATTTTGGAATTGATTTGGCTCTTAGTGCCTAATGGACATACCCTGTGGGAGATAACCTTTCAAAATGTTAACTCAAGGACTCTCTTGTTGAATGTCTTCAAGTTTTCCAGTTCTAACGTAACGTGTCTGTCAGGCTGGCATCGCTGGGAAAAGGACTAGAAGTCTTGATGCCACGTGACAGGAGCCACTAGTGACTCATGGTCTGAACCACAAAAATCATTTTAACTGCAGCCTAATTTTTCCCATGGTACTTGCTAGTGAATGTATCCAGAATCAGCTTGAAAAGCTTTAAGCAGTTAAAGAAATAGGAAAAAAAAAAAACACCACCACTTTGTCGACACTGAAATATCGATTAAGTGCCTTAAAACCTCTTTAGATATAGCTATGCAAGTTTTGTACGTTTACGTTCCATTCGATAGCCGTGTTGATCTTCTGTCTTACTTTAAGAAACTGCACTTGGAGGTTATTCACGTAATTTTTTTTTCAGGAACAGCTTGTCAATTGCTGTTATTAGGAGGAGAGTACTGTACTGAAAAAAATCTCAATCTCACGCCAAATTGAGTAACGCTTTCTGGTCCCTCGTGAGTAGTGGAGCTGCTCTGTGTAGGTGAATCCTAAATAAACCAAGTGCCCACTGCAATAAAGTAACCCGTGCCAATCTGTGCCTCGGCCTCGTGTGCTGCGTCTCTCCTGGATCAGCCCACAACCCACTGGCCGCGGGGAAAAGGGACAGGAGACAAACGGCTTAAACCCCCGCACAAAGCAGCAAAATCTCCGTAGACCAGCATTTATTTATTTTAGCCAAACGCGTGCCTTGTGCTGTCCTCTCGGCCGCACTCGCTATGCCGAGAACAAGCGCCACTCGCCCTGCCCTCCGCGGTGTCCGATGACTCGGCCAGGAGACACGCGGGGCCGTGCTGTGGTCAAACGCAGAGGTAGGTGCTGACTGCGGTCAGCCTGTGGGACGCGCTGGCTGGGGCATGCACGTGAACCAGCTGTTCTTCCAGGATGGCCTGGGGCCCTCTTGACTCCCGAGGCAACCAAAATTGGCTTCAGGCACTTTTTTTTTTTTTTCCTTTTCCTTCTCTTCTTCTGTTAGGAAATCATGCTGTCCAACCAGTCTTCAAGCTCTTCCTCGGTAACGTTTTTGGATGTGCTTGGTTGCTCAGATCCCGCGGTCTCTTCTTCCGTCGCAGATGGCTTTGCAAGAACTAGGGAAATAAACGCAATGTTGACAACGTCATGTTAGTCCCGAGCCTGAGGGGGGAAGCTTCCTGGGGTCTGTTCCATGATATAATTCAGCCATAATTATTATTACTTTGCTTACAGCAAGGAGAAACATTCTATTAGAGTTCCTACTCCCTAAGATACAATCATATTGAAACAAATTAATAAATAGGGTAGAAACTGGCTTCTCTACTCTCAAGTTGAATTTCACAGTTCACTCGTTTTTTAAAAAGACCAACAGCTCGGTTTTCTTTCTACTATTGTAACCACCCTGGAAAGTCATGAAAGGTCCTTGGCTGCAGAACACGGGGAGGCAGGCACCCTAGGCTGCCCTATCGGATGGGACCCCATCTCTCAGAACAGCACAGATGAGGAGTGTCCTTCTCTTGTCAAAAATGAAATCAAAATAGCCAGCAAGATGTAGGACGAGCTGGTTAACTGGGCTGTGCAGACAGTCGATTAAAATGTCTGCTGCCGCACAGCTGAGGGCTACAAAGACCTTCATGCCTTTTTATAGCACGAGTTCAGTTGGCAGGCCCAGGTTTAACCCCGCCATCAGGCAGGGAGCAGCTTGGGAAGCCCAGAGTGCCAGTGAGAGGAGCATCGTCAGAAAGGGCCGCTCGGGGCAGCGGAGATGCGAACACAGAAACAGATGTCTGTGGACAACGCCAGGTCGGCGTCAGACACCCAGGACATGTGCACGGGTGGGGCGCTGTTCTCACAAAAGCACCAGAATCGAGGAGGAGGAATACAATGAAAACCGTACCTTTTTCTTCTTGGGCCGCCGCCTCCTCGTCTTTCTCAGATTCCTGGGGTGTCTGGTCTGGTAAGATGTCATCTCCCACTTTTACAGGTGCATCTAAATTAAGCAGCAGGTCTAATTCTTCTTCCAAATGGTCTGCCGCCGACTGCGGTGGGGAAGCGGGCTTCTGGGATCCCTCTGCAGGGCCCGGTCTTGGGCTGTCTTTACCCAGGTACATGGGGCAGCCAGCAGACTTCAGCTCGGACACGGACCCCTTTCCTCCAGGCCCCAGCGGCCCTTTTAACTGCATGCCTAGTCCCTTGCCTTCATCATTTCTCTTTGGTTTCACCTGAGGAAGCTCTAAAGGAAGGGCGGTCTGGAAGAGAAACAGTAACAGTTGGAAATGTGAGTCCTGGCACATTTGCTTCAGCCGAAACAAAAGCTGAGGAAGCACCACACTCCCTTAGAGTTGGAATAGGAAACAATTCAGACAGGACTTTCAAAGGGTCTCTGGTTCCGGCCTGAAACGGGGCACTCGGAGCACCCAGCTTCCTGATGGGGGGTAAAGGTGGAGACCTCCACAGGGCTGCCCCTCCCCCTCGACCCACCTCAGCCCTCTGCTACCTCGGAGCTGAAATCGAAAGGGCCACGTCTGCGATCAGGCCTGAGAAATGACAGGACCACAGGTCTACCTGAATGTATACATAAAACTGTGATGAGGCTTATTTAAACCTCTGCAAAAGGACTGAGAAGGAACTAGCAAATCAGACCTGCTGATATAAAGGTGAAGGGGCACGTCCACGGAGAAGAAAGGGAGGACTGACTCTCGGCATTGAGTAACAAGGGCCAGACGTGAAAGAAAGCATGCCCTCCGACTGCATCTGTAAACAGGCAACACTGGTGTGTCGGGTTCGCAGTCAGGACAGTGGTTTTGGGGAAACGGGGACTCGGAGCAGTGGGAGAGGGGTGGCTTCTGTAGCGCTGGCTACATTCTGACTCGGATGCCAAGTCCACGGTTGTAACTACTATCTGTGCACGCGCTTTTCTGTAGCTAGGTTATAATCTAATAAAAGGTAAATCTCGCCCTGGCCTGTTTGGCTCAGCGGTTAGAGCATCGGCTTGCGGTCCAGAGAGACCCGGGTTCGGTTCCCGCTAAGGGCACGTACCTCGGTTGCCGTTTGTCCCTGGCCCTGGTTGGGTTGTATGGGTGGCAGCCACTCGATGTGTCCCAATCGATGTTTCTCTCTCTCTTCCTCTCTCTCTCCCTCCCACTCTATCTGAACAAAAAATGGGAAAAAATCCTCAGGTGAGGATAAAAAAGGTAAATCTCCCCAGGTGATGGCAATGCAGACCTAGGCTGACCCACTGCTCTGGGGGGAGGCCGGTCCCCCGGCGTGGCATCGGAGTGGACGGGGTTGGAGTGAGGTTCAGCTGCTCTTGGCGGCACCGCCCCCGACTTGTCCATTAAGCGTCCTGAGCAGGTCCAACTTGCTAACCCTTCGGGGCTCTGAAGACAGTGTGACCATGCATACACCTCAAATGTTCACACTGCCGGGGCGGAGCCGGGATGGGGTCCTCTCGCCTCGTCCTGGAATCACTTCGTGGCCAGGTGCCTGGCACTGTTTTGTTTGTTTCTTACCTCCCCGGGGGCGAGGGGGTTCTAATGTGCAAACGCAGCTGAGAGGACTGCTGTGCACCACGGCACAGAGGGCAGCAGGGGACTGTCACACAATTTAGCCAGGTGTGCAAAATCACCGCAGTCATCACCCACACCTTTCCCCTAAGGCCTCCCGCCAACACAGCCTTCGCTCTCAATGCTCACACTTCCTGGTTCTCTCCTGGGTCCCGGCCCCCATCGCCTTCCCCTCAGTGGATCCCTGATGTGTTGTTAACAATTCCGCACTGAGTGGAACCAAACCAAACATGTCAGAACCGTGAACACCGGAGACCCAGCAGGAAAAGCAGCACTCTCCCAGTCACTGGGACAACCCCAAATGCCCCCCCCCCCGTTCCTAAAGAAGCCTCGGGAGGTTCCCCGTCAGAGGCCAACGCCAACCTCTCCACTTCTCTGCCCCCACCTGTCCTCCAGCCCCGAATTCTACTTGCTACCCTGAATGTGAGACCAGCAAGTGCAGGACAAACAGCATCGCATTCAACTGCAGAACAAAGCTGATCATTTTGGCTGCTGGGATTCTATTTAAAATTAGTATTGCCCAGGGTTTCACTTAAAAAAAAAAAATCAATCGAGTCACAATTATATTCTGAAGTTCCTTATAGTACAGTCCTTGGGCTGTTTCCTCTCAATTGCCATCTTACATGAATAGCTCCCAGATTTCTCTATCTATTTGACTATGTTTTCACTCTGATATCTCAGAGGCACAAACCCATACTGTCCAAACCTCACGCCTCCTGGACCCCCTACCACTGAGTTGCACACAAGCTGGAAAACCTAGAATACTTCTTTGCCTGCCCCCGCTCCATTTCTGTCGTCCACCAAGTCCTCTCAGAAAAGCCCAGTTCTGTGCCATCTCTACCGCCATCGCCCTGGTCCCACCCACAGCATCACCCACCTGGACCCGAGCCGCAGCCTCCCGGCTGGCGTCCCCTCACCTCCTCCCCTCACCTCCTCCCCTCTCGGCAGTGCAGTTTACCAGTAAACCCACCCACCCCAACCCCACAGCCCACTCTCCATCCAAGGCCAGCGTGCTCTCGCTGCTGTTGGAGCAGCCGTGTTATTGATACAGATCTGACTGGGTCCCTCTTCTTGCAATTCCAGCGCTATCTGTCCCTTCTCCAGAAAAGCCATTCCCCGTGCACCAGAGCACATCAGGTTCACTGCTGTACAATCCCACAGCACACTGTGCCGCTCCTTCAGAGCAGTTACCACAGTTTCCACATGTGTGTGATAATCGGATCGACACCCATCTTTCCCAACAGACTGCGCTCCACAAGGACGGGAACCACAGCTGTCTACTCAACTGCTGTGTCCTTGGTACCCGACACAAATACTGGGAGCACTATACCAGGCAGACTTTGTACTTTTACATTTCGTTCAACTCCATTACATTTGGTTCTTTAAAATGTTTCAAATATAAAATGCAAAAAAAAACAAAAAGCAAAAAAAAACACCTTGAAAAAAATTAATTCATTCTCCCTTAAAACTTTACAAAATGCTACATGGTACAAAACCCTCAGCTTTGTGAAAGGAGAAGCTGAGTCTGAGACATCCTGCCAAGGGTTGTTTTTCTGCCTTTTTCTTCTCCTGCCCTAACCCACAGCGGCTTGAAGATGCCATCAGCGTTTTACCTGGACCAGTTCAGCAGCAACGTTGAGTCGGAGTGAGAGAGGCAGTTCTTGAAGGGCTTGAACCAATGACTCACAGTCCACGTAAAATGCTGAATTCTATAAATAAATAAATTAATTAATTAAGAAAGAAAGAGACATAGATCATACATACACATATGATACGTATTTCTGGTGACGATTACATATGGCCTTCTAGAAATAAAAGAGCGGAAGACGAAAGTCACCCTAAATCAATCACCCCTGGAGTGACATTTAACCGGGAGTACGTTGGACCATTGAGCACACTCAGTACGGTCCTGTCTACATCTCCGCATTAAGATGAGCCGGACCCAGACCACCTTCCTGAGCCGCAGCTGACGCCGTCAGAGCAGCACGGGAGTGACCGCCCCACGGGCAAGAATGCGCGGTAACTGGAGACGGGACACTCCTGGACTTACTGGCAAACTGAAAGAAAAATACACGTTCAGTGACATCTAAGTGGCCCCCTCTCTCAAATTCAGGGGGCCGACCTTCGGGAGAGGAGGGAAGCGCCGTCTAGGCAGTGGGGGGTGAGGCGCGGCCCGAGGAGCCTGTGAGGTGCCTGCTGACGAGAAAGCAGAGGACAGAAGCTTACCTCTAGCCGGCGGCACGCTGTGCAAGGCCAACACTAAAAGCCCCCCTGGACTCCCTTCCCATTCGCAGAAGCAGTCAGACCCACGCAATGACCTCCCGAATGGACAGGATTGGAAAAAACAGTCCACGTGATCACAGGCTTACCAACAGTAAAACAGCTGCTTCTCGGTGCCCTGGCCACCCAGGAGAAGGAGAAAACTAAGAGGTTTTGTAATGACCTCACGTCAGAGGCACACATCACTGACCACCTCATCTACCAAGGACAGTCACAGGCCAGCTAGAACCAGGTCTTATTCTATAATCACTGGCTTCAAGTTGGAGGAAAATCCAGGGCCCATCTATGAGTCTCATCTCTATCCCACTGCAGGAACGTCTCAGGCAGACGAGTCTGTGACCGGAGACGGACAGTCATTCTGGTGTGCTCAAGAGGCGCCCGGAAACGAAATCCAGACCCTCTCTGACCCTAATCCCCGCAACAGCAGGACACAGACTGAAAGAAACATGTGACTTTCAACTGCCCTTCAGCAACACCGACGATGGCCCCTTGTCCTGGAAAAAAGGAACGTGCATCTAAAAAACAAAAGTGTCCGGGGAGGGTGACACCGCCCTGTTAGGAAAGTGAGAAATTCCGCAGGTGTCAGGCCTTCCTTCGCCCCGGCTCAGCCCCTCAGTGCTGTGACCAGGCCCAGCATGGCCAAGTCTTTGTCCTCAAGTGTGGAGAAACTCTCAACCCCTTCGTCAGGTGTGATCCTGAATGCTTACCACATGGTCAGTCACCAGATTACAGACAGGAACTCTCACCCTTCCCATGGCCAAGGGGTCTGCAAAGTCACACATGGAGACCCCTTCATTCAGCCTGCAAACGAGCGAGAACCTGCCCTCTGCCAGCTGTTGCTCTCAGCTCTCCAGAGAGCTGCTGCGTCGTGCGGGCGTCTGGCTAACAGTATCCACACTTCCTCTGTCCTCGTTTGCCTCATGTGCAACATGACAAGGCACATCGTAGACAATGAAGAGTCTGTGAGACCGACCACAGAGATAACGGGGACGGGCCAGGCGCTTGTGAGCTGCGTTCTGCATGATGGACAGCCGGCTGTACCTGCTACTGGAATGTCTCCTTCCCCCGCGTTCCTAATTCCCACCATCATCCAAGGCCCGGCTGACACTGGACCACCTCCATGAAGCTGTCGAGACACATGGAGTCACCGCGGTGCCCCTTGCCTCCTGCGGGAGTCCCAGAGCCCGTCATCAAATGCCACTTTGTAAGTCTGTCCTCTCTTCATCACTAGTTTGCCTCCTACGTGGCTAAAGCTGAAGGCGTTCGATATAAAGGGAGCTGAAGTGAACTGTTTGTAATAGTAAAGCGTGAATTTTAAAATACGTATAATTCGCCCTGGCCAGTCTGGCTCAGCGGTTTGAGCATTGGCCCACGGTCCAGAGAGACCCGGGTTCGGTTCCCGCTAAGGGCATGTACCTCGGTTGTGGTCTGTCCCCGGCCCCGGATGGGGTCGTGTGGGTGGCAGCCTGTTGATGTGTCTCTCTCGCGTCGATGTTTCTCTCTCTCTCTCTTCCTCCCTTTCTCCCTCTCGCTGTATCTGAAGATGAATGCAAAAATGTCCTCGGGCGAGGATGAAAAAAAAAGGTATAATTGGAATAATAGCCATGAATCAGCTTTTTGCTACCTGTCTTTAAATAACTGACAGGCCTGGAGCCCAGTCCCCATATCACTTGGCCCACTGTGATGGTCACTGGCAGGTGAGTACACAGCCTGGTCAGCACACCGGGACACCCTGATGCCTCTCTCCGTGTCATCCGCGCTGACAGAGGGAAGCCTGCCGTGACTGTTAGGCACAGTCCCCCCACCCCGCTTCTCTGCCATCAGGGTGCACAGAAGTCTGTCTGGGCGGTGAGGATCTGTCATCCTGAAGGTCCTCTCTGTCCAGGAACCTTAGTAGGCTGAGTCTCTGAGTCTGTGTGAAGGTACACTACTTGGTGAGAAAAGAACCTGCTAGAAACTCCACTTTGCAGCTTCAAACTGCTCTCCTCTAGTTCTGCTCTGTCCCTTTTCGAGGAGCCGCCACCGTAGCCTTTACTCAGGAGCTGCAGTGCACGGGGCTCGGGGACCACGGCCACTTTGCTGACCAGGCCACACTTGTAAAAGCTGGGATGCTTTTTTTTTTTTTTTTTTGCTATTTATCTTCAGACAGAATGGGAAGGAGAGGGAGAGAGAAACATTGAGGGACACATAGATTGGTTGCCTCCTGCATGACCCCAACCGGGGCCAGGGATGAACCGCAACCGAGGTATGTGCCCTTGACTGGAATCAAACCTGAGACTCTCTGGTCCACGGGCCAACGCTCTAACCTCTGAGCCAAACCGGCCAGGGCTGGGATGATTTTCAAGAGAAAGAGTCGCAGGCCCCACTCAGAGCTGGACCCTGGAGCGTGGAGCCGGGAGTCTACACCGACAGAAGCCAGGCATTCAGAAACCTCTGCGTCTCACCCAGCACTCGACGCTGCTCAAGGACACTCTGCTGAATAAATAAGTCACCACGTCAACAAAAATGAAAAATGGAATGAAAAATAAAGGCGAGTTTTTTAAAAATAGATCTACTGCCCAGCCGGTATGGCTCAGTGGATTGAGCATCGTCCCATGGCCTGAGAGGTCCCAGTTAGATTCCCAGTCAGAGCACATGCCCGGGTTACGGGCTCGACCCCCAGTAGCAGGCGTGCAGGAGGCAGCCGATCGATGTTTCTCTCTCTCTCCCTTCCTGTTGCTCTAAAAAATCAATTAAAACATTAAAAAGAATAGATTTTTTCACCCAAAGAAATCCTCCCCTCCACACACGTCCCTGCGCTGTCCAAAGGAAAGATGTGACAAGCCCACAGTGGACTTAAGGGCCAACTCCCTGTAGGAACAGGAGCCCACAGGGCTCAAGCCCACTCCCTCGCTGCCAGCCGCACCTCTGCCAGCCGCGCGAGGACCACAAGGAGACGAAGGCAAGCCAGCGGGACGGCTGGGTCCCCCTCCAGAAGGATGTCCTCTGAGGACCTGACGTGTCCTGCTATCGGACTCCTACTTCTTCCTCTTTCTCTTCATTGTCTTGTGCCACTGGCTGCACTGGGGACAGAGGGAGCATGAGGGGAACATGTATGTATGTATGTGTAAGTTCCTTTTTTTCTCTCTCAAGTATGCAAGAAGAAAGAGGATGTAAGTGGGACAGAAAGCAGTTTTGATGGGGAAATGATAAATTCCGTTTTTGATAAGTCCTACCAGTCAGCACCTCAACTCAAATGTTCAACATCGAACTCACCCTCTTTCTCCTTCTTTTGTTCCGTTATCGGCACCACCACTCACCTGGTCACCCGCCAGGAAGCCCAGCGCTACTGCAAACCTCCCTTGTCCTCGCGGCTCACACTTGGTTAGTGACACGCTACCCCGTCCCCTGCGGAAGCCCCATCTATCTGAGCCCTTTTCCACCCTCCGCCAGGCCCTCATCCTGCCCCAGCCCCAACATAACCTCCTCCCTAACTGCTTCCCTGCCTCCAGCCTCTGATCTCTTCAGCCCCCCTTTCCCAAATGCTGAGGTCAAATCTAGCCATTCCCATTTTCTGACTAAACGAGACTTTCGTTAACAAATAACAGTCATAAGAGCTAGTTCTAAGTGTTCCATGCGTGTCCGGAACCGCGCTGAGATGTTTCACTTATTACTGAATTTAATTCTCCGTGAGGCTCCAATCTACGTTTTATTATCAGTTCCGTTTCACAGATGAGGAAATGAGTCGGAAAGGAGTTTGCCCAAGTGGCAGAACGAGGATTCAAACTCAGGCTGGTCTCCCCAAAGGCTGTGCTCTCCCCCACGGGCTAAACTGCCGGGAGGAGAAAATGCAGACAGAGCTGCTGGTACTGACAGCCCACACCGGCCCGGGGCCGCCGCCTCCGGCCAAACGGCGCTCCAGGCACACCTCCCCCGAGCACAGCCTGGTCCTCCGGGTCACCTCTCGGGTCTCCTGTTGTCGCCTCCCCGCAGCAGGACCTACCAGATCACACCCACCACACAAGCCCGTTTGGATGGTCTTCCTCCCAGGGCACCGCTCTCCGTCACGTCCCGCCCACAGCCGCTGTCTCTCACGGAATTACGTGAATTCGTTTATTCCTCCCCTTATTTTACGTTGTAATCTTTTTCATTTGTTACATAAATATGTACTGATCATCTACTATACGTCAGCCACTAAGGGGAGGCGCCTAGGACGATGAACAAGCATGGTCTCTGTCTTGTTCATCTTTGAATGAGCTGCGTCCAATAAAATACAGTAAATAACAGGTGCTCGGTGTTCTGATGGGTGAAAAACCTTAAAATTATTTGAAACTCTCATAGTAATTTAAATTTCCTCTGATTGCCAACAAGGTTTGAAAGGAGTCGAGCCCCGGCCGGTGTGACTCGGTTGGAGCGACGTCCCGGGCACCAAAGGTGGTGGGTTCCATTCCCAGTCAGGGCACAGACCCAGGTTGTAGGTTTGATCCCGTCGGGGCACATGCGGGAGACAACTGATCAGTGTTTCTCTCGCCTCTCTCTTCTCCCTCTCTCTCTCTCTCTCTCCCCCTTCCTCTCTCTAAAACCAATTTTTAAAAAAACACAAAAGGAGTTGAAATGTGAGTTGTTCGGTTTTCACCATTTTTTTTAATGATCTCGGTATGTCCGTTTTCAACGTGTCCTAGGATTCTAAACTACATCTCAGGCATATGCCCAAAGAGACTCAAGCAAAGACAAACATGTTTCACTCCCAGCTCTTCGTATCATACATACTCTTTGCAAAGTGACGGGCAGTCCTTTTACAGTAACTCCGTCTGCTCAGTCCGTATAAGATGATGTCCATCTCAAACATAACACCACCCAGAGATAAAACAAGTCACTTAGAGTGTGTGTACGGAGCTGGCAGCAGAGTGGGGAGGAGGGTGCCTTACCTCTGGGCCTGCTGCTCAGCCACCTGTCTGAGGCTGTGGGCAGACTGTCTAATCACTGTATCAGACAGTGTGCCCTGGCCCTGGCATCGGGGAGCATACGACAAATCACCAACAATTCTCTGTGCATTTTAAAGAGGTGAAAAATACCTATCATCTCTCATATGAAAAGAATCAGTGATATCGTGCTTGAAAAATAATACTCCTTGGGAAGAAAATGTGGCATGAACACAAAGCAAATAAAATATTTGGGCTTTATGGAGTCACTGAAAGACATCTATGATATTTGTTCTTATTTTATAGCTTTATTCTCCTAATTCTGGAAGAAGAGTTATTTAAACCTACAAAGGATTTTTCCGACACCAAAAGCAATGTGGCAAAAACATTAATTTTCAACCCTAAGAAGAATTTCCACAGAAATGGAAATGAAGGAAGCCCAAAAGGCAAAGAAATCCACTCGAAACCATGAATCTGAACTTTCTCCCTTGCAACCTAGTCTGTGTGAGCGAGTCAGACAGGTGGCGGGGTCGAAGGTGAAGTCGAGCTCCAAGCACCTGTAAACTTAAGCTCCCTGAAAATGTTATGAGCAGTTTTGGCAACTGAGACTAACTGGACATGAATTACTAACCTCTTTTCTAGGTAAAGACTCTGTCTCAGCAATTATCAGAGCTGTTCGTCTCCAACATGGAGAAGAGTCGATTCCCCCCGCATTCAAGACAAACCATCTTACCTGCTTTGGACACGAAGCTTCACCATCCCAGTCTTTCTCCTCAGCAAACCGGAACTGTGAGAAGGAGTCCCCTAGAAACAAGAAACAACAGACAACTTTATGCAAAAGCCAAAGGAAAACACTCAGTTCCTAAACTCCCCTTTTGGAAGATAACTGCCATTTCTAAACAGCTAACCATCCAGAATTCAGGGGTATCCTTCAGTGGAAGGTCCCAGTCTCCACAACATTACACAGCCATCTGTGCCTGGTGGGCCCCTGAAAATACTGTTGGCAACCACACTTATTGTCCCGTTCAACTCTCATCAGCCACCGTCCCACATGCTCCTTGAGAGACGAGGGAATAGTTCAGGCTCTCTACCCATGTTTAGCGTATTTTCATCTCCTCTGCTTATGGTGTGCAAGGAAACTCATATTTATAATTTTGGGGGTGGGCACAGCAGAAAAGGAAGAAGAACGGGACCGGAGGAAAGCAGTCCTAGCCTGATCCACAATATGACAGACTTAAAATATCTCCTGGAGGTGAGGTCATGAACCTCTACCATCACTCCGAAATTCATCTGCTTAGAATGTCAAATGCAAGGTGAAACTCAGAGAACGCGTCTTAGGTTAGTTCATGTGACTCATGCGGGGCACACTGCTCTGAGCCCTGGGAATCAAGGAAAACGATCATGTGTGATCGATAAAAGGAGGCAGGAAAGACACTCCTGTACAGCAAGTTATGATACAGGCTTGTTCTGTGTGTGTACTTATCTGATTATTTGCATTAAAAATAGCTCATTTATAAATGAAGGATTATTTCTCTGCCTAGCTTTCAGAACCCTCCAAAATGTGATCCTGCCTCGTTAACCCACATTTACTTGCTGTTTCTGCAGACTTTCTGCTCCACAGTTGGCCTTTTTCACCTTGCACTCATCCTTCATATTCCATACTATGCTCATTTCTTTCTTAATCCTCCCTTCTTGTCTGGAGACCCACACACTTCCACCCAATTATATTCTATTTATATTTCGAGAACTCAGGTACAGCCCACTTCTCTTGTGATACCTCTCAGGTGATTTAACCATATATCTGCTCTTCATTTCTACATTAAAGGGGGGGGGGGTTAAGAACTCAAAATTAAAGAGACAAAGATAAATTTAAAGATAAAACCTACACCACCCTGGCTGGATGGCTCGGTTGAGTTGGTTGGAGCATCATCCTATACACCAAAAAAAGGTTGCAGGTTTGATTCCTGGTCCCGGCAAATACCTAGGTTGCAGGTTCAGTCCCTGGTCAGGGTACGTAAGGGAGGCAACCAATTGATGTTTCTCTCTCACTCTCTGTCTCCCCCTTTCTCTCTCTCTAAAAATTAATAGAAACATATCCTTGGGTGAGGATTAAAAAAAAAACAAACCCTACACCAGCCCCACTAATTCCAAAACACGTGGACCACAACCTAAACAGCTGACAAGATCAAACTCAAGGCAACAAAGATAAAGAACAACACTCTTTATCATGAAGAGAAGTAAAATCACTACTCGTAGTCATTGGCAAATCAATCTGATCCATCGAAAATTATGATAGTAAGATTCTGAATAATATAATTAACAGAGTCTTATATATGCATGGGGATGTATGTACATGTGCATATGTATGTATTGTGACAATATTGTGTACTTTATAAAAACCTCAATAAATCCTAAACGGTAACAGTCATACAAATCATATTCACTGCTGATAAACATCTGTGCCACACACTGGCAAAGAGTTAACGTTTCTTATATACAAAGAGCTTTTGCAAATCAATCAGAATAGAATCACCTAATAGAAAAACAACAAAGGGGGGTGAGAATAAGAAATATAAATAGCTAATATATATGAAATGAATAAATTAAAAATCAATCTGGCTACCTGCTATCAAAATATATTACAAGGCTACAATAATAAAAACAGCATGGCATAAAAACAGACACATAGATCAATGGAACAGAATAGAGCGCCCAGAAATAAACCCACATCATTATGATCAATTACTGTAAGACAAAGGCAAGAACATACACTGGGGTAAAGACAGTCAATTCAATAAATGGTGTTGGTAAAATTGGACAGATAGATGTAAAAAAATGAAACTAGACCACCAACTTATACCATAAACAAGAAGAAACTCAAAATGAGTGACAGATTTAAATGTAAGATTCGAAACCATAAAACTCCTAGAAGAAGACATAGGCTGTAAAATCTCTGACACTTCTTTTAGCAATTTTTTTTCTACTATATCTCCTCAGGCAAGGGAAAAAAAGAAAAAATAAACAAATGGGACTACATCAAATTTAAAAGATTTTGCACAGCAAAGGAAACCATCAAAAAAAGGGAAAAGACAATCCACTGAATGGGAGAACATATTTGCCAATGATACATCCAATAAGGGGTTAATATCCAAAATTCATAAAGAACTCAAACTGCTCAACACCAAAAACACAATCCAATTAAAAAATGGGCAGAGGACCTGAACAGACACTTCTCCAAAGAGGACATACAGTTGGTCAATAGACATATGAAAAGATGCTCAACGTCACAAAGCATCAGAGAAATGCAAGCAAGTTAAAACCACAGTGAGATATCACCTCACATTTGTTAGAATGGCTACCATCAATAAACAAGTGTTGGCGAGAATGTGGAGAAAAGAGAACCCTCATG
The DNA here is from genome assembly GCA_030848825.1 of Tadarida brasiliensis. Classification (NCBI taxonomy): domain Eukaryota; kingdom Metazoa; phylum Chordata; class Mammalia; order Chiroptera; family Molossidae; genus Tadarida; species Tadarida brasiliensis. Next base: position 169,067,127 of record CM061257.1, on the reverse strand, counting down.
CACTGTTGGTGGGAAGACAGAATGGTGCAGCAACTATGAAAAACAGTACAGAGGTTTCTCAAACAAAAATGGAACTGCCTTATGACCCAGCAATTCCACTTCTGTGACTATATCCGAAGCAACCCAAAACATTAATTCAAAAAGATACATGCACCCCAATGTTCACTGCAGCATTGTTTACAATAGCCAAGATCTGGAAGCAACCCAAGTGCCCATCAGTAGATGAGTGCATAAAAAAGTCATGGTACATATATACAGTGGATTATTACTCAGCCATAACAAAAAGAATTAAATCATACTGTTTTTGACAACATGGATAGACCTAGAGGGCATTATGCTAAATAAAATGAATCATACAGAGACAGGCAAATACCACATGATTTCACTTATGTGTGGAATGTAAAGAATAAAATAAACAAAATAGAAGTAGACTCATAGATGCAGAGAGCATAGTGATCATTGCCAGAGGGTAGGAGGGTTGGAGGATTGGGTGAAAAAGATAAAAAGATTAAGAAGTACAAACTGATAGTTACAAAATAGTCACAGGATGCAAAGTACAGTATAGGGAATGCAGTCAATAATATTGTAATAAGTACGTATGGTGCCAGGTGGGTACCTGAAATATCAAGCAGAGATCACTTCATGGAGTTGTGCTTTTCTAACAACTATACTGTATGCCTGAAACTAATATAAAATAATATTGAATGTAAATTGTATTTGAAAAATGAATTTTAAAAAAAGAAATTGAAAATGGCAATAAAATCAGAGATATTCTTTAAAAATATATATATATAGGACCAGAGGTATGGAACAGAATAACAGAGTTCAGTGGGGGGGGGGGGGGGGGGGGGGTTGACCAGGAAGAGATTAGCCAAAGAATATATATATGCATAACCCATGGACACAGACAATAGCATGGGGCAGGCCAGGGGTGGGGTGGGCGTTGGGTGGAGGGGGGCAAAAAGGGAGAATATGGGAGACATATTGTCAACAATAAAATAAAATCAATCTGGTAAATTTGTAAAACTTAACCAAGTAGCTGAATGCCTTATTCAGTGTTATTTCTGGCATTCCTGAACTTCTATATTATAAATGATCCTATGATTGCACAAATTACTATAATACATAGTCAGCACAAGATAACAGTAATGCAAACAAGGCATGCTATGTGTATTTAGTACCTGAATGTTTACTTTCAAATACAGGTAAGATTCCAACAATGGCTAAACAGCTTGTTGCAAACTAATCCTCTTGCTGAGAACTAGGAACACTAGACCAAAAAAAAACAAAAACAAAAAACCCACTATCTTAAGACATTAGAGAACTACCACAGCAGCGGGGCATGAGGGACAAAGGTCCAGAGAGAGGGAAGAGAAGCGCAAGAAGGTTAGTCTAACATTTGGAACTGCTTTTCCCTTTGAGGCGTTTGTTAATTTCCGGGGGGGGGGGGGGGGGGGCGTTGAGAGACTGAACAAGTGATCATGAAATAACAAGCAGAGAGGTTGTGAAGCTGCTGAGAACTTGTGCTAGTCTTATGGCTGGATGAACAAAAATTGGAGTTCAGGGCTCATGGATGAGAAAGAGTCTTAAAAAGTCAGGGCTTTCTCATGGGACCCGTGACAACTACATCTTGGAGTAGGAACCATGTAGGAACAGGCCAGCCTCACAAAGTCTGCAGCAAAGCTGTCAATCAGCTCAGTCTCTGATGCTGCCTATAAGGAGCAAAATAAATCCTTTTTAGAGAAAAATGACATTATCCATAGCATAAAATGATCTCTATGTTTTTATACACAGTATCCAAAATTCATTAAAAACCAGCAGGTGTATCAGGAGACGAGAACAAGGTACCAAAAGACTATGAGAAAGGAAAAAAAAAAAAAAAAAAGCTCCACAGAAGTTAAGGTATTGGAGTGATCAGACTTGGATTTTGCAATGTAAAAAATTTAAGACTAGGGAAAACTATAAAATCATACACAGTGACAGCCATGAAGTCATCTTCGATTCATATGAAATAAAGTGTCACATTAAAACACACAAAGAAATAAATCTTTGAGAAAAACGAGATACTTAAAACACATCTGTTTACAGTTATCAAACAACCCTAATAAACACAGCCTGAAGTGGCTGATTTTGAGAAATCAGCTTGTTAAAGTGACTCCCGAGGAATGTCAACCCCTCCAATCCTCTCACTGAACATGCAGGAGTGTTCAGACTAGTCAAAATGATGAATCCGAGAATCAAGAGTGCCTCTGGAAATCATGTTACCGGAATTCTTCTTCCTGAATGATATCACGACTTGCACAAGAACGGTGGCCGCGTTACCAGGTGTGCCGCTCCCACGTCTTGTACACCAGACACGTGCACATGCGGACACAGTGGACACATTCTTGAAGTACGACAGCACAGGGCACTGACCCTGCTTCCGACTCTGCTCCTGCTTTATGCCCCTGCTGAGAGTTCTGCTCTCTCACACCACCGGGGGAGCCGGCGGAAGGACCAGTGGAGAACAGTGACAGCCAGCTGTTATTGACAACGGAACAAATGGTGACGGGAGAGTGTCTTAGGGGTCATAAGCATTCCAAGTTTTGGTCACACTCGCCAGCTGTACATTCAGAAAGTGATTACAGCACAGTGGACTGAACAGCACTAGGAATCATAAAAGGAATACAGCACTTTCTTCCTTCTTCTTCAGCCAAAGACTAATTCCATGACTTACAAGAGGCTGTGGAACTGCCTCGCTGTGTCTTATGCCATCCTCAGTCAACATGGAGGGGCAGCTAGTGCCTGTGGACAGGTGCATGAACAACAGCAATACAAACCCCATAATATTCTACTTTGCAGATAAGAATACCAAAGTAGCAGGCCTATTAAATCCAATGATTGCTTATTAAGAACATCATTTTCCCGGCCGGTATGCTCAGTGGTTGAGCGTCAACCAATGCACCAAGAGGTCACCGGTTCAATTCCCAGTCAAGGCACATGCCCAGGTTGTGGGCCAGATGCCCTGTGGGGGGCATGCAGGAGGTGGCCAATCAATGTTCTCTCTGATTGATGTTTCTCTCTCTCCCTCTCCTTTCCTCTCTCTCTCAAATCAATAAAGAGCCCTGGCCAGTTTGGCTCAGCAGTCAGAGCATCGGCCCGCGGACCAGAGAGTCCTGGGTTCGGTTTCCGCTAAGGGCACGTACCTCGGTTGCGGTTGCAGTTCATCCCCAGCCCGGGTTGAGGTCATGCAGGTGGCAACCAGTCGATGTTTCTCTCTCTCTCTTCCTCCCTCTCTCCCTCCCACTCCGTCTGAAGATACATGCAAAAAAAAAAAGTCCTCGGATGAGGATAAAAATAAAATCAATAAAGAAAAAAAAGGTTTTTAAGAATATAATTTGTTAACTAGAATATACTAAAAATATAAAATAAAAAGGAAACTGATATATCATGAGAGTTCACAGTTTTCTTACACAATAAAAAGTCTCATATAATCCTATTCCAGCCACAGAGCTGAGGCTGGTGTGCAGGCAATGACCGAGATACAGGTGCACGGAAACAATGTTGCTCTCTCTTGGAAATCCACCACACTGCCCTAAAGCTACATTTCCAGAGCCAAAATTAATGACAGATTTTTTTCCACTCAATTAATTGTGTGACGCAGCAAAAACGTCGAAAAATTAGATATGTAGGATGGCAGCAGTCTTAAGTGTGCTTCTGAAAACATTCCGAAAGAATGTCTCAAATAGTGCCCAATGCTTCGATTTCTGGGAACCCTTCCACGAAACTCATGATCCGCAAACAAATCTCCAAGTCTAGGGTTTAGTGAAGAGGTAAGTCTTTACCTAGTAACCTGGTCTTCACTTAGTTACTATCAGGACAAGTTTAACTGCCGAGCTCCGCCAGCTGTCCTCTGGCAGAGCTGGGCAAGCACCTCCCTGCTCACCCCCTCAGCGGACAGCCGCCGTTCACTAGCACCACAGGTGGACAGTGGACAAGAGTGACAGCAGGAACAGTCCCACAGGTGACAGTGGTGAGAAACAAGAGCGCCTGCACCTCATCAAAATCGAATCTGCCTACTAAAGGCTTCCCCTTGTATTTCGGACGTTCATTCTACGACAGTAATATTTCGCCTTCGCTTCAGCTAAATGTGATTTAACACCTGACCATCTGGCCAAAGTGTGTGTGTGGTGCGCCTTAAATTTTCAGTCAGTGCCATTCTGTGAGGCCATTTTAAACATCAGGTAGCTTTATATGTACTGACATGGATACCATTACTCAACTGCTACATGAAAATAAAGTCGTTTTAGTACAGTATGAATAAGATATACAGAGATACACATACACACATACAAAACAGAAATCACGAAAATACTAATATATGCGGAGAAATAAGATAATTACATACCTATTTTAAGAAGGATTCTCTCTCAGAGGGTGGGATTAAGGGAGACTTTTCCTTTCTGCACATTACATGTCCCAGGTGTTCCTTTCTAAACAATAAGCACGTATTACTTTTGGAACTGAGCCAAACAGAAGGAACGCTAGAAAAAAGCTAAGTTTCCTGAGGGCAGGGCCCTTCTCAGAAGGTACTGAAGGCGAAACATCGGTAGATCTCAGAGCTGGAACCACAGATGCCACCTTTCTTTATAGAACAACGAGGAACCTCGGGTCTGGGGAGGCTCAATGGCCTGAACAAGGCCTCCGCTAGTTAACGGCTAGACACCAAGACCTCTCGGCTCCTGGCACTTATTATTATATCTACAACTTAATATAGCTCTTTCTACTATTTCCACTAGGCCTCTAGCTATCTGAATTCCTGAGAACAACAGCAGATACTCAATAAATAGTTTGTGACATTTGGTACACTAATATTTGATATGTTGACAGTGTTTGAAGATAGGAAAATTCAAACTCAAAAATAAAGAATTCCTCTTTTTAGGAAAAGTATCACTCAGGGTTCCTTTAACTAACTGCTATCGTACTTCTTAAAGCGAGTGTTTTTATACAATTCTAGGTATTCTAATAACGATAGCATCGGAGAAGTAAATATACCAACACTGTCACTGTATTGATAATACCCAGGATTCTTACTCTGCCTAACTTCTTAAACTGGTCTAACACATGTCTTGGGATCAGTGGCAAAGCGGACCTAAACTTGTCAGAATTCTGCAGTACTGTGCTTTCTGAAAGCTTAGTCATAGATAACACATCTTTGAATTTTAAGCTTACCCTTTTAGCCCCATCAGCAAAAAAGGGCTTTCCGCCAAGCAAAAGTACTTAACATCACCAAACACGCCGGTGGAAGTTCAGGTGGGGTTATAAGGAACAATCTTTATCCGGGCAACGAGAAATCTGCAAAGACTTTCAGTTTCAACAACACAGATTTTAGGTCTCTATGAAGAGTGAGGGTGAAAGACGAAAAATGTGGCCCAGCCTACTAATACCCTGTTCCAATAACTGACATCTGTCCTAGGTACTTGGACCTTTTTCTCATAAAACCGGCCCGGGCCTTGGTGGTGCGTGCTTTTGGAAGCCACCTCTAGAAAGCAAGAGGAACGTATCACTAGATCTGGACGAGTACTTCATTTTCAGCTCCATTCTCCTGGCTTTTCTTTCGCATGATCACCTGCCTTTATTTCCCCCACAGCCCTCAGAAGATGCCCTCAACCAGGACACCGTGTCTCTGAGAAAACACAAACAAACTTTACAGGTTGACAAGTTCACAATCTTCATTAAAAAAGAATATGCCCAGTAGTCACCACAATGACTGCTACGGAAAATGAAACGTACCCTTTCTTCTCTCTGAATGTCTCTATTCTCATCTATAAAAGATGGCATAGTCGGAAGGTCAAGATGGATCCTAAACCCACCGGCTGACACGGATCAATTCAGGGTTGATCCCAGTTCAGCCTACAGGACATAAAAAATTCTTGCCACCCCCAACTTCTAGCTTCCATGGGGGAGCCTATCTAGTTGCAGATGTCAAACACGCCAATATTTACCCTAAAACAAAGCAACATCTAATACTTTGTCTTTATGAGTTAGACTATACAAGCCACTACAGTGATTAATAAAAATAAAAAAGTCAGGTTGCGCCAAAAGAACCAGAGAGGTAAGAAAAATCTCTCCTCCTGCTCAACAGTGACTTAGAATTAGCTTTCTCACCAGGCGTGGGGCCCCCAGAGCCCCTGAGCATCAAATATCCACATTGAGCACTACGTAATAGATGTGCCTATCTTCCCAATGTCCCTAAAAAGCTGCTTCCCCATCTGCAAGGATTCTGCAGAAGGAAAAGCCAAACACATTCAGGCACCATGAGAGGGTTCTAGGCTTTATGAGAGAAGGTGATGCTGACATTCTAGAATTTAGAATCTGGCTGTCTTCCTCAACATTGCTGAATATTCTGTGTTAACACTGTACCCTGCAGACAATCTAGTACCATTTCTCAGGCCAATTATTTCCAGAAACAAGGCCAACATCAAACCCTGGCACAGAACTCCAAGATGAGAGTAAATGATTAGACAAGGGTGAATAAATAAGATCAATCCTTTCATGGACGATAAAGTCATAAGACTTAGAACTGGCCTGAAGTAAAATAGAGTGTCAGTTAGGATTAGGTCTGGCTGCATGAAGTGAAGACCTGAAAAATTATAGCTTAAACAAGATAAAAGATTATAGCTCTGCAACTATAAATGTCAGACTTAGGCAGTCAAAGGCTGGTATGGTGGCCCAGGCTCCTCCCAGGTCATTGCTCTGCCATTCCTATGGAGTCGTGACCCAAGATGATGACCAGAGCTCCTGCTACCCCATCAAAATTCCAGACAGCGAGATGGAAAAAAGAGTCGAAGAAAAAGGGGCAAAAGGCATGCACCATCTATCTGCTAAGTTTTCCCGGAAACTACCATAGAACATTCCCATCCATCTCTCTTTTGGCCAGAACTGTATCATATCATTCTATCGAGCTACAAGGAATTCAAGATAATTCATTTCTTCCTAGGTGGCCATATGCCCAGCTAAGAATCAGAAATTTGAGGAGAAAAAGGAGAATAAATATGCGTTGGGGAAGCAACTACTCTCTATGACATTATCAGAAGGTACTAGTCAAGAGGTAGTTAATAAGGGTCAGTTTCAAGTGCCCTGGTTGTGCTCACTGAAGTATGAGTTCTCTCCAATTACTTCAATAAAGCACTTGCAACATTCAAACTTCTCAAATTACAATGAAAACTAATTTTAGAAAACACATACCTTTTTTTCCAATTCTGGTAAGAGGTACGTGTGGAATAAATTTCTAGTTTCCAGCATAATGCAAGACCGTTTTACCAAATAAATACTGGTGACTACCTTTCTGAAGTACAATAGGCATAAAGTGAAGGTTAATGATACTGACTGCAGGAGTAACCATTCATTTATTTAATTATTAATGTTTACATTCTTTCATAACATTTTTCAGCACTAATTGTGCCAAACACTATTGGGTGCTAATAATATAAATATAAATAATATAAATAGAAGAGACATTCCCTGCTCTCCTTGCTCTCAGATCCTGAGGTGAACAAGATATGAGACTCAGAGAGAACAGGCCGACAGTTCGGGTGCGGGTGGCGGTGGGGGGTTTTGGTGGTGTGGGTGGAGGAATGGAACAAAAAAGAGAGAACTCATGGACATGGACAACAGGGTGGTGATTGTGGGTAGGGGGAGGTGAGAGAGGGCAGAGGGGATAAATGGTGATGGAAAAAATAAAATTTAAAAAGAAACAGAAAACTATGAAATTAAAAATTTTTTTTTAATTCCTTCCCCAAAGCTTTAGAAGGGTTTGTAATCTCTCCCTTTCTTGTTTTACACATACATGCACACAAAATGAGATGCTCGTGGTGTTATCTAAAAAAGATTTAGTCCACCTAATAGCTTATTTGTATTTTATTTTTAAGCTATCTGATACCCAAAAATGTTGACGCTGCTGGTTATCTCAGTTGCTGAAAACCATCATACAGATAATCAAAGGTTCCAGATCGAACACCTGAAGTAGACTGCCCTCCAACCCCGTGACAATCCTACCGTGATTTACGATTCACTTCCAGAGGGAGAGCAGAGCGAGCTAGATCAATGCCAGACCGCCACTACCTGGAAAACAGCCTAACAGCTGTAGGGTGGTGTTCTCGTTCTCTCGTTCTCTCTCTCTCTCTCTCTCTCTCTCTCTCTCTCTCTCTCACACACACACACACACACACACACACACACACACACACACGCTTCAGTGCAGTCGTACAGAAAAAGCACGGTCCCACTAGAACACGAGCACTGTCGTTTCCAAAGATCACTGGGAAACCAGTATCCTGGTCCCACAGCAGTCAAACCTTGCCTGCATTTTCTGGCCTGTCATCCATTCCTCCTCATTATTTCACTTTCTTTTTCCTACACTGATTATTTTTTTTTGAAAGTCAATCTATCCCTATTACTACTTATGTCTCTCAAACATGGTATTTTCTACCTTAACCTGCCCAATTTTTCTTCTTGCAATTAAAAGGTCTCCATCAAGGTTAATGTTAAATAATTAAATTCCCCAGACGCTGTAATCTCACGATGAGAAAAAAGGCTTGAAGAATGCCCTCCAATTTAGAGAATACTGTGGGGTTTGCGAGAGAAAATGTCTGAACCCCCTTCTATCAGGAGTATGAGAATGCTTTCAATTTGCTGTTGACTGGCTAAATGTACACCAGAGTCTCCTAAACTAACGAGTTAAGAAGTCTTACCTGTTGTCTTATCTTTGACTTGTCTCATATTTTCTTACTGCACTTGAGCCCAGTTCACCGAAATCCCCTCTCTGATACTTCATGTCTTCTTAGCATAAAATGCAAATTCATATCCACGCCGGTACCTGCTGACAGCTCTTCTCCCAGCTTCACTCTCACTCCTCAGATCCTATGAAGCCTCTTTTTCAGAACCACATAAGGATGTTCCTAATATTCTTCATAAAATCTCCCAGTGAGTCCTGGCCGGTTTGGCTCAGCGGTTAGAGCGTTGGCCCATGGTCCAGAGAGTCCCGGGTTCGGTTCCCGCTAAGGCACATACCTCGGTTGCAGTTTGTCCCCGGCCCCAGTTGGGGTCATGTGGGTGACAGCCAGTCTCTCTCTCACATCGATGTTTCTCTCTCTCTCTCTCTCTCTCTCTCTCTCTCTCTCTCTCTCTCTCTCTCTCTCTCTCTCTCTCTCTCCCTCCCTCCCTCCCTCCCTCCCTCCCTCCTGCTCTATCTGAAGATAAATGCAAAAATGTCCTCAGGTGAGCCCTCGCCGGTTTGGCTCAGCAGTTAGAGCGTCGGCCTGCGGTCCAGAGAGACCCGGGTTCGGTTCCCGCTAGGGGCGTGTACCTCGGTTGCAGTTTGTCCCCCGCCCTGGTTGGTCGTGCGGGAGGCAGCCACTCGATGTGTCCCTTTCACGTCCATGTTTCTCTCTCTCTCTTCCTCTCTCTCCCTCCCACTCTATCTGAACAAAAAATGGAAAAATGTTCTCGGTTGAGGATTAAAAAAAAAAAAACGATTTGGGAGGTCAGGGCGTACCAGGAAAAACTGCAGACTCTGACATTCTCTGTGTTACAAACGTGTGAAACACCTTGCCGAAGGGAGTGGGGTGGGAGGGCAGTTGCTGACCTCAAGCACTTTGGAAATGAAAGGAGTCTGTAAGACAAAAGGCCCAAGAAACCGCACACAATGAAACCGTTTCCTTGGGGATGGGAATTCTGATCCTGCCATGCATGTATACTGGACATGAACAGTAGTAACTCCATGACAGATGTGGGGGCCAGGCTGTTCCCTGTTGAAGTGGGAACTCTAAGGATCAGCAAGGGTGGGCGGCTGGAGGCTAGAATGATCTGCGTGGCACTGAGTTAGAGTTGGAGACAGCAGTCAGAACTCACGTTTCACTTAATGTGGACACAGATGGCTGCATATGGAAACATTTACACCTGTATGCATATACACAGGTGATTTAGTTTGCTGTGGCTGCATAACAGATTACCACAACTGGGTTGCTTAACACAAGTGAAATTCTGGAGGCCAGAAGTCTGAAATCAATACGCTGGCTGGGCGGCGCTCTGTCCGGAGGAGAGTCCATTCTGCCTCTCCAGCTTCCGGTGGCTCCAGGTGTCCTTGGCTTGTGGCCGCATCACCTCCTTCTCATTGTGTGTCTCTCCTCTGTGTGTGTCTTTAATGAGGATACATGTGATGGCGTTTAGGGCCCACCCAGATAATCCAGGCTTACCTCCTCATCTCAAGATCCTTAACCGTTTCCCCAAATAACATACATTGACAGGTTCCAGGGATCTGAGGTAGACCTCTTTTGCGGGGGAGGGGAGGAGGGGCACTTTCGGCCAACGACACGCAGATCAGTGTAGACACACACTTCTCTGCTGTCAGCTGAGGAGGCCTGAGGGAAACAACAGCCTGTTCGCAGTACGTATAGCATTGCTCCTCTTTTTTTTTACTTTTTTCAGTGGAATTTATTGGGGTGCCATTGGTTAAAACCATACAGGTTTCAAGTGTACAATGCAATAAAACATCATCTGCACACTGCATTGTGCACCTACCACCCAGTCAAGTCTCTTTTATCCCCATTTATCCCCCCTTTGCCCACTCCCACCTCCCCCCACCCCCTTTCCCTCTGGCTATCACCACACTGTTGTCCATGTCCGTGCGTCATACACACACACACACACACACACACAGGTGGGCAAAAGTAAGTACAGTTGTGAGTACACAAAACATAGTTTATTCTTGTATTCATTAATTATTTTATTACTTCCCATATGAACTATAAACCTACTTTTGCCCACCCCTGTATATTTTCGCTTAATCCCTTCACCTTTTTTCACACAGCCTCCAACCCCCTCCCCTCTGACAGCTGTCAGTCTGTTCTATGTATCTATGCTTCTGTTTCTATTTTGTTTGTTAAATTACTTTGTTCACTAGATTCCACATGTAAGTGAGATCATACGGTATTTGTCTCTCTGGCTGGCTCATTTCACTTAGCATAATAATCTCCAGGTCTGTCCATGCTGTCGCAAAAGGTAGGGTTTCCTTCTCTTTTACGGCCTAGAAGTATTCTGGTGGGCACTTGGGCTGTTTCCAGACCTTGGCTGTTATAAATAATGCTGCAATGAACATAGGGGCGAGTATATTCTTTCGCATTAGTGTTTCAGGTTTCCTTGGATATACCCCCAGAAGTGGGATCACTGGGTCAATAGGCAGTTCCATTTTTAATTTTTTGAAGTAACTCCACACTGTTCTCCACAGTGGCTGCACCAATCTGCATTCCCACCAACAGTGTATGAGGGTTCTTTTTCTCCACATCCTCGCTAACACTTGTTGCTTGTTGATTTATTGATGACAGCCATTTTGACAGATGTGAGGGGGATATCTCACTGTGGTTTTAATTTGCAATTCCCTGATGAATAGTGAGGTTGAGCATCTTTTGATATGTCTGTTAGCCATCTGTTTGTCCTCTCTGCAGAAGTGTCTATTCAGGTCCTTTGTCCATTTTTTAATTGGGTTGTTTGCCTTCTTGGTGTTGAGTTCTATAAATTCTTTATATACTTTGGAAATTAACCCCTTATCAGAGGTATCATTGGTAAATATGTTCTCTCACACAGTGGGTTCCCTTTTCTACCCAAGCCATTCTTCAGAACCTGGAATCCAAATATGAAGCTAAGGAATTTGGGAAGCTATCCTGACAGGTGCTTCGCTCAGGGAAAACTCTTGTGGGACCTCTGTGACAACCTGGGCACAGAAAATTCTCCATGCCTAAGAATTGACCACTTCCCTAACGGGTATCCAGAATCAGTCATCTGGAAAGCAACGTAACTTGAAACAGTCCGCGGTAGAAGGGAGCGGAAACATAGCGAGAGACAGATGAAACTGGGGAGACGTATACACCCCCCCTAGTAACGTGATCAGTCCCTGTCGCCTAGTTCCAAATTAGTAGAGAGATCACGTCCAGCCTTCTGATTCTCTGTTCCTCCTCAGAGTTGCCCACAGATTCGAGCCTCGGGGTCTGCAGTTGGCTACTGAACCCCTTCTCGTAGACGGTGGCTATTTAAGACACAGTTACTGTGAGCAGCTCCTTTCCTAATCCAGTCCCTAAATACGAACCTGGGCCTGTGTTCTGACCACATTTACCTTCCAGCCTTCCCAGGTCTGCCATTTGATGTTGGCATCTATTCCACGGCTATCCTCCTCTTCGTGTGGGTGGGCCAGTCTGTATTTTGATGATAGTGAATGAGTGTTCAATGTTTAGATTCAGCACAATGAAGCAGAAATGCAAACAGCACGTTCAGAAGCCCTAGTATTTGTTATTACTCAACACATTTAGATGAGCACTGTTTGGGTCCTGGCATTATTCGTGTGAATGATACATGCTGCTTTCACTGGAAAGTCACAAGGTGTCCAGTATTTGATATATCTGTTAGAGAATGTCAGTAGTAAGGATGTTGATTCTCATTATTTACAGCTGCCTTAGAGTATGCTTGGCTTTCTAAAGTTTCCATCCCATCTCTAAAAGAGAGTGGCGAGTTTTAAGAAAATCTAATATACAAAAACAAGATTATAAGAAAGTAACTTGATAAACTGAACAATAATTTACCCATTTACCAAAAGACTCATGAGCAGATTCATTTAGATACTGAGATTCTGTGACATACTTAAAATGTGGCTGAGTTTTCAAAAGCTTTCCTTAGAACTTTTCAGAACACATTCATTGTTAAATGGTAGGAATGTCAGTGGCTTCGCTATAAAGAAACACCTGTTGTTTGGATGCTCACTCTCAAGTGTTCCCACTTTGATGAGCATGTTTGTGTTTTATTGCAAATATTCTCAAAAGAAATATGTTGCTTTTCATGGGTATTGTCAAAAGTGGCAACATTTGTCCTGGCCAGTTTTGCTCAGCAGTTAGAGCGTCGGCCCGTGGACCAGAGAGTCCCGGGTTCGGTTCCCACTAAGGGCACGTACCTCAGTTGCGGTTCGTCCCTGGCCCCGGATGGGGTCATGTGGGTGGCAACCAGTCGATGTGTCTCTCTCACATCGATGTTTCTCTCTCTCTCTCTTCCTCCCTCTCTCCCTCCCGTTCTATCTGAAGATAAGTGCAAAAAAAAGTCCTTGGGTGAAGATAAAAAAAAAAATTTAAAAAAAGTGGCAACATTTGCCTGGCCAGTGTGGCTCAGTGGTTGAGCATCGACCCATGCACCAAGAGGTCACCGGTTCGATTCCTGGTCAGGGCACATGCCCAGGTTGTGGGCCCGATCCCCAGTGGGGGGCATGCAGGAGGTGGCCAACCGATGTTCTTTTTCATTGATGTTTCTATCTTTCTCTCCCTCTCCCTTCCTCTCTCTCTAAAATCAATAAGGGGGGGGGAGAATTTAAAGGAAAAAAAAAGTGGCAACATTTCTTTCAAGATTTCCAAGCTCAAAGTAGAATTTGTGCAAGTGAATTATCAGAGTAGTATCTCTGTCATTGCTGCATCTCTCATGTTTTAGGAGTAGGATGAGGGTAATGTTGGGTTTACTTTTGCTATTTCAAAGGAAGAATTATCTCCGAAACCTTTTGCCACTATATGAGAAATGTTTGCTAGGCAAGGTGCCAGTGAAATCTGTTTACCAAATTTCATTTGACAAGTTTCAGCAATCGTTTTTTATATAATTAACCAGCTCTGTTCAGTTTCAGGTTTACTGTGTTTCCGGGAGATGCCATTGGGCAGAATTCAGGAAGTCAATTTTTTTTTTTTTTTTTTTATCACTCACCTCTGCAAATTTAGTTCCATCTGAGGCTTTCTGGGTATTAACCAAATAGTGTGCCCCCTTTTTTTTTTAACTTTGGTACAAGGTCTCTTTTTAATACTATAACAATAATAGTACTATATGTAAAAATGGCAGTAATTAAAAATTATAAATTAAACAGACTGACAGCTGTCAAAGGGAAGGGGGGTTGTGAGGCTGGGTGAAAAAGGTGAGGGGATTAAGCAAAAACAAAACAAAATAAAAGAAAAAACCCTCATAGACACAGACAACAGCATGGTGATTACCAGAGAGAAGGGGATGGGGGGAGGTAAAAGAAGGTAAACGGGGATAAACGGTGATGGAAGGAGACTTGACTTTGGGTGATGAACACACAATACAATATACAGATGATGTATTATAGAATTGTATGCTTGAAACCTATATAATTTTATTAACCACTGACACCCCAATACAATGTCAAAAAATAAAATAAATAAAAATAATAAATGAATATTATCAAATATGCAGATAATAGTTAAATATCTCCATAAAGTGTTTTGGTTTCTCTTGAGGGAGAAGAGGATTGTTTTTTTATAGTTGATGTATTCAAATCATGACCCAAACAAATAGTCCACAGTGCATTTAGTGGGTGTGGCCGCTTAAATCTCCTCAGTAGTGACAGTTTACATGTTGAGGAAACCAGGTCATTTAACCTATCAGTTTTTCACTTTTGGGATTTTGCTGACTTGTACTCCCATACTGTTGTCTAATCTGTTCTCCCCATCCCCACCCTGCCCCCCTACGTTTCCTATAAACTGGTAGTTAGATCTGGAGGTTTGATCAGATTGAAATTCAATTTTTTGGCTGAATGCTTTTTAAATTAATGAAAATTTATAAGGACAGAATTCAATTTTAGATAAGGTGTAATGTTGACCTTTAGAGTTATCTGGACAGGAGGGAAGTATCCCAGACCCAATGTTTGCCTGACATTTTTAGGAAATGAATAGATCCTAAAGTTGCTCATCATTAATATCATTTAGTAGTGAAATTAAAATAAGGAAAGTTCTGTAAAAGGTGAAGTGATTGATAATAATGCACAACCTGTATGGTCATCAATGGCATCATATAAAATCCAGGATGGTAACTGACAAGCTTTTGCAGACGAGAAAGATTAGATCATGATCACCCAGGGAAATGGTTGTGTACTTGTATCCAGTTTTGAACCCCTTTTGTTTTCTGGGGAAAGGGGGTAGCAAGTAGAAGAGATGAGAGTCACTTTCCAAGCCATTTTCCCATCTTGGTAATTCTGAAATGAGTACAAAGAAAAGCAGACTCATGTCCAGGGTAAATTTGGAAGAATTCTGTTCTAGGGAATTTCAAAAAATGGTGCATAATTAAATTGAGATTTCTCCAGGGGGAATTATAAGACACCTGGGGTTCTACAGCCCACGCTCTGGGCTGGCTGCTTTGTGGGGCTGACGGAAATGCATGACCCTTGTCCCTGCAAAGCTCACATGCTGAAGGGAAAGGAAAAGAGCACGCACCCACTACACACGGGTCCCCTCCCAATACACACACAACCCAATGTCTACCAGTTGGGTCCATTCATTTCCTCTGCTGAATATGGCATACGGACAGTCTCCTGTTCTCCTTCTAATCCAGGGCTTCCAGCACTAAGCGAGGGGAACCTAAACTCCCTCTACTCCGTGTACCTATTACTTCCAGTGAACTACACAAAGCAGTCTTTTGTGTTCGCAAGTTCAATCTTCGTGAATGATACTTATTAAGCTTACTTATTTATAGCTGTCGTTGTGAAGATGCAGCACTGCTAAAATTGCCTTTAAGTCAGAATTATAATTGAATTGTAAAGTGGTATTTTGTTACAAAATAAAATTTCAATTTTTTTTAAAACATGTTTTTATTGATTTTTTAGAGAGGAAGGGAGATAGATAGAAACATCAATGTGAGAGAGAGACATCCATCGGCTGCCTCCTGCATGCCCCCTACTGGGGATCGAGCCTGCAACCTGGGCATGTGCCCTGACCAGGGATCAAACCCAGGACCTAACATTTCAATTTCTTATCACCCCTTTTCAGGAGAAGATGCTAAGGTTTTCTCTTTTCTGGTAGAGAATGAGGAAAAAATAGCTATTTGAAATGTCAATGTTTCTAAACCCGATATATATTAAACTGTTTAAATATAATAACTTCTGGCATTGCTTTCCTTTGGTTTCTTTTCCGGAGAGGGCCATCCTCCTGCCAAATGAGAAGTACATCTTTTTTTTTTTTTTTTTTTTTTAACAGTTGTGACATTCAAAAGTTGATAATTCTATTCATAGATGTAAAGTACTTCAAGGTAACTTACTGTCTCTAGAGGAAGATTGGATTATGTAGTTTAGATATATTTTGTTATTTCTAACTTCAACGTTTTTGATAACTCATGTAATTTACATGGCTAACCTTCCCCATTCCTTGGGGGGGTTGCTGGACCTGTGATCAGCTAACAGCATGAAGACCATGGTAGATTGGCTTCACAGTGCTGCATTTAAGCAGTGAATACTTATAAACTACAACAAATATGTACTAGCCATCTATGTTGAAGGAAAAAAAGCCCTAAAATGGAGACCAAATAAAATGGCAGAGATCAACACTATGCAGAGGGCCACCCATGTAAAGGGAGAGATTTCACATTCAGACTTTCTCAAGTTCTCAAAGCAGGTCTTCTCATCCGTGGGTGTCACGAAAGGCCACGTGACCTTGCACAGCAAGATCCACGACGACGTGTTTTCTCTGTATCACGACTATGAACCAAAGCCCAGAGCTCACGCTCACCTGCTCCTGCAACCCAGCCCGGGCAAGAACCCGCAGGGCCCAGAGTCACTTCAGCCCTAGAGGTCTTTCATGGACACTGTTATTAGGCCCGGGTAACTGGCTACATGTTAAAGTCTTTTCTAAATCAAGAGTGTCAGATCCACAAACCTCAGAGGGACGGGAATGATGGGGGGGGGGGGGGAGTGATAAACCAAAGAACTTATGTGCATATATGCATAACCAATGGACACAGTCAACAGTGTGGGGAAGGGGGGAGGGGGGAACAGAGGACATTTGTAATACTTTAAACAATAAAGATCATTTAAAAAAAAAAAAAGTGTCAGATCCAGTGATCACATAATGTTAACACTGCTGACAAGAGATACAGTAACTGGATATAAAAGGAAATTCACAGAGTCTACATCTAAGACTTTAAGATCCACTTATGTATAATGTTTCAAAGAAACAACAAAGGTTTGCCTGACAGATTCAATGACACTGCACTATGTCACTGAATATTCCATGACACTTTGAAAGGTGAAGGGCTGGGTTTTCTCAAATATAATCAGGGGTGCCAAGGGAAGAAATGAGACAGCCCGAAAGATACCAAATCAGATTCTCAGGCCTAATTTTCAAAGAAAGGGGGAAAAGAGAGGAAAGAAGTGAACTGAGTCACTGGAGCAAAACGGGGGGGTTTTAATTTACAGATATTTATTTTGATAAATTAAAGTATAAATAGCACTTGTGCTTTTATGGGGATTAAATGATCAGGCTCTGAAGCCAAACTACCTGAGTTTGACTCTTGACCCCACTATTAAGTAACTGTATGTTTTAAAGTTGCTTGAACTTTCTGTCAAATGGAGATAAAAACAGTCCCTAGCTTTGCAGGATTATGAGGATTAAATGAGCTATGCACATAGATTGCTTTAACAAGTCATTGGCAGGTAGCAAATACTTAGTAATATTTAGCTGTTGACATAATCACAAGCAAACAGGAAGAAGAAATGACGGTGCCAAATACTAGTCATGCCAAAGCTCTCCAAAAAGCCATCACTGACTTCATCAAACACTCAGGCTGAGTTCCCTGACCAATTCTGGAAAGGTATCATAGTGAAGGAAAAAACCTTTTGCCACGGGACCACAGGACTAAATGAAATAGAAAGAGTGATAGCCACGTATTGTGATTAACGTTTGAAAGTTCACATTTGCTCTTTACTGTAATACATTTTCTACTGTAATCTTGAATGAGAATGAGTAAAAAGATTCAAGTTAGAAATTCTACCTGAGTAATTAATTGACTTCAAAGACCAATAATCTATTGCCAAACATCAAGTGTTAGTCTAAATTATGAGGACCATAGAAAGAACTGTCATTCTAAGGCATTCAAAACATTTTTCAAAGCAAAGTAAGCCACTCAGAGAAAGACAATAGCACATGATCTCACTTATTTATGGAATATAATGAAAAAAATAAGCTGACGATCAAAACAGATCCAGAGACATGGAAATAGGGAACAGACTGACAAACCTCAGAGTAAAGAGGGATGAGGGGTGGGGGGTGGGGGGAGATAAATCAAAGAACTTATATGCATATATGCACAATCAATGGACACAGACAATGAGGTGAAGGCAGGAAGGGGGTGGGAGCGGGGAGGAGGGGATGAATGAGGGGAAAAAGGGGGAAACATCTGTAATACAACAATAAAGATTTTTAAAATGTCAAAGAGAACAAAATACTTTTCAGAGTTTGATGTTTAAAATAATCCCTATAAATTGTTCCTTTATCATAAAAAATAAAAATATATAAATACTAAATATTAAATTTTTTTCTTTATTGATTTAGAGAAAGAGGAAGAGAGAGGGAGAGATAGAAACATCGATGAGAAAGAACATTGATTGGCCGCCTCCTGAAAGCCCCTCAATGGGGATTGGGCCCACAACCTGGGCATGTGTCCTGACCGGGAATTGAACCGGTGACCTCTTGGTGCACGGGTAGATGCTCAGCCACTGAGCCACACCAGCCAGGCAACTTCTTTTACTTAGAAATAATTCTACAACAAATAGCAGTATACAATTTATCATCACAAAACATTCTGGAGTAAAAGGGAAAAGATAATCTCAAAATTCACACCCATTAATGTATCAGATGTTCCAATGACCAAATCAACCTCAAGTTCACCTTGTTCACCTGTATAGCTCATTAATATTAATAAAACCAAATTTGCCTCAAAACTATATTTTTTTAATGGTACTTAATCATTTGGCTCAGATTTGCTGGGAGTGAGTGGGGGGGGCTCAAATAATATAAGGTAACCAAATCTGAATTTAGTTTACTTATTTAGATAAAACTTCATTGATTTAATACATAGGAAAACTAAAATATCTTCTAAAATAACATACCTAATCTTCCTTCAACAGGAAAGCATTTTTTTTTTAATCCTCACCCGAGGATATTTTTCCATTTATCTTCAGATAGAGCAGGAGGGAGGGAAGGAGGAAGAGAGACAGAGAGAGAAACATCGATTTCACATCGATAGGTTGCCACACGACCCCAACCAGGACCAGGGACGAACCACAACCAAGGTACGTGCTCTTGGCCAGAATCGAACCCAAGACTCTTTGGTCTGCGGGCCGATGCTCTAACCACTGAGCAAAACCGGCCAGGGCCAGGAAGGCATTTTTAAGTAGAGAATAATGTTTTATAACTTATCTCAGTCACTTCCAGCTACCCCTTCTCAAGCTACAATATCAAGAATGTAACACCAGCCAAGGTCATTTACCTAAAACACTAGAGAAATTGAGTAGAGGGATGATTACAGACGAATGGAAAAAAAAAAAAATCAATAATTCTTCCACATACTATCAATAAAGAATTAAACAATGGTTGGGGTGGGGGGGAAGAACCCCTTCATGGCAGCAACAAAAACTTAGAAACGTTGAGACCTATATGAAGAAAACTGTAAAACTATAAAGAAATATTCTTGTTTATTCATTTAACAAAATTTACAAAGAATAAGAATGTATTAAGTGCTGAAAGTATAAAATTATATAGGCATCACTTCTTGGCCTTTTGGCTAAGATCAAGTGTAAAATTATGCCCTTGATGAGTTCATAGTTACGTAAATAAGCAATTACAGAACATCCATAAGTTTGTGTGTGGGGGTGGGGGCTGGGGTCCTGTCAGACGAAGGCTCCTGGAAGAGGCGATGCCTGCCCTGAAGGATGACAAGGAGTTGGCCAGGAGAAAAGCTAGGAGACTGGAATTAAAGGCAGAGCCAAAATCAGAAAGTGAGGAAGTGCAGGTATGGTGGGTACCCACCTGCATGCCGTTTGGTGTTACTACAGCATAAAATTTGAGGACGGAGTATTAAAAGACAAGGGAAAGGTATAAATGGGAAAATATAACATTCCTGGATGAAATCTCACAACTGTAAAAATGTCAATTCTCCCCAAATAAATATTTATATTCAATGCAATTCCAATCACAATCTCAATTTGAGGGGGAGTGGGGTGGGATTTGTCAATTATTCTGTGTTTCACCTGCAGGAGTAAATTCATAAGAACAAACAAGACTTTTCTGAAGTATTTTTAATAAAAAGGAAGAATAAGCCCTACCTCCCAAATCAAAATGCCAGACTATAAAGTCGGAATCATTAAACAGTGCAGTCCTGGCAAAGGGATAGGAAAACAGGGCACACACGTCAGAAAGCAACCCAGGCATGCAGCCTTGTATGTGAGGAAGCTGACATTTCAGACCAGTGGGGAAGGAACATCACGGCCAATGGGTGGGTCTATTTGCTATCCATATAGAAGAAAACTTACATTAGGTTTTCACATTTTTTTGCTAGACACACACACACACACACACACACACACACACACACAAATTTCAGATAAATTTAACATGTAAATGTAATAACTGAAACTACAAAAACACTAAAAACAAACCAGAAGGGAATAGTAGTTTCATTATCGAGAATGGGGTAAGACTTTTCAAAGTAAGACTTCATTGATACTCAGGAAATCAGTAAAGAAAAAGATTAACAGATTTCAAGACCTGAAATTGAAAACTCTTCTTAATCAAAACAAAAGACACTACAAAGGTTAGAAGAAGACTGACTTGAATTTTTCAAAAGCAACACGGAAAAGACAAAGGGCCAATAGCCTTAATATACCAAGAGCACCTATCAACAACCCAGAGAAGACACCCAACAGAAGAGAACCGAGGACAAAAGATAAGAATAGACAAAGTAAGCTGGCAGGAAAATATACTCAAATTTACTAGGTGTCAGAAAGCTCACATTTAAACAGTCATAAGAGACCACTCCACTTTGTGACCGTGAGACACAAAAATTTTAAAGAACAGTAAGTCCAGGGCTAGTAAAAATGTAGACAGATGGAACATTAATATATTATTAGTGGAAACATATACTGGAACAGCCTTTTTAAAATTTTTTCAATTACAGTTTGCATTCAGTATTATTTTATATTAGTTTAGGGTGGACAGCATAGGGGCAGCACCTTTTTGGAAAGATAACTGAGCAGTACCTCTCAAAATTGACCAGAGCAAATCTACTTTTAGAACTCAAGGTATGTGTGCAAGCATTGATTATAAAAATGAAAAACTGGAAATATCCTAAATATTCATTAATAGGAGAAGAGTTAAATAACTCACAGTATATTCCTAACATAGAATACTACACAGCTATTAAAAAGAGTGAGACCTGTCTGTGTAACTAATACAGAGGATGCCTGCATGCCCCCCACTGGGGATCGGGCCCACAACCTGGGCATGTGCCCTGACCGGGAATTGAACTGGCGACCTATTGGTGCACGGGTCGACGCTCAACCACTGAGCCACATCGGCCGAGCTATTAAGTATATTTAGTAAATATTTATTAAGTATATTAAGTATAAGATTGCTTGCTTATTAAAATAGAATAATGGTGTTTTAATTTACATTTAATAGCATATAATTGTCTCCTTTTTTCCACATAATGTTTTCCTAACTGATATTTCCTTAGATGCTGGTAAGTCCAATCTGTGTGGTTAAAAGGTGATATGCAGGGACTGAACTTCAGGCCACAGTTTGGCTGCCCCGGTCCTACAGCACAGCAAGTTCCGAAAACATGCTTTCTTTGTTGAAGGCATGGTTTTATCTTCCTGGACATTTCCCAGGGTTTTCAGTGTCCCAGCTCTATCAGGCTGTATCCAAGTTTTCGGATTCTGCCTCTCGGGGGCAGCCTCTCTGAGTTTATACTTTTTTTTTTTTAATCAGACATGGGTTGTAATAGATGTGTTGTCTTTGAAGCTTAACCTACTGACTTTCCATTGTTGTCCTCCTTTTGCTCATATTTTCTATCTTACAGATGTTTCTTACACAATACTCTTGTCAAACCATACTGATGATTCCCTGTATTGGTCACCATTCTCTCCTAACTGAATGGTTGCAGTAGTGTCCTAACTGGTTTACCTTCCTCCAGTATCGTTGTCTCAGGTCCCCAGCAAGTCCCCTAGGTAAGCAGGACAATCCATTCTCCATAGAACATTCAAAGTGATCTTTCAAAAATGCAAATCTGATCCTGTCGCCCCATTATTTAAACCTCTCTTCAATTGCCCTCCACTGATTTTGGATACAGTTTGACATGTATTTCCAGCTAAGCTGGAGTACCAGGAACCCAACTTAGCCTCCCACCTGAAACAACAGAAACATCTGGGAGAAGTTAGGCATAGTCCAGCAGACTCCCCATGATAAGAAGATAGAACTAAGAGCGCAAGGAAGGAAAGTGAAGGTAAATACAGTCTTCAGAAGAAAATTCCAGAAAGAAGAGAGCTTTGGACAGAGAGAACTCAGGAGATCAGAGAGGGTCCCCTCAAGTATTCAGCAGACTCTGATCACTGCATAAGTGTGAGGAACTGAAAAGAACCAAGAAGAGAACCCAAAAGGATTACAGGAACCAGTACTGCGTACTCAAACCAGGGCCAGGAACAGCGCTGTTCCCTCCAGTCAGACTAGAAAACCTCATAATTCATGGAGCATCGTCCAGCAGTTCTCAACCTGTGGGTGGCGACCCCTTTGGGGGTCAAACAACCCTTTCACAGGGGTCGCCTAAGATATAACAGTAGCAAAATTACAGTTATGAAGTAGCAATGAAAATAATTTTATGGTTGGGGGTCACCACAACATGAGGAACTGTATTAAAGGGTCGCGGCATTAGGAAGGTTAAGAACCACTGGACTCTAGACTATTCAAAAGGGTCTCGCTGCAATAGTAGGAATAATTAACTTGATGCTAAACATTGCTCTGGTCCCTCCCAAGGAATCTCAAAAGCAAGACCCCAAAGAATCAAACTGTTTCCAAAAAAAAAACTTAACTGCATTCCAGAATAAAACTACCTAAGATTTATAGGAATAAATGAGTATGAAATACCCAAGAAGGTCAAGTTCACAATTTCTGACATTCAATCAAAAAATCACCTGACATGTAAAGATGCAGGAGACTGATTCTCCCTGGTGAGGAGAAAAATCAATCAATTGAAACCAATCCAGAACTGACAGAAATACTAAAATTAGCAGAAAAGGACATTATGGCTTATTAACACAGCTAACATTCCCCCAACACAATCTGGTCCCCAGCTGATGCTCTGGCCCTCAGTTCTCCCCTCAACACTCTATGCTTTGACTCTAATGAATTTGTTTTAGATCTTCAAAAACACCATGCTCTTTCTTGCTTTCATTGTTAACTATCTCCCCTGCTTGTCCATCCAGTATGGTATACAGGAAATCTGTCAGGGGAAAAAATCCTGATTTGATGTGCTTAACAATATCTATAGTGTAAATACTCCCACCATAGCCAATTTCAAGCCAGCAATGGTTTAACAATCACTTGCAAAGTTCCTAAATTTTTTTGTTGTTGTTGTTCAGATAGAGTGGGAGGGAGAGAGAGGAAAAGAGAGAGAGAAACATCGATGTGAAAGTGACACATCGAGTGGCTGCCACCCGCACGACCAACCAGGGCCGGGGACAAACTGCAACCGAAGTACATGCCCTTAGCGGGAACCGAACCCGGGTCTCTCTGGACGGCAGGCCGATGCTCTAACCGCTGAGCCAAACTGGCCAGGGCAAGTTCCTAAATTTTTAACAATCAACTCTCGTGAGCTGTTACAAGCCTGCATTCATTCCTCCCATCACCTGTTTGGACTTGAATCACTCATCCTCGGGTCTCAAGTTCAACATCATTTCCTCTGGGAATCCTTCCATGATCCTTCAAATCTAAGTTAAATGTTCCTGAATTGTGCTCTGCACTGCACTTTTGCCATTAGAGCACTTATGATATTCTTTATTCTTTTGTTTTGTACCTGTCTGACCCATAAACCCCAAGAAGGTGGGTACTCATTATTGTATCTGCAGAGCACAATAGCTAGCGCGTACCAACACTCAATGAAAATCAGCTGAATGAACAATAAAAAAGAACATAACAATATACGCAACAACACAGATGAAACTCAAATGCATTGTGCAATGTGAAAGAAGCCAAACACAAAAGGCTACATACTATGAAAATGACAAAACCCCCAAAGCTGTGGTTGCCAGAGGCTGGGGTAGGGAGGAGGGATTGCAATGGGACACAAGGAAATGTTTTGGGATGATGGAAATGTTCTATGTCTTGATATTGTTGTGATGGCCACAAACTGAACACATTTATAAAAACTGTATGCCTAAAAAAGGGTAACTGCTATTGTATATAAGTTATACCTCAAAGACATGAATTTATTTTAAAAAAAACTAGCTGAAGGAATCTGTCAATGCTGAGGAGGTAATGATGAGTCGATTACAGCTCAAACTCAATCAGTTTTCAGCATAATGTGGGCAGGGCAGCAGTAAAGATTAGATAAACACACTATGTTGGTTTCCTAGAGCTGCCTTTAACAAAGTACCACAAACTCAGGGGAGCTTACAACAAGAGAAATGTACCCTCTCACCAAACTGGAGGCTAAAATTCCCATATCAAGGTGTAGGCGGGGCCATGCTCTCTCTGGAGGCTCTGGGAGGGCATCCCTCCTGGCCTCTTCCTAGCTTCTGGTGTAGCCACACCACTCCAATCTCTGCCTCTGTGGTCGCATGGCCTTCCTCCCCCTATATCTCTCCTCTGTGTCTCTATGTCCAAATATCCCTCTTCTTCTAAGGACACCAGTCATTGGATTAGTGTCCACCCTAATCTAGCATGACCTCTTAACTTGATTATATTAGTAAAGACATTATTTCCAAATAAGGTCATATTCATAAGTACTGGGGGTTAAGGCCCACACATACCCTTTGAAGGAACATAATTCAATCCATAACACACACAGAGAGCCATGAAACAAGGCAAAGACATGACAACACAAAAAGAAGTAGAAAGTGCTGTGGTTCAGAAGTTCTAGGGGGCTTGAGAGAGGGCTTCATAAGTATTTATTTAATTAAAAAATTTTTTTTCTTTACTGATTTTAGAAAAAGAGAGATAGAAACATCGATGAGAGAGAACATTGATTGGCCGCCTCCTGCATGCCCCCCACTGGGGATCAGGCCCACAACCTGGCATGTGCCTTGACTGGGAATCGAACCAGTGACTTCTTGGTGCATGGGTCAATGCTCAATCACTGAGCCACACCGGCTGGGCGTTATTTAAAAAACAGTATTTGAAATGGTCCTGGATAGACAAGTAGGATTTGGGTCAGGAGATATGAAGAAGAATAGGACATTCTAAGTCAAGGGAAGGAATGCTATAATGTTAGGAGACAGAGGCTGGCAAGAATAAGAGGAAAGAGTCCAATTTGATGAAAGCATTCGCTCTAAGCATGATACATTGGAAAAGTAGGTGGGAACCAGGTCCAGGAAGCAAGTGGTAAATGTCTAAATAAGAAGCCTGTACTTTTGGTAGATGTTTTGGGGCCACTGAGAGGGTAACAGTGGTAAAAATTTCTTTTCTCACCTCTGCCCAGAAAACACAGTGAAGAGGTTCACATAATATGACAAGGACTTTGCAAATGTAATTCTCCGGACTGTTCACATCACCCAGGTTGCAATCTTTCCTACTGCTCCTGCTAACACACTGTATCAGAACTGGAAACAGCTGGAGGCCCCAAACACTCTGCTACTACGTGGAATCTGTTATTCATCTGCTGAAATGGTTCCCTCTTGAAAATGCAACAGTAATTCAAGTGTTTATATTTATTTGCTTCAGTAAAAGACTTTTCTATTGTTAAATTGCAAGCTAGAGTACAAAATTGAGGAAGATTTCCAGCGTGTAAAGAAACTATTTTCTTAGGTAATGCCTCTCTCCAAAACAGTGTTCCCAGGGTGCAAACCAACACATCCTTTTAGGTTATAAAGCTGAGAATCCTCAAACTAGAGTTTGGGTTATTTTTTTACAACAAGCACACAGAAGAGAGACTCCATCTGCCAGCAATTCTGCTGAAACTCCTGAGAATGCCAAGGCCACAATTACTGCATGTGTTCTTGTCCTAGCATCTACGCCCGTATTTAAGAACCTTCGTCCCCACCCACCCCCTTTTTCTTCTCTCTAAGCCCTGCTCTAGGACTGCGCAATTGTAACTGCTCTATGGAAATGAGTCCTTGAAACCCTTTGGGATCCAGAAGGTCACCTCTCCCACAAAGCTACATTGTGTCTGAATGTGCTCAACTGTCTGAGATTACAACTCTAGTGTGGAAAAGTGGATAGTTTCAGAAAAACCTTTTTTTTTTTTTAAACACACTAAAAAATCTGATTGTATAGCCAGATAAGTCAATTAAAATATCATCTTGGTGACATAGTTCTCTTCAACCACACTAGAATTTCCTTAAGGTCTACAACTTGACATTTAGCGATAGGTTACAAGTTTCAATCAGATTCTTTCTAACTCCTGATTGTTCAATTTCATGAGTGGATATCAGTCAGCTAATAATCACCAGTGAGTAGCTCACTGTCTATCCCTCAGCAGTACCATGAGATCTCTCCTCCCTCTCCCACACAGCTTCCCGGGGTCAGCGCAGAGAGGAGGAGGAAACGGTGAGAAGAATGAGTTGGCGAGACGAATGATTCTGCACACTGTCCCTCTAACTGTATCTCAAAAGGAAATGTAAATCGTGTAAGGGGAGCCCTCTGTGCGGACACACTACCTAGAATATTAGCGATATCTGAGGGGCTTCAGGGTTTATCAGATTCAACTGCCTCATTTTACAGACTTAAAAACTGAAGGCCAAATTGGGTAACTGACTTTCCAATGTCAAACAACTAGTTAGTGGTAGAACAGGAATACGGACCAAGTTCTTCCAGGTGATGGTCCACAGCTTTTTCATCGAACCATGGAGGAAAGGAAAACTGGTTATGGACTTGGAATGTCTCCCCAGCGTGGCATCTGGACCACACTGGTCTGGCGTTACAACAGTCCAGGTATCACCGGGATACGCCCCTGCTCGCCCAACCCCAGTTCTCTGCTGACACCCACTAGACACGAAGTTAACTCTCCTACAGCTGAGACTTCGAATGGTGAAACTTGGGGCTGTCACTGCCCTCCATTCTCAGAGGCTACTCTGTCTCAAAAGCAGCCACCTGAGGCTGGCTGGCGCGACATGCTCTGGGATACCAAGGTCAGTTATTTTGCTTCCAATCTGGACTATGCTTTGTAAATGACATGTTATTTAAGGGACAGTGTCAACCCTCGGGTTTCATGTTTTTTCACACATTGAAAAAAAAAAACTGTTGCTAAGTCAACTCATCAAGAAGGAAGGAAATGTGACCTCGTTGAGGCCAGCCCGTGATACAAGTCCTGGTAATCTGTCAAGTAGCTGCCTTGGAGGCACAGATGTCATGTGGCTGGTGGCCTTCATTCCCTCACCTCCATCCCAACATCCGTACACACATTAAAATTCAGCCGTTCAGAATAATCAAACAGAGCGCAGCCCGTTTCTCTGACAATAATCATGCACTGGAAACGTCCCCGCTGCGGCGTCCTACGCTACAATGTTGCCAACACCCAAATCGACTCGATACGGAGCAAAGACAAACGTACAAAAGGGCGCAAGTGCTAGAAGAAAACATGGGTAAAGCTTATAGTTTATCATCTTGGGGGTGAGGGAGACCTTTATAAACACAATACAAAACTCCTATAACTGCATAAAATGTCAAGTGTCTGTAGAGCCAAAAACTATGAAGTCGAAAGACAAATGGCATGTAGGAGAAGTATTTGCAACCAACAGATAAAGGACTATCGTTCCTCTACCACAATGTACACTTTACTAATCATTTTTTTCAAATATGTGTGGTAAATAAAACATACATAACAAAACTTACCACTTCATTCATTTTTAAGTGTGCAGCTCAATAGCATTAAGTACACTCACAACGGGATACAACCACCACCACCATTCATCTCCAGAACTTTCTCATCTCCCCCCATGGAAACTCGGTACCATTAGACAAAACACCCAGCCCCTGGCAACCACCCCTCTACTTTCTGTCTCTGAATTTGACTCCTCTAGGAACCTCACACACGGAATCGTATCGTACAAGTGTTTTTTTGTGGCTGGCTTATTTCCTTTGACATAGTGTCCTCGAGGTTCATCCATCTGTTGTATGTGTCAGAACTTGCTTCCTTTTCAAGGTTGAATAATATTCCACTGTATGTATTACCACATAGTGTTGACCCATTCATCCATCGATGAGCGTTGCTGTTTCCTCCTTCTGGCTACTGTATACAAATCAGTGTTTTAAAAGATAGGTAATCCAGTTAATGGACAGAAGTACAGAAGGGGCTGCTGCTGGGGAAAGGAGAACCCACCCAAGATGACTGGAGTCATGTGGGTCTGCAGTGACAAAACTGGGGATTTGAAGCATGACCAGTTGTTTCCCTCACATAACCCTTGCTGAGTTCTAAAGCTGCCTCGGAAAGAAAAGTGTGTCTATACATTTTTCATATCGCCTGCAGCAGCCTTCTGCTGCTCTGAGCGGCCTGCCATGGCTGTCCCTCAAATGCTCTCCCTAATGACTAGTTACTGTTTTGGTGCTTGTGTTTGTTGGTGATCTGGTTAAAAAGTTACATAGGTTCTTTTTTTTTTTTAATTTTTTTCTTTATTGATTTTAGAGAGAGAGGAAAGGAAAGGGAGAGAGAGATAGAAACATTGATGAGAAAGAAAACATTGATTGGCCGCCACCTGCATGCCCCCACTGGGGATCGGACCCACAACCTGGGCATGTGCCCTGACCGGGAATCAAACCAGCGACCTCTTAGTGCATGGGTCCGATGCTCAACCACTGAGCCACACCAGCTTGGCAACAAAGTTACACAGGTTCTGAGGGGCCAGCTCCAACCCCTATTTTCCCCTTAAGCCCTGTTATTTTACAGTTTGATTCTGCAGAAACCCAGGGATCTCAGGAAGGCACATAGTAGAAGCAGCTTTCCTTCCATACGCAGGAACTAAGGCGACATTCTGTGCCCACTACCTTGGAGAGAGGAAGAACTAGGTAAAAGGCTGGCAACTCAGAGAATAAGACAAAAGTAAAATGTGCAGGGAAAAAAGAAACATAAGAGCTCTCGTGTGAATGAAAGATTTGCCCATTTGTGATTATAAAGTGATTTTATGCTATATTGATGCATTAAGAGTAACGTGGATAAATACTGATATGTTACCAGTTCAAGGTTTGAACAAGAAAGCAGGACTCTTTTCTTCCTGTTATTGATACTGCTTGCTGTAAGATACAAAGCCGTCGTGTGCAAAGGTGAGGTCTTAATGGGAAGCACTGCCAGCAAACCGCTCCCTGGAATTAGCGATGATTGAGTTTTGGAAGGAAAAGAATTCTGACTGGATGCTAAAGGTGTCAGCTCTATTCCTACCCTTTATCAACCCACCAGTTAAAAAACATCTACATATTTCATTTTTCAAATGTTCGAAATCAAACCAATTTTGGAATGACTCAAATTACTAAATTCACCAGGTATATAAAACTACATGCCCTGGCCGGTTTGGCTCAGCAGTTAGAGCGTCGGCCTGCGGTCCAGAGAGACCCGGGTTCGGTTCCCGCTAAGGGCACGTGCCTCGGTTGCAGTTTGTCCCCGGCCCTGGTTGGGTCGTGCGGGAGGCAGCCACTCGATGTGTCCCTTTCACATCAATGTTTCTCTCTCTCTCTTACTCTCTCCCTCCCACTCCATCTGAACAAAAAATGGAAAAATGTCCTCGGGTGAGGATAAAAAAATAATAATAAAACTACCAACACCACAACTGTGCATTTATCTAGGACTTTTTTACACATTCAAAACATCTGCTTAGTAATCAAGGTGCTGCCTGTTAAAATGAGCCTGTTTTAGGGGTCCCTGTGGCACCTGTGGAAGGCACACATTCATTTCCTATCTCCCAGATCTGTCAGCGGGGAGCTGGAGTGTTAAAAACAGACACGGTGGGCAGCTGTGAGGTGTCTCTGAACTCTGCCAGACAATTATTTAGGTACCTACTTAGAAAACACCAGCAGGAAAGAATAAAAGAGAAACGAAAACAATACAAAGCCCAACACGTTTACTACAGACCCAGTACCTGCAAGGCACTGTCCATGGTGCTGGAAGAACACGGGCCACAGAGGCAAAATGTGGGCCAAGTCATTGTGCCCTGATGATAGCTCTCCCAGTACTCGAGTACTTCCCATTAGCCCAGGGCTGGAGCTACGGTGGGCACAGGCTTCCTCTCTCACAGAGCACCAGTGGAATTTCTGCTCTAGGACCTAGAAATGACAGGGAGAAATCTGCAGCTCATAAAATGCCCAACTCACCCTTGCTCGTTATGCCAAGAAGTCTGTCTAATGGGACACACTGGGGAGGTTGGAAGAACAGGCACATTCCGCAGCTGGACCAAGGGTTTACTCCTGCAGGGACAGGCCGGGAAGGGAATCGGAGTTTTCCGAAGTCCAGCCGGTAGAAAAGGCAGCTCTGCCCACGAGGCCAGAGACACACTAGTTCCAGTGCCACTGCAGACTACTCGCTCCCTCAGCTCTCCGTTTGCCAACTTCTGGGCAGACACCAAGGTCAAAGACATTCCCTATTAAAATGCTTGGAGCTCTTTGAAAGAAAATCAACTTTCAACCAACGAATCATTGTGACTCAACAGTGAATTAGAAGGGAGAAGCTAGCCTGGCCGGTATGGCTCAGTGGTTGAGCATCGACCCATGTATCAAGAGGTCGCCAGTTCGATTCCTGGTCAGGACACATGCCCAAGTTGTGGGCCAAATCCCCAGTGGGGGGCATGCAGGAGGCGGCCAATCAGTGCCCTCTCTCATCGATGTTTCTCTCTCTCTCTCTCTCTCTCCCCGCCCCTTCCTCTCTCTCTAAAATCAATACAGAAAAAAATAAAAAGAAGGGGGAAGCTAAAACAATGAGAACAGTTCCAAAAACTAAACTGCACTGAATCTAACTCATTAAAATCTTCTCTGAATAATATTTATAGATATTAAATAAATGTTTCTTATTCTTCTCGGGACACGCTCCAGCATCTCAACTTTTCTCATCACGCTCAGTATCAAAACCACCTCTGTGCCAATGCCACACGGGTCAAGCCAATTCCGTGATTACTTGTTCACCGACCAGACAGCACCGTGAAGGCCGCGACACAGGCCGGGGCCTCTTGAGGAACAGAGGAGAAAATATCCACAGCAAGCCAACAAATTCAACAGCATCCTCAGCTGTTTTCATCAGTGCTTTCATTTCTTTCCCTTTCTTTTTGATGAGTTGCATTTAAACGAGAAAATATTTTACATAGCCTTTCACACGGCACTATATGCTGTTCATTAAAAGTGACTTTCAGAAATAATGCAATGTCTGGAAAAAGAGGTAACGTTTTATTCAGCATAGCCAGACCAAGTGGGAGAAGAGCTCTTTGCTAAAAGCATAAGTTACATTTGATATCTAAGGCACTCCCAGGGCAAGGGTTTTAACGTAAGAATTTCTGAGCCATAAACTGAGACAGTCGAAAAGCTAAACACAATGGTTAATACTACAGAGCTCTGAAAATAAAAGCATATATTATGTAAACATTGACAAGTCACTGTGTATCCATCTAATTGGCAATATGAAAAAATGGAAATCTAACATGTTATAAATTACACACACCATGGGAATAACAATTGAGACTCTTCTTAGCAAGCTTCATGTTGTTTGCAACTAGCTAGTGACTTACACACTTCCTGTGTTTCTTCTCGGTTACACACCTAGAGAGAGATGTTAGCTCAAGATGTACAAGAACATTCAGAGAGAGAGAGGGGAGACGAAAGGCAAGTCAGTTCACTTTTTTTTTTTTTATCCTCACCCGAGGACATTTTTGGATTTATCTTCAGATAGAGTGGGAGGGAAAGAGGGAATAAGAGAGAGAGAGAGAAACATCGAAGCGAGAGAGACACATCGACCGTCTGCCACCCACACGACCCCAACCGGGGCCGGGGACAAACTGCAACCGAGGTACGTGCCCTTAGCGGGAACCGAACCCGGGCCTCTCTGGTCCACGGGCCGACGCTCTAACCACTGAGCCAAACCGGCCAGGGCCAGTTGACTATTTTTACGTTGGCCCTTCCAATAACAGAATTTGACGAGGGGAAAGGGAAGAGACTCTAGCCTTCGAGAAAGATGTGGGTCACCTACAGACTCCCTGCATAACGTAAATTCTCTGTGGGGCTTTGGAACAGGCATGAGGTAGCAGAAATCAGAGACGTGTTTAAAGCTCAGCTCTACAACTCATCAGCTCTGTGACTTTAGTGTAAAGCTACTTAATCTCTCTTAACGTTCTCATCTGCAAACTGAGATTTAATACTATCTCCTTCACAGGGCTATTGTTAAGTTTAAGTGAAAGAAGACATGTATGGCTTTTAGAAGAGGCATAATAAATATTCATGCTCCCTCTGTGTTCTCCCTGTATTACAAAGATAATACATCAGAGTTGGAAGCTATCCTACATCATATGGTAGTTTTTGCTTAATATTAAAAAGTATCATTTATGGAACAGTAGTCATTAAAATTAGGTTTATGAGAAGATTTTTTTTAAATGGAGAAATGTAAAAATATTCATAGAAAAAGTTACTGAAATATGGGCATCTAAATGAGGTTCCTCACAAAATTATTATCTACACTGTTACGGACAAACCTTGGTATAAGGGTAAAAGTACAATATAAAACATCACCAAGTACAGATTTCCATCAACATGTAACCTAATCCCTCTCAAACAGGGCACCGTAGGTGAAGTTCTGCCCATGTGAAATGCTTAGCTGTTCTAATCTTAGCTCTCTCCCGGTCTCTATTAAAGGATAAGCTTGTCTTTCACTGCTAATTGAGCAAATCAATCACCACGACCAGACTGCTGACACACGACTCTCCCACTGAGGCAAAAGGGGAAAACAGTTTCTCCAAGCCATGACTAAAATCCATATTTGGCGAGAAGTTTCTAAAATTCATTAGTGAAAATTAATCAGACACTTACTTATAGACAGGGATATATTATTTAAAGATTATCATGTAAAAGACATAATAAAAAAAAAGAGAGAGAGAGCCTGGATGGCGTGGCTCAGTGGTTGAGTGCCGACCCATGCACCACCAAGAGGTCGCTGATTCGATTCCTGGTCAGGGCACATGCCCAGGTTGTGGGCCGAATCCCCAGTGGGGGACATGCAGGAGGCGGCCAATCGATGTTCTCTCTCATCAATGCTTCCATCTCTCTCTCCCTCTACCTTCCTCTCTCTCTAAAATCAATAAAGAAAAAAAAAATTTTTTTAAACAATATAAAGAAGCTTTAACAAATAGTGTTACCAGAAAGGGACCAGGCCCGGAGCAGATCTGCCTCAGGCCAGCTGGTAGTGTGTGGGTTCTTGCCTTCAGGCAGGAAAGATTTCACAATGCGAGTCCAGGTGATTTTGAGAGTGCAGTTATTATAGTTGGGGACAGTGAAACAAGGAAGGGCTTAGGGTAGAAGCAGCAGCAGGAGAGAGAGACTAGGCTGGGCTGCGTTGGCTCACTGGAGAGTCAAAGAAAAGGGGGCCTTGGGGACAGGTTCAGGGGGTTGAGCCCAGATGAGCTGCCTCTGCCCATTGCTCTGCTGATTGCAAGCCTCAAGGGGACCTTAGAGTTTAGGAGATGCACCCCTGGGGGGGAAGAAGAAGGGGAAGGGAAAGGCGCTGGGTGCTCCCAGGAGGGAGAGCACATGCTGGGTCCTTTGTCTTGATGGCTCTAAAGGCTGGAAGTTTAGGGGAGGTCTTAGGGGAGGATTCAATAGAATATTCATCAGCTTTTCCAGGTGTGTCCTTCCAGGGTTGTGGTCTCCACTGATTGGTCAGTGCCAGGGTCATTAGTCCTTGCAGCTGGTCCTGGCATCACCCGCCTGGGTCTGGAGCTGAAATACAACTGAGGCCTAGATGTTATTTCTACGGAGAAAAGGTCAGGGGGTCTAAACCGCATGACCAGCAATGTGAAACACCAGGGGGTCTAAGAAAACTGCATAACCAGCGATATGCCAAGGGAGGAAAGATCACCCTGGGGGTGAGGTCCAGCATGAGTTTTGCCCATTGCTAGGCACCCGGGGCTTTCTGTGACTTTCTGTATCTGCCTGTATCTGCCTACAAACTGCTCGGCCAGTCTGTTCAACTATCTGTCTCAGTTTCCCCATTCCATTTGCCAAGGAATTTTCCTAGCTTCTTTATTTTTTTTTTCTTTATTGATTTTAGAGAGAGAGGAAGGGAGAGGGAGAGAGAGATGGAAACATTGATGAGAGAGAACATCGATTGGCCACCTCCTGCATGCCTCCCACTGGGGATCGGGCCCACAACCTGGGCATGTGTCGTGACCGGGAATCGAATCAGCGACCTCTTGGTGCATGGGTCGACGCTCAACCACTGAGCCACACCGGCTGGGCTTTCCTAGCTTTTTTTTTTTTAATCCTCACCCGAGGACATTTTTGCATTTATCTTCAGATAGAGTGGGAGGGAAAGAGGGAGGAAGGGAGAAAGAGAAACATCCATGTGAGAGAGACACGTTGACTGGCTGCCACCCACACGACCCCAGCCGGGCCAGGGACGAACTGCAACCAAGGTACGTGCCCTTAGCGGGAACCAAACCCAGGTCTCTCAGGTCCGCGGGTCAACGCTCTAACCTGAGCCAAATTGGCCAGGGCATTTCCTAGCTTCTTGCTATACTGTCTCAACAGTAGCCATGGCTACTTTTAAACAAAGTCTGAAACCAAATGTTAAACTTTTAAACTGATTTGGTTTTAAAGAGAGTAGAAATATACATACCAATTCCAAATAACACTAATTCTCAAATATTCAACACCACAATTGTTCTCTTAATGAAGAAGGTAATAGAGACAACCAAAACATCATTAATTTGGGGCTGTACAGCACATTATGGAGCATCAGGGGATTTGAGCAGATTTATAGTCCTAATTATGTTTTGCTTCACCTAATATTAAAATTATCTTGCAGTTAAAAAAAAAAAAATTACCCTGCAGTATTTCCTAAGCCTTATGGTAGGGTGACGAGCAATATGCTGAGTGGCAAATACAGTGAACCTGGAATGAGATCTAACGTGGTGGTAACTCTCTCGTACACAAATTACTTACATCCTTAAAGTTTATACATTGCCTGTAAAACTGAAAACCAGCCCACTGAGCCATAATACAATGATCAAGAATATAATGAGTCTTCATATTTAGAGTGCTTTCTCCATAAAATCAGAAGCAAGGCAACAATGCCCTTTCCCACCACTTGTAGAGTACCCACGAAGGCTCGAACCAGTGGAAAGGTATCCCTGGCTCTGGTGAGGACATCTCAACACCCAAGGTACCAGACAGAAGCTCAGATCTACAGAAATCAAGGAAGAGTGCTGGAAATGGTAAATATGTGATTAGATAGGAAAGACCATTTTTCTTCTTCTCAATCTCCTGAGAAGATAGCTGATGTTTAAAGCAAAAATAACAACACTGTGAGGTGGGGCCCACAGCATAAGCGCAAGTAAACCATGGCATGCAGAGTGGGGAGGAGGAGAATGGAATTATACTTACATTTGAGGAGGGACAGGAAATGTCAAGTCTCCCTAAGTTAATGTAAGCTTTAATGAAATCCCCCAAGAAAGCAATAAGCTCTCTTAAAGTACTTTTATAGTCATTCTTTTTTTGTTTTTATTTTATTTACTGGGGTGACACTGGTTAATAAAATTATGTGTGTTTCAGGTGCACAATTCTACAACACATCATCTGTACACTGTACTGTGTGTTCACCACCCCAAGTCCAGTCTCCTTCCATCACCATTTGTCCCCCCATATCCTCCTCTGCCTCCCCCCACAGCAATCCCCACACTGTTGTCCATATCCATGCTTTTTTCCTCAATCCTTCCACCACCCCACACCCAGCCCAGCAACACCCCTCTCCCCAGACAGCTGTCAGTCTGCTCTCTATCTATGAGTCTGTCTCTATTTTGCTTTAAGTGAGTTCATTTTGTTCATTGGATTCCACATATGAGTGAAATCATGTGGTACTTGTCTTTCTCTGACTGGCTTATAGTTGTTCTTTATAAAGTTCAAATGTAAAAATAAACACACAAGAACAGCTAAGGACATACTGAAAGAGAAAAACCATGAGAAATATTAAAACACATTAAAAAACTTCTCTGATTAAAACCATGTGTAGTACATGTACCAGAGATGCCAATGGAACAGAAAGTCCAGAAATATACCCACATCTAACATATGCTAGAGATATATCTCAAACTACTGAAACAAAGACAGCCTTTTTAATAAATAGGATTGATACAACTGGATAGCTATTTGGAAAAAGATAAAATCAGATTCCTCTAACTATGCAGAATAAACTCCAAATGCATCAGAGATCTAAATGTAAAATACGAAACTCAACAAGTACTAGAAGAAAATACTGTATAGGTGAATTCCTCTTTAACGTGAGTATAAGGAAAAGCTTTATAGTTCTGATTTAAAATCTAGATGTGAGAAAAATTGATAATTTGGCTAAAAATAAAAACTTTTGCATAAGCAAAGTCAAAAGACAAACTGCGGGAAAATATTTACAACATACAACAAAGAAGGGTAAATATCCTATACAAAGAGCCTTTTTAAATGGCAGAAGAACAAGAACAAAAATCCTATAGGAAAACAGTGGGTCGGGGGGAGAGAAAAGAAAAGATGGTTCACAAAAAGATATAAAAATGGCCCTTAAAATATTTAAAAATAGTCAATTTGACACACAATAAGAGAAATGCAAATTTGAACCATAATGAAATACTATTTTCCAGCCATCGTAGTGACAAAGCTTGATAATATACTCTGTTGGCAAAGTTATAGGGAGACAGACACTCATTCGCTATTGGGAATGCAAAATAAGACCACCTCTATGGAAGAAAATTAGCATTATCTAATAACTATATATGCAATTTTCCTTTGACCCAGCAATCCCACTTCTAGGGATGCACCCTGAATATAACCCTCCAACAGCAGGAGAGTACAGGTGTACATGGTTATTCATTGTTGCACCATTTATAATTGAACAAAACTGAAAGCCACCTAAATGTGCAAGAACAGGAGACCAGCTGAGTAAACTATTTTATATACACACAAGGAAGTACTAAGTAGCTATTAAAAAGAGCAAAGACTGTCCAGCTGGTGTGGCTCAGTGGTTAAGCATCAACCCATGCACCAAGAGTTTGCCAATTCAATTTCTGGTCAGAGCACATGCCCAGGTTGTGGGCCAAATCCCCAGTGGGGGTCATGCAGGAGGCGGCCAATTGATGTTCTCTCTCACTGATGTTTCTCCCTCTCCCTTCCTCTCTCTCTAAAATCAATAAAGAAAAAAATTTTTTTAAAGAGCAAAGACTGAATCCAGCAATATATTAAAAAGATCATACACCATGATCAAGTCAGATTTATTCTGGGAATGCAAGGTTGGTACAATATCTGCAAAACAATAAACATGATACACCATATAAACAAATTGAAGGATAAAAACCACATGATCATATAAATAGATGTAGAAAAAGCATTTGATAAAATCCAGCACCCATTATGATAAAAACTCTCAACAAAGTGGGAATGGAGAGAACATACCTCAAGGTAATAAAGGACATATACGAAAAACACACAGCCAATATCATACTCAATGGGTAAAAATGATAAGCATGCCCGTCAAGACCAGGAACAAGACAAGGATGTCCGCTTTCACCACTCTAATTCAACATTGTACTGGAAGTCTAGCCACAGCAATCAGACAGCAATCAGACAAGAAGAAGAAAAGGCATCCAAATGGGAAAGGAAGAAGTAAAACTATTATTAATTGCAGATGACATGATATTGTGTATAAAGAACCCTAAAGAGTCCACCAAAAAACTACTAGAACTGATAAATGAATTCAGTCAAGTAGCAGGATACAACATAAATATTTAGAAATAAGTTGCATTTTCATACACCAATAATGAACTATCAGAAAGGGAAACTAAAAAAAAAGTCCCATTCACAATTGCTTCAAACAGAATAAAATACCTAGGAATAAATTTAACCAAGGATGTAAAAGACCTGTACTCAGAAAATTACAAAACACTGATGAACGATATTGAGGAAGATACAAATAAGTGGAAGCGTATAGCGTGTTCATAGGTAGGAAGAACTAACATCATTAAAATGTCCATATTACCCAAAGTAATCTATAGATTCAACGCAATTCCTATCCAGATACCAATGGCATATTTCACAGAACTAGAACAAATGTTTCAAAAATGTATATGGAACCACAAAAGTCCTCAAATAGCAACAGTGATCTTAAGAAATAAGAACAAAGTTGGAGGAATCACACTACCTGATATCAAACTATGCTACAAGGCCATAGTAATAAAAACAGTATGGTACCGGCATAAGAACAGACATATAGATCAATGGAACAGAATAGAGAGCCCAGAAATAAACTCATGCCTTTATAGTCAATTAATATTTGACAAAGGAGGCAAAAATGTACAATGGACTAAAGACAGTACATTCCATAAATGGTGTTGGGAAAATTGGACAGCTACATGCAAAAAAATGAAACAAGACCACCTTTTTACACCATAAAAAAGAATAAACTCAAAATGGATTAAAGACTTAAATATTAGACTTAAAACCATAAAAATCCTAAAAGAAAACATAGGCAGTAAAATCTCAAGACATTTCTCGTAGCAATATTTTTTCTTCTTTATCTTCTCGGGCAAGGGACACAAAAGAAAAAATGAACAAATGGGACTACATCAAACTAAAGAGTTTTTGCACAGCAAAGGAAACCATCAACAAAATGAAAAGACAACCCATTGAATGGGAGAACATATTTGCCAATGATACATCTGATAAGGGGTTAATATACCAAATTTATAAAAAAATTTATACAACTCAACACCAAAAAAACAAACAATACAATTAAAAAATAGGCAAAAGTCCATCAGTAGATGAGTGAATAAAAAAGCCGTGGTACATTTACACAATGGAATAATATGCAGCTGTAAGAAAGATCTCTTACCCTTTGTGACGACATGGAGGGACCTGGAGAGTAGTATAATGCTGAGCAAAATAAGCCAGTTAGAGAAAGACAAATATCACATGATCTCACCTATTTGTGGAATACAATGATCAAAATAAGCTGACAAACAAAATAGATCCAGAGACATGGAAGCATGGAACAAACAGATGAATCTCAGAGGGAAGGGAGGTGGGGAGGGGGAGCAGAAAGAGATAAACCAAAGAACTCATATGCATATATGCAGAACCAATGGACACAGACAACAATGCGGTAAAGGCAGGGAGGAGGGGGCAGGAGCAGAAAGAAGGTGTCAATGGAGGGAAAAAGAGGAACATCTGTAATACTTTCAACAGTAAACATAAATTAAATTATTTTAAATGGGCAAAAGACCTGAACAGACACTTCTTCAAAGACGACATACAGATGGCCAATAGACATATGAAAAGTGCTCAACGTCACTAATCATCAGAGAAATACAAATTAAAACCACAATGATATATATCACCTGTCTGTCACCTGTCAGAATGGCTGTCATCAATAAATCAACAAACAAAAAGTGTTGGTGAGGATGTGGAAAAAAGGAAACCCTCGTACACTGTTGGTGGGAATGCAGACTGATGCAGCCCCTGTGGAAAACAGTATGGAGTTACCTCAAAAAATAAAATATGGAACTACCTTATGACCCAGCGATTCCACTTCAAGGAAACCTGAAACACGAATTCAAAAGAATATATGCACCCCTATGTTCACTGCAGCGTTATTTACAATAGCTAAGATTTGGAAGCAGCCCAAGTGCCCATCAGCAGATGAGCGGATTAAAAAGTTGTGGTACATTTACACAATGGAATTTTACTCAGCCATAAAAAAGAATGAAATCTTACCATTTGTGTCAGCGTGGCAGAACCAGTGGGTATTCTAGTAAGTGACATAAGTCGTCAGTCAGAGAAAGACAAATACCATATGATTTCACATATATGTGGAATCTAAAGAACAAAATAAATGAACAAACAAAATAGAAACAGACTCATGGATTCAGAGAACAGACTGATGGTTGCCAGATGGGAGTGGGGTTGGGAGAATGGGTGAAAAAGGTGAAGGGATTAAGAAGTACAAACTGGTGGTTATGAAATAGTCACAGGGATGTGAAGTATGGCATAGGGGATATAGTCAATAATATGGTGATAACTATGCATGGGACCAGGTGGGTACTGGAAATATTGGGGGGAACACTTTGTAAAGTATATGACTGTAACCACTATGCTGTACAC
The DNA here is from genome assembly GCA_030848825.1 of Tadarida brasiliensis. Classification (NCBI taxonomy): domain Eukaryota; kingdom Metazoa; phylum Chordata; class Mammalia; order Chiroptera; family Molossidae; genus Tadarida; species Tadarida brasiliensis. Next base: position 169,026,763 of record CM061257.1, on the reverse strand, counting down.
CTGAAACTAATACAAAGTAATACTGAATATAAACTATCATTAAAAAATTTAAAAATTTTAAAACTTACAAAGTGATAACTATAAGCTCTGAGAGAGTTCCCACTCCTCACTGATTCTCTTTGTCTAAGTGAATATAGATACCATTATTCACATGTCTATTTCCTTCCACTATTTATTGCTCTCTATACCAGGTCTTTTTTTTTTTTTTGAATCCTCACCCAAGGATATTTTTCCATTGATTCTTTTTTTTTTTTTTTTTTTTTTTTTTTAGATAGAGTGGAAGAGACATCAATGTGAGAGAGACACACAGATTGGTTGCCTCCCACATGACCTTGAGCAACCAAGGCATGTGCCCTTGACTGGAAATTGAACCAGCTGTCTCTTTGGTCCTCAGGCCAATGCTCTAACCGCTGAGCCAAACTGGCCAGGGCTCTATACCAGGTCTTTAAGAAAAAATTCCAGAGCATCTTACTTGTACTTATACTACTTTGGAAGTTACTAGTTATTATTTCAAGATATGTCAGCATCAATACTTTCTCTTGTTGCCACCTTGCTAAGCCTCCTGGGCTCTGATAGCTTAATGAAGGGAAAATTTGTCCTAGCTAGATGGGATCTCCATTATAGAAAATTTGGCTTTGGAAATCAGTGTGCCTGAGTATGCCTTATATTTAGGAAGGATGAATTCCTCTGGTGTCAGAACTCATCTTCAAATATAGTCAACACCTCTTCAAAGCATAACCAGCCTCCTAAGTAATTCAACCTCTTTCAGATTGACTTTTATTTTAGGACATTTTAAGGAAAATGTTGGCTTTTACTTTTCCTGTATCGACAACAATGACAAAAGAATCCTTCTATGGAATTATTCTATCAGGATGTACATAATCTGCCTAGGATTACCTATGGTTAACAAATCTGGAAACTTTAAATGTATGAAACATAAGCCCTTGAAAATATGTCATATAAATTGGGTAACCAGTTATTAATAAATTATTAATAAAGCCTGATGTGGGCTAAGACCTAATTCTTGTGGATCTGATTTAAACAATCTCAAAGGCTGTCTCTTCTGAACAGCTTATTTCATGAAATATGTTTCCTGCTTTATGTCTGATACTTTAATGTTACTCTCCATTTTTGTTTCTTTTGTCCCGTAAACAAAGCCTAATCAAAGTTTGATTGGGAATGAATAAGTAAATTAATGTTGACTTTATATCTGCTTTACAAGTATTCTAGGCAGTATCATATATATGTTTAATAAATATTAATTTAAAATAAATCTTTGCTGAGTTAACCTATGAACACATATTTTAAGAACGTAAATTATATTTTAAAATTAGAGAGTTTTTACAAGATATGGCAAACTACATTAGAAAGGGATAAGGTAAAAAGAGTGGGAATGAATTTGATAATTACCATTCTTTGTTCCATTTCAGTGAAACAATCTTATGAGACAGAAAAAAAGAATTAGTAAGGTAAGATTTAGTCAAACATTGTTTTAGCAATTGAAGGAGTACTTGGGAATTTATTCTGCCCTGAAACATGTGTTTAACTTCCATAATGTTAATGATAATTATATGCAACTTCACAATATAACAGTCAAGCAAATGCATTAATGAAGACTAATCACAGTCACTTCATCCAGGCATATTAATTGATTAACTCTGAGGTTTCCAAATTCTGAGTTGTGCCATGGTGACAGGCTGCAATGTCACAACTGCAGAACAGATTGGGAAACGTATTTGGTAAAAGACCAAACAGTAAATATATTAGACTTTGTGGGTCACAAAAGCACTCGTAGGCAATAAGTAAATAAATGGATGTGGCTGTGTTCCCAATAAAACTTTATTTACAAAAGCAGGCAACTGGCCAGATTTGGCCCTCGGGTGGTAATTTGTAGACCGTAATATAGTGTCTCCATCTCCAACCACTCACTGAATGCCTAACGCACACAGGGCACTCAGACGACCCGTCTCCAAAAAGTAACAAAAACCTGCTCGACACCTGGAGCTAATACAAAATAATACTGAATGTAAACTTGAAAAATTTTAAATATATAAATACCTGATCAATATACTAAAGTAGCACATACTGAGCATAAATAAGTTGAGATGGTGTAGGATTTAGACAAGTGGAAAGAGGGGTGAAGTAGGGCTCCAGGTGGGGGGAAACACCCAGGTGAAAATGCAGAAAAGTTTCCAAGTGACCCTGAAAACATGTCACAAATCTTGAGGAAGTGGGCCAGGTGTGAGAGTTCGGGTTAGATGGCCGGCTCTGCCTTGGGCAGCAGGCAAGGCCACTGGGTCTAACAACCCCCGAGAGCAGCGCTGCCCAGCAGAACTGCCCGCAGCGGTCGTGGCTCACCCCTGGCTGCCGGGCAGACGCAGCTCTCAGCACTCACCACCAGCGGGAGTCCTCTCCGCTCAGCAGTGCAGCGGGGCCCAGGTGAGAGAATGCTCGCTGCACCTCACGCTGCACCTCACGATCAGGCTACCCCAGAGACAGAGCACACTGGTTACTGGGTGTTGTCCATTCCAAGATCAGTCTCTACACAAGAAAACTCGGAAGCTCTGACATCTTACAGCTCTTGTTGTGAATGAAAATTAAGAGAGATGCCTCTAAATTTGGCAACAGAAAGGAGACCAGCAAGAGGGGGCTGTGAAGTTAGTTGGTAGAGAAGGGGTCCTTGGTAGGGAGGACTTCGGCCGCATGTCTAGGCTGAATGCATTTTTTTTAAACCCTCACCTGAGGAATATTTTTCCATTTTTGTTCAGATAGAGTGGGAGGGACGGAGGAAGGGAAGGAGAGAGAGAGAAACATCATGTGAGAGAGACACATAAACTGCCCCCCCACCCACCCCCACACACAGGACCCGACCAGGGCCTGGGACAAACCACAACCCAGGCACTCACTGATCTGCGGGCTGTCGCTCTAACCACTGAGCCAGACCAGCCAGGGCTAGGCTGGATGCATTTTGAGGACTCATAAACAGCACAGGAGTTTGAAGCTGAAATGGGGAAAAGTAAAACAGGCAGAGCACTCGCCAAGAAGCAGCTGACTGGGGGAGAGGGAACGCTGCCCTGGGTGGGGCTTCAGAACCAGAGAGGTGGAGAATGGGACGCCTGACCCAGATCACTCTGTGTTCAGCGTATAAAGTGCGTGTTTTACCACCTTAGCACCTGAGTCTCAGTTGTGCTTTGAGGCATTCTGGTTCCCATACACATTTTGTTTCCACCCAGGTCTTTATGTGGCCTGCTAGTCACTGAGGCGTGGAAATGTTAACCCCAGTCACCCGGGAAGGCTAACATCATACTGCCACTGTCCTGACTTCATCATCGGAGTGATTTCAAGCGAACGGCCCACACCTCAGAGCTGTAGACTGTCTTTCAACAGACAGGCCTGGGCCAACCCCAGGTCACAGGAAAACAAGAAAAGCCGTGTAGGACTGGTGCTGGAGCCAGCCTTGTGAGCCGCCGAAGGAAAGAGGGCTAGTTTTCAAGGCTGCTGAATGCACAAATGCTTCAAGGATTTATCGGATTTTTAAGTTTTTAAACAAGCCACGAAACTAAAGCAAGAATTCTCTACCACCATTACAAAATTAGAATCTGTTTCGGCAAGCAACCTAAATTTGCACACAAAATAGGGTGAAAAAAGCATTGCCGTGATGAATTACTCCTTACTACCCTTTTCAAAGATAGATCAAAACACTCTCTAACAAATGTCATGTAATCTCACTGCTGAAGATTAGCAGCAGGTGATAAATGGGAAACACAGTATCCCTAAATACACAGGGAAGCAGATATGTGAAGTTTAGTCTTATCTAAGGGAAATTTATTCAGGACAAACAGGAACATAAGACATTAAACTACTAGGGAAGTGAATTAAAAGTATATGATTATGGACTTACGAAAATAAGTACACTCAGTTATAACTGGCGTAACTGCTGACAGATAGATAGATAGATAGATAGATAGATAGATAGATAGATAGATAGATAGATAGACAGACAGACAGACAGGTAGATAGATACAGATATAGCTCCAGTCCTTTCTTCCTAAGTGCTACAAATCAACTGTCTGTCTGAGACCTACCAAAGGAGTCCCATAAATGTATCGCATCTTGAGGAAGAGATTAGGAAACTGACCTAATATGACACAGTAAGTCCCCAAGACAACAGAAAAAATTAACAAATACCTTCCATCATTTTACAAATAATCTGCTATCGTTCTCCATTCCTCTGTCTGTGGTTTCCTGATCTTTTGGGGGTGAGCAGAACTACATACTTGAGAATACTTTACTGGGGAATAAAGATCTGACTCAGGATAGCCTCTTGACACCCTGGCACTCAAGACAAGGAAGTGAAGCATGACACTACTACCTTTTTGGGTTCATCTGCAAAAAAGAACCACTAAAGTAATCCCTAAAGACAGTTTATTCACCAAATACTAAGTTCAATTTAAGCCAAGTAAAAGTCAGGTCCTAGACATAAAGAGACTTTCTACAAAAGAATGTCAGCATGAATAGAATATGCATAAATTATAATCCATAACCCAAAGACTTTGAGCAAAATGCTCCTTCTTCCTTTCATGTCAAACAGCCTATACATACTTTCTTGCTAAATGTAAAATGCCATGGAAATAGTCACTGTGAATCCAAAATTAAGATGATCACATTAAATATGAAATTCTGAATAAAAAGTAATATATCATTTAAGGAATACTAAGAACTGATGGCATGATAATCATGATAACCATGACTTCATGATTTTTAAACATCGAGACTGGTAAGAAGGGTGGAGATGCAGGAAGGGCTGGCCCTGTTCCCATGGGCAGCAGCTGAGATCCCAAAGGAATACTTCAGCTGCAATGGCTCCCCCTGAGGCCCAGAGCACCAGAGCCAGAAAGAGGCAACCACATAACAGCTGGCTGTGAAAATCAGCAGGGATTCTGTCTGTCAGGGAAAGATAGGTCTCGGCTAGAGATGCAGGTGCCCTCTTAAAGGGCCAACGTACAAGGTCTCATTCTCATCCACTCACCCTGGGCCCCTGCAGAGGAAGGGTAGCACGGACTAGAGTTGCATGAGGAGAGACTAGGGTATGTGGCTCTGGGAGAGAGCTGAAGGGACAACCACCAGAATCCCTGTGCTGAGTGCTTCTCCCACACCGCAAATGCCATCTGTCTTTGGTGGAAGACTCCCCTCCTTACTGCATCATCCTAGGGGAATGCAATAGCCCCCCACTCTGGACTCCCTGTCACCCCAACCTGCAGGGCTTACACCCTGGTGAGGAGTCAGCTGCCTGGGCAGGGATGTAGAGGTCCAGACAGATTCAATGGATGTCAGTGTCTGAGTTGTGTGGCTCTGGGGTGAGGGCCATTCCTTCCCCTTTCCCCCAAGGCTGACTGGCACGTCCCCCTCATGGAACATCCACCAGCCACACCCTCCCAACTCCCGGTGGCCCCACACTGCTGAGCTCAGGCTCCCATCAAAATCTGGGACTGAGTTGTGTAGCTCTAGGATGGGGGCCATTTTTCGCTTGCACACACAACCAGTGCAGAGCCCTCCCTTCACACAGCCAAATCTTGGTCTGACTGGGCCTGATAAGCTCTGCTGGCCTCACCCTGAAAACTTCCTGGGACCCTGCCCCAACACAAAGGTCTGCGGGCACCCAGCAGGTGGCGGCTAAACTTGGTATACCCTGGGACTTTTGCTGAGTGGCCTCAGACCAAGCACTGGGACTGAAATTAAACCTGTATCAATCTGGTGACCATCACTCATCCATACCTGTTGACTCACTGAGAACCTTCCTCATGCAACTCAAGTACTGCCAGAGGCTCTTTCAGTGACTGAGCCTAACAGGCAGCCGGCAGGTGGAGGCAGGCAGAGGTGAATCTTGGGGTGCCTTGGGCCTTCTGCTGATCTGACCTTAGACTCAGTGCTGGTAGAAGCCAGCCTTAGTGCACAGCTTGGTCCTTCCCACACACACCTGTGCCCAGTAGAGGCAGCCACAAACTGTGGATTGCTCTATAGCTCCAAATGGGTTGCCCAGGGCTAGTCACAGGCAGCATCCAACATTGACCTGCACCAGAGTCCCTCCCAAGAGGCACCAGAACCAACACACTCAGTGGCCACCTTCAGACAACATCAGAGAAGGATCCAATTAGCTTCACAAGTGGCATACCCATAGGGAGATCTCAGCAGGCACCAGACCCTGCTGTGGTCAGAACCTACTCAGCAGCTCATACACTGTGGTCGAGGTGAATCCTTACAGCCAACCTAAGGGTTGAACCCATACACAAACAAGCCAATAGCCATCAAGACTCAATGACAACAGGAGGGATCACATATACCACACAAGGGTCATTCCTGGAGCACCTAGCTTAGGTGATCAAGGAGATTGCGCCACTTGATCCCACAGGACACCTACTACATAAGGCTACCCTACCACAACTGGAAGACATAGCAGATCTCCCTAATAAATACAAACTAATACAAAAAGCAGCCAAAATGGGGAGACACAGAAATATGCCCCAAATGAAAGAATGGGAGAAATCTCCAGAAAAAGAAAAAAAAAGAGTTAAATGAAATGGAGGCAAGCATTTTACCAAATGTAGAGTTTGAAATAATGGTTATACGGATGTTCAAGGAACTTATTGAGAACAATAAGGAACTTAGTGAAAACTACAACAGCATACAAAAATAAAACCATAGAAACTATAAAAAAGGACCAGTCAGAGATGAAGAATATAATATCTAAAATGAAGAATACACTAGAAAAAATAAACAGCAGGAGAATCAGCAATTTAGAAGACTAAGTAACAGAAAACACCCAATCAGAGCAGCAAAAAGAAAAAAGAATTTTTAAAAATGAGAATAGTTTAAGGGACCTTTGGAACAACATGAAGTGTAACATTTGCATCATCGGGGTACCAGAAGGAGAAGAGAGACAGCAAGGGTTTGAGAACCTACCTGAACAAATAATGACCAAAAACTTCCCTAACCTGGTGAAAGAAAAAGACACATATGTCCAGGAAGCACAGAGAGTCCCAAACAAGATGAACCCAAAGAGGCCCACACCAAGACAAATCATAATTAAAATGGCAAAGGTTAAAGACAAAGCAGCAAGAGAAAGACAGTTAGTTAGTCATCTACAAGTGAGCTCCCATAAGACTGTTAGCTGATTTCTCAACAGAAACAGTTCAGGCCAGAAGGGATCAGCATAAAATATTCAAAGTGATGAAAAGCAAACACTGAAGACCAAGACTACTTTACCCAGCAAAGCTATCATTTAAAATTGAAGATGAAATAAAGAGTTTCCCAGACATGAAAAAGCCAAACCACTATTACAAGAAATGTTAAGGGGAGAAGAGGGGAGAGGAGGAGGGAGGGGGAGGAGGAGGAGGGGGAAGAGGAGGAGGAGAAGGAGGAGGAGGAGGTGGAGGAGGAGGAGGAGGTGGAGGAGGAGAAAATACACAGGAACATAGTTAAAAGAACAAAATGGCAATAAGAACGTACCTATCAATAATCACTTTAAATGTAAATGGTTTAAATGTTCCAATCAAAAGACATAGGGTGGCTGAATGGATAAGAAAACAAAACCCATTATATGCTGTCTACAGGAGACCTACCTTAGAACAAAAGACACACACAGACTAAAAGTAAAAGGATGGAAAAGATATTTCATGCAAATGGAAATGAAAGGAAAAAAAACTGAGGTAGTAATAGATATATCTGACAAAATAGACTTTAAAACAAGGTTATAATAAGAGACAAGAAGGGCACTACATAATGATAAAAGGATTAATCTAACAAAAGGATATCACCCTTGTAAGGATTTATGCACCCAACACAGGAGCACCTAAATATGTAAAGCAAATTTTGATGGATATAAAGGGAGAGATCAACAGTAATACAGTCATTATATGGAATTTTAACACCAATGATATCAATGAATAGATCTTCCAGACAAAAAGTCAACAAGGAAACAATGGCCTTAATTGAGGCACTAGATCAGATGGATTTAATTGATATCTTCAAAGCATTACACCCCACAGCAGCAGAATATACCTTCTTTCCAAGTGCACATGGAACATTTTCTATGACAGACCCCATGTTAGGACATAAAACAAGTCTCAATAAATTTAAGAAGATTGAAATCATATCAAGCATCTTCTCTGACCATAATGCTATAAAACTAGAAATCAATCATAAGAATAAAAACGGAAAAACACACAAAGACATGAAAGCTAAATAACATGTTACTAAACAATGAATGGGTTAACAGTACAATCAAGGAAGAAATCAAAAGATACCTTGAAACAAATGAAAATTAAAACACAACAACCCAAAACCTATGGGACACAAAGAAAGCTGTCCTAATAAAGAAATTCATACCATTACAAGACTCCCTCAAGAAACAAGAAAAATCTCAAATAAACAATCTAATCTTATATAAAAAGGAACTAAAAAAAGAACAACAAAGCACAAAGTGAATAGAAGGAAAAAAATAATAAAGATCAAAGCAGAAATAAACAAAATAGAGCATAAAAAAACAATATAAAAGATCAATGAAACCAAGAGCTGGTTCTTTGAAAAAAATAAACAAAATTGACAAACCTTTAACCAGACTCATCAAGAAAAAAAGAGACAGGACCCAAACCAATAAAATAAGAAATGAAAGAGGAGAAGTAACAACTGACACCACAGAAATACAAAGGATCGTAAGAAAGCATTATGAACAATTATATGCCAACAAACTGGACAATCTGCATGAAATGGATAAATTCCTAGAAACACACAATCTTCCAAAACTAAATTAGGAAGAATCAGAAAATCTGAATAGACTGATTACAACTAGAGAAATTAAAGCAGTAATCAAAAAACTCCCAACAAACAAAAGTCCTGGACTTGGTGGCTTCACAGGTGAATTTTACCATATAGTCAAAGAAGAACTAACCCCTTTCCTTCTCAAACTATTTCAAAAAATTCAAGAGGAAAAAAAGACTCCCAAGTTCATTTTATGAGGCCAGCATTATCCTTACTCCAAAACCAGATAAAAACACTACAAAGAAAGAAAATTATAGGCCTATATCCCCTGATGAACATGGATGCTAAAATCCTCAACCCTAGTAAACCGGATCGAGCAATACATTAAAAAGATCACACACCATGATCAAGTTGGATTTATTCTGGGAATTCAAGGTTGGTACAATATCCACAAATTAATAAATGTGATATATCACATTTAAAAAATGGTGAAGGCCTGGGGAGCAGAGGGAGTGGGGTGGAGGGGTCAATGGGGGAGACAAGGGGGGACATCTGTAATACTTTCAACAATAAAGATACTTTTTTTTAAATGAAGAAAAAAATCACATGATCATATTGATAGACGCGGGAAAAGCATCTGATAAAATCCAGCACCCATTTATGATAAAAACTCTTAGCAAAGTGGGAACAGAGGGAACATACCTCAACGTAATAAAGGCCATACATGACAAAACCATAGCCAACATCCCACAAGTTTTATAGTAGCTCTTACTTTCAGGTCTATGATCCATTGCTTTAATTTAATTAATTGTGCAAGATAATAAAAGCATTTTTAGACAGGCCAGTTCCTGGAAGAAAATATTTTCACACGTGTAACCAACAAAATTTAACATCTATCTCTAGAATATACAAAGAACTCCTACAATGCTGAACTACTTGCCACACAATTATACAGAACCTCTCAGCAGTAACTTAGTAATCAACTTGCCATACTGTTCACTTTTTTAGATTGAGAAGGTGTACATTATATTTTCAGAGTAAATGATAAGGTAGCTCTAGATGTCTAACCACAAACATCACATTTCCCACCAAACTCACAGCATCAGATGTGCCTGTTTCTGTTAATGGCATTCTCACTCTCCCAGCCACGAAAGAGCCTTGAAACCTCCCAGCAGTCTTTCGCTTCCCCCTCTTCTTGACTAAAGTATCACTGAATTTACAACATGGTCTACAGAATTTGGTCAAATTTTATAATCAATTATAATTCCTGAATAGCCAGTGTAAAATTACACTGTTTTAGGAAATAGGATCAGAGGCTAGAAATCAATATCAATTGTTATTTATGGAGTAAGCTGCACAACTGAATAAAATATGCTAAAGACCAAGTCCCTACAGAGGTCAACTCTATAATGCGGAGGAGAGGGAAGGGAGGAAGAAGGAGGGAGGGAGAGAGAGAGAGAGAGATATCACTGCCACACTGGGAAGTTACAAAATGCACTAGAAAGAATTTTTACTAGGAAACAGGGGGCCTGAATTCTAGTCTAAGCCCTGCCATAAACTAGCTGTAAATTGAGTTATGTAATATTTCTAGTCTTCAGCTTTCTCATCCTTAAAAATACGATGAAATAATTGTTGAAAGTTCTGAAAGCTCTAAAATTCTGTGATTCTATACATCCCTTCTACATGGGGGAAATGTGGTACAGTGGGCTGAAAATAATAATTTGAACTCAAATGCAATGTAAATCAGTATCTCAGTTTCCTTTCAACAACTTTGAAAAACCATTAAGGCATTTTTTACCTCTTTTCAAAATCAAGTAACACCAAATATGTCAACAAAATAACCTCCTTTTATTTCCCCCTCTAATCAATCAACCTTTGGGCTCCTCCCTACATTCTGAAAGTGTAAATACAGGAGTTCCTGATTGGCAGGACAGCTCATTCCCAGCACTGTGTCCCCAAAGTAGACTTCAGTCATAGCTATGACCCTGGGGGAGCAGGAGACACACATAACATCTAGTTCAAGTGTCCATGCAATCTGTGGGATTCTTATCTGTTTGGATGACCATAGGGATTCAACCTCACTTGGACCAAAAATCCTTCCTATGAGCTACAATAAAACTCTGGCTCTAGGAATTCCTAATGTGTCTTTCTACAATTTGTTCTACAGAATATTAGTCCTGCAAGGTGCTCTAAGAAAAAAGAATGCCACCAATGTCAAAAATGCTGGACGCTATACCTCATTCTTGAGCAATTCCCAATGAATATGGAAATATTAAAGGCTCTGAGAAGCCCTAGAGTATAGAAATCTGATTTATATTGTTTAATCCAGGGTTTCTTGACCCCAGTAACTACAAAACCCTTTCTTCACAGGATATCATAGTAACCCTATAACATTAGTGCTCCAAGGCAGCCATTTTGGAAGTGCTTGTTTAAACATAATGTGATACTTTTTTAAAAAATGTTTTTATTAATTTTTTAGAGAGAGAAGAAGGGAGAGAGAGATAGAAACATCTCTGTGAGAGAGAAACATCTATCAGCTGCCTCCTGCACGCCCCCTACTAGGGATCGAGCCTGCAACCCGGGCATGTGACCTGACTGGGTATTGAACCAGGACCTCTCAGTCCATGGGGTGATGCTCAATCCACTGAGCCACACCAGCCGGGCATAATGAGATGATATTTAATTCACATATTGCTAAACTGAAACTGATTTGTTTTTGTTGTTTGTTTTGTTTTTTGCTCCTGACATTCTATATTACTCAAAAATCTTTTACTAATTTCTAAATATTAAATTAATTTTCCAACATCCAATTGTTCAAGGTTAAACAAACAAACAGTATAGCTTTTCCCCTGACGCAGGCACCTGAAAGCTACCAACCAAAGAATATGGTTAAGTGTGATAAAAACCATCCCCAGCTCTCTGGTCCAAGTATATAAATCACTATTACCCTTTCAGAACATAACTGATATCCGTTCTGGCCTGGTTGTATTAGTTTTAGTTTTGGTAACTGCACAGTTTACATTAAAAAACAAAACAGAACTTTCAAGCAAAAGGTAATTAAAATACAGCCAAAGTGGGAACAATTTAAACCACCAGCAGAAGAAGGGAAATTTAAAAACTGAAAATGGATGTCTTAAGATACACCCTATAAAACTATAAAAGGAGAAAACCTATTAAAAGTAAATAAATAAATAAGACTTATGAGACAACAGGCTATGCTCAGCATTCATATCGAAAATATAAACACTTGAATTAAGATTGACTTCGAGTCACCCATAATGGGGCAATACTTGCAGAAAGTAGAACACTTTGTTAGGTATCTAAATACTTCAGTTTTTCAGCATTTGCTCTCTTGATAGTAAGTGCTCTTTCTTCCTTTTAGTCATGTCAAAGAAAAATAAAATAAAGGAACAGCCTACCCTAAATCACCATCATCAAAAACACTTGGTCCCAATAGATTAGCAAACAAAATGGTGTTTGTCAAGTCCTTTACATCCACTCCAGGGATTTTGTGACCCAAATTATTATGGCACTTGAGGACTTACTGTCAGGTCTTGATGAAAATCACAATAAAAATACTGAACCTTGTTCTCATTAAGTAAACTCACAGTCACTACATCCAGTTACAGAAAAGAAGCAGCACTGAATATTAAACGGTCTCAAGGTCAAATTCTATGACTGTAAAATTATGAGATTATATTTTTCTTTACATTGATGCACATTCTTCCTGATGTCGATTCCTTTTCCATCGCCCTTCAAGCTCACTTCTGGGTATATACCTAAAAGGATTGAAATCCAGAACTCCAAAAGATATTAGCACTCCCGTGTTCATAGTGGCACCATTCACAATAGTCAGGAGTTGGAAGCAACCCAAATGTCTATTGACAAATGAATGGATAAATAAAATGTGATATATGCATACAATGAAATATTATTCAGCCTTAAGAAGGAAGGATATCCTGTCACATGCTACAACATGGATGAACCTTAAGGACATTCTGCCAAGTGAAATACGCCAGTTGCAAAAAAACATACTGCATGATTCCAATTACATGAGGTCTCTAAAGCAGTCAAATCCATAGAAACAGAAAGTAGAATGGTGGTTACTGGGGTAGAGGAAGGGGAAAAGGGGAGCTGTTGTTGAATGAGTATAAAGTCTCAGATCTGCAAGATGAAGAAGTTCTAGAGATGTTTCCAATTTAATTATACTTAACACTACTGAACTATACACTGAAAAATGATTAAGATGGTAAGTTTTATGTTGTGTGTTTTTACCACAATTTTTAAAAAATGTTGTTAAGCCCAGCCAGTGTGGCTCAGTGGTTGAGCATCGACCCATACACCAAGAGGTTCAATTCCCGGTCAGGGCACATGCCCAGGTTGTGGGCCCAATCCCCAGTGCGGGGCATGCAGGAGGCAGCCAATCAATGTTCTCTCTCATCGATGTTTCTCTCTCTCCCTCTCCCTTCCTCTCTCTCTAAAATCGATAAAGAAAATTTTTCTTTAAATGTTGTTAATCACTTCATTCATCCCAAATCTTCAAATAAAACTGCTGTTACCGTATTTACTCAACACAGGCAGACACCTGCTGAATGAAGTTGCCTGACAGCCCTGTGCGGCCCTGAATGTGGCCCTGAATGTGGCCCCCAGGACACGATCTTCCGCTGCTCCCACATCCTCTGACAGTTTTCAAGCAAGTACACTGTGGTAACTTCAGGGAATATAAAGATGAATTAGGCCATGACCCCTGCCCCTGAGCAGATCAGAGAAACCTCCCGCGCCTATGACCAGGGCGATGAACTGACCAGATCCGAAGTTCTTCTCAATTACCTGCTACACTGTATGAGGAAAGTGGGATTCACGTGGGCTGTGGTTTCTCCAGACGAAGTTCCCATAACAGTAAGCACAAAGAACGAGACCCACATGTGGGACGGAAGTCGATATACATTTCAAAACATTCAATTAACCGAAAGTTCTTTTGTTGAAAGAGAAACACTTGATGTAAAAATGACAGAAAGGCTTTTCCACTAAAGCAGATATAGTGAGAATCCTAATGCACTTCTTAGCCTCGCACAGCAGGGACAGACTCTCCATAGCAACAAGAGCGAGCAAAGGCTGTCCGATGATATAGAAATATGCAACCCAGTATAATAGGAAATCCTTGGCTGAGATAACTTTAAACAACGGGATTAGTACAAATTCCAACGTTTTCTCTATCAGACCAGTTGAATTCAGTTCTGGGCGATGTCTCGTAAGGCCAGCACACGGAGCTGTCCTCTGAACAGGGAACACCTCTGTCACCTGCCGGCAGGTCTTGCACTCTGCAGAGCCGACTTTGTCATACATCCTAGCACTCCGTCTCTGGGTGCCACCATCAGAGACCCTTAGTCTAGAAGAACAAGCTCACCTCCCTTAACAATGAGATATCGGTGGGTTATGTTACCACAGAAACAGCTTTAGCTCCCAGGGAATCCGATAACGCGGGTATTATGGGAAAAGCTGCTTTTGTCCGTCCTTGGTGTCTCGCCTTAGGCCCTCATCATTCCTGGATTACTGCGAAAGCCTCCCGCCTGCTCCCCCTGCCTCCAGCCGCGTGTGCCTCAAGCCCTCCTACTTGACACCCGGAGTCATTAATCTTTCTCAATTCCACAACTGATCGTGGCGCTCCCCTGCTTTAACCTTGGACGGTTCACAAAGCCATCGGGATCTGAGACATGCCATGGGAGGCTCTTTACCACTTAGTCCCTGTGTGACACATTTTTAGAAAACGTTTATTTTTCAACCATTTCAAACTTACAGAAGTGTGACAAGAATAGTAAAAAGAACCCCCGATCCTTTTCATCCAGATTCGCCACTTACTAACCCTAGGACACGACGTCAGGGAAAGCAGGAACTGTATGTTTCAGTCACAGAGCCCAGCACAAAGCTGATACTCAATACATTCATGGAAGAAGTGAGTCTGTAAGTGCATGAAGCAGGAATTAATAAAGGGCCCAACTTCTGGTTAGACAGAGTGAACTGAAGACAAATCTCACCTCCACTCCCTCCGGAACTCTCACTGAAGTAACTGTGACAGACATTTTTGAAGCCTAAATCCAGAAGGACAAAGAGAAGAGATGACAGCAGCCAGGAATGGGAGGTAACTGACCTGGCAGCCCTGGTCCTGTGAACCCTCGAAGGGAAGCCCAGACGGGAGGCACGGGTATCTCTGAACGTGTGCGTGCAGGGATGGCCGCAAAGCAAAGGGACGGCTGAAAAAGTCTCAGGGCAGCTAGACTCCCCAGATCTCCTGCCCACCACGAGATAATCACCCACCCTCCCCACGCCAGCTGAAAAACTTCTCCAGAGAAATTCATTCAACTGTTAGCAAGCAACTCCTCTGTGCCAGGCTCGGTCTAGAGGCCCCCAGATCTCTGAGGGAACCAAGCCAAGGCCTTGCCCCCTGGGGCTTCCGTCCCAGTGGGGAGACGGAAGCACGTGAACCTGTGACGCATCTGATGTGACTGGAGCAAGGGGAAGCAGGGCAGGGGACAAAGCAGAAATCTGAAAGAAGTGAGCCATGCAGGTATCCAGAGAAAGAACATTCCAGACCGGGGGGGGGGGGGGGGGGGATGGCTGTGCAAGACCTTGACGTGGAAGCACAGTCCGAGGTCGGTCAAAGAGCTGCTCTGGGGGTAGGTGACCTGCAGGGGCATCGGGGTCTGAGATGGAGTGAGAGCCAGGTGACAGAAGGGTCCACTGAAGCAATGAGTCCCCTTCCCGGCTACACACTGCAGTCACGTGGAAAGCTTTTCAAATCTTACGTGAGTCCCACCCCAGTTTCTCATATGAATTTTGATTGGTATGGGGGATGGCTGGTTGTAATTTCAACATCTCTGCAGGTTGTTCTCCTGTGCAGATGAGGTTAGAACCTCGGAACTGGAAGAACTCTGGACTCCGGGACTCTAGGCACAGCTGGGGAGCTGGGGGAGGAAGGGGGGGGCTCCATGGAAATCAGGAAGATTAATTAAGTTCAGATCCAGCCTGCGAGCCCCTCTTCCCAGCTAACTCCAAGAAACCACTACAGAAAATACTGGTGGCCAGACACACATGCATCAGTAGGAGGCTGTTGTGGGCAAAAAAACACACAATGATTGCTCTCAGTGTGAGGAAGGAAAAAGCCGAACAGCTGGGGTGCTCCAAGCTCTTGAAAACTGAGCATTGCACCCCAACTAACAGAATGGGAAAAGTGAGAAAACATCATTAAGAGGGTGAGAGAAAAAGATAAGAAAAACAGAAATATCTATGATCTGCAGATGCGCTTGGGGACTACTAAATTAAATAAGTAATTTACCCATGAAGTATAATCAGTTACACTCCCTTGGAAACAATCATTTGGACCATAAATGATAGCTATGCTATGTCTGTATGGATGGAAACTATTGCAATAATGAGTTTCTACTAGGGAGAAAATACATGAACAATTCCAGCTGTTTTAAAGGTTTTTCATTTTGAGAAAGATGAGAAAAATCTTATGAAACTATACGTGCAGACATACTCAAGTATACATACAATCAGATACTAACACAAGGCCACATGCTATTTCTAAAAATATCCAATATATTTATAAGAATATCAAATAGCCTCTTAATTGCCTCTATCAGCTGTCTGGGTTGCTGTACAAATTGATATAAAGAACGAAGCATCACTCAACTAATAATTTATTTTGTATATTTAAAAAGCAAATTTTCAATTCTTAAATGTCTAAAGAACATCAATATTTTAAAGATGTAGGAGACATAACAATAAAGAAAGTAACAATACTTTCAAGTAACACTTTTAGTATCTTTCAATAAATAGGGAGAGGTGCTAAAAATGTAAGAAAAAAGCCTCAGTGTACTCACTCACAGACACCGAGGCAGGAGCTAGAGACCCCAAGAATGCATCTAAAATAAGGTATGGTTTCTGAAGGTTGTATAAATATGACAATTCAACTCATTTCTGTAAATATTCCCTGGTGTCCTACTATTCACCACGCACCCTGCACGGTGCTGGGACCCCCGAGATGCAAGGCGCTGCGTCTGCCCTGGAGGAGCTCCGAAGCGGGAGACAGGCACCCGCACAAGCCATTACACCCACTGTGAGAACACGGTCCAAGGGAGAAAGAGGACATAGAAAAATTTAAATTTTTAAAAAATTTATTGATTGACTTGAGAGAGAGAGAAAACAAGATTTTCCCACCTACCTCTAGTCTCACAAACTCAACTCTTAATTGAGATGAATAACACCTGAGTTATCAGTGTCACCATTTCTCTGTCATTAGATTTTCTACCTAGGCATGCTATAACCTTTTGTGGTGACCCCAGACAAGTCCCTGAAAGCACCACTGAAAGTTATCAGAGAGTCATCTTTCCTTCAGCTTTGCACTGGGAAGAGTACAAGACACCTTGAACAGTGACTTCCAAGAATCCAAGACAAAATAATACCCTTTCTTTTCAGATGCCACAGAAGCTACTCATTATTTAACATCACAGTCTATCTCTTTTTAACAGCACCTACAGCCTTGCCTATCAGAAAAATCCCACGGGGCTCTACGCTGATCCGCGTTGAAAGTACTCTATTAGGTTTCTTTTTGCTTAAGCTTTTGCCTTAGTAACTCAAAGGAACTATTGAATATATTTGGGCATAGGATTCCATTTTTTTTTTAAGTCTAGATAGCAACTAAATTGTGAGTGAGAAGGAAAATGTAAATTAACTTTTTCTGTTTGAGCATGTAATTACATTCTTTGTTGGAAATGTAAGTGGCCAAGAATCTCATTAAATATTGGGTGCCCTATTTGCCCTTAATACTCATAAAAGCTGAAGGCACAATCCACCACGTACAACGCTTAAAACCATGCAGCACTGCAGAGCACCATAACGTCCTAGGCCAAAAGGCATCTCGAGTGGTTATCTGCTCCAACCTTTTGCCTCCAATGCGAAACTAGTCACAGAGAGTGATAACAACCCCATTTAAAGAGCATCATACATTTTAGAATTCTGAGAGAAGAAGGAGCAATGATGCAGAAATAATAAAAGGAGGATAAGAAATAGGAGGGAGGAGAGAGAATGGAAATTAAAAATAAAAGCACCATTCTATTAAATTACACCTATTACTTGCTTTTTCAAACCCAAGCGTTGTCGTTCCCCTCCCTCTCAATCTGTAAATGATGTCCCCTATTCTTTGGCAACCAAAGAGGGACAGAGGGGTGGGCACCACTGTCCCAAACATTCAGTGATGGAACAGAAGTCACTGTAAGAGAAGCTAAGAACAGCAATAAGCAACTAAAACAGTTGAGATGTATTCCATTTATTCATCATCTTCAAATACAAAGTTTTCCCTAAAAATTAAATTTGAGATAACTGGGGGGGGGGGGGGGGGGGGGGAGGATCTATCTTTAAATTACCGCTTACTGAGTGTGTTTAATTTAATTTAAAATTCTACTGTAATGCTTTCTTAAATGGACAATGCTGGGCATAGTATAACCTTTTGTGGTGACCCTGATCAATCATTATAAAGTGACACTCTTAGGCTACTGGTACCTGTAGGGCTGTTTGTCTCTACAGTAATGAACATTTTCAGTTACTGCTTTTGATGTGTCTAGTTTCCCTGTGTTCTCCCCTGACAATAGTTTGCTGCTGTTCCTCCTCCTGGTGTCAACACGCTTCCCCCGCCTTTCCCTGCCCTGCTCCACTCTGCTGGGCCGACTTTCCAGCCTCCGTTTCTCTGCTCCTGCTTTTCCCTCAACCCAAACCCCTTCTCCAACCACCCAGCCTCACCTTTACCAGCACAGTCTTATCAAATGTTCTGATCTCTGACAGTCTGATAGCTGGAAATATGCATTTCAGTTTAATTTTAATTTGCATTTCTCTTGAGTGGGTTGAGCATTTTTCACATGTTTAAGAGCCATTTGCATTTCATTTTCTGTGAACAGTCTGCTCATCGCCTTTGTCCTTTTTTAATAAGATTGTTAAAACTCATCATATACATTGGAAGCCAGTTCTCTGTGGCATGAGTGACGATCCTCCCCCCCAGCCCGCCTCCCACCTGCCCCACCTCCACGCACATCCTCATTTGTCTGTCGGCCTTCGTTATGGTTGTTGCCGTGCAGGCATTCCTAATTTTTTTCAAATCCCCACCTGAGGATATTCTTCCCTTTATCTTCAGATAGAGTGGGAGGGAGGGAGAGAGAGAGAAACATTGACGTGAGAGGGACACATCGACTGGTTGCCTCCCGCACGACCCCAACCAGGACTGGGGAAGAACTGCAACCGAGGTACATGCCCTTGACTGGAATCAAACCCGCGACTCTTCGGTCCACAGGCTGACGCTCTAACCGCTGAGCCAAACCGGCCAGGGCAATCCTAAACTTTATGTAATCAAATTTAACAGTCTTTTCTTCTATGGTTCCTGGATTTTGCGTGATATTTAGAAAGACCGTCCCCATTCTGACATTGAAAAGAATTTGTCAATGATTTGTTCTAATACTTTTATGGGTTTTTAAATTTATATTAAAATTTTGACCCACACAGACTTTATCCTGTTATGTGGAATGGGGTTGGAATCCCACTTTTTCCCCAGACAGTGACTCCCCTTGCACAAACAGCACTGATTTACAAATCCATCTTTTCCCAATGAGTTGAAACGCTTTGGAGTTTTTGGGTTTAGGGTCTTTTGCTTACGTCACGATTTCCTAGTGATTAGGACTTCTGAGAAAATGACATTCAGAAAAACTAGAATTAAAAGCAGTTTAGACTTAAGGCATTGTCTTATACCTTCTTAAAATACAAGAATTTACTCTAGCAGGGTAGGTATTGGGACCCATGTACTCTTATGTGACCAGCACACCGGAACTGCTTAATAAATGTCCTTTGAATGAATATTTACATTTTTTAAGACCAAGCATAGATTTACATTTTCTTAGGGTTTGGAGATGAGTTGCTTCACTGTTGACTAACTATGTATATGTCCCAAAGGGTAATTTTGCCCAGCCGCCCTGTCCAGCCAGCCCTGACTTCTTTCACAAAAAGTCCTTCAGTCTAGTCAGTATCTACCAACCTCAGTAGATTCCATGAACATTTAATCACAATCCAACTAGTTATATTTACAACCACAATGGGAAATGATTTGGGAATTTCTCAGAAAATGGAACATAAATCAACCCTATGACCCAGCATTTCTACTCCCAGATATTTGCCCAAGAGAAACAAAAATGGCCGCAAACAGAGTTGTACATAAATGTTCATGGACGCTGTAGTCATAATAGCCCAAAATTGTAACTAAAACAAATGTCTGTGAATTTATAAACAAATGGTGCTACATTCATTTAATAGAATATTCTTCAGCAATAAAAGGGAATAAACTACATGCAACAACATGGGTGAATCTCAGAATCATTATATCATGTGAAAAAAGCCAGACACAGAAGAATGCATACCGTATACTTTCATTCGTATGCCTTCAAGAACAAGCAAACTAACCGTGACGACAGAAATCAAACCACGGTTACCCGGGGCGTGGGGAGAGAGGAGAGCAGCGTTTCTCAGTGATGGCAATGTTCAGAGATTCTTCAAGTGCTGTCCCTGAACCAGCAGCACCTGGGATTGGTTAGTAATGTACATTCTTCAGGCCCCGCCCCAGACCTGTTGAATCTGCAACTCTGGCGGGGGCTGCAGGTGTCATCTGGGTGCCTCTTCGCATTCAGGGTTGAGAACCCCTATTCTACATCTTGATTTAGAGATGATTAAACAGGTGTATACAATTGACAACGTGCGTCAAAATGGCCACTTAGGATCTGAGCAGTTTATAAGTAAATTATACCTGCATCTTTAAAATTTGGATATAATTCTTTAAATATTATCTTTAACCCAACTCTGTCTCCTCTGCCTGTTTTCCTTGCCTGGATAAACAGCAAAATAATCCACCTAGAAGCTTGAATGAAAAAAACTCCCTCCTCCAATCCTTCCCCTCCTTTGCTCTCTGCAGTCAGTCACCACATCTGGTAAGTTTACCTCTGAAATGTCTCTGCTCCTCAGTGCTCACCCTCCACTTCTAACCCTTCCAATCCCAGCGCCCTGTTCCACAGATACCCTCACTTTTGACCTGGTCCAGTAGAACCGCATACCTCTACCTCTCTGCTCGTCCAATGCGGTCTCTAAATGACCAGAGTTATTTCTGTGTCTGCTCAACGTCTCGTTCCTGTTTTAAAGACCGTGGCTCCCTTCTAGCTTAGAGCATAAAGTCTACACTCTTCGGTGAGGCACCAAAAGCCTTTAGCGACCTGGCCACAACCCAACATATCCAGTCTCATCTCAAGCCATTGGCCCCTCAGACCTTACACTGCACCAACATCGATGCAGTCAAGATTTTCCCAGTATGCCAAGCGTGTTCTTGCCTCCAATCCTTCATTGAAGCTGCTTCTTATCTCTCAAATGCCATCTCTCCCACTTCCCTGCCTAGTGTAAGCTCAGCCACCCATTAAAATCCAGCTGAAACATCACCTCCTTTGTAAAAGTTCCCCATCGTCATACCCCAGGCAGAATTCATTGCTCCTTCTGTGTGTTCATATTTTTCTACTTCGGAGAATGTATATCTATCTATGCCTCATTTTTTTAGTGCACATTTCAGTCTTTGATTCTAGTAGTTTTAGGTAATCTCATATCCTCCCCTACTATGACCTCCCAATCAGTCCCTATTACCTGCTAGGTAGTTCAAACTCCTTAGCTGGAAGTCCAGTACAAGTCTACCTTCAGGCCCCTGAATGTCTCCGACCCCTCACCACTCCCTATACTCGGTCCAAGCGACCGTCCTCAAAGCACCAGCTCTCTCGAGTTCCCAGGTTCTCCATGTGCTTCTCCCTCTGCCTAGAACACGTCCTCCCTGCTCACGTCCTTTCCCCATCTCCTCCTCTCCTGCTCTCATGGAAAAGTCAAACTACAACAAAGCGACAGGTCATTCGGTCTAGGAACAGGCACTAAGAAGCCCAGAAGCCAAGCGCAATGGAGTCACAGCAAGAAGGAGGACGCCGAGCCGTCCTTCCCCGGGCAGGGCTGGAAAAATGGGTGACACACGGTGCCCGACTTTCAGAAGCTCAACTTAGTGGTGGCTGGACAGACACACAGACAAATTTCTACAATCCAGACCGTGTGTGTGACGAAAGAATGTATAAGCCTGGGCCAGGCAGCTCAGCTGGTTAGTGTCGTCTCCACACGGGCTTGATCCCCGGTCAGGGCACATAGCAATGTTTCTCTCTCTCCCTAAAAAACTAATTTAAAAAACTTTTTTAAAAAAAGAATGCTACTAGACGAGAAAGGACACAATAAATATACAAAGAGACATATATTTAGATAAAGGCATGTCATTGCGAGATTTAATCAAAGGTCAAAGGGCTGGCTAGGGGCAGGCTGCGGCTGAACACCAGGAGTGTGGTCGCGTAGCCCAAAGTCCTGTGAATTATCTGCCCTCAGGCAAGTCATTGCATCCTTCAGTGCCTCAATGTCCTCATTATAAAAGAAGAGAACTTAATCAGATATGGAGATTTCTTTTAGTAATAAAATATTCACAAACAAAAGCAGAATCCTGGACACTGAATATATGGACTTTTTCAACAGGAGGCGAACGGAGAATGACTTTCGGGTATTCAATTGTACTGGGAAATGAAATCAACAGATAGCTGGAACGTCCATATGTCACATCAGTGAATATGACATTGAATTCAAAATCCCGAAAAGTGCAGCTTATAATGGAACTGCTGACACAACCTCAACCACAGTCGCAAATGCACTACCATAATCAGGTTGTCATGGCAACTAGAACACACGGGTTAAAAAGAGGAAGAGAGTCTGTGTGTGCGTGGCAGGTTTTGTTGCCACTCCCATTGGAAATATTTAAAATGTTGATAATATGACTTCCAACCACATTCTTCACTTAGCACACAACAAGCCTCTTGTTAGTGTTTTGAGATCAACAGGAAAAAAATGGGCTTCTTAAAATTTACTGATGGGATTCAAAAAGCATCTAGCCAACTCGGCTTAACACACCTCTTCTGGAAAACCTCCCTGGTCTCTCCAGGCGCAACGATTTCCTCCTGCTGGCAAGCCCCATTTTATCTCCTATCCTGCAACCGCTTTAGCAACTACCACACTAAGGACAACACTGGTCATTCACATGCTTGTCTCCCTCTCTCCACGTCGGCAGCTGGGGAACAGAGTTTCTCCTTAGTCCCCTTTATACACCCGGTGCCTAGAACAATGCAGATATTTTAGGTGCTAAACTGTTCAACTGAGGACTAACATATCAATTCTATCCACTTATAAATATGAAATCTCTCTACAGAACAACATAACAATTTTTAACTTATCAAACATATTTCTTGTAAAACATTTTATTTCTCTTATTCATAAGACGTTCTCTTATGAGTAAAAGTCAGAAGTGAATAGTATGTCTCATGGAAAGAACTACAGGCTGGGACTCCAGTTCTTGGGGTTCCACTGTTCTAACTTATCTACTTGTTAACCCGTTGCAAGAATGCATCCTTGGGTAAACACCAACCTTGCAGATGCTCAGCACTCTCAGCTAGAAAAACGAGGCGTCTGGACCATCTGAGAGGGAAAAGCCCTTTCTGCCTATAAGCCAGTGTGGCCAAGAAATTCAAAAACATTAAAGAATTTGGGCAGGCCAAAAAGCATTAGTAGAAGTTCAAGAAATTTTTCTCAACCAGGTTGGGGTGCAAGGGGCACGAAGGAGTACCCCCTATTTATTCCTAGAGTGGTTTTTTTCAAGCCACAACCCATAGGGGAAGATTGATTGATCAATTACTTCCCTACCTCCCTGAAATACCTGCAGGGAAAGAAATTATGGTAAGTATGAGCCACGTGTACATAGTGGAGACAAGAAAAAACAAAGTGAACTTAAAAACCATCATCTAGCCCTGGCCGGTTTGGCTCAGCGGTTAGAACGTCAGCCCTCGGACCAGAGAGTCCCGGGTTCGGTTCCCGCTAAGGGCACGTACCTGTTGCAGTTTGTCCCCAGCCCTGGTTGGGGTCGTGTGGGTGGCAACCAGTTGATGTCTCTCTCACATAGATGTTTCTCTCTCTCTCTTCCCCCCTCTCTCCCTCCCGCTCTATCTGAAGATAAATGCAAAAATGTCCTCAGGTGAGGATAAAAAAAAAAAAAAACATCATCTAAAACACAGAAAAAGACCTATTTCCAAGGATAACATACAGGAGTATATTGACTCTCAACATAATGATTGTACAGTCTTCCCCTATATGCCTCGGTATCTGAGAAGGTAAGAATTACCAGATCCACCGCCCATCTTGGTCAATGTTCTCTCTCGTGACCTTCCCCTTCCCAAAGCTGCTCCCCACCCAGCTTCTCCAGCGTCAGCAAATGGCACCTCCATCCACGGCTACCCAGACGCTTCTGAATCATTCTCACACTTCACCCTCCATCATCCCCAGACACCCAATTCATCAGCAAGTTCTATCTTCTATGCCTCCAAAATATTCCTTTAATCTATTTCTTTCCTTTTTTTCTGGTATCATCTTAGTCTAAAGAACTATTATGGACTAAATGCGTGCCCCCCAAATTCATATGTGGAATCCCCAACCCCCAATGTGATGGCATCAGGAGGTGGGGCCTTCGGGAGGTAGGTAATGAGGTTCACATGAGGGCATGAGGCTGGAGCCTCCATGACGGGATCAGTGTCCTTTTAAGAAGAGGGGGAAACAGCACAGCTTCCTCTCTGCCGTGTGAGGATCCAGCAAGGAGTCACTGTCTGCAAGGCAGGAAGAGGGCCCTCACCAGAGCCAACCATGCTGGCACCCTGAACTCAGGCTTCCCAGGCTCCAGGACTGTGAGGGACAAATACCTGTCGACTAAGCCACCCAGTCTGGGGACTAAGACAGAAACCATCATACTCTGCTTACATCATCACAAGAATCTCTTACTGGTCTACCAATTTCTTAATCTCTTACCATGACACACAGGACTCAGAGAGATCTTTTAAAAACAGAAAGACATATTTAAGGTGTGCCCCTGCTTAAAACCTTCCTATAACTTCCCCCTCACTTTACTGCATATCATCACACTGTTATTGTATTAAGATTATTTTCACTTATTCACACCCACACTAAATGCAAATACCATTTCTCACTCGTCAAGCTCTACCCTAGGATCCATCCCTAATGGATTTATATATTACTGTTAATCTTAGGGGTTTCCTCTTACTTCCACCTTTCAAATAATTTATAAAAATGTTCAGTGAAAACTGTCTCTTCCTAGAGGATCCCCCGAACGCCTCCAATTCCCAGAGCTGATGTCTATTCCTATAGTTCTCTTACTGGCCCAGACAACTGCCTATTCACTTAAAGGTCCCCAAGGTTATTTATGTATTTGGCTACTTATTAAGATTTGTTAAATAGCCTTGCTTATCTAAAAATTAAAAGGCTTTTCAAAGTGAGAGGTAACAAGTGTTTATATGAGATCAGTAAGAACAGCTACTCGGGACGCACTGACTCAGGCAGAGGCCCGAACAGTGTTCTGATGAGGAGGCAAAGGGAATTGGGTATTTATGAGAAAGGGAAGGGGAGCAGTTACATCAACAGAAGGAAGGCATTGCTCTTGGTGCAAGTACATCACAGTGGTGTTAATCCCAAACAGGGTTTTCAATTTTCAGTCCGGTGGTCATAATATCTGCTTTCTTATCTTTGCAAATAGTTCTTTGGACACCATATTGCTTTAGTCCCAGTCCAAACGTTCTCTTGCCCTAGTGTAACATTCCAAAGATTTGAGGCATAAGACGTGCAATTTTAAAGCTCCATGATAAAGTGGCTCTGTTAATTATTTTTTGAAAACTTAAAAGTAGCCCTGGCCAGTTTGGCTCAGCAGTTAGAGTGTTGGCTCAGCGGTTAGAGCGTCAGCCCTCGGACCAGAGAGTCCTGGGTTCGGTTCCTGCTAAGGGCACGTACCTCGGTTGCAGTTTGTCCCCGGCCCTGGTTGGGGTCGTGTGGGTGGCAACTAATCGATGTGTCTCTCTCACGTCGATGTTTCTCTCTCTCTCTTCCTCCCTCTCTCCCTCCCACTCTAGCTGAAGATAAATGCAAAAATGTCCTCAGGTGAGGATAAAAAAAAAAAAAAAAACAACTTAAAAGTATAAATTTTGTGCAAGTATTTTTTAATCTAAAACATAACCCAATAGTTTCTATTTATTCATCTAGTTCTTTATTTCTGAAACCAAGCTACCTTTTCTTCAATAATTGTTAACCTCAGTATCCAAGAATTCTACACTTTTAAAAATAGATCTACTCTCCAGAAGGTCACTAACCTGTTATTTTCAGGATTCCCACTGGGACTTTTGTTCCAGACAAAAGACGAACAAATTGCCTGGCTTTCTATATCATCACTCTCTGTGTTGAATTTTGTTTAGTGCTTTCCCAATTTCACCCTTAACTTCTTTTAAAATTCAAAATTGCCATTTCATTCCAAATATTTATCCACATAAAAATTCTTATGAAATCTTGTGATCAAGAAGCTGATAATGACTGAGTCTAAAAAAACCAGCCTCCCTGATACGGAATAGACAGCGCTAGAGAACAACTCCAGTTCTGCAGGCTGCATGAAAAAGGGGAAGAATCTCAAACCTGCTGTGTAAAGTGCACTAAAACATCTCTGCGGTCCCAGCAAAGTGAACGAGGTTCCGCAATCATCACGACGACCGCGGACAGCGCGCACGTGTCCCCGTGCGCCAGGCCTGCGCTGGGGCTCGCGTGGCTCCCTCAAACGGGTCCACAGCGTGTTAGCATGACACACTTCTCTATTTAAACACCCGAACGCACGAGAAAGGCACATGGGACACAGACCCTTTGTAATATAAAATAAAAGTCGCTCATATAAAGCCGAATGGAAATAAAAGGCCTCAAACTGTGGGGTTTGCCTTGTCCCCCAGGCTTGGGAGAGGCGGGGTCCTGTATGAAGTGCCTCCCTCAGGACCAGTGCCTGGAGCTGCTGAGAAGGGACTCAGAAAGCGAAGACCAGAGCCTCGCCGGTCACCCTGCTTGCCCGAGAGCGCTCCTTGCCAGCCTGATGAAGACGCAGTACCCGGCTCACCGCGAAAGCACAAGCGACCTCACTGGCGATGAAGGGCGACAGGAAAGGTCGAGAGTCTGAGTGAAGCTTTGATAAACCTGGAAGTCTCAAGGACCCTGGTAACTGGGACCTTCGAGGATGGGGGGTGGCCTGCCTAACGTGCCCCGTGGCCACGTGCTCACACGTCCCTGTCCTCGCTAGACTGCAGGGCTCTTACAGGCAGAGACCTTTCCTTTCTTTTTCAATGTAGCCCCAGGACATAGCAGAGTCTAGGACCTGGAGCATTAAGAAGCACTTAAATATCGAGTGAGAAATATTAGTAACCGGTCTCCCAGAGAACATGTCTGCTCCACTTAGGGCGAGCCTGTCAAGTCAGACCTTCCTAACGTGTGGGCTGGAGACCTCCAGTGGCCTGTGCACCTCACTAAGAGAAGGGGAAATCTGGAGGACAGACTGGAGAGGGCGGACGCCAGGCCACAAGCTAAGGCCCCAGGTGAGTAAATGCTGTGACAGAGCAATGAACTAAGGAAGTTTAAAAATCAAACACAAACGCCCTGGCCAGTTTGGCTTAGCAGTTAGAGTGCCAGCCTGTAGACTGAAGAGTCGATGGTTCAATTCCCAGTCAAGGGCACGTACCTCGGTTGTGGGTTTGATCCCCACCCTGGTCAGGGTCATGCAGGAGGCAACCAATTGATGTGTCTCTCTCACATTGATGTTTCTGTCTCTCTCTCTCTCCCTCCCCTCCTTCTCTTCCTCCCACTCTATCTGGAAAAAAAAATCAATGGAAAAATATCCTTGGGTGAGGATTAAAATAAATAAATAAAGCAAATACAAATTAGAAGGTAAAACCACAATTGGTTTATCTGAATGTGATACATCTGAAGAAAGCAATTGTGTCTTAACCACTCCTTGTATTATAAAGTACAATAAATCTAGTTCGTAATCCTCTCATAGCGCCACACTTAAATGTTCTCAAACATAAATGACTGATATTCTAAAATCTATTGTTATTTGAGAGGCTATAAAAGACTAAAGTAAACAATTTTGGAAAGAAAAGAAAATCACCCCTTTATAAATTCTAAGCATGGATGCCAGGAAGGAAACAGACCTTCTATGTTAAATTCACTGGCTTTTTCTCAAAGACAGTCAACTCTTAGGGTCATCTGCCAGTTATCTGTGATCTCAGTGAAACTGCAGATCTCATTTTGGTGGAGTGCTGGTCATGCTGGGGGGGCACCGCTCTCGAAGTTACACTCAGAGTCTCACCCTTAAAGGGCGTGTCTCCTGATCCTGTTCTCAGTAGGGGATCTTACTGGATTCATACAGCAGTTCAAGGTCCGACCAGCCAGGTCAAGTGGAGCAAGTTACCTCACCTCCCTCTATCTCAGTTTCCTCCTTTATAAAATAGAAGTGACTATGGATGGTGCCAGGTGGGTGCTGGGAATATCAGGAAGAACACTTGGTCAAGTATATGATTGTCTAACCACTATGTTGTACACCTGAAACTAGCATAAAATAATATTGAATGTAAACTGTAACTGAAAAATAAAATTTTAAAAACTAAAATAGAAACAGTAACAGTCTCTGCCTCAAAGCTGTGAAAAGTAGAGGCATCATA
Source organism: Tadarida brasiliensis (assembly GCA_030848825.1). Lineage (NCBI taxonomy): Eukaryota > Metazoa > Chordata > Mammalia > Chiroptera > Molossidae > Tadarida > Tadarida brasiliensis. The sequence continues at coordinate 168,998,282 of CM061257.1, read as the reverse complement.
CATTCTAAGAACCCAGTGGCACATACCTAGTAAGGAATCAAATATTTGTCAATTATTACAATTAATGAGCTCCATGATTTAACTGACCCATGTGAGTCAACTAAGATTTGACATCTTTAACAAGAGCAACAAACAAGCTTTTTTTTTCCATGTAATTCAATGTATTTACTTTTACAACTTAATTCCAAAGGTTTAACTTGTTGGTATAACAGCTTTATTAGTTCAAATCTGTTTGAAAAGACATCATATGTTCTAGTCCATCCATGTATTTATTTTAGTAAGAGTTTTCATGATTCTACAATACTCTTAAAATGCAACATTTTTCTTGGTATATTAACTGAAAAATAATCATACTTAATTGAGATTATGAATATTTAAAATGCCCTAGAAAAGCAGTTGCCACAGATGAAATCTTTAACCACAAATCCTATTCATCTAAGAAATAAAAAACAAAAGAGGAGACTTTTTTCTTTATAAAGCAGTTATAATTTCACAAAGACTCAAAAACAGCTGTGAGCAAACTTCTAGGTATGGACCAAACATTCTTGCAAAAAAAGAACTTTGTAGGGGGGAAATCATTTATCTTATATACAAAGTTCTTTAAAAATCTATGATATCTATGAAATTCCTGAAGTTGTTTGATCAACTGTACAGTGGAAATGGGAGACTTCAGATTAAACATGAGAATAATGGCAGTTGACACATCTGAACTAAAGAAAATTGTACTTTATTACATATGTATCAAAGAGAACATAAAGTCCATTTCCCTGAGACGTTCCCTCCTCCTCATACAGGGGTTTGGGGGTGAGGAGAACAAGCCAGCCACCCCACTAGCTACTAAATCTTCTAAACTGCAGAATAATTATTACTTACAGAGACAATTCCTTCAAAGCACCAAGTCCATCCTATAGAAAGTAAAAATAAATGTAGCTTTCTAAAAATAGGATCAACATCAGGAATACCAAGAACAAAAATCTTGGAAACAGTGATTCTCGCAATGGCAGAGGTCACGTGCTTTGGGTTTGGAACTCTGCAGGTCACTGCTTCGGTCAGTGCTTTTCTATGAATTCAGCGTCTCGCTAGTGCACTGGGAGATGACGACGTGCACCCACAGTGCACTCACAAGCTAGTACTCCGGCTCCCTCTGGAACCACTCTCACCAACCATACAATGGTCTCTAGTAGAACCTGCACATTTGCCAAGCACCCACCTAATGTTGAGGAGAAAAATTACCAAGAAAATTTAAACTGAAACACCAATCAGAAAGAATATATGCACCCCTATGTTCATAGCAGCACTATTTACAATAGCTAACAGCGCAAGTGGAAACAGCCCAAGTGTCCATCAATAGATGAGTGAATAAAAAGCTGTGGTACATGTACACAATGGAATACTATGCAGCTGTAAGAAAGAGAGACCTCTTATCCTGTGAGTCGACGTGGAGGGACCTGGAGAGCATTATGCTAAGCGAAATAAGCCAATCAGAGGAAGACAAGATCACATGATCTCACTCATTTGTGGAATATAATGAACAAAATAAGCTGATGAACAAAACAGATCCAGAGAATAGAAGTAGGGAACAGACTGACAGACCTCAGAGAGAAGGGGGTGGGGGGGGGGGGGTCGAGAAGAGATAAACCAAAAGAACTGATATGCATATATGCACAACCAATGCACACAGACAACAGTACAGTGAAAGGGGGAGGAGGGTGTCCATGGGGGGAAAAGGAGGGACATCTGTAATAAAAAATAATAATAATTAATTTTAAAAAAAGAAAACTTAGAAAAAGAAGCATTTCAGCTCACCTTTTTCTATTCAGTTTTTCTATGGTCATAGTAACTATTTACTGAGCTCTCAATAAAGCACATATGTAGGTAATAAATACATAACTTCTACTCTTGGTTCAGCAAGACATAAGGGACAGGGCATAATGTGAGAACATAAAGAGTGCTACACAGAGCTACCCAACAACCATGCCATAACATGACATACGACAGGAAACACGATATGAACACCTTGGGGAGCGGTATTCCACACCCCTCCATAGACACGGGAACATGGTCCTCAGCAGTGACTTTGAGCCTAAGTATAATTTCCATCCATGCCCCTGTAAAGGTTCCCCATGTTCACCTTGGCATTCTCATTCACCGAGCCAACTTGGAAGACGGAGGGGGTGGGGAGACAGAGAATATGCATGAGAATGAACTTCAACAGGGAAGAGGGCAGCACACAAGTTATCTCAGGACCTCATGTTAATGCATTCCTGGAAAAAAGTAACCAGCCAAATGTTTTGCTTTTTCAGAAGGAGCTGGGAGTTCAAATCATATCAGAAAATAGAAGTCCACGGAGGGGAAAAAACACCTGATATTACTTGGGGGGGGGGGGACACACAATAATTGATATAATATACCAATAATATATAATCATGTATAATTACATAATATTACAGCCACTGGTCCTCATGAACAACGTGGCTCCATCTGACTTTGACTTCTCTCTTTTCAGATCTTCACAGAACTCTACGTAGCTCTCAAATGTTGGAAATGGTTTCATAATCATTTGCTTTAAAACTTGGGAGTATTTTCCCTGGCCGGTGTGGATCAGTTAGCTGAGTGTCGTCCCATGCACCAAGAGGTCACCAGTTCGATTCCCGGTCAGGGCACATGGCTAAGTTGTGTGCTTGGTGCCCAGCAGGGGGCATGCAGGAGGCAGCAGATCGATGTTTCTCTCTCATTGATGCTTCTCTCTCTCTCTAAAATCAATAAAAATATATTTTTTAAAAAACCTTGGATATTTATTATAGCAATGTTCTATTGTTTTTGATCAGGTAAACAAGCAAGATGGTCTTTTTCAAGCAATAAAGTTGAACTGGCCCTGGAATGTATTTGATTGAATCTGTCCAGCCCAAAAGGGAGTCTCAATAGCTTGGGGCAGAATCATGAACCACATACTCCAGAACAAATCAAGAAAAACTTATAGAAAGCAATGAAACTAACCAGCGGCCAATCATCATCATATGAAAATGACATTCCTTTTCGGTATCATAAATAATGTTAAGTGTGAAAAAGTTCAAGAAAATATTCTAGAGATACGTTCTCTTACGTAGATATTCATATTATAAGTGTGTGTAGAAGACCACTATAAAACTGAATTTTACTTCTTTCCCATAAGTGACCATCTAAGTCAATGTTTAAAATGCTAAGGCCTAATAACTAACTATAAAGTGTAGACTGTGTCTAGATTCCAATTTAAAAAAAAACACCTATGATTATATGGCCCCAAAGAATGATTAACAATTAACCCCGTTGTTAATTACCACTCATTTCCATTATTGTTATTATTGGGTGTGATAACGGCACAGTGGCCATGTGGGGAAATGTCCACACTTTAAAAATATACATACTAAAGTATACAGGGGTGAAATGAGATCTGCTTTAAAATATTTCAGCTAAAAAAAAAAACCTAAATGAAGCCAAAAGTGGCAAAATCTTACTAATTACCGAATCTAGACAATGGGTTTATAGAAGTTCATATATTATGTTTCCATAGTTTTGTATATAGCTGATATTTTTCATAATTTTTAAAAAACACTGATAAGCATTCTAATGTCCAGGAACATTCCAGACTCTATGGACAAATAGAAAAAACACCTTTTGCTTGGCTGGTGTGGCTCAGTGGTTGCATCAACCCCTGCACCAAGAGGTCTCCCGTTGCCCAGGTTGTGGGTCTGATCCCCAGTGGGGGGCATGCAGGAGGCAGCCAATCGATGTTCTCTCTCATCCATGTTTCTATCTCTCCTTCTCCTTTCCTCTCTCTCTCTCTAACATCAATAAAGAAAAAAAAAAATTTTTTAAGAAAAAAATGAAGCTGCCCCATTACCAGCCTGTGATTACGTGGGGTGTGCTCCTTTAAAAAAATAATAATAATAACATCTTTTGATATTTAAAAATTGAAGTACAAAAATTATGAAGTTGACATTTTTCATATCTAGTCTTTTATATGGCTACTCAGAATTTCATCTAATTTCAGAAAACTTTTAAATGAAGACCCTACTAACATGTTATACCCAAGTGATGACTCGTAATGCTTTATCCCAAAGCAACAAAACACATGCACCCAAAAGACATGTAAAGACAGGTATGCCTTTCACGGAAAGCAGCCTTTTCCCTACCACAAATCTTTAAAACTCACAATATACTTTCCCATCTCGAAGACTTTTTAAAAACTATTTCCCCTCTTTAGGGAAAACTGTATCATAAGGAAAGAGCTGAGCAAAATTTCTGCAAATAATGCATAGGTTAAATCCAGAGTCCTTTCCTCCAGCCAAAAGGACTGAAAACCAACATTTTCAAAAGCATTTTGGAACCTGTGCTCAGCTCTCTTTTTCCTCCCAAGATACGTCACTTAACTGTCTGCCAAAACAACTCGAGCCCATTCTACCTGATCACATTCCAAAGCGGCAGCTTTCCCTGGACTCACTTCTCAGTGACAAGCTGCTCAGAGAGCACCTATCAAACCAAATAATCTGCTCCCTCCTTTCTTTTCAGGGCACCCTGCTGTCCATCAGGAGCAGTAATTAATGGGTTTATTATGGATGAAAGCGCATCCCATCCGTGTGCTGTCTGGTTTGAATAGCTCACATCAGCTCCTCATTCATGCCAAGTGTGCTCACTGTCCGGAGATATGATAAAGCTGTACTTCCTTTCGGATTTTCCCTCCCTATTCAAAAACAGAGCTGTGTGTTTACAGAAGCAGGAGGAAGACAGAAGAAGAAATCCCTTCATCCTCTACAGAAAGGAAGCTAACGGACTGAAAAGTTGGTAAAGGGAAAAACAGGGAATGCTTCTGTCCGGATCATTTCTTAAGCGACTTGATTCGGGAGTGTGTATGATTCTGAAATATAGACAGAACTTTTCCAGAAGGCAAACCGTCTATAGAAAGAATCAGGATTTTTCATTGCTGAAACACTCAATGAATTTTTGATAAGTTCTGAACACTCAAGTTGTCCGGAGTCAGAACAACTGCTGCTGTCAGATAAAGGCAAAATTCACCCTCTTGTTCTACAATCCTATCCAAACGGAATCTTCATCTGCTGTGTGCTGTCCTAAAGCTCCAGGATTACCAGGAACACAGCTACAGAGACACGGCAAAAATCAAACACAGTGGTGAAAGAAAGCACGAAAGGTATCGAAGCTTACCATTTCCAGCCAGAGTTCAAATTACTGAGCTTCAAATGAACCACTACCAGGTAAGATTTAATTTTATAACATTAAATGATATACTGACTGAACCTGCTGATGCTATGAATGAATGAGCCAGGAGATTTCAATTTCATGCAATCCTTATGCAGACTTAAGCCTTCTGAGGTAGTCTTGTTTTTCCTTATGCTACATAAATGAATCACTCATAACTGGGTAATGAAACACCCAAATAATCCCATTCCATTTTCACTGGATTTGTCTCATCTTTGTCTTCATTTTTAAAACCCCAATTTTGTGTTATTTAATAGCTTGCAAAAAATGCATGGAGAGAGTCCTGAATGGAGTACAAGAGCCATTCACAGATGCTATTAACTGAACGTATTAAAATGGAATTTGTTTCCCAGGGCACTTGGTAAAACAGAAAAAAAAAATTAATGCATTTTTTTATATTCTATTAATGCAAAGGAACAAAGCGCAATGACAGATTTTCATCATGATAAAAAAATAAATAAAGCAGGCTGTGATGTCACTCTCATTCATACCAAAGAAAAACAATCTCTAGTAAACTAGGTATAACCCTTAAGTAGAATGGGCTTAATTTACCCTGAAGGTATTGGGCATATTTTTATAAGAGACTAAATAAGGACATTTTCTGATTTAACAATAGAACAAAAGATGTCTGATATTTTAACAGCTTTACCTCAGATCAGTGGTCCAAACTGTAAAATGCAAAGAACTACTAAAGCCATCAAAATTTTTAAAAGGTACAGTGCCTCTTAGAAATTCCCTAGAAATCGCCCTGTAAAGGGACTTCTAGATAGATACACACACACACACACACACACACACAAACACTCACACACACACACACACACACACACACACACACACACACAGGACTGTCAGAATTTTGATTTTCTACATAGATTTTTAGCTAAAATCCAACCATATTAGTTTCCACATAACGTCACTGGGAAAAGTTCAAAGCTTAATATTTTCATAAAGAAGCCCTATAACAAATACTATGTTTCTATTATCTTAAAAGATAGGAGATAAGGGAAACAAAAGCAAATCACACCTAACTACAGAGATCTGATAATACAAGGACACTAATCAGAATTATTTAGTACTTGTATAAAAAACAGTAAAATTTTAAATTATTCTCTGCCATTTCATGGAATTCTTTCCTTTTTTACAAATGTTAATAGAGTGAATTACATGATCCTGTCACTTTTCAAAGCAATCTATAAATAACCTTACATAGCATGTCTTTTGCATCTGAATTCATTACTGAAATTCATCCATCATTTCCCAGTACCAAAGGAAAGCAGTAATTTAAATATAAGCAGTGATAGTGTAACATACCAATTTGTTGCAGAGAAAAATGTTTATTAAGAAATTTCAAGATAGTGACTTTGTATTACCAGCCCTAACCAAAAGTAAAATCTTGTTTTTTTACCTACATTGAGATTTTCCTGAACCCTTAAGGAGTCTTTTTATCTTTTCCTCCTTATTATGATATACTTTGTAAACTGACATGCTTTGAAAGTATGTATGTATTTTGTAAGTGAAAACATTAATCAATATTTCAACTCACGATTGAAGAATTTAATTAACTTTGGCAAAAAAAGAAGGTAACAATATTATGCTCAATTTGTTTCCAATGAATAGAATTGAAGGGGGTGTAAACTATATTTCTGAAGTCTTCTGGATTTTACTTATTCATTGTAATGTACACAGCGATTCATGTCCCACCAGCTTGGGGACTTTGCTTCTGTGAGTTATCTTCTAATGAAAATAGATGGGCAATGGATACTACTGTCCTCCCCTTTGGCTCTGGGCAGCGTCAGTCCCAGGGAGTCTTCATTTTCTTTCCCATCTAAATTAAGATTTTTCTCTATAATAATCCATTCTGAAAAGTGATCAGTGAAGTTTAAAAATAGTTTTTAAAACACTATGGTAATGTGGAATAATCTACATTTTCCTCTTCATTTTAGTGAAAAATAGAAAATATTAGCTAATTGTATCAATTAGCTAACTTTATCAATGATGTAATAAAAAGTTGAAAATTGTTTAGCATCTCCTGGGTACAAGTGGATAAGGACTGTCATGCTAGTACCTGAAGGTCTGGTGGATTTATGGGAGCTTTCCCCCTGGGTTGATAGATTTAACAATTTAAAATATTTTAACATTCTTGGGAAGTAGTCAATGACTGCCAAATTGTGTCTATAATTTAAAATGTATTTTATGCATATATTACATAAAAGTATTATATTATAAAAGTAATAGGATTGTGTATCATTGGATTCTTCATAGAAAGGGAGCAAATATTTTGGCTACCCTATCCTTGCAATGATATTTCTTACTATATCCTTAGATTCTGCACATTTTAAAACATCCAAAAGCTATAAACTTTTTATTTAAACCATGAGAAAATAAAAGTAGGTACCATTCAGGTCAAAATAAAATACTTCCATTTAATATCTTTGTTGACTTCGTATGTTATCTTTGTCTGAAATAGCAAGCAATATAGTTTTGTATATAAAATTAGAAATATACCTAAAATTCATTTTTAATATTTTTTTCTTTATTGATTTTAGAGAGAGAGGAAAGGAGATGGAGAGAGAGAGATAGAAACACTGATGAGAGAGAACATTGATTGGCTGCCTCCTGCATGCCCCCCACTGGGGATTGGGCCCAAAACCTGGGCATGTACCCTGACCAGGAATGGAACCGGTGACCTCTTGGTGCATGTGTCGATGCTCAACCACTGAGCCACACCAGCCGGGCTGAAATTCATTTTTAAATGTTAACATTTAATTTAAAGGGACTGGCACTACTTAATATTTTTAAATTCAACAAATAAATATTTACTGAAAATCTGCATTACTGTTACTTTCCCATTTTTCTTAAAATTTTTTAAAGACATTCATTCCAGTATCATGGAACAGTTTTTCAAGCTTAGTTCAACTGGATATTTCAACTAGCTGGTATATCTATTTATTCCTTATTATGGTTACTTTTTCTTCATGAATTGACCAGAGCTGAATAAGGATGACGGTTCATCATGGAGATTCAGCTTCCTCCTACTGAGAGAGAGTAATCTTCAGTTTGTGACATCACAGTCGGTAGCTGGAGAAGTGGCTGTGATACCAAACGGATGATTATACCCCTTCAGTGTGAACTAGCTGTGAAAGACGTGAGCACTATCATTTCAAGTCGTATCACAGAGACACTCCAGAGACGCAGGACAGGAACAGAATTAGAGAAAGATGCTTTCATTGCACTTGACATTTTTACAGCATCAACTCTTAAAGCTACAAGTGCCCTTTCACACTTTTCTTCACTAATAATTTTTAAAAGGCAGTACACATCATGTTCATAAAATTCACAGAGGATGATAAAATGGGACCGAGGACAGCACCAGCAAGCAGCCAGACCACAACGGAAGGGGAACCCAGAGAGCTGAGGAACAGGAGCAGAATCTCACCTTGGTTCCGACAGTAACAGAAACAGGAAATTATCCACACACTCAAAATGGGAACGAACCTCTCTGAATGACAGACAGACTCCTAAAGATAGATATGAAGTGATCCCATGACATAGACTAATTAGTACGTGGCACATAAACTAGTATTATAAAATAGGGGGTGGGGGGAAGCTGGTGAGCATCCTTTTAAGAAAATATGAATTCATAAAAGGAGGAATCTCTTTAATAAGCAAAACTACTGTGTTCTACGAAAGTCTTCAACAAAAATTTGCAAAAGATCACAGAAACGGTTAGGGAGTGAGAGCACTCACACACATGCACACATGTGCACCACCTCTCCTCTCTTGCTCATCTTTTATGCAGCTCGAGCTGCAAAGTACAAAGCAGAACCACCACGCCTGCCACACGAGCACAGGTGCAGTTTATCCTTTGATTAGTTGCAAGAGCCTCGATTCAAAACAACAGTCATTTGTGTCTTAGCCTCCTAGACTCAGAGCCTATATAGATGATGTATAAAAAAAGACTAACAATTCCACGAATAGCTACAAGGCAAGCTGAAGTCTTGTTATCTATAGTTACAGTTGGCTTGAAGAAATGGTATGTAAGAGAATTCTTAAAGCATTTTTCCAGTCCTGTGTACTGTTGAATTACTACCACTGTGTTATTCAACAGTTGTTTGAAGATCCTGCCAAACTCCCTTTTTCACATGGGATTGGAGGTGTGAGTAAAATAACTCAAGAATGCAGATCAATCAGAAAACATTAGCACTTTTATAGACCCATAGTTTGAGGTCACACTTTGCCATCAGTATACATGGGCTTCCTGTTTACTGATTATCATTATATGAATGCATAATGTGCTCTTTGGGTAGCAATAGTCAAAGACAGGTTCTAGTTCAGTTATCCCCATATCTTTAGCTGTTTACAGAATTTTCTTGGTGCAATAATCTAACTATGCTGGGGGTACATATCTAAATCTATCAGGCTTACTACATAACCTGGTGCTACTCCAATGTTTCATCCTTCATCAGCTGCATGTCTTCCTCACATGTGTTGCAAGGACACCGTCCTCTGCATGCAGTACTTGCTGGGTAACCTGTGATAAGACCGACAGAAGAGTTTGTCATGCCTAGGAACTGCCAGAGCACTTGGCTCACACCTCTTTCATGGCTCCTTGTTATTCTGCAATGGAAGCCTATTTACACTCTTATCTTGCCAACAAACTCTGCATCCTCACGGGTGAGGGCCTCAAGAATGAGGACCGCATCTCATTAACCTGTCTTTTCCCAAGGTAAGCTCAGAACTGGTTCACCAATACATGTGTTAAACGAATGTGGAAATGTACCCTAATACATTCTCAAGGGCAATCTCATCAAACAAGCAGAATAGTGCTCCTAAAAAATACCTCAGCTTCAACTCACTAGTAATAAGCAAATAGGACAAGCACAGAAAAGTCTAAGATAGAGAACTCTCTGGGACAGTCATACTGAAATGATGGCCACAAAGATGTTGGATCTGCGAAGCATGTTACATGATATTATGAAGTGTACAAATACAGAGAACGAATGTATCCCATATTTGCTGTATCTGACATGTGGAAATCACATTTGCCATAACATTGTGATCTAGAACTTCATCAATAGTCCAGAAGGATCTAAATTGGCCCTGCTATTAAAAAGTGATTACAGCCCGGCCGGTGTGGCTCAGTGGTTGAGCATCGACCCATGCACCAAGAGGTCGCCGGTTCGATTCCAGGTCAGGGCACATGCCCAGGTCGTGGGCCTGATCCCCAGTGGGGGGCATGCAGGAGGCGGCCAATCGATGTTCTCTCTCATCAATGTTTTATCTCTCTCTCCTCCCTTCCTCTCTCTAAAATCAATGAAGAAAAAAAAAATTTTTTTTAAGTAACTACAGGAGAATCTGGAGAAACATTTTACAAAAGAAACCAAAGTGACACTACAACCAGCTCCCTACTCAAAGGTGAGAGTGGGGAAGCGAGAGACTTAAACATCTTAGTTAGTCTATGCTCTCTCCCCGTGTGCGAGGAATGAATCTGTGCAAGCATCTACGTCGAATCTCCTTTCTGAGTTTCACAGCCACGGTGTCAGATCTCTCCATTAAATCTATGCCAACAGTGGCGATCTCTTTCAAAGTAGGGGCAAAGACTAAAGCTTATGCTAGACCTCATCCTCTCTGATAGAAATGAAGGTAAGAAGAGCGCTGAAGGAGGCCAGCATTCACTCTAGAGTTCATCAACATGTGTGTCAGGATGCAGGCCACTCCAGTCTCTAGAGAGGCTCGGGGCAGGTGGGTGATGCGTTCGCTAAGTCCCCACAGAAATCTGGGGTTTGAGGTTGGTGTGCACAACTCAAGGTTTTTAACCTTTGATATTCCATCATTTTAGGCAGTAGTACAGTCTTTCAAACAAGATCTTAGATAAAACATCAAGACACATAGAGCATACAAAAGCAGATCGACCCTGGGTGCTAGAAGGTCCCATCATCACCCATCTCTCCTTGCTCTCCCCTCCCCACACTTCTTGGACTAGCGCTTAAGGTATATGCGTTGTAACTGTTCTGCCATGTAGAGGATCTACAAAGGTATTCTGCATTTTAACATATGCATTTGATCCCGTGTAGACACCGCCAAATACTCTAAAATTCCTGGAATGAGCTGTGTGAAGCAACAGTTTTGCCAGCCCTCCTGGGCACAGGTGGCAGAACAGTGCTGCTGAGACCTGCAGAACACGACTCTGTTATTCTGCTGTCTCAACAATGCTCAAGCAACCAAGACCTAGAATTCAAATAAGTCACAAGTCGGTAAACAGGGACTAACCATCTTTAATTTGGGTTAGAATATCCCAGAAGTAACTAAAATCAACAAAAATCTCAGAAAATTGCATCATTTGTAATCAAGAAGTAAGGCATGGAAATGAAACAGTGAGAATTTGTCATAATATTAGTCAGAATTCAGTATAAAAAAATCAACAGAATTCAATGGTTGGAAATACCACGTAGCCCCCTTTATAATATCATTTTCACCTGTAACATTGTGCCAAACATTTTAGTTGCCATTACTTGATTCCAGGTTTGTATATAACTAAATTTTATATCTAGCAGGATATATTGAAGAAAAGCAACCTTTTTTTTTTCAGGAGGAAATATCATTTTCCACCCCAAAAAAAACATGTTTCAAATATGGTGACATAATTATGTCATAATTTATTCATGATTCATTTCCATTCATTGATCACCTCCAGCCCTATTTCCTGTTTGCTAAGGAAGTCTCATAACTATCATTCCAAAATCTCAAATGATTCCCATTTTGAACCGAATCTCCCAAATAAGCAATGTCTTTTTCCCCCTAAAATGCTTTAAAATCTTTTGAAATATATTCTAGACATTCTATTTTAAATACTGTATTATCAATTATTTCCAGCATGACCAACACCCATGTACTTACCACTCAGCTTTAACAAATACCAATTTTTGCCATTTTTGCATCAGATTGTTTTCATGGTCCCTCCATAAACAGGTCTGGGAAGAAAAACTCCAGCAGGCAATACTTGAGATAGTGTGTTAGAAGCTAAGTATTTATACATCTGTATTAAGGTTTTCAAGTATCAGAAGAAGGAACTTTGTAACCATAATATACAATTATCTTCATTACAAATACTTTAAATAAATGTAAATACTAAGACAAGAAACAAAGATTATTTTTTATTGATTTGAGAGAGAGAGAAAGAAAGAATAATTTGTTGTTCCACTTATTTATGCATTCATTGGTTCCTTCTTGTATGTGCCCTGGCCGGGGATCCAACCAGCAACCTTGGCGTATCAGGATGATGCTCTAATCAACTGAGCTACTGGCCATGGCTGAGACAAAGGATTTTTTTGAAAATGCATTTATTGGCCCTGGCCAGGTAGCTCGGTTGGTTAGAGCGTCACCAGGAAAACCAAAAGGTTGCAGGTTCTGTTCCCAGTCAGGACACAAACCTAGGTTGTGGGTTCAATCCCTAGTCAGGGCGCATATGGGAGGCAATTAATCTATGTTTCTCTCTCACATCGATGCTTTTCTCTCTCTCTCTCTCCCTCCCTCTCTCCTTCCCTCCCTCCCCCTTCCTCTCTCTCTAAAAATCTTTTTTTTTTTTTTGTTAATTCTCACCCGAGGATATATTTCCTCTGATTTTTAGAGAGGAAGGAAGGGAGGGGGAGAGGGGAAGAGAAGGAGAAGGGGAGAGGGCAAACGAAGGGGAGAGAGGGGGGAAGAGAGAGAGACACTTAGATGTGAGAGAAACACATAGATTGACCGCCTCCTGCATGCACCTGGACTGGGGCCAGGGATCGAACCTGCAACCCAGGTACGTGCCCTTGACCGGGAATCAAACCTGAGACCCTTCAGTGCACTGGTCGATGCTCTAACTACTGAGCCACACTGGCCAGGGCTATAAATCAATTTTAAAAAACAAACATATATCCTCGGGTGAGGATTAAAACAAAACAAAACCAACAAACAAAAAAACACCCATTTATAGTACCTGTCCTTTCTCAGATGCCCAGATGGACTTTTGAAACAATGTCCTAGGCAACAGACTCACAGGCTAGTTATCATAGGCTAGTTTCTTTTCTCTTCCCCGTGTCAGCTTCCTGTGGCGTGGTGACATCCTGGGTAGAAAGGAACGTAATCGATATTACAGGGTCCCTCGGGTAGGAAATCAACTCTCAACAGTGATTTCTTTCGTAGAAAAGAGATGCCTGAACTTGTGGTCACAAAGGCACAAGCTAATTGTAGCAAGGTCAATATCTTGCTTTAAAACAATGTGTTCTTGGCTCAAGTCAGCACCAAAGAAGTCTGACCTGTGCATCTCCTTACTTTGACGACAGTCAGAAAACCCACCCGCCGTTCCCTTTTGAAAACAAAATAAACAAAACCCCAACCACACACGCTGGACTTCTTACGGTGAGACAGGGAAGCTTGCCTTCAGGATAACAAGGGAGAGTGAGCGCCAGTCCCCTCGCCCTGAAAGACTCCGTTTCTCGGAGACTGTGCCGCAGAAAGATCACCTGACCCCCGCTTCGGGAACGCTGATGATGGGACAGAGTCAAACCAGTCCTGCTGCTACTCCCCTGCCTTTATTCACAAGCACACAAAGTACTGCACAGCACGAGCTCCAATCTCACACACTCACATTCTCTCCCGTCAGGAGGTCATGGCAGCAGACCTAAGAGCCAGGCTGCTGTATCCCAACCCCTTGGCCTGGCCACGCACAATCCATATGTTCCCTCTCCCTCGAGGACGCTTGGAAAGAAAGGATGGTCCAAGCATATGTTCCTTTTCATTTATCCCTATTTCTACATCTGTAAGATGTGAAACCTTGAAACTCTACTTCTAGAAACAGACAGATATCACAGGTTCTCTGTTATACTCTAAAATATGATCGTCCAAAAATATGATCTTCAGGTAAGTTAATCCCCTGTTAAAGCAGCCAGGCTTAGATTGGAAAGACTATTTCAAAATGCACTGCTCTTCTATAAAACTACAAATAAACTGGCCCAGGAAAATGTGGGAATTAGAGCAGACAATGAGGGAAGAACGTCTCTGTCTAGGCAGAAACCACTGCAGACTGGCAATTCTGAACAAGGTGGGACTTTTGTAATATTAGTATTTCCCGAGCACACTCTGAGCATGTTGTGGTACTAGACCATAGTGTGGTACTAGACTATGGCAAATCCACGTGGACAGAGGAGGGAAAAGGAAAAGGAGGAAAAGAAGTCCGTTAAAAACAAAACAAAACTACCAAAAGAAAATTAAATTGGTCCCTGAAGGTTCTGGTAAAAATGGAAATCAGCCTCAGTTTTTGCCCTTCCCAGGGTTCCCACACCCAAAAAACATGAGAAGGATATAAATTACAGACATGGAAAACAGTGAGTAATAACCTGAATCCCATCAGCCAAGAGTAGGGAGCAAGGGCATTGGAACAAGATAGATAAAAAATAGACAATGCATAGGACCTTTTCGCTTCTATAATACTCCAGGTTTCTTCCTCTGTTTAGCAAAGTCTGTACACTTGAGACTATTCCTAATTTTTAACTCTGAAAAAAAAAAAGATCTCTACTTCCTTTCTATATACCAATCTGATAATAGTTTACCTCAAAGGAATCAACTCAAATTCCTCTCCAAAATAAAAACTGGAATTCAGTGAGGTCTACTGCTATGATTTAGAACCCACACTGTCTATGAACCTACAGAAAAGACACTTATCCGAGCAATTCATCTCCAACAAACATTTATATGGCCTTAGGTTGAACCCCAACTTACGGGAGTCTTAGTTTCCCCATCTGAAAAGTCAAAGATATGGACCAAATGATATCTGACACCGTTTTGTTTCTGAGTGTACATTCTATGATGCTCCTTGAAGAAGGAGGAAAAAGACACCAAAAGTTCAAAATACAGCAACTTCACTCAATTAAGAGAAGTTAGTTCAGCACCCTTGGGAATCTAAAGGACACTTGCAGGGAAGCCATAGGGACCTTAAATGGTCAAGAAAAGAGCACCTTATATGTGGCTGTCTATTTTTCTGAAGTCAGCTGCTGGTTACTGGAATAGCAGGAGCAATGCAAGAGACTGAAGATGGTGTTCGAGAAACCATTCAGGTGAACACTAACTTGTTCTAGCTATGAATTCATCATGAAATGGGAGTTCTTAATTATCTGTCCTCTGGGTTTCAAAGCAAGAAACAACTCACTCTTTCACTCTGGTTTTGAGTTTTAAAGAAAAGAAAAAAAGCATAAAGATAACAAGGGAGAAGACTTAAAATATTCTGGTTGAATTAGCGTTGTTTTGTTAAATGATCCCATTGTGAAGCAGTATGGCTCAGAGCAACCAGGCACAGCGATGATTAGGTACAAGAAAATCAAATCTGTAGCGCTGGAGACATTATTTTAAGTTCCATCAGGAGCGGCAGATTCTTATTTAGAAATTGCACTGTATAGCTGACAGACATGCCCACGCCTACACAGACCAGATTTAATAATATCTTGTTAGCAGCATACCTTTCAAACACGCACATACCCGTGAGCTGGGAACATCGCAACTTGACAAGACCTCACCGAGAGCAGCCTCCTCTCAAATGATTTCTCTTTACCTGTTGCTTTACTTATATAAGGGTGTCCTAGTATCGCCCCACTCATGAACACTCCAGATGGACTGCCCCTCAAGCAACACTCCCTCCAAGTTCTCCAGCTGTGGCCTGCTGGTCACATACAGTATGAGCATAAAGTATGAATATTACACATACACGCATGCATGGGTTTCTTGGGAGAGGGCACTTGAGAGAAGGCAAAGCATACATGAGTGCATGAAAGCCTCGGGCACTAAAATAGGTAGTCAAGTACCTAAATGGGTACTTCCACAGAGGGAAAAAGAGGTGGAGGTCTGAAGATAAAATGGGCCCCACAACGGGGTCCATTTACCATGATCAGCTTTACACAGAGAGAGCCCCCAAATTACTTTGCTCTAAGGACAGGTATAAGCAAGTACCTTAGCTAATTTCCAAATCCCATTTACACTTGCAATACCATTCTGATTTCAAAATATAAGGGGAATATAGCTCTTAGTTCATAACATAGTTTTAACATAGTTAAAACTAACCTACCTACATGAAAAATGACATCACTCGAGCCTCCAAATCAAAACTAAAAAAGATTAACTTGGGATTCAGAAACACTTTGCAAATAAGTACTCTATCACTTTAAAATAGGGATCATCTCTGTAAACAACCCCAGTGTCCATCAGTAGATGAGTGGATAAAAATGCTGTGGTACATTTACATAATGGAATACTATGCAGCTGTAAGAAAGAAAGATCTCTTATCCTTTAAGACGACATGGAGGGACCTGGAGAGTATTATGCTAAGCAAAATAAGCCAGTCAGAGAAAGACAAATACCACATGATCTCACTTATTTATGGAATATCATGAACAAAATAAGCTATCAATCAAAATAGATCCAGAGACATGGAAGTAGGGAACAGACTGACAAACCTCAGAGGGAAGGGGGTGGGGGGATTGGGAAGAAATAAACCAAAGAACTTATATGCATATATGCACAACCAATAGACACAGACAATAGTTTGGGGAAAGTGGGAGGGGGTGGGAGTGGGAAGGAAGGGGTCAATGGAGGGAAAGGGGGGGACATCTGTAATACTTTCAACAATAAAGATAAAATAAATTTCAAACACACACCAAAAAAATTATAATAAAAAATAAAATAAAATAGGGATCATCAAGTTGCAAAAATGCTCAATGGTCTACTAAGGTTAAACTGAGTTTATGAATAAATATTACAATCACATTTTTTCCCAGCCTCCTCCAAGCCCTCGCAACAATCTTTTTAAATTTTCTCTCAAAATTATGGGAAGAAGATACCTAAATAAGAAATCTTAGACATAATATGAAAAAATATTAACAATTGTGCCTTGTCAATTTTCCTAATAAGCAGCTGATGAATTTCATTTGTACATACACAGCATACGTAGTTTAACACATAATTATCTTTTTGCTTGAGTTAATAATTATCAGCAGTGAAGAAAAAGTCATTTCCATATTAGAGCTCCTGAGTAACTGTCATAATAACACAAGTCAGAGAGCTGAAATAACCCCATATTTTGTTTTCCATCTTTTTCAGTACAAATGAAACAAGTAGCAAGTCAGAAGAGTAATGTTCCCATTGTCATGACCAGATCAAAAGGCACCAAACTGTCCAACAAAGATAATTTTTTCAAAGTAGCCAAATGTTTGTTTTGTTTCTACTACAAGGGGCGGGGGCATAACTATTCCAAACCATTTACTGACTCGTTTTCTATACAATATCCCCAAAGGGCCCATCACCGCACAGCCAGCTGTGAGCCTTCTGGGACAGTTCCGTGTAAGCAGCAAACAGGTTTTGGAATGAGACAGGCAGGAAATCATACGACAGTTCTATCACATACTAGTTATGTGACATTAGGCAAGTCATCTAACTTCCTGGAGCTTAATTTGCCTCATTAATAAAATAGCCCAATACTGACCTTGCAGGGTAAGCTTGATTAAATAAAATATTGTACGTAATGTACCAACTACCTAGCCAGGTGCTCTGCAAATAAGAACTATTTTAACACATTTGTTTATGCTTCTACCTCATTTACCCCCTCCACCCCAAATTAAGGTAGTTATTGTTATTCAACCTAATACAGAAGTTGGCCCCAATACGGATCACATAATGCTGCCTTCCCCATTGCAAATTCCTGCAAGGCCACGCCCTCTCCCAACCCTCATCCCTCCCCACCCAAAACCCTCCCTCATGACCCCAAGAATTAGAAATGCTGCACCCTGGAAAACAAAAAAAGAGACAATAAATGAAAATACTTTTGACAATAGCTCATTACTAAAATCTGTTCTGGAGCAAAGCAATAACATGTGGTTAAGAGGCCAAATCTCAGTATAGTAGCCAAATTCAATCTGACGGCTATTAAACCACCACTGCCAAATCTTGATCATCTATTTTTTTTTTAAAAGACTTTACAACATTTTTAAGCGCTACACTAGAATTCTCCCACCTTCTGAGGGAGGTCAGCCGAATAGTTGGTGTGTGCTGGGATGGCTGCTGGCACCCTGAAACATGCCTCCCGCCTATTGACTCCCACTGGGTAACTTTCAGAGGCTGCCCCCGCTCCTTCCACAGGACACCGTGACTCTCTCTTGCGTAAAGAAGCACATTAAAGATTTTCTGATCAATAGATTTTAGACATGTGAAACAAGCCATTTGGAATGTAGCTAATAATATATATGTATACATGTGATCATATATATTTGTATATGCACACACATATATACACAAATATGTACATATATAATGTACACATGTATACAGGGGTGGGCAAAAATAGCTTTACAGTTGCTTCTTGTACTATTATTTATTAATTTGCATTATTTATTTATTTTCTCAGACGAACCAATGTAAACATACTTTTGCCAACCCCTGTATATATATAGCTTCTTACTTGGTAGCCACAAATGCTGAGAGATAAAATAAGCATTCTGTAACTGATTAATGAGGAAGAAATTAAAATCAATTATTGATGTTTTAACTTTTCACAAATGTACCCTTATTAACCCCATTGTTAATATAAATGAATCCACTCTTTAAAAGAAATTGAGAGAAGAGTCAACACAAGAATGCACCATTTATAATATAGACAGCTCTGTAATAAAGCTTAAACAGAAAGGTCAAGTATTCAGTCATCACAATTTAACTTTCTTTTCTTATTAAATAATTTTTTTATTTTTCAATTACAGTTGATGAACAATATTATATTAGTTTCAGGTGTACAACCCCGTGATTAGACATTTATAAATAACTTATGAAGTGATCACCTTGATAAATTTGGTACCCATCTGACATCATACACAGTTATTACAATATTATTGACTATATTCCCTATACCTACTTTACACCCTCATGACTATTCTGTAACTACCAACTTGTACTTTTATAAAATATTTTTTTATTGATTTTTTTAGAGAGAGATAGAAACATTGATCAGCTGCCTCCTGCATGCCCCCCCACCCACCCATTGGGGATTGAGCCCACAACCCAGGCATGTGTCCTGACTGGGAATCGAACCAGGACCTCTCGGTCCATGGGACGATGCTCAATGCACTGAGCCACACTGGCTGGGCAAATTTGTACTTCTTAATTCCTTCACCTTTTTCACCCACCCCCCTCAATCCTACTCCCCTCTGGCAACCATCAGTCCACTCTAGGTGTCTGTGAGTCAGTTCCTGTCCTGCTTGTTCATATATTTTGTTTTATTTTTTAGATTCCACATACAAGTGAAATCATCTGGCATTTGTCTTTCTCTGGCTGACTTACTTCACCCAGCAAATACCCTCTAGGTCCATCCACGTTGTTGCAGATGACAAGGTTTCGTTCTTTTTCATGGCTGAGTCATATTCCATTGTATATATGTACCATCTCTTCTTTATCCATTCATCTACAATTTGACCTTTCATCTGAGGCAATTCTCTGCCTCATTCTGAAAGAACTGGTTCCCCTGAGCCTTTAAGGAGAACCAGGGTATCTGCATGGCCTCAAACTACTTCCCCAAAGGTACTTATTATTTACTGTCATTGTTTTAACATATGCCCACAAATTCCTTGATACCCCTCCCTCTAGTAGGTGAAGTTAATTCCCATCCCAGTGAGTGTGAATAGCAATTAGTCACTCACCTAGTGAATGGATAACGGGAAGTAACTTCACAATGGAGAAGCCTGACAGATATCATCTTAACCAAGTGATCAAAGTTAACATTATCAGTAATGTCATGCTGGTATCATGTGTCCACTAATAAGATCCAACAAGAAAGGCACATCGTGTCTGTGGTATTCTCCGCCAAAATCCACAGCCTCAGTCCAGTCATGAGAAAACATCAGAAAAACCCAAGTTCAGGAGCGTGCTACAAAATACCTACCTAACCACTATTCCTCAACAGTGTCAAGTCCAGAAAAGACTGAGAAACTGTCACAAATTAAAGGAGACCAAGGAGACAAGTAAACGTAACTTAGTATCCTGGTTTGGAACAGGAAAAGGACATCACCCTAGGTGATGGGTATATGGGAATTCTCTGTATCTTTGCAACTCTTTAGAAAAAAGTATTAGAAAATAAAAAGTTCAGAAAATAAATAACTAGGCCATAATGTCACTCAGTTAAATGGATCCACATGCAAGATATTCTGCAATTCGACAGCTTTCCTCACTTGTTGAGGATGAAAATGGTGATAGTAAAAAAAAAAAATAGCTACTCGGGGATCAAAATCTGTCATCAAATTAAGTATTATTTTAGTGACTAATTTGCCATGAGACAAATTTTAAAGGAACCAATCAAACTGGACAGAAGCTGGATACCTCTAGAGATAGTAATAAAATTCAACATGTTAAACTGCCTAAGAGACTTTAACAGCAGCATTAAGAAAATCAAAGACAAAGTTCATGGAAACAAATGAAGATAAAGCTAAAAATAAGAAGCTGTCCATGCAAACCTCTCTCGTGAGTATAAAAGGTCTTTCTGATGACTGATAAATACAAAAAATTATTTGAAAACAGCCCTGGCCAGTTTGGCTCAGTGGTTAGAGTGTCGGCCTGGGGACCAAAGGGTCAAACGTTTGACTCCCGGTCAAGGGCACATACCTGGGTTGCAGGTTCGATCCCCGGCCCTGGTCAGGGTCGTGCAGGAGGCAACCAGTCCATGTGTCTCTCTCATATTGATGCCCCGACACCGGCCCTTCCATTCTGTCTAAAAATCAATGAAAAAATATCCTCAGGTGAAGATTAACAAAATAATAATAATAATAATAATAATAATAATTTTTAAATTATGTAAAACAGACCTATTTATATGAAATGCTTCCCAACTGGTATAACCCTTGGTGATGTAAAAGAAAGATTAGAAGATAAAGGTTAGGTATAAAATCTTCAAATGAGGAAAACATTACACAAAGCATTTTTTTTCTTTATTTTAGAGAGAGAGGAAGAGAGAGGGAGGGAGAGAGAGAAACATCGATGAGAGAGAACATCGATTGGCCGCCTCTTGCATGTCCCCCACTGGGGATCGGGCCCACAACCTGGGCATGTGTCCTGACCAGGAATCGAACCGGCAACCTCTTGGTGCATGGGTCAAGGCTCAACCACTGAGCCACACCGGCTGGGCACACAAAGCAAAGGGATGGATATTTGCAGAGTCTGATAGCCCTGAATTTGCTAAAAAGTTTACAAAAACACCTGCCCAAAAGCATAAAGCCACATGCCTTCTAATACTTTTCCAGGAAGATTACTTTACAGAAAACGAATGAGGAAAGCAAAACAAAGTGTAAGCTAAATTAAGAGCTAAAGGAGAAGAAAAACAGAAGTACTACAGATGCTGACATGAAAACTCTAGAAGAAAAGACTGGATGGTTACTGAAACTCTGGGATGACTTAGACGATCAGACCTGTAGGGAAGATCCACACTGCCTTTCTCAAATCATAGAGAAACAAAATGGATAGACTTTTTTTTTTTTTAATCCTCACCTGAGGACATTTTTCCATTTTTTGCTCAGAGTGGGAGGGAGAGAGAGGAAGAGAGAGAGAGAGAGAAACATCAACGTGAAAGGGACACATCGAGTGGCTGCCTCCCACACGACCCAACCAGGGCTGGGGACAAACTGCAACCGAGGTACGTGCCCTTAGCGGGAACCGAACCCGGGTCTCTCTGGACCACAGGCCGACGCTCTAACCGCTGAGCCAACCCGGCCAGGGCAAAATGGATAGACTTTATTACAGAAACAAAAGAGGGAATAACTCTATTTAAAGAAAAAGCTAAAGAAGCACTGGAGAAAGACAAAGAAGCCAGCAATGGTAACCTACAATTCAGGAACAAAGAAGGGGCGTGGGAGCCCTAGGAGAGGTAGGAAAAGCAGAACTGAAACAAGAATCCCTAAACAGATGGAAATCAGAAGGTCACAGATGAAAAGGAAAAGGAATTGAAACTGCCAAGGCTGGATCTGTTCAAAGAAAAGTATGATTTCAGGGCGAGAGAATGCAAGTTGATGATGACGATGAACGTGATGAAAAACGGTGCGGCTGGACCCATGAAAACAGACAAAGAAGAACCTGCCTCAACACCACGGAAACACAAAACGGTGCAGGACGCCAGCAGTTCAGCAAACACATTTCTGCGTAGTCAGCTGCTTTTATCTCTGGAGGCTTGAAAAAAGAAGAGCAAATTAGGCCCACGCCAATGTCCAGCTGCAAGAAAGGAAAGATTGTTCTCCGTGGTTTAACCTTTTTTTGTTATTATCCAAATAAAGATTTATTTAATATCTAGTTCTCTCTGTTATATCAAGTGCTTCAAATGTCAAAGGAAGGTTCTTCCACTGAATTGCCGTTGTATTATGAGAATATATTAGTAAAACCAATAAAATACACACCATTTAAAAAGAGAAAATATGAACTGAATCCATGAAGGCAATACAACTCTCCTGCTGCTTCATGGCAAGGAAAAGTTCCGAGTTTAATTTAAAAGTACAGGCTGCTAGACTGATACGCTCTTTTCCCTTCCAGTCTAATTGCTGGCCAAAGGACACGGAGCCTGCCAAATTACTTTTCATGAAAATATGCATAGACAATTCTGCTGACCAAACTATAGTCTAGTCATTTCATTTCTGTGTGTCCCACTTAAACAGAGCTTACAGACTCGCTCAGAGACTTTTCACATGATTATCTTCACCATTGCTGCAGTACATTCTGCTCACGAGGTAAACACGTTCCTCACTCTAGTTATCTGTGACATCTTGAAAGAAATAGATGAAGCATATGGCATTAGTTCAATGACTCATCATTTGAGAAAAAATAGTGGGGGTGGGGGGTGGGGAAATTGCTTACAGATCTAACATTTTCTGCCTGAATGTTAAGTGACAGTATGATACCATTCTCAAAGCTTGTGAAACGTAACTAGAACTGCAAGAAAGACTGTTCAAAAAGAAAAGCTGAAGGCATGATTATGTTTCAGAGGCTTACAGAAAGAGTCCTAAGAAAACATCTGAAGTATAATTTCAGACACACTAGCCCCCTTCCCATATCCCCCACTTAGAAACGGCCACTGCCCAGGGCCAGGAACTAACCGCAGGCGGCACCCGCGTGCTGACGGCACAAGCTGCGGGGTGCTGGAAGGACCGTCTCTCCAAAAATGGTTCCCATAGTCTGCAGTAGTAACTAAAATCCTATCGTTTTTAGATTTCTTTCCTTGTATAGAGAGATACATAAATAAAATAGGTGATACACACACACACACACAATTTAAAGAATTATTAAACAAACATAAGTAACCAACATCCAGGTCAAGAAATAGAATCCTGCCAACATCACAGAAGTCTCCCCCACCCCCTCGACACCTGCTATATGTCCCTCCCCAATATTACCCCTCATCTCTCCACTAGGTGATCATAATCCTGATTTTGCAATAATCACTTCGTTGATTTTCACCCTACTATTTAAATAGGCATCTCTTAATGGTAGAGTTTACTTTTTACTCAAGTTTGATATTTACATAAAATAGAATCCTGTCGAGGAATTGTGTGGGTATGTAGGTTTCTTTTACTTCATGTTATGCTTGAGAGGTTCATCCACCTATCCAGGTAGTTATCCCACCGTTTACGGGCATCTGAGTGGCTTCCATCTGTGGCTCTTCTGAAACACTGCTATGAACATGTCTGGAATTTCTCTAGAGCATCTTCCAAGGGTGGAAGTGCTGGATCTTCAACTTTACTGAAAAATGACAAACTATTTTCCAAATTGAATATACCAATATGCATATACACCAACAGTGTGTGCAACAGAAGTTTACTCTTTCAATTTACTATTGGTTTGCAAAAATTCACAGTTACAGTGGAAATCCCACTAGGAAGAAAAACAACACCTTAAACTAGATGTACTCTCAGCAAAAGGTCTGCCTTGAAAACAGCATTTGAGAATTGGACCAGAGGTGTGTGCATAGCTAATTCTGGAATTTAAAAACAATGTATAAAGAACAGTTCAAAATGCAGAGTCCTTGTCTGAGAAACTAAGTCTGAATTACACATTGCAGTGACAATGGCCATCCTCATGGCACGTGGCAGACACTGAGAATGAGGAGGAAAACAGATGAACAAATATAGGTGGCACAGTGGGAGAAAGAAGAAAAGACTTGATTTTATGACTTAACCTAAGATCACCAACTTTTAAATGCTCAGAGACTCAGACCACCACCACTGGTTATTCAATAAATAGACTCAACAATCAGTTATAGAAATTAGAAAAATAACAATTTCTTAGAAAAATGAGGATATATAAGTTCTGTTGGCAACTATTGCTATATTTCTAACATTCAAGGAAAAAATGATCGACTTTGTTTGACTTTACTGGACACAGTTAATTAAGCTATCAAAAAAAGAATCAGATAAATACTAAATCCAGGCACCATGGTTACATTTTAAGCAGAACTAAAATCAGTGGTAAATTTCAGATAAGATGCTGACATCAGCAAATCACTTCTTCCCATTCTTACATTTCCTGAGAGAAACAGTGTTGCCTGAAGGTTAGACAGAAACATGACAGAATAGCATTCAAATCCAGATCTGTTCAACTTAGAGGCCTGTGCTCCTTATGTTAAACCACACTGACAAAGGCAAGACTAACATCAGAGCTGAACTTAAATGTCCAATATCAAAAATTAAAATGTTCGATGCTGATAAGTTACTTCCAATTTTGGTTACTTTGGTACTTAGTAAAGAAATTATATACTAATAAAGAAAAATAGAAAACTGAATCCAAAACGTGATGTACTCTTTAGGAGACTGAAATGCAAAGTGGAGTAATTATACCACCTTGCTTCACTAATATAAAATGGGAGGTAAACGTTTCGTTATGGGCCCTGGCCGGTTTGGCTCAGTGGTTAGAGCGTCGGCCTGCGGACCAGAGAGCCCCGGGTTCGGTTCCCACTAAGAGCACGTACCTTGGTTGCAGTTTGTCCCTGGCCCCGGTTGGGGTCCTGTGGGTGGCAGCCACTCGATGTGTCTCTCTCTCATCGATGTTTCTCTCTCTCTCTCTCCCTTCCTCTCTCCTTCCTGCTCTCTCTGAAGATAAATGCAAAATAATGTCCTCAGGTGAGGATAAAAAATTTTTTTTAAAGTTTCATTATGCAAGGTAAGTTCTAGATTTCCACTATACAGCATAGTGCCAACAGTGAACAATACATACCACATACTGAGAATATGCTACATATGCTACAGGGTAGGTTTTATGCTATGGGGTCTACCACATGCACACGCACACTAATAATAATAATAATAATAATAATAATAATAATAAGGGTGGCAGGAGGAAAGTCTGGGAGGTGATGGATGTGGCTAAGGCCTCCATGGTGGTGATGATTTCACAGGTGTATGTATATTATCCCAAAACTCATCAAGTGGTACAGCCTTTTACATGTCAATCATACATCAATAAAGTGGTGGGTTTTTTTAAATTAAATGGTTGTGAAAAAATGTAGCAACCAATAAAATTTAACACACTTCAAAAAACAAAGCAAAATTTGAACTTTTAGGAGAACATCTTCATGATTTGAAGAAAAAGTAGATTTCTCAAACAAGGCAAAAAAAACAGCATAAACCATAAGATACAAAGACACATTCAATTACATTAAAATGTGAAACTATGCACCAAAAGTCACCATTACAAAAGTGAAGGTAAATCTCATATTAGAAGAAATGTGTAATTATAAATCAAAAGATAAGTATCAAGAATATATTAAAAATATCTATAAGTAATAAGAAACACACAAGCCAAATGGTCAAAGAATGTGTGCAGACAGTTCAGAGAAGAAAGGCAGAGCAGCAAATAAAGATGCTTAACCAGCCTTGACCGACCAAGTCTACACACAGCTCGGAGCCAGTCACTCATGCTTTTTTTATATATTTTTTTTCATAGATTTTTTAGAGAGAGAGAGAAACATCGATGTGAGAGAGAAACATCGATCAGCTGCCTCCTGCATGCCCCCTCTGGGGATCGAGCCCGCAACCCAGGCATGTGCCCTGCCCGGGAATCAAATGGGGACCTCTCAGTCCATGGGATGACGCTCAATCTGCTGAGCCACACCGGCCGGGCTCAGTGTCAGTCTTTCTAATCACCCCTGTTTCTGTCTCTCACTTCACTGCATTTGCTTGGCTGAACAGTTATCTTGATTAAATCCTACTGCCCACCCCTCTATGTGCACCCACACAGCAGAAAGTGAATGAGGGAAAAACACCTGTTCTCACCTTAAATTCCTGAACACTAACCTCCAGTGGCCCTCTTTTACCACCCAGCAGCCTTACCATACTTTCCTATTTCATTCACTCTCCCATTCCCTAGACAATATTTCTTACCTTCTATCTCTCCTCCTCCCTGACCCTCACTCATAGCTTTCTTCTTTCTCCTAAGAAAATAGAAGCAATTAGAAGAGAACTTCCTCAAGCCCCAATCACATCTACCCTCTTATCCACATCTATGCCATATATTCTACCTTTCCTCCAAGTACAGGTGAAAATCTGTCCACACACCTAGCGACGGGCAATCTCCCACCTGTACAATAAATTCCAACAGTCCGTGTGTACATAAGAACGTAAACCAGCAATTCTCACTTCACCCTCAATTATTTTTGCCCTCTTTTTCTGGATCTCCCCATCAACAAGCAAGCATGCAGTGACTTCTCCCATCTTTAAAAAATGTGTCTTAACCCACTTTCCCCACCTGTCCATTATTACTCTCCTTCCCTTTGTAATGAAACTCCTTAAAATGAAGAGTTGTTAATACTGACTGTCTCAAATCTCTCTCCTCCCATGTTCTTTATAAATCCAAGAAAGAATTTATCCCATCACTCCAACAAAATGCTCTAGCCAAGACCACAGTAGCCTCATGTTGTTCCATTCAACTGTCAACTCCTGGTTGCCATCAGCCGCGTTTGACATGGGCCCTCTATCTCCCTGGAAGCACCTGAAGACACCACAGTCTCCTGGTTTTTCCTTCTGCCACTCGCTCAAGCTCTTTTCCTGGCTTCCTCTCATCTCCCTAACCTCCAGACACTGTGGTGTCCAGGGCTCAGTTCTTTTCTAGCTAACAACTCCCTTAGTCCTCTCATGCATTCTCATGACTTTCGATGTCATCTCGAGGCTGGCACTGCTCAAATGCGTACCTCCACTCCAGGCTTCGATCCTGAACCCCAGGTGCCTTTATGCACTAGTCTGCTTGGTACTTCTTGGTGGATGCTGTACCTGGTCTCTTCCACTTACTACTCCAGACTCATCCTCCAACCTTCTCCTCCTTGCTCTGCCCTAGGAGTTGATCTAGATGGATAACAGTTAACAGCATTCCCTTGACTTCTGGCCTCCAACAGGCTAAGCTATGGGAAGCCCTGGCAGGAGAATGGAGGAGAAAAAGAGTGAAAGACCAGAGTATTTATTCTACTCTGTGGAGTCACCTTCACTGGCTACATCTCTTGACCAAAGGTGATTCATCCTCTCAAAAGAAACTGCTCTCCATGAATCTCTCCTTCAGAGTTCCAGCAGCCAGGGCTGGTGACATCTCTGCTCCCCACCCTGTGCTACCTCTGTGCTTTCCCGGCATCCTAGCCACACCTCTGTAAATGATTCCTTTCTGAATACTTGTTCTCATGATATTGAATGTGCCATCTGTTCCTACGGAACTCTGACAAATACAGATGTCTAACTGGCATGCCCATTTTAACACATGCAAAAGAGAACACCTCCAATAGTTTTACCCATCTCAAATAACGGCAACCCCCTTCTTCTAGCTGTTTAGGCCAAACACCTGGTGTCATACCTGTACGTAGTTTTATGTTATTCCCCACAGTCGCAGGACCTCCACGCAGTCCCCTCAGAGCAGACCGGAACCCAGCCATGCTGCACCAGCTCTCCTGCTTCCACCCCGGCCACCGCCACCTAACCGACCGGTCTGCCGGCTCCCTCCCTCACCTGTCTTCAGATTACTCCAACACTACAGCCAGAGCGATCCTGTTAAATATGAATTAGCTGTAGTTCTCGTCTTTTTTTTGTTTTTGTTTTTGTTTTTGTTTTTGTTACTCCTCACCAGAGGATATTTTTTCCATTGATTTGTTTTAGAGAGAGTGGAAGGGAAGGGGGGGGACGGAGAGAAACATCGACGTTAGAGAGACACATTGATTGGTTGACTCCTGCACAACCCCGACTGGAACCGGGGATCGAACCTGCAACCCAGGTACGTGCCCTTGACCGGGAATCGAACCTGAGACCATCTGGTACGCGGGTTGACGCTCTAACCACTGAGCCATGCTGACCAGGGCTCCTCTTCTCTTCAAAACCCTCCGGTGGCTGCTCCTCACAGAGACTCAAAGCCTCTGAACTTGCTATCTCCTTTGTCTGGAACACTCTTCCCACAGACCCTCAATGCTGCTCCCTCACCTTCCTCAAGTCTTTATTCAAAATGTCATCTTCTCAGTGAGACCTTCTGTCACCCTTTCCAAAATTGTAACAGCCCCTCCCCACTTTATTTCTACCCTGAACAATCACCACCATTTAAGATCTTATGTCCTTTTCTTTTCTTTATTGTGTCTTCCACCCTCTAGAATGTTAACTCTGTATTGCAGTGTTTTCGTCTGCTCTGTGCACGGCCGTGTACTCAGCTTTTAAAACAGTACCTGGAAATAGTGGGCACTCAAATGACTGTTAAACAAACCACAACCAGATACCATTCAATCAACTGGCTACAATTAAAAAGTCTAACAGTGCTATGTGTTGGCAAAGACAGTGAACACGAAGGATTCTAGCTCATCTCCACTTTGGAGAGCAATCTGGAGATATCTAGAAAGTCTGTTATGTGCACATCTAACAAACTAGCGAGCCCTGGCCAGGTGGCTCAGCTGGCTGGAGCACCATCCTACGCACCGAAAGGTTTCGGATTTGATTCTCTCACATCAGTGTTTCTCTGTGTGTCTCTCCTTCCCCCTCCCCCCGTCTCTGAAAAAAAAAAAAATCAATAAAAGCATATCCTCGGGTGAGGATTTTAAAAAAAAAAGTAAACCAATATAGCCCACTCCAACATGAAGAAAGCCTGGCAGCTCTTCTCAGGCTTATGCTATGTAAAAAGAAAATAATAAATCAGTGGCAGAGGGGGGAAAATGTGAGTACATATCAAAAGATGTGATTGTTGTGATCTCCCAAGAAACCACTCGCAGAAAAGCAAGCCACTAAGAAATCAGTAAGCAAGGAGATTACAAAAAAAGAAAAGAAAAAGAAAAATACCTATGAGACCCAAACCATGCCAGGTTTAAGTTATAAATAAGTGCTAAAATAAATAACCAAAATCATAAGCCAATGTGCATAACTGCTGGGTTAGACTAGAAATCTGAATCATCTTCAAACATGTATGCAGTATCTTTTTCCAATTACAGTTGACATTCAAAACTACGGAACGCTTCAAACATTTGCATGTCCTCCTTGCCCGGGGGCCATGCTCATCCTCTCTGCCTCCTTCCACTTTTAGTGCCTGTACTACCCGAGCAAGTGCTCGGCACTGTCTCTTATTGCCAGATACTGTCGTGGTAACTGACCACACAATCGATTCAATTAAATCCACAGGTAGTCCACATGTTGATTTTATTGCATTACTGTAATGTTCCCCGTAAATCTTTTAGCAGAACAGCTGATGAAAATGGAAGCTAACCAGCACACGTTTTACATTTCTCCAACCTTGAATAAAAGTGCTTTTAGACCCTTAATTGGCCAAAATGCAGGTAACGAGAGAAAAATACTCAACTGACTGGCGAAAAGATGAGTCACCAGTCCCTGAATAGTCAATGAGTTGGCTGCCATCAGCAAACCTCTACCTAAGGTGGTTACACCGTGTGCCCCATAAAAATAATGACACCAGCCTGAATCTGCTCTTCTGACTCACGCTCTAATACTTGCTCCACTTACCTCTCTCTTTCCAACTAATAAGCTGGGAGAGAATTCATCACTTTATGACTCTTAGTCTGCTACAGGCACTCAAAAATACAGGCAGAGAGGAGGAAAACTGGAGAACTCAAAAGCAACATAAAAGTCAGAGGGAGAAGAAATTCAAAACAAACTGAAATATTATTTTCATTTTATTTCAGTGCTTCTTACATCTTAATCCTTTAAATTTTTGTAACCCGGCAACTTTTTTTAATTGAGGTCATTGTGAGAAATAATACAGAGAACTCTCATCCACTTGGCCCGGTTTCCTTGGTAAAACTACAGTGTACTATCACAACCAGGATGCTGACATTCTGAATCTGACACAATCCACCCATCATATTCCGACGTCCCCGGGTTTACAGGCACTCGCGCGTGTGTGTGTGTGTGTGTGTGTGTGTGTGTGTGTGTGTGTGTGTAAGTTCTACACGATTGTATCACTTGCATAGGTTTGTGCACCCAGCACCACAAGGCTCCATCACATTGCCCTTCCATAACCACATCCACCTCCCAGCCTCCCATCCCTAACGCCTGAAAAGCATAGTCTGCCCATTCATCTTTCAAATTCGTATGCCCCACCCAACAGGGAGCAGCCATCTATACACCAGCCCTGCCCCGTTGTTTCCTGTAACTACCCTCCAGTTTCACTTTGCTGCACAACACTCAAGGTGGAGTCGATGTTAAAAACACAGCTGGTCATAGAAGGACTAAGTTTTCCACCCCCACGGAAAGGGAAGACTGTCCAAAGCAAAAGAGGAAAGTTTCAGTATTCAGGCACACGTCTCCAATATTCACTAAGTACCGATTCCTCAGAAATCAAAGAAAACCTGCTGTTCCTCAGTCTGCCCACTTGAGAGGGGCATAGTTCAGCATTTTTCATTTCTACGAAGACTTTTACCCATTTCATCCACGACTTCAGTCATTTACATCAGTACATGGAAACCTTGACTTCCACTTAAAGAAACAACCTTCGTTCCTTGCAAACCATTAGACACACTGTCCTTTACTTGGATTTAAAATCCAAAGGGCAAATGATAAATTGCCAGTTACCAGGATGCAATTTAAAAAGGAACATCAATGTCTCTGCAACTTTCATAGCACGAACCAGTATACGAGCAGTCGGAATTCATACCTGCAGAGCTGAGAAGAACACTGAAATCTGTCCCCCTCTGTGATTCTCCACTTTCATTATCGACTTCTTTTTCAGTATCTTGATATCGATCCCAGTTAGAGACTATCTTTCTTTTAGAATAATTTCCCTGTTCATCACTCTCTTCTCCATAGGTCTCTACAGCACTGCCATCTTCAACCTGCAATCGTTAGAGAAAATCAATCAACAGTCCGTGTAAATCTTGACCTTAGTAGCCTTAGCAGTCGAATAAGCCCTCCCACCCCAAAAAATAGTACATAGGAATCACATTAGAAAGCACATTTACAGACCAAGCTCTCTGAGGATATTAGATAATATTTCAAGATAAGCTCGTTACACCGAAGTGTACTTTCAGGGTGAATTTCCATCTAGGTTTCTGGCGAGTCCCTACCTAAAAACTTGTGTAATTGCTATCTTTCGTGTCCACCCCAGTGTGTCCTATTTCAGTAGTTGTTTCCTCCTGTTGAAATAATCAAGGCTGTAACAGTCTTAAACTCAAAGGACTTCAGAATAGAAATCGACCCTTTCAATTTGCAGATTTTACAAATCCTCCATAAATACGTTATATTGTAAGCTTTAAATGGGAACCCTGCTCAGGTGCCTTCTAGAGAGCAGTTTCCTGTCTTAGGCATTCAAAGGTTGAGAGAGCATGCAGGAAAATGCAGAATGTGAGAAATTACAACAAATAAAGGGCTTAGCCTGGCCGGTGTGACTCAGTGCTTGAGCATCGACCCATGGCCCAAGAGGTCGCCGGTTCAATTCCTAGGCAGGGCACATGCCCAGGTTATGGGCCCGATCCCCAGTGCGGGGCATGCAGGAGGCAGCCAATCAATGTTCTCTCTCATTGATGTTTCTTTTCTTTTTTTTTTTTTTTGCATTTTTATCTTCAGATAGAGTGGGAGGGAGAGAGGGAAGAAGAGAAAGAGAGAAACATAGATGTGAGAGAGATACATCGACTGGTTGCCACCCACACAACCCCAACCAGGGCTGGGGACAAACTGCAACCGAGGTACGTGCCCCTAGCGGGAACCGAACCAGGGACTCTGGTCTATGGGCCGATGCTCTAACTGCTAAGCCAAACTGGCCAGGGTTCATCGATGTTTCTATCTCTCTCTCCCTCTCCCTTCCTCTTTCTCTAAATTCAATAAATCCTCTCCCTTCCTCTCTCTCTAAATTCAATAAAGAAAAAAAAATTTTTAATAAAATTTAAAAAATAAAGGGCCTGGTTTCTTAAACAAATAAATTGAAAGGGGGGAAAAATGGTAGAGGAGAAAGAATAAACCTGTAAATTAAAAGGGTTTAATGGACATAACAAGTTGTGATGTTGGGAACTTATTGGTACTCTGATTAAACAATATAATTAGAGAAAATCACTTATGAGACAATTGGAAAAAGGTGAGCAATGACTGCCTATTTGATTATATTAAGGATATTATTTTATTTATTTATTGTTTGGTATGATACCAGTATTGTGTTTATATTTTTATGTTTTTATCTCTCAGAAATAAATAGTGAACTATTTATGAATGAAAAGATATGACATGTAGGATTTGCTTCAAAATAATGGGTAGAGAAGAATGGTGGGTAGAAATGAAATAAACTAAGCATAATTGATCGTTGCTGAAGCTGGATGATGTGTACATGAAATTCATATTATTCTATCTACTTTTGTATGTGTTTAATATTTTCCATAATAAAAAAAATTAAGTTTCAGAAAAGAGATGAATGTAGAATCTAAAGACACAGTTCAAAAAAGTATCCTAAAAATTATAAAATCATTATCAAGAAAAAACTTGTGAAATATACTAAAACAACCCATCTGTACAAAATAGATTGGTATAGACTTTTAAAAAAAATAAGTTTGTATTAACACAGAAACAGGACATGCATTGCAAAAAATCAGGAGGAAAAAACAAGCAAAAAATAATACATGAAAATCCCACCTTCCCATCACCTGAAAGTACCACTAGCAACACCTTATTGCATATACTTCCAGATTTTTTTCTATTTTTATATACTTTATTTATTTATTTATTTATTTATTTATTTATTTATTTATTTTTGGTAACCAGATTTTTCTCATCAATATTCTCCACCTCTCCATTTCAGTAAATTTTATTTTCTATGGCATCCAGACTATGTCCAAATTTCCCTAACCCTAAAAATGTCCTTTACAGCTAGTTTGTCCAAGCCAGTATCCTATTCAAGACCATGCATTGTATCAAACTGTTTGTCCCTTAAATCTCTTTGAATCTAACACAATCTCTATTTTTATGACATTGATTTATAGAAGAGACCAGTACCGGTAGAGTGCAGAAGGACTCATCTTCTGTCTCACTGCTTCTTTGTAGTGCTTGTTTATAGATTAGTTTATAGACAACATCAGATTTTTAAAATCTAAAAAATCTAAATGCCCAATAGGGTCAAGTCAAATATTTTGGGGCTAAAATACATCATAGATGGTGCTCTAAACTTTATGTCACATCACATCAAATGACAGATGATAAAAGGCAGAGCTAACATAAGTAATGCTAAGATTAACCAATGTTGCTAGCAAATGAAAAGCATGTGACTGAATTAGATTGCTATATAAATAACAAATACCCAAAAATGGCAATAAGTAAGTACATATCAGTAATCACCTTAAATGTAAATGGACTGAACACCCCAATCAAAAGACACAGAGTAGCGGATTGGATAAGAAAGCATGACCCATATATATGTTGTTTACAAGAGACCCACCTCACAACAAAAGACTCACATAGGCTGAAAGTGAAGGGATGGAAAAAAATCTTCCAAACAAACAGAAAGGAAAGAAAAGCTGGGGTAGCAATACTCATATCTGATAAATCAGATTTCAAATTGAAGACCATAACTAGAGACAAAGAAGGCCACTACATAATATTGAAAGGATCTATCCAACAGGAAGATATAACCTTGGTAAACATATATGCACCCAATATAGGAGCACCAAAATACATTAAAAATCTTCTGGAGGACTTCAAAGGAGAAATCGACAGCAATACAATCATAGCAGGGGACTTCAACACCCCGCTGACATCACTGGATAGATCCTCTAGACAAAAAATTAACAAGGAAACAGAGACTCTAAATGAAGCACTAGACCAAATGGATTTAATAGATATTTACAGAGAATTACACCCCAAAACTACAGAATTCACATTCTTCTCAAGTGTACATGGGACATTCTCAAAGATAGACCACATGTTAGGACACAAACGAAGTCTCTACAAGTTCAACAAGATTGAAATCATATCAAGCATATTCTCAGATCACAATGGCATGAAACTAGAAATCAATTGCAACAAGAACATGCAAGGACATTTGAATACATGGAGGCTAAATAGCATGTTATTAAACAATGAATGGGTTACCAAGGAGATCAAGGAAGAAATTAAAAACTTTCTGGAAACGAATGAAAATGAACACACAACAACACAAAATCTGTGGGATGCAGCGAAAGCAGTTCTGAGAGGGAAGTTCATAGCACTACAGGCCCACCTCAAGAAACAAGAAAAATTTCTAATAGACTTTCTAACCTCACAACTTGAAAAACTAGAAAGCAAACAAAAGGAAAACCCCAGAGCAAGTAGAAGGAAGGAAATAGTAAAGATCAGAGCAGAAATAAACGACATGGAGAACAAAAAAACAATTCAAAGGATCAATGAAACAAAGAGCTGGTTTTTTGAAAAGATAAACAAGATTGATGGACCCTTAGCTAGACTCACCAAGAAACAAAGAGAGAGAACCCAAATACACAAAGTCAGAAACGAAAGAGGAGAAGTAACAACTGACACCACAGAAATACAAAGGATCGTTAACAAATACTATGAACATTTATATGGCAACAAATTCGACAATCTAAGCGAAATGGACAAATTTCTAGAAACACATAGTCTCCCAAAACTGGACCGGGAAGAGATAGAAAACTTGAACAGACCAATAATAACCAAGGAAATTGAAGATGTAATCAAGACTCTCCCAGCAAACAAAAGACCAGGCCCAGACGGCTTCACAGGGGAGTTTTACCGAACATTCAAAGAACTAACACCCATTCTTCTCAAACTATTTCTAAAAATTCAAGAAGAAGGAAGACTTCCAAACTCATTTTATGAGGCCAGCATAATTCTAATTCCAAAACCAGAAAAAGACACTACAAAGAAAGAAAACTACAGGCCAATATCCCTGATGAACATAGATGCCAAAATCCTGAACAAAATACTAGCAAGTCGGATCCAGCAATACATCAAAAAAATTATTCACCATGACCAAGTGGGATTCATCCCAGGGATGCAAGGCTGGTACGATATTCGCAAATCAATAAATGTGATACACCACATAAACAAAATGAAAGATAAAAACCACATGATCATATCAATAGACGCTGAAAAAGCATTCGACAAAATCCAGCACCCATTTCTGATAAAAACGCTCAGCAATTTGGGAATAGAGGGATCATATCTCAACATTATAAAGGCCATATATGAAAGACCTACAGCCAACATCATACTCAATGGGCAAAAACTAAAAACATTTCCCTTAAGAACAGGAACAAGACAGGGATGCCCACTTTCACCACTCTTATTTAACATAGTACTGGAAGTCTTAGCCACAGCAATCAGACGTGAAGAAAAAATAAAAGGAATCCAAATTGGAAAGGAAGGAGTGAAACTGTCATTATTCGCAGATGACATGATATTATACATAGAAAATCCTAAAGACTCCATCAAAAATCTACTAGACCTAATAAATGAATTTGGCAAAGTAGCAGGATACAAAATTAACGTCAAGAAATCGACGGCATTCTTATACACCAATGATGAACTCACAGAAAGAGAAACTAAAAAAACAATCCCATTTACCATCGCAGCAAAAAAATTAAGATACCTAGGAATAAATTTAACCAAAGAAGTAAAGGATCTATTTGCAGAAAACTACAGGACATTGAAAAAAGAAATAGAGGAAGATATAAAAAAGTGGAAGCACATACCTTGTTCATGGATTGGAAGAATTAACATCATTAAAATGTCCATATTACCCAAAGCAATCTATAGATTCAATGCAATCCCCATCAAAATACCAGTGACATATTTTACAGAACTAGAACAAATACTCCAAAAGTTCATATGGAACCAAAAAAGACCCCGAATAGCCACAGCAATCTTGAAAAAGAAGGACAAAGTAGGTGGGATCACAGTACCGGATATCAGATTATACTACAAAGCTACTATAATCAAAACAGCCTGGTACTGGCACAAGAACAGGCATACAGACCAGTGGAACAGAACAGAAAATCCAGAAATTGACCCAAGACATTATGCCCAACTAATATTTGACAAAGGTGGCAAGAGCATACAATGGAGCAAAGACAGCCTCTTTAATAAATGGTGTTGGGAAAATTGGACAGCTACATGCAAAAAAATGAAACTAGACCATCAACTTACACCATACACAAGAATAAACTCAAAATGGGTAAAAGACTTAAATGTGACTCGTGAATCCATAAAAATCCTAGAAGAAAATGTAGGCAACAAAATTTCGGACATCATACGCAGCAGAATCTTCACTGATACATCACCTAAGGCAACAGAAACAAAGGAAAAGATGAACACATGGGACTACATCAAACTCAAAAGCTTCTGTACAGCAAAAGAAACAACCATCAAAACAGAAAGGGAACCCACTGTATGGGAGAGCATAATTGCCAATGATACATCAGATAAGGGGTTAATCTCCAAAATATATAGAGTGCTTATACAACTCAACAAAAGGAAGACAAAGAACCCAATTAAAAAATTGGCAGAGGAACTAAATAGACACCTCTCCAAACAGGACATACAAATGGCTAAGAGACATATGAAGAAATGCTCAACATCACTAATCAGCAGAGAGATGCAAATTAAAATAACAATGAGGTATCACCTCACACCTGTCAGAATGGCCACCATCAACAAATCATCAAACAACAAGTGTTGGAGAGGGTGTGGAGAAAAGGGGACTCTAGTACACTGCTGGTGGGAGTGCAGACTGGTGCAGCCACTGTGGAAAACAATATGGTGTTACCTCAAAAAATTAAAAATTGAATTGCCATTTGACCCAGTGATCCCACTTCTAGGAATATACCCTAAGAAACCTGAAACACCAATCAGAAAGAATACATGTGCTCCCATGTTCATAGCAGCACTATTGACAATAGCTAAGATCTGGAAACAGCCCAAGTGCCCATCAGTGGATGAATGGATAAAAAAGCTGTGGTACATATACACAATGGAGTACTATGCAGCTGTAAGAAAGAAAGATCTCTTATCCTTTGAGACGACATGGAGGGACCTCAAGAGTATTATCCTAAGCGAAACAAACCAAGCAGAGAAAGACAAATATCAAGTGATCTCACTCATTTGTGGACTATAATAAACATAACAGTCCGGGGAACAGGGTAGACCCAGAGATGTGAAAGTAGGATACAGACTGACAACCCTCAGAAGAGGGGGTGGGGGGGAGGGAAGAGATAAACCACAGAACTTATACGCATGTATGCATAACTGATGGACATGGACAATAAAGCTGGGGAAGGGGTGGAGGGATGGGGAGGAGGGTGTCAATGGGGAAAAAAGGAGAAACATCTGTAACAAAAATAAATGAATAAATGTCCTAGTTAAAAAAAAAAAAAAAAGATTTAAGTGTAAAAATAATTAAACCGTAAAAACTAAAAAAAAAAAATAACAAATACCAGGAACATTCTAAAGAAAATAGCTTTGCAACTAATAAGAATTTGGGGGCTCAAACTAGAGCTGAAAATACTACAAAGGTTTAATCTGGGAAAATCCAATATTCTTTTGTTGGTGCACTGGGTAATCAGAGTTCAGAGACTTCCCCAGTTAATTCAAAACTTCTGAACATAGCTATAACACATGGCAAAAATGTAAACCTGGGCAAACTAATTAGTTTGATATGTAAGAGGGCTATGGTCTGAAACACCTGAGGAACTATTAACTCAATGAAACAAGCACTGGTATAGGAGGCAGGAGACCTAGACAGAATTAACGGCCCTGCCATCATCATCATTTAATATTTACAAAGTGTTTATACTAGGCTGGGCTTCACGGAGCTGAAAGACTCATTAATCCCCAACTTAGAAGAAAGCATTGAACAAGGATCTCATTACCCCCACCGACTACAGAAACAAGGACGGTTGTCATTAGCCTCCATCACAAGAGGGTAGTAAGAAGTAATGAAGTTTAGAAGACACTTGATGTAACTTAGAGAAAGGTGTATCTTAAAAACTCCTAAAAATGTTATGTTTGGTTCATTTTGCAAAGATCTAAGACAAAATACTGATGAAGGCAATGTGAAAGCTATAAATATACAGAGCATTATTATATTAACATCATCATTCCAAAATGTCTGGTATACACTAAAAACTATAAGACATTAAAGAAAGAAATTAAAGAAGACACAAATGGAAAGATAGTCTGTGCTCATGGACTGGAAGAATTAATATTGTTAAAATATTCATATTACCCAAAGCAATCTACAGATTCAATGCAATCCCTATCAAAATCCCAAAGGCATTTTTTCACAGAAATAGAACAATCTTAAAATTTGTATGGAATCACAAAAGACCCCCAAATAGCCAAAGCAATCTTGAGAAAGAAAAACATCAAACTACATTACAAAGCTACAGTAATAAAAACAGTAAGGTATTGGCATAAAAACAGACACATAAATCAATGAAACAGAAATATGAGCCCAGAAATAAACACACACTTATATGATCAACTAATTTATGGCAAAGGAGCCAAGAATATACAATGGGGAAAGGACAGTCTTTCAATAAATAGTGCTAGGAAAACTGGACAGCACACCATACACAAAAATCAACTCAAAATGAATTAAAAACTTGAAAGTAAGACCTGAAACCACAAAACTCCTGGAAGAAAACATAGCTCATAGGCTCCCTGACATCAGTTTTGACAATGATGTTTTGGATTTGACACCAAAAGCAAAGGCAACAAAGCAAAAATAAGCAAACTAAAAAGCTGCTACACAGCAAAGGAAACCATCAACAAAATGAAAAGAGAACCTAATAAAACAGGAAAAAATATTTGCAAATCATGTATCTGATATGGCCTTTCCTCCCATAAGTGATTTTAAAAGCAATTTTATAAAACAATGTGTGCATAATTGTATTTCTATATGTTATAGGCCGAACAATACATTTGCAAATACCAGCTCAAGGGAGGTAGGTGGGAGCAAAACTGTATTGGACTAAGGAAGTGACTCCATACAGAGCTCAAATACACAGAAACAAATTAACAAAACTAGAAATAGGAAATAAAAAGGCTAATATAACAAAAGCTATAAGTATATGCTTACTCTTCTTGTTTCTCTCATAGCCTTTAAA
This sequence comes from Tadarida brasiliensis, assembly GCA_030848825.1. Classification (NCBI taxonomy): domain Eukaryota; kingdom Metazoa; phylum Chordata; class Mammalia; order Chiroptera; family Molossidae; genus Tadarida; species Tadarida brasiliensis. The sequence continues at coordinate 168,958,438 of CM061257.1, read as the reverse complement.
AGATATAAAATTACATTAAGGTATGAATTATAACAATGTATTGTTGGTTTTATAACACACAGATGTAATGTGTATAACAATACCACAAAAAAAGAAAAAAGGGAATAGTCTATATAGGAATCATGTTTCTATATCTCATTGGAATTAAGTTAGTATAAATCTAAAGCAGATTCTGATATGTTAAAAATGTATATAGTACATTTTATACATGTCTGTAGAGTAACCACTAAGGAAATGACTAAAAAGTGAAAAAAATAATTCAAGAAATTAAAATATTACATTAAAAATATTCACTTCCTGCAAAAGAAAGCAGTAAAGGAAGAATAAAGGAACAAAATATACATGGGACATATGGAAAACAAAAAGGTGCCCGGCCAGTTGCTCAGTGGTTAGAGCGTCAGCCCACACACCAGAGAGTCCCGGGTTCAGTTCCTGCTAAGGGCACATACCTCGGTTGCAGTTCATCCCCAGGCCCGGTTGGGGTCGTGCGAGAGGCAACCAGTAGATGTGTCTCTCTCACATCGATGTTTCTTTCTCTCTCTCTCTCTCCCCACCCCCCCGACTCTATCTAAAAAAAAAAAAAAAGATAAATGGAAAAATATCCTTAGGTGAGGATTAAAAAAAAAGAAAACTATATCTCTTTAACAATAGAAAAATTAATAAACCATTAAAATTAAAGAATTCAATGACAGATTTTGGTATTAGAAAAATGTTCTAGCAAACATAGCTTTACATATTATTTCAAGAAGCTAAATTTCAATAAAAAATTAATAAAAATATATACACTATATATATAATATACAGGTGTACTAAGAAGAATGTTTCCATTTGTCATTGTGTATTAAATAAAATACACATTAGAGCATAATCATATTTGAAAAAATAATACACGCAACATTGGCATATATCTAAATTATCTACTGAGCCTAGAACAATGTACATAGTATTTGAGCTCCAAAATACCATGGCCATTAAGAATGAGGGGAAAGGTGATGCAGACTACAGTCGTCCCTCATTTGTCGCGGTTAATCTGTTCCAGACTCTAGCGGTTGCACCTGGCGTTGAAGGATTCCTGGGGTGCTCGAATACATAGGCCTACAGTCCATACGTACAGTAATTTTAATTGTAATTGTAATACAGGGGTGTATAATTGACTCAGACAACTGAGCGCATGCTGTATCATTTTCACTGTCTCGATCAACTTTTTAATGAATATATTTGAAAAACCACGATAGAGTGAAGCTGCCACAGTCGAAGTGCGAAGTGGCAAGGGACGACTGTATACTCAAATTCCACTGATAGCAGCTTTTCTTGTCCCTCCTTGGGATCGGTACATAGGAGAAAGGAGAGGATAGAGGGACCTGAGACCACAGAAAATGGTGCTCCAATCCTTCAAGCAGCTGTTCAGTGACACTTCTCACAGGCTTCTTCACTCACCACGAACCCTTTATGTCTTCTTTCTCCAAGGCCTTACATCTTTCTCGCGTGGGTAATTTTGTTTCAGAGAGTTGGCTGAAAATAGGTGGCACAGAAAGGTAGTTATCATTTTGCTGGCTAGACTTACTCTAAAGACCTTCAGAGTTGTATGCTTCCATGGTTTACGGGTAGTTTGAGAAATTAAACTGCAGTAATTGGACTAATTGTAGATTTTAAACTATACTTCATTAAAGTCCCCTCTTTTGTTGTTGTTAATCCTCACCCAAGGATATTTTTTCCATTGATTTTTAGAGAGAGTGAAAGGGAGGGAGGGAGGGGGCAAGAGAGAAAGAGAAACATTGATGTGAGAAACATATCAACTGGTTGCTTCCTGCACATGTCCCGATGGACGTCAGGGATCGAACCTGCAACCCAGGTACGTGCCCTTGACTAGGAATCAAACCCAAGACCCTTCAGTGTGTAGGCCGACGCTCTAACCACGGAGCAACACTGGCCAGGGTAGTGGAACTCCTTTTACATGGAGTCCTTGTGGGAAGGAGGTGAGTGGCAACAGAATCAAGTTCATTTTATCTGCTTTACAACTTGAACTTCATGAGGATTTAAAAAAAAACATACTCTCCCTGGCCACTTGGTGTGGCTCAGTTGGTTGTAGTGTTGTCTACTACACTGAACACCGAAAGTTTGAGAGTTCGATGCTCAGTCAGGACACATACCTAGGTTGCGGGTTCGATCCCCAGTTGTGGCGCATATGGGAGGCAAGCGATCCATGTTTCTCTCTCACATGGATTTTTTTTTTCCTCTCCTTCTCTCTCTTCCCTTTCCTCTCTCTAAAATCAATAAACAGGGGGCAGGCCTGGCCAGTGTGGCTCAGTGGTTAAGTGTCAACCCATGCACCAAGAGGTCACCGCCTTGATTCCCGGTCAGGGCACATGCCCAGGCTGTGGGCCAAATCCCCAGTGGGGGGCATGCAGAAGGCAGCCAATCGATGTTCTCTCTCATCGATGTTTCTATCTCTCTCTCCCTGTCCCTTCCTCTCTCTCTCTCAAATCAATAAAGAAAAAAAAAATTTTTTTAAATAAAGGGGGGTGGGGGTGGGGGAGGTGAAGGAGGGAATATAGGGGATAAATGGTGATGGGGGAAAAAATCACACCAGAAAAAAAAAAAAATCAATAAACATATCCTCGAGTGAGGATAAAGAAAAAAAAATTCAGGTTTAAAAACTACCAAATTAATCAGGTGAGTCCCAACTACCAGGTAAAATTCTATAATTAGATTAATGTCAACAGTTTTTGTAGTAAAGAAGGAACTATAATTAAGACAATTTGATTCTTGGTGTGCTTATGATCTAAGAGAAATTACAGTGTTTGCTTTGTTGATCTTTTGAAATCAGAGAAATACCCAATAACTAGAGATACAACTAAAACACCCTCAAGTAAAAACTTTCCCTTGTTAAATAATTTAATTGAAGGGTTTTATATACACAAAAATAATCAGCCTTTATAGGAAGGCCACATATAGGACTTGGAGCATTCCTGGGTAAGCTTAGTGTACAGAACATACTCTCCCTTGCCCTGGCCAGTGTTGCTCAGTTGGTTGGAGTGTTGTCCCGTACAACGAAAGGCTGCAGGTTCGATTCCTCGTCAGGGCACAGGCCCGGGTTTCGGGCTCGATCCCCAGTCGGGGTATGTGCGGGAGGCAAATGATCGATGGTTCTCTCTCACATCAATGTTTTCCTCTCTCTCTCTCTCTCCCCCTTCCCCTCTCTCTAAAATCAATAAACATATCCTTGAGTGAGGATTAAAAAAACACTCTCCCCAACCAGAGCACTGACAGTCTACTCTTCCTCCTGAGGGGGCACGTGATGGTTCAGGTGCACCTCCCTCATCCATCCTCCCTGGGATGGCACTGCACGGGCTTAATGATGGAAATGGCCAGATTTTCTTTGGACTCTGTCTCAGTTAAATTTTCACCTCTCTTATCCACCAGCATAGGACGGGTTTCCTTGGTTACTGAGATGATGACCTTCCGTTTTCCAGAAAAATCACAGGCTACTAAATAGCTATTCATCTGGCCAACTTTAAGACTCTCCCCCAAATCCTCAAGTCACCAGAGGAAGAGAACTCAATGAACAAGTAAATAATTATGGAACTGGAAGGAACCTGGGCACCCCCGGTCCAGCCCTCAAGCTCAATTATGCAGACATGGCACTGGGCTGGTCCACCCCACGCCTTCACCTGTGACTGTGTTCTCTACCCAAACTGACCATCCTGCTTCCTCCATCAGCACAGATTTCCAATTCCTTAACCATCATCATTGTTTGTTCTACATTTCTTCAATTCCCAAGACCTTTTCTAGTGGTTATAATCAAAATGGGCTCAGCAGATGTGATTGGCCAGGGCCACCTCCTCCCTACCACACATTTTGAGAATACAGTCACCTTTATAGCTCCTTCTCCAGACACATTTCTTTCTTTAAATAGAATGCTAAGCGGCACTTATCGTTCCTCCCGTCTGTCCTACAACACGTCCAAAGAGGGCTGCTTTTGTTCCTTGACCACGCGCTTGCAACTTCTCCAGTGAGCATGTCTTGAGTAGTTACTGAGTGCCGGCCACCAGGCCAGGCAGTGGGGGTACAAAAATAAGACAAGGCCCCTCGCTTTCAGAACCCGCCGTCCTGTGAGGAGATCAGAGAGGTAAGCATATACCTAAAGCAGTGTGTATGTGCTGTGACCAAACATTCAGAAGATGTCAGAGGAGCAGAGGGAAAGCACCAGCAGTGGAGGAGAGAGAGAGGATGCAGAGAGTCTTCAGGACCAGCCTCGTGAGCCAGGGAGGAGGAGGGCGAGGGGGCATTTCGGGCTGAGGGCACAGGATAATTCCGCTCCAGCTGTGGACACATGGCCTGAGATTAGTCTGTGCAGGAAACAGCTGCTATCTGCTGCTGGAAGGTGGGTCCCAGGCTCAGAGAGCATTAGCGAAGAACATGCTTCTAACCAAGGGATAACAGCTGTTCGAAACCAAACCCAGGGAGGCCAATGATGGGAAAGTTTGAAAACAGATGTGCAGGGATTCTGGGAAGATGGTGGCAGCAGTGGTCCAGTATTTCCCCACGAACACCGCACAGAGCAAGGGAGACAGCAAAACCGAACCTCCATGGAAAACACCCACAAAATCTGGGTGGCAAGGTGTCTCCACCAAGCCCAATACGAGCAGGTAGGAACAAATCACCACCAGTCACGAGATCTGCAGGGTCCCGGCACCTCGAGAGGAAGTGGAGGGAAACCTCGGGCCTCTGAGAGACCTGAGCATCTCAAAATAAACAACAGCCTCTCACTGGAAACTTTCTAGTTCGGCAGGCAGGCCCACTGCGAACTGCAGCTGAAAATGCTGGTGAGTACAAGTTCACAGAAGACACTGAAGGGGCTGAGTCTGGGCCCTGCAGAGTCCCAGACGTAACTGGGCAAAGCTCCTTTGTGGGACAAAACTCCACTCCAGAGAGAAACGGCAGAACAGGGACTAAAAAGAGAAAGGGTGAGCCGGGCGTGGGGGGTTGTGGGGAGAGGCAGGGACACACCAGATTTGAGAAGGTCCACATTTCTGCACTTCAAAATAACAGCAGAGGGTGCTCCGAGCCATGAAGTCTGAAAGCAATCCTTAAGAGTGCCTCTAGTTTGGGGAAACTGATTTCCCATGAAAATCAGAACAACAAAGGACCGTGGTCAAATCCCATACTATGCTGTTATAAGAACAAAGATATAAGGACAGTAGCATTTTTATAATAAATTCCAAAAAGCACCCCAAAGTGTTCTATTAGAATACAATTTCACTGTTCTAAGTATGTAACTGGAAATTCCACCCACAGTCTTGAGGGGGAAACGACATTAAAAAGGAACAGCTGTCCAGTCTCCATCTTGCTCAGAGACATCAATACATGAAAAAGAAAGTGAGATGGAAAGTATCTGGGAACAGAGAGAAAAGGTAAACCAACCCACAAAACAGTTGCCCAATGACCCAGATCACGGGCTCTTCCCCCATCCCTTTCCTTCTCTAAGTTCTTATCTCTTCTCATGGGGGTTCCTTTGTTTCAGAGTCTCTTAAAAAGGAGAGGCATGAAAAAGGTAATTGCCAGTCGTGAGCAGAATCAAGACCGCGGGAGGGCACAGCTCTCCTCTCCATTCCCCGCTGCTCAGAGGTTCTGTGCCTTTCCTCAAACAGTAAGCCCACACCTGACAGTGACCACCAGGTGGGCACAAAATGGGAAGAAACTTCCTCTTTCCTGGTTTCTTTATCAGCATGAAGTTCACAGTACTGTCAGATTAGCACAATGGACTTTTTTAAAACGTATGTAGAAAACTCATCATAATAAAGATAGCCGCTGAGACAGACTGATGGGCATTTATTTATCCGTCTCACATGGTCCCTTATCTCCTTCCTGCTACCTCGTTCTTTGCATGTGGCAGTCCCTTTGTCTCACAAGTGTCCCTTTTCTTTCATACCGCACTTCGGTCAAAAATATCTCGGCGATGCCCTGGCCAGTTTGGCTCAGCAATTAGAGCTTCTGCCCATGGACCAAAGAGATGTGGTTTCGATTCCGGTCAAGGGCACGTACCTTGGTTGCAGTCTGTCCCCAGCCCTGGTCGGGGTCCTGCAGGAGGCAGCCAGTGGATGTGTCTCTCTCACATCGATGTTTCTCTCTCTCTCCTTTGCTCCCTCCCTCCCACTCTATCTGAAGATAAACAGAAAAATATCCTCGAATGAGGATTATATATATATATATATATATATATATATATATATATATATGCAATAATTATCTCCTGAACTGCAAAATGTAACCTCTTTCATAAAATCTTCCTAACAGGAGTTTCTGATCCAGCCAACAAACTTTTCTCCAAACCTGTGAGCCCACTGCTAGCTAAGCCCCAGTGTCTCTGTGTGCTGGTTAGCCACGGAGCGCAGAAGGAGAAACAAGTGAGACACAGAGAATCCCTACTCTGTGAGCTGCTCCGCTTTGCCACAGCGCAGTATTTTCACAAAGACAAGAGGTTTGTTTCTTCTGTACATCCGAGTTCCAAACCACTGCCTTCTTAATCTTCTCTTGGGCATATCAAAATAATACGACTTTCTAAGTGTCTCTTCACCGGCCAAGAACCCACCCACCCACCCACCCCAGATTCACCCACTCAGTCCACTTGCTAACAGTTCATCAGAAAGCTTAGAATGGAGTGCTCACCTCTCCCTACAAAGTGAGACTGCAGAGTAACCACCACCATGTGCCATTCTAAGCAGCATGGAGATCTCGTCCTTGTTCCAATAAAGTTAACAGTTTCCTCAAAGATGTCCCTTATCAGCTATTTTGGAACGTTTATCACTTAAGATTTTTCATGCAATGTCCCTTTTACCATGTAGCTAACAATTCTAATAAGATGCCAACGACAAGGTGATTTCAGTAAGCCTTAGTCAGAGGCTCCAAAAGGATTGAAAACTCTGTTGCCCGGCAACAGTTTATTCTAGCAACGCTCAGAGGAACTGCTATACCATCTCAAGTTCTTTTGTAAGCTCTCGTACTTCATCCAATGCGCCCAACAGGTTCAATAAATTCTAGATTTCTTTATGAAGTCATCTGCTCTTTGCCATGCCTCAAAATAAAGGTTTTACTGCTAGATAACACCCTTTCCTACCTTTAGAAGAAACCTTTTGCCAATACCTTTACAAACTTAGTCCACAATATTAATCCAAGGGGGCAAACTGGAAATTTGCTTGAAACAATACTCTCTCCCTTGATGCATCCTTGTAGATCAGCTGGTTTAAGCCCCAAGGCTCTGAGATGAGGCAGGTTCAGAGAAGAACTTGGCCAAGGTCATTACAGCACAGGAAGAAGGGAAATCTGCCTAAAATGCAATCCCGTGTTTTTGCAAATAAGTCTCTTCACTGAGCAAAGTCTTAGCAAAATAAATAATGTTCTCTAATGTTTTAAGTCTCTTCGTTTCTAAAGCCTGTGTGAAGATTCCACTCAAAACTTCTACCAGTAGAGAAAAATAATGAGACTGTTTAAGGGGCAGAAGAGATGTAGCAAGACAGAGACTGATGATTCAAGAATCATCTTCTGAGCTGCAGAACTGACCTTCTCCAGAGCATTTCTCAGTCCTTTGTGATTTTGCTTCCCGGCAATTGTCATTTTGGCTCAAAGAAATTATTGTAAGACTTTAAAAAGGAAGGAAGGAAGGAAGGAAGGAAGGAAGGAAGGAAGGAAGGAAGGAAGGAAGGAAGGAAGGAAGTCTTCTTCTTCTAATGTGTGCAACGACCTTCCCTACATCGATGACACTGTCCTGCATCTCTCAAAATTCATTCCCATTCAATTATCTTCTTTAACCTCACGGAAGCCCTGGAAGGTAGGCATATCTTCCTCACACATAGTCAATTACACATGCACTGGTGAAATGCACTTGAAAGAGGCCATGTACCCACTCCGAAACTTACCAACCACAGGAGAGAACAAATCTGACACAAAAACTTATTCACAGCCACCCATTCATAATAATCACTGACAACAGCAAGGTTGACCACATGGGGAAATGGCTTGATAGTAAGGACTCACTAACAAAAGACATAAATATGATCAGAGTTGGGGGGGATACACATCATCAATGACAATAAAGAAAAATGTGCAGACCTGGCCAGTTTGGCTCAGCGGTTAGAGCCTCGGCCCGCGGACCAGAGAGTCCAGGGTTCGGTTCCCATTAAGGGCACGTACTTCGGTTGCGGTTTGTCCCCGGCCCCAGCTGCGGTCGTGCTGGTGGCAGCCAGTGGATGTGTCTCTCTCACATCGATGTTTCTCTCTCTTCCCCCCTCTCTCCCTCCCACTCTATCTGAAGATAAATGCAAAAAATGTCCTCGGGTGAGGATTAAAAAAAAAAAGTGCAATTAAACAAGGGAGTTCATGAGAATTTTTGCAAAAACTGTCGAAAGTACCTCAGAGCAACTACAACAGAAGATGATGTCATCCAGGAACAAACTGGTGGAATGTGAAGAGAGGAAACCATACCAAACAGGTGTAACCTTACCCCAGTCCCGGGTAAACGCCACCATCGGGCAGCGCACACCTCTCGCCGCCTGCAGCGGTCAGGCGGACTGCAAGCCTCCCTGCTTTCATGATGACGAGGACCTCACAGCTGTGCAGCCAGAGATCGTGGGACCCCACGAAAGCTCTATGCATGACATCCTTCAGGCCCCTTGTCTGCATCACCACCTTACTTTCCTTATGGCAAAAAGCTGTAAGCTGAACAACGTCAAATTTCAGATTATACAAGCTAACATCTCCACATAACTCTAGCCAGTGGTTCCCAACCTTCCTAATGCCCTGACCCTTTAATACAGTTCCTCATGTCATATCTGGGCGTATCTGCATGTGGGCGGACCCACCTGGAGACAGATAGAGGAGCGGTGTCTCGGTTCCTAAGACCATCGGAAATATGTGTTTTCCAATGGTCTTAGGCGACCCCTGTGAAAGGGTCGTTGGACCCCCAAAGGGGTTGCGACCCACAGGTTGAGAACCGCTGCTCTAGTCCTTCTGTCTTTAGACAAGAGCCAAACTCAAGCCCTGGCCGGTGAAAGCTGCCTCACTCGCCCTTTCACGTTAAAGAACAAATGGGCCAGGACTCTTCCTTCTGCGCTCAGCTCAGGTGGGACAGCCCCTAGACACGCAGTGACCAAGTGATGAGGACTGACCCACGGGACCAACCACCTGAAAACTTCTCTGTCCGCGTACTTCACTGACACCCGTGGAACAACGGGATCTGTCCGCGCACTTCACTGACACCCGTGGAACAACGGGATCTGTCCGCGCACTTCACTGACACCCGTGGAACAACGGGATCTGTCCGCGCACTTCACTGACACCCGTGGAACAACGGGATCTGTCCGTACTTCACTGACACCCGTGGAACAACGGGATCTGTCCGCACTTCACTGACACCTGTGGAACAACGGGATCTGTCCGCACTTCACTGACACCCGTGGAACAACGGGATCTGTCCGCACTTCACTGACACCTGTGGAACAACGGGATCTGTCCGTGCACTTCACTGACACCCGTGGAACAACGGGATCTGTCCACACTTCACTGACACCCGTGGAACAACGGGATCTGTCCGCGCACTTCATTGACACCTGTGGAACAACGGGATCTGTCCGCGTACTTCACTGACACCCGTGGAACAACGGGATCTGTCCGCGCACTTCATTGACACCTGTGGAACAACGGGATCTGTCCGCGTACTTCACTGACACCCGTGGAACAACGGGATCTGTCCGCGCACTTCATTGACACCTGTGGAACAACGGGATCTGTCCGCGTACTTCACTGACACCCGTGGAACAACGGGATCTGTCCGCGTACTTCACTGACACCCGTGGAACAACGGGATCTGTCCGCGCACTTCATTGACACCTGTGGAACAACGGGATCTGTCCGCGCACTTCACTGACACCCGTGGAACAACGGGATCTGTCCGCGCACTTCGCGCACTTCACTGACACCCGTGGAACAACGGGATCTGTCCACACTTCACTGACACCCGTGGAACAACGGGATCTGTCCGCGTACTTCACTGACACCCGTGGAACAACGGGATCTGTCCGCGTACTTCACTGACACCTGTGGAACAACGGGATCTGTCCGCGTACTTCACTGACACCTGTGGAACAACGGGATCTGTCCGCGTACTTCACTGACACCCGTGGAACAACGGGATCTGTCCGCGTACTTCACTGACACCTGTGGAACAACGGGATCTGTCCGCGCACTTCATTGACACCCGTGGAACAACGGGATCTGTCCGCGCACTTCGCGCACTTCACTGACACCCGTGGAACAACGGGATCTGTCCACACTTCACTGACACCCGTGGAACAACGGGATCTGTCCGCGTACTTCACTGACACCCGTGGAACAACGGGATCTGTCCGCGTACTTCACTGACACCTGTGGAACAACGGGATCTGTCCGCGTACTTCACTGACACCTGTGGAACAACGGGATCTGTCCGCGTACTTCACTGACACCCGTGGAACAACGGGATCTGTCCGCGTACTTCACTGACACCCGTGAAACAACGGGATCTGTCCGCACTTCACTGACACCCGTGGAACAACGGGATCTGTCCGCACTTCACTGACACCCGTGGAACAACGGGATCTGTCCGCACTTCACTGACACCCGTGGAACAACGGGATCTGTCCGCGTACTTCACTGACACCTGTGGAACAACGGGAGGCGTGCTTCCACCCTCTCTAGCCCTCTGCCATCGGAAGCTCCTCTAAACGGATCCTCCTGTTCAGTTCTTCCCTGATGAACAGCATTGTGTAAAATGCCTAGCGTTCCTTTCGTGGGCTGGCTAAATGTTTCGTATATTGAAATCTTTTCTTTTCTTTTTTTTTTTCTCACCGGAGGACATTTTTCCATTTTTTGTTCAGATAGAGTGGAAGGGAGAGAGAGGGAGAGAGAGCAAGAGAGAGAGAGAAACATCGACGTGAAAGGGGCACATCCAGAGGCTGCCTCCCGCATGGCCCAACCAGGGCCGGGGACAAACTGCAACCGAGATACGTGCTCTTAGCGGAACCGAACCCGGATCTCTCTGGTCCGCGAGCCGTTGCTCTAACCACTGAGCCAAACGGGCCAGGGTGAAATCTTTTCTCTTCAAGAGCACTTACCCAGACAACATGAACATGAAGAGAAAGGAACGTGAGCACTCCCAGTGCTCCTCAGCGGGTCCCAGAAAGTCCACAGAAATCAAATACATGACTGCAAAAATCACACTTAGAGATTTCAAGTGCAAATATTTTGTGGCTGGAACAAGACGGCGTTGTTCACGGCGAAGACAGGCGTGTGCGTTAGAGCGGAGCCCGCCTCTGCCACAGCGCAGGGCGCTGCCAGGCGCTCGGCGGGCGCGCGCTTGTTTCTGGCTGAACGGAGTCCTCTTGTTCCTCTGCCACCGGCTGGATGACACCGTGGTCACATATTAGCAAAAATGCCACCTTCCTCCCAAGTCACACTACTTTAACCAAAATTGAGAAGTTTTTTTTTTTAATGCACTTTTCAGACAGAGCGATCCGAGATAAATTTTCCCCATAAAAGGACAAAATACTATAATCTGCATTTTTCTTCAGAGCCCTTTTCAAGTGTGACCTTTAGGAAGCTCTTCCAACACCGGTGAGAAAAAAAAACTTTAATTAAAAGAAAGGGCAGCAAAGACGCCTAAGGAAGGAAGAAGGTTTTTATCTTGCATTAGAGCAAGGTGGATTTTCTCAAAGCTCCCCGGCTGCCAGGACAGAATGCAAATCCCAGGACCTGGATTAGACAGAGCATACGAGCTGAGGGCCCTGAGGCCGGGCTGCGGCACAGCCAGCCTGGACACCTGCGTGCTGGTAACATTCCCTCGGAGCTGCCAATGCCAGCGTGACGGGTGCCTTATCTCTTCCAGAAGTGTGAGGCTCTCTCTGCTTCATGGGAATTTAAAGCAACACTTTATTCCACCTTCTCTAGCTCCCACCAACAGTGTCCAAATACTCTTGTGTGGAAGAGCACAAATTAAACTAAACTCTAGCATTGCTTTCCTCCAATAAGGAGGCCTTATTCAAAATCATAATCGAAACGCTCAGGAGGATTAAACTTGGAAAAGCTAAAGCGTGTTAGGACATGAACTCGAGCTTCGGCAGAATGAAAATGCTGTATCTCCCTGTAACGTGCTTAGCACGAAAAGGCTCCTCTGCCCCCACACCGTGCCCCACTGGGCTTTCTATGGAGATAACACTGACTAGATGGAAGTAATTCGAAATGTAAAGCTCTTTCATGAGAGTAACAGACTGCCATTATCACAATTTTGACAAGGTGAGAGAAAAGAAAAGGTCCAGGGTGCAATGTATCAAGATAATTCTGAATGGGATGTCTCAGACAGCCCTAGAGAATAAAGGGCACAGGAAGAGGGCCCTAGGAAACAGAGTGTATCCCAAAGAAAATGTCACCAGCAAGATAAGCCTTGCTTCCTTCTACACAATCCCCAAGCCCAGTCTTCAGGCTTTATCCACAGCGCTCAAGGTTAGAAAGAAAAAGGGAATATCCAGTGGTCCTGAAACCACTCAAAAAGCAGTAAGAGTGAGTTTCTATAGGAACAGAGTTCTGATCCGGATGGGAAGATGTCATCAGCTGAAAAATCACCGATTTGCAAGTGCACCAATGGACAGGCTCTTCTCTTTCACCTCTGAGGAGGGTGATGCCCCACGACCTAACTGCCAAAGTATTTCATGTGAAAAGTAACAGTCCTCTTGGTCTTGAATACTTCCCCTTTGGGAGCTGATAGAAAGCATAACTGGATGGCTCCTCAATGACTATTTCCTTTTTCCAATTTACATACAATAAAATACAAAGTTCTAGGAGTTTAAACAAATGGAGATGTAAGCACTACCACAGTCAAAATACAGAACAGTCCCACCACCCTGAAATCTCCATCACCTGAAACCTGTCCACCCCCCTGGACTTCTTTCACTTCACGTAGTACTTTCACTGTAGGTCCATCCAAGCTGCTGTAAATCAGAGTGGTCTATTCCTTCGCAGTGCCTAGCTGCAGTCCATGATATGGATACACCTAAGTTGGTGTATCCACTCACCAGCTAAAGGATCTTTGGGTTGCTCATGGCTTTTAGCAATTATGAAAAAAAAAAGCTTTATCATTTTTGGCATGTCATCCACATACTAGTTTTCATTTCTTTTGGGTAAATACACACCCAAGAGTGTATGTTTAACTTGGTAAGAAACTGCCGAGATGTGGTATTGGCAGGTTTTTTAAGCCATTTCAATCGACAGAGAGTGGTTTTTCATTGTGGGTTTCAATTTGGATTTCCTTAGTAACAAACGATGTTCAGCACCTTAGGCTACTTGCCATCAATATATCTTCTTTGGTGAATTCTCTGTTTAAATCTTTTCCCCATTTTTTTTTAATGGATTGTTTACTTTCTTATTATTGAGTTCTGAGAGTTCTATATATTTTCTGGATATGAATCCTTTCTGGATATGTGACTTGAAAATATACTATCCTGGTCTGTGGCTTATTTTTTTTTTAATAGATTTATTTTTTAGAGTAGTTTTAGGTTCACAGCAAAATTGAAAGTCCAGAAATCTTCCAAATCTTCAATGTGATGAGTTATCTTCTCATTTTCTTTCTTTTTTCTTTGAGAGAGAGAGGGAAGAGGTACAGAGAGGGAGAGAGAAGGAGAGAGGGAGAGGGTATGGGGAGGGAGGAGGGAAAGAGAGAGAGAGAGAGACTTGTTGCTCCACTTATTTATGCATTCACTGGTTGATTCTTGTATGTGCTCTGATTGGGATCGAACCCACAACCTCGGTGTATCAGGACAAGGCTCTAACCAGCTGAGCTATTCAGTCGGGGCTCTTCTTATTTTCTGAACAGTGTCTTTCCTTTCATGAAGTCCAATCTATCTTTTTTTTTTTCTTTTGGCATATCATGCTTTTGGTACTATACCTAAGAAATTTTTGCCTAACCCACGGTCACGAACATTTTCTCCCATGTTTTTGTCTAAAAGAAGAACAGCTAATGTGCCATTCCTTTCAGGGCAGTTTTACTTGTGAAGCAGTTAAATAAGCGCTTCAATGTCTGTCTGATAATTCCAATATCTGGGTCATCCCAGGGCTGGCATTTGTTGATTGCCTTTTGCATCAAGAATTCATCACATTTTTCTGCTACATTGTGAAATTTTAGGTACAGAATAAAATTCTGAATATGAAGTTGCTTAGACTGTTAAAAAGTTGTTTGAACTCTTTTAGAGATCCTCTAGTGGACATTTTATGGTTCCACTTCTTCGTTCCAGTTTATCGGACAATCAATCTGGTTAGGTTTCACCTTCTGTGGGTCATGGTTCCAATGTCACCTCAGCTCTCCAGCTCTGGCTGCTTGGCCTGTGTCCCCCCTGCTCAGCCTCAGGCCAGTTCACACACACGACAGGACCCCTTCAGCTCTTTCCTCTCTAGGACTCTCCCAATCCCCTGCCCAAAGGCAGGGTTTCTCTTGGGGTTCCAGGTGCCCAAGTTGCCCCTAGAGGGCCAAGCAGAGAGAGAAAAAGAGCAAGAAAAAGGAGCATTCTCCCACAACTCTTGGGACAGCAGGGCCGCTTTTCCCCCATTCCCCGGGCCAGAAAAATGGGATTTCTACAGCTACTTCAGCTGCTGACGCTGCCAGCTACCCTGGCTCTCCAAGGTGGTTCCCTCTGGGCCCCGTGATAAAAAGAAAAAAAACAGAGGGACACCCCTATACTTTCCAGCCTGCATTTTCCTGGTTTTCTGGCCAGAAAGATGGGATTTCTCTAGGATTTTAGCTGCAGCTCTGCTGAGAGCATGTCCTTGGCCCCAGGCCAGAGAGAAAAGCAAAACAATGAGAAACTCACCCCACGGTCCACTTACAGGTTACTTCTCTGGGTTTTCACTCCTTCTCAGTTTGCCAGCTTTTCCTTACTTTTCCGAGTCCTCAAGTAATCACTTTGTCCACAGTTTTCCATTGCAGTCAGCAGGAGAAACGGCCGTAGTGGGCTGCCTTCCTCCTGGTCGTGGCCTCCCAGTAATGTCGCTATTACTGGCCGAGGCTGCGTCTCTTGACCACTTCGCATCAGAAGAGGATCCACACACCTGAGCCTACCTCGAGGGCCTTCTACTTGATGATACTCCCGGGGCACACAAAGCCCCATCACTGATTCTTGCAAAACCATGATAGTGCGCATTTTTATCCTCCTCTTAGGTGTTGCGATTTAGGTCAGACCCTTGCGAAAGGAGGCAGGAAAGAAAAACAAAACGCCCCCAGCCTCTGTAAGCGTCCATCCTTCACCTTCCCTCCCAATCACGCTGGGCTTAAGAAGCCAGGAGGGTGGCTAAGCATTCATGCAAAACAGCTGCCCGGCAGGTTTGGCAATCGAGGCTAAGAAACTAATCTACACATGTTCCGGCTGTTAGGCATCAGAGAGAAATCAGGTTAGAAATTCTGGAAGATGCTTCTTTCTTTGGCAGAGGCATTTACATGCATTCTGGCTCTTTTCATTGATGGCAACATAAAGGACTGTATCCAGGGAGGAGCCCTGAGAGTGGGTTTGGTTCCAGAGATACAACTAAACCTATCCTCCCTTTACTGCTTTTATTTGTAACGGGAAAAGCATACACCTGCTAACAGAAAATGAATCTCAGTGTTTCCCGAATACTGGAAGTTGCACCAGACTTCAACACAGAATCCATTATCCCCTCACAGCAATGGCTACTGAGAGCCTGCACTGTGCCCGGTTTGATGCGGGTGGAAAACAGCAGAGAACAAGACAAACTCCCTGCCCTCGTGGAGCTCACACTCTACTGGAGGAGTCAAACAACAAGCAAATGAACAAATACATACATAAAACACAGCGATTTCAGTAGTGACAAATACTACAAAAGTAAAGTAGGGTAAGTGGCTGGAGAATAACGAGGGCACTGTTTTACATAGAAGAGTCAGGGAAACCTCTTCCAAGATAACAGTTCAGCAGAGAACCAGGCTGGATAGGGGAGCAAGCCATGCCGGGCTCTGGGGCCAGAAAGCAGCACGTTCCAGGCAGCAGGTGCACAAGCCCACGAGAGAACAATCCTGCCACATTCGAGAATCAGACATGAAGCACGTATGATCGCTACATGGGATTGAACTTGGAGGAAAGAGCAAAGTAATGCGGCCTAAGAGGCAAGCAGCCATCAGATCACCAAGGGCCTTGTAGGGCATGGCAAGGAACTTGGATTGTATCCTAAATGAACGGAAGGCAGACCTACAGAGATATAAACATGCAAGGGTTTATCTCACTATCTTTCTCACTCTCCATCCCAGCCAAAAAAATTATTTTCAAAATCAGACCTAAACCCAATGTTCAAATCCACTTCAAACTCATTTTTTTTTTTTTTATCCTCACCCGAGGACATTTTTTTTTTATCCTCATCCGAGGACATTTTTTTCATTTTTTTTGTTCAGATAGAGTGGGAGGGAGAGAGGGGAAGAGAGAGAGAGAGACAGAGAGAGAGAGAGAGAGAGAGAGAGAGAGAGAGAAACATCGACGTGAAAGGGACACATCAAGTGGCCGCCACCCGCACGACCAACCAGGGCCGGGGACAAACTGCAACCGAGGTACATGCCCTTAGCAGGAACCGAACCCAGGTCTCTCTGGACCGCAGGCCGACGCTCTAACCACTGAGCCAAACCGGCCAGGACATCGAGGACATTTTTTTTGCATTTATCTTCAGATGGAGCGGGAGGGAGAGAGGGAGGAAGAGAGAGAGAGAGAAGCATCGACGTGAGAGAGACACATCAAGTGGCTGCCACCCACACAACCCCAACTGGGGCCAGGGACAAATTGCAACCGAGGCACGTGCCCTTAGCGGGAACCGAACCCGGGTCTCTCCAGTCCGCGGGCCAACACTCTAAACGCTGAGCCAAACTGGCCAGGGCCAAACTCAGTCTTAATAGATCAAGAAGTTAAAAAAAAAAGTCAAATCACAAATTTAAAGATGAATAAAGCAAAAACAACAATTTTTAAAAAACCCTCATAGACACAGACAACAGTGTGGTGATTACCAGAGGGAAAGGGGGGCGGGGTAGAAGAGGGTAAAGGGGAGATAAATGGTGATGGAAGGAGACTTGACTTTGGTGGTGAACACACAGTACAATAGACAGATGATGTATAATAGAACTGTACACCTGAAACATATATAATTTTATTAACCAATGTCACGCAATAAATTCAATTAAAAAGTTAAAAAATAATAATAAAGATAAAATGAAGGATAATCCATCTCCAAAATAACATTATATATTTCATAAATAATCATCTCAAATGCCAAATAATTCCTTTTCTACTAGAAAGGAAAACTGAAAAGCTACTGTTAGCTGTTTAACTTGTAGTTTTATTATAAAATTCTTCAAACACAGTACACTAAATCCCCAGGTACCCATAACTCAGCTTCAACAATTACAAATAATTTGCAAATCTTGTTTTTAATCTATCACCTCCTACTTTCTTCACACACACACACTTTTCAATGTATTTTTTTAAAATTTTTTTCTTTATTGGTTTTTTTTTTTTTTTTTTTTTTTAGAGAGAGAGTAAGGGAGAGGGAGAGAGAGATAGAAACATCGATGAGAGAGAACATCAATTGGCCGCCTTCTGCATGCCCCCACTGAGGATTTGGCCCATAACCTGGGCACGTGCCCTGACCAGGAATCGAACCGGCGACCACTTGGTGCATGGGTCGGCACTCAACCACCAAGCCACACTGGCTGGGTTCAATGTATTTTTTAATGTTTTTTAAATCTCACACAACTATCATTTCACCCATGGTATTTCATATATTAAAAACTTTAAATACAAACACAACGCCTTTATCATACCTAACAAAAAAACCAATCCCTTAATATTATCTAATATCTAGTCCATGTTCAAATTTTCTCCAAATGTCTCAACTCTTTCCTTTTACACCTGGTTTGTAAGAACCAGGATCTGAACACGGCTGGTATGTCGCACATGCTTAGTATGTCCAAGTTTCCTTTCATCAATTTTTGTCCCACAGAATTTCCCACATTCTGGGTTTGACTAAGTGCATCTTTGTCATGTCCTTGAACTCGTTCTTCTATCCCATTATTTCCACACACTAGTAAATGGATCCAGTGGCTTGATTACAGTCCAGTTTAGCATCTATTGGTGATTGTTAGATTTATTAGTTCACTAGGAGCTGAAAATGGCAGTTTTCTAATTCTATCATTTCTTCTGCATTTACAAGGCACAATTTTGTCTATTTTTTTAATAAGTTTATTTTCTTTTTTTTTAAATTAATTAATTTATTTTTGTTACAGATGTTTCTCCATTTTTTCCCCCATTGACACCCTCCCCCTCCCTCCCTGCCCCATCCCCAGCTTTGTTGTCCATGTCCATTGGTTGTGCGTACATGTATATAAGTTCTGTGGTTCATCTCCTCCCCCCCCCACCTCCTCTTCTGGAGATTGTCAGTCTATACTCCACTTCCACGTCTCTGGGACTACCCTGTTCCTCACACTGTTATGTTCATTATATTCCACAAATAAGTGAGATCATATATTTGTCTTTCTCTGCTTGGTTTGTTTCGCTTAGGATAATACTTTCCAGGTCCCTCCATGTCGTCTCAAAGGATAAGAGATCTTTCTTTCTTACAGCTGCATAGTACTCCATTGTGTACATGTACCACAGCTTTTTTACCCATTTGTCTACTGACGGACACTTGGGCTGTTTCCAGATCTTAGCTATTGTAAATAGCGCTGCTATGAACATGGGTGTTTCTGATTGGTGTTTCAGGCTTCTTAGGTTCTTTTCTTTTTTTAATCCTCACCCAAGGATATTTTTACATCTATCTTCAGACAGAGTGGGAGGGAGAGAAAGAGAGAGACATCGATGTGAGAGATACACATCGATTGGTTGCCATCCACAAGACCCCAATCTGGGCCGGAGACGAACCAAAACCGAGGTACGTGCCCTTGGCCGGAATTGAACCCGGGACTCCCTGGTCTGCAGGCCGATGCTCTAACCGCTGAGCCAAACTAGCCAGGACCTATTTTTTTTAACTTTCATCATCAACTATTTGATTATCCTCAAGTACAGGTCATTCAGAAAAGGATAATTGCTAAATCATTTTCCTCAATGTATCAGTATTCAGAATTCTACATTGATACCTAAGAAGCCTCCAAAGGTAACCAATGGGGGGGGGGGGGTATCACTAAAAACTCATATTTGATGTATTTCAATCCACTGCATTCATTATTCTCATTGATGCTCACACAGTCCCATCTAGTGGGAGCTCCAGTAACCTTGAATAGTGTCCTTGCTTTCTGCCCCAAGACTGGAAACAGCCTTTTCCTTTAAGTGGGAAGCGTGTTAGAAACGATCAGAGAGCTAAGAGTGCTCACGGTGACTGGGTTGTCTTTGCTTTATGCCTTCTCAGTGGAAAATACACACTTAACCAGATAGAAGTATATCTAAATTCATACAGATTATTTCCATTCAAATTAAAGATTACAGGGTTGCCCTGGACAGTTTTGCTCAGTGGTTAGAGCATCAGCCTGTACACCGAAGGATCTCGGGTTCGATTCCTGGTCAAGGGCACATACATGGTTGTAGGTTCGATCCCCATCCCTGGTTGGGGTCATGTGGGAGGCAACTAATCAATGCATCTCTCTCACATCCATGTTTCTCTCTCTCTCACCCCCCTCCTTCTACTCTAAAAATCAGTGGGAAAATATCCTCAAGTGAGGATTAACCAAAAAAGGAACAAAAGCCTTAAAGATACTATTGAGTTTTAGAATGCCATCATTATAGTTTATAATCAATTAAACCATCCTCATAGATTTTTTTAAATTAAGTGTTAGATTCAGATGTACTCTGAGCCAACATTTTCATCTAAAAATACCTTTGTGAAGGATAAAATATTAAATGAGATATTATACAAAGCTAAGATTAATCCTGGTTTTCTCATATATCAATGTTTCATCCCATAATTGTATGTGCAGAGACAGGAGAAAAACCAAGCAAACTTCAAGGCAACTGATAGAAATATGAAGGATTCTTCTGATTTGTTTTTAAATAATGTATGGAAAGTATATTAACAAAGTGTGTGATGTTCTTCACGTGTGAATCCTACTCTTCAGAAATGAGAAGTTTAAAAGTAAAAAATAAAATAAAAGGCATATTAAACTCACACATTTACTGCCCTGGCTGGTTTAGCTCAGTGGTTAGAGCGTCGGCCCACAGACCAATGAGTCTCAGGTTCGATTCTGGTCAAGGGCACGTACCTTGGTTGCAGTTTGTCCCCGGCCCCGGTTGGGGTCATGTGGGTGGCAACCAGTCAATGTGTCTCTCTCACATCGATGTTTCTCTCTCTCTGTTCCCCCCCCCCCCTCCTGCTGTATCTGAAGATAAATGCAAAAATGTCCTCAGGTGAGGATAAAAAATAAATAAATAAAAAATAAAAATAAATAAAAAAATGGAGGAGTAAAGAATTATAATCACTATCAAGATATTACTGTTGTTGTTTTAACCTACTCGGCTAAGGTCTGAACGTACTCAGCTCTGCATGCATTCCATGGTTGTTCCCTGGATGACTCAAGTACCAAGTGCATGTTACTTCCATTCGGAAAAATGTTGGACTTCTTACCCCACCTGCTGTTCACTGCTAAAACTGTGCTTTGGTGGCTGGTTTCATCTCAGCTGCGAGCAGACACGTCGTCTGTGCAACAGATAGTGCCTGAGAGTGGCCCGAAATGTTCTTTCCATCATTGTTTTGGGGCTGGACAAGGGCCTCGGAGTTCATACACCTAGTTCAACCCTCATTTCACAGATGGCTCGATGGTCCTTTATTTGAACAGGCCAAAAAGCAGTTACACATTTGCTTTTAACTCTACTATTCCCTTCTTGTTATTAAAAACTCCTTTCAGCCCAACTTCTATAAAGGGAAATGACAACATGGATGGATCCTGAGAATATCATGCTAAGCGAAATAAGTCAGACAGAAAAAGTCAAGAACCATATGATTTCACTCATATGTGGGATATAAAACTGAAAGCAAATGAACAAACAAGAAAAACAAACAAAAACTCATAGACACAGACAACAGCATGGTGGTTACCAGAGGGAAGGGGCTTGGGGAGACAGTAAAAGGGGCAAAAGGGGCAAATATATGGTGGCGGAAGATTTGACTTTGGGTGGTAGGCACACAATGCAATATACAGACGATGTATCATAGAAATGTACACTTCAAAGCTATATAATTTTATTACCTAATGTCACCCCAATAAATCTAGTTTTTTTAAAAAGGGGGAAATGTAGCATCACCGTCGCAGTCATTTTTAAGCAATTTGCACTTACAGATGTATACTTACAGAGCACATCCCAACCTAACACTTAAGTTTTGTAATCTACAAGGATGACTTAATTGATTATAAACTATAGTGATGGCATTCTAAAACTGAGTAGTCTCGCCCAGCCAGTATGGCTCAGTGGTTGAGCACAACCCCATGCACCAGGAGGTCACCGGTTCGATTCCTGGTCAGGGCACATGCCCAGGTTGTGGGCCAAATCCCCAGTGGGGGGCATGCAGGAGGCGGCCAATTGATGTTATCTCTCATCCATGTTTCTATCTCTCTCTCCCTCTACCTTCCTCTTTCTCTAAAATCAATAAAGGAAAAATATTTCAAATAAATAAATAAAACTGAGTTGTCTCTTAAAGGCTTTTTACATTCAAATGTTTTATAAGTGATAGAATGAATTAATGCTTGTTATAAATGTCCCAAATTTAGAAAGAAAACAGAAATTGAAATGGAATGCAAAAGTCTCCCAGTCTTTTTAATGTCACATATCACGAGCAGCCCACTTAGAACTTATGTTTAAGGAACTGGAATTTGGGGGGTGGAGTGAGTGTGACTTTTACAGCCGGGATGTACAGTGTGGTGAAGTCACACACCTAGACTTCAGGGTACTGGGCAGAAGCCTCCATTCCTAAGTCATTTGGTGGAAACCTTAAAGTCCCATCTCCATATTTTACTACTTGCACCAGTTGCTATCTCAAAGATTAATAAGATACATATTAAACAAACTAGAAAAGTTTAAGTCAACAGATCTAAAAAACGAACTACAATTAAATACAGCCTAACCATTTGCTATATTAGAAACAGTAAAATATATGCTTGATAGGAAAGCATGAAAAGTACATAATTGTTCTGGGAGGGGGAAAAAACAATTCAGAATTAGTTGTTTTGCTCATTCATAAACAAAATAATAAATAAATAAACCTCATCCTAGAAGTCAGAAACCTCCAGTTCTAGTATCAATCCCACCACCAACTATTTGGCTGTACCCTTAAAAATGCCTAAATCCACCCAATTATTATTTCTTCACCTGTAAAACTACATTTAATACTTCCTGCCTTTTCACAGGGAGGTTCTGATAGTCATTTGAATGGGAGGATTTCTTTCAGATCCTACCCTGAAGAAGCGCTTTCAGTTCATTTAAGTTGTATTGTTTAATTTATTTCCTCAACATATGAGTAATGCATGCTCATAGTAACAAAATAAAAATTGAAAAAAGTACAAAAGATATAAAAAAAAAAAGTTTCCATATAAAGTTTTGGAGTGTTTGTTCCAGATCTGTGAAATATGTCATTGGTATTTTAATAGGGATTGCAATCAATCTATAGATAGCTTTGGGTAGTATGGACATTTTAATGATGTTAATTCTTCCAATCCATGATCATGGTATATTCTTCCACTTGTTTGTATCTTCCTCTATCTCTTTTTTCAACATCCTGTAGTTTTCCGAGTACAGGCCTTTTACCTCCTTGGTTAAGTTTATTCCTAGGTATCTTATTTTTTGCTGTTGCAATGGTAAAAGAGATTGTTTTTTTAGTTTCTCTTTCAGAGAGATCATTATTGGTGTATAAAAATGCCATCAATTTCTGGATGTTAACTTTGTATCCTGCTACTTTGTTGAATTCATTTAGCAGCTCTAGTAGTTTTTTGGTAGATTCTGTAGGATATTCTATGTACAATATCATGTCACCTGCAAATAGTGACAGTTTACTTACTCCTTTCCAATTTGGATGCCTTTTATTTTTTCTTCTTGTCTGATCACTGTGGCTAGGCCTTCCAATACTATGTTGAATAAGAGTGATAAAAGCAGCCCTGGCAGGTTTGGCTCAGTGGTTGGAGCGTCAGCCTGTGGACCAAAGAGTCACGAGTTCGATTCTGGTCAAGGGCACGTACCTCAGTTGTGGTTCGGTCCTTGGCCCTGGTCGGGGTCATGTGGGAGGCAGCTAATTGATGTGTCTCTCTCACGTCAATTTTTCTCTCTCTCCCTCCCTCCCACTCTACCTGAAGATAAATGGGAAAATATCCTCGGGTGACGATTATTTTTTTTAAAAAGAGTGGTGAAAGCAGACATCCCTGTCTTGTTCCTGTTCTTAAAGGAAATGCTTTTAGTTTTTGCCCACTGAGTATGATGTTGGCTTTAGGTTTGTCATATATGGCCTTTATTATTTTGAGGTATGATCCCTCTATTCCCACTTTGCTAAAAATTTTTATCAAAAATGGGTGAATTTTGTCGAATGCTTTTTCTGCATCTATTGGTATGATCATGTGATTTTTATCCTTCATTTTGTTAATGTGATGAATCACATTTATTGATTTGCAAATATTGTACCAGCCTTGCATCCCCGGAATAAATCCCCCTTGGTCATGGTATATGATCTTTTTCATGTATTGCTGGATCCTATTTGCTATTGTTTTGTTGAGGATTTTAGCATCTGTGTTCATCAGGGATACTGACCTATAATTTTCTTTCTTTGTAGTGTCTTTATCTGGTTTTAGAATTAGAATAATGCTGGCCTCGTAAAAAGAGCATGGAAGTCTTCCTTTCTCTTGAATTTTTTGAATAGTTTGAAGAGGATAGGTGTTAATTCTTCTTTGTATGTTTGGTAAAATTCCCCTGTGAAGCTGGCTGGACCAGGGCTTTTGTTTGCTGGGAGTTTTTTGTTTATTGCTTCAATTTCATTAGTTGGTATTTGTCTATTCAGGTTTTCTGATTCTTCCTGATTAAGTCTTGGAAAATTAAAAAAGCTGTGGTACATTTACACAATGGAATACTATGCAGCTGTAGAAAAGAAAGATCTATTATCCTTTAAGACAGCATGGAAGGATCTGGAGATTATTATGCTAAGCAAAATAAGCTAGTCAGAGAAAGACAAATATCACATGACCTCACTTATATGAGGAATCTAATGAACAAAATAAACTCATGAATGAAATAGAACCAGAGGCATGGAAACACAGAACAGACTGACAAATCTCAGAGGGAAGGAGGGTGCAGGGGGAGAGATTAACCAAAGAACCTATATGCATATATACATTGCCCATGGACACAGACAGTAGGGTGAAGGCCTGGGGCAGGGTGGGAACCAGGTGGATGGGGGCAATGGGGGAAAAAAAGAAGAGGACATCTGTAATACTCTCAACAATAAAAACTTTTAAAAAAATTAGCCCTGGCCGGTTTGGCTTAGCGGTTAGAGCGTCGGCCTGCGGTCCAGAGAGACCCGGGCTTGGTTCCCGCTAAGGGCACATAGCTCGGTTGCGGTCTGTCCCCAGCCCTGGTTGGTCGTGCGGGAGGCAGCCACTCGATGTGTCCCTTTCACGTCGATGTTTCTCTCTCTCTCTCTTCCTCTCTCTCCCTCCCACTCTATCTGAACAAAAAATGGAAAAATGTCCTCGGGTGAGAATAAAAAAATAAATAAATAAATAAGAAGTTTCCTCATCCTCCTTATCTCCAAATGTAACCACTACATATGTTTCCTATACAGATCTTCCAGAAATATTCTATGCATAGACATGAGTATCTTCTTTTCACACAAATGGAATGATACTACACTAACTTTTCTGAAGTGTTCCCCTCTGTATTGGAAATTTTCCATATCTACCCCATTCTTTAACAGCTGCTTGGTATTCCTCCTCAAGACATACCATCATTTATTTAACCAGTCTTTCTTGATAGAGATTCAGGAAGTTGTTTCCAGGTTTTCCTTACTTTAAACAACATTGCAATGAATAACTGTCTATGACCAATCATCTACTTATATTTGCTAATGTTCATTAAGATAAACTGCTAAGTATAGAATTGTTGGGCCACAGGCTAAATTTTGATGTCAAATTGCTTCATTTACTGGTTGTATCAACACCCCCACCAAGAGAGTATCTAAGTTCAGCCAATACTAAATATATCAATACTTTTTAAAGACACATAGGTTTAAAGGGTTTTTTTCCTGAATATAGTCTCATTAGGAAATTTATCACCAAGAAAATTAATAGGGATTTTTAAATATTTGTAGGCAACCTAATTTATGTTTCAACTGTCTCTTTGAAGCAATAAAGAGCATATAATTTTCATTCATCAAAAGAAACAAAATTAATAATAATAATTTTAAAACTGAGGCACAAGACATTCCAGAAAGGACAGTACAGGTTGCCACAAACTGAATAATGTTAGCCATCATCACAATCAAGGGCCTTGATCATTGCTGTTATTAGCCTAGAATTTTGCCAGTATGGTAAAAATTTAAATGTCTCTAACTGGATACTTGTCTATGTTCCCCATGGTTTTAAAGGTGTTCCTATGATGCTAATATCTTTTACCTAGAATGATGTGTATAACAATAAAAACATTATGTATAAGAAAAAAAAAATTAGGCACTAGATATGCTCTGTACTGAGTTAGTCCCGACCTTATTTTACAGCATCAAAGAGTACTACTAAAAAGCTGGTGCAGCCTGGCCAGTGTGGCTCAGTGGTTGAGGGTCGACCCATGCACCAGGAGGTCACCGGTTTGGTTCCTAGTCAAGGCACATGCCCAGGTTGTGGGCCCGATCCCCAGTGGGGGGCATGCAGGAGGCGGCCAATCGATGTTCTCTCTCATCAATGTTTCTATCTCTCTCTAAAATTAGTAAAGAAAAAAAATTTTAATTAAAAAAATAAAAAAGCCGGTATACTTTAATTTTCCCTGCTAGGTTAAAAAAAAGAGTTAAAAAAAAAAAAAAGGACATTTCTCCAATCCCATTATTCTATATGTAAAATAAACACAGCACATTTTTATAAATAAATTCTGGTTTACATTTAACAAAAACCTAATCTTGCCAATTCATCACTAATAGTTTAAGAAATAATTAAGACAAACAAAAATAAACACTAAAATTACCTATGGAATCCAACATTTCAAATATCATAATAAAAACACAGAATTATATAATCAGCTTTTTTAAAAAAAAACTATTTAATAATTGACAAAATATTCAAAGGTAAAAAGTGGCAAAGGATCCAAAGTATAGACAAAATAATAGAGCTTGAATAATATATAAAACAAATGAATTTAAAACAGAAAAGGAGAATAAAATAGTGAAAAGAGATTCTATAGATATAAGTCTCTGGGTGGCATAATTCCTGTTTCAACTCACACTTTAGAATATCTGTTGTTTGCATTAAATCAGAAATAATAGACTTAGACCAAGGAGAATATAAAATCTAATGTGAATTAAAGCTCTTGTATAAATCTGGCCCTTGGGAGAGCAATAATGTTTTAGTTACTGAGCTTTCAACCACCAAAAGAAGGATATTTCAACTAATGCAACAGAGGCAAATGAAACAGAAAGGGCTTTCCTGGCCTGAACTCCCAAAATGATACTGCCTAAAAACAGACTCTCTCTAGCTTGCCCATCTACCTGCTAAATGCCTTCTAAATGCTATCACTCATTCAACAAACAGTTCTTGAACTCTTCGAAAATCACAGTGCTGTATCACGTACAGGCCTTCAAGTAGCTTACAATTAATGAAGGAGACATGTAAGAAGTAAGTAATTAATTATAATAAAATGAGGAATGCAAATAAGTGCTGTATTTATAAAGTACAACATGGCTAACTGAGGAAAACCAGGAGCTTCACAGAGAAAGGTGGCCCGTGAGCTCAGCATGTGAAGACAAGGTTTTGAAAAATGGAAAGTATAAAAAATATAACAGTAGAGTTTGGGTTGCAAACTAGAGAATTATGGCTAACTTAGACAAAAAAGGAATTTACTAAAAGAATTTCAGGTAGTTCATAAAATTGATGAGAATTCTAGAGGCTGGGGGTTGGGGGGTGGGGGAACAGGAATCTGAGAACTCAGCCACAGTAACATAAGAGAAATACACTAGTTAGGATGCCATGGTAACTGCCATAATGAATCTCTAATTCTCCTACATCTGTATGTCATTGCCTCAAGATTCAAAGCCTAATAAAGGATGTTACTAGGTCAATGGGCAAAATCTCAGTAAGGTCAGATAAGAGTATTGTATCAATGTCGACTTCCTGATTTTGACAATTGTGCTATGGTTATGTAAGAGATTTCCTTGCTTTATTTATTTATTTATTTATTTATTTATTTATTTATTTATTTATTTTTAAATCCTCACCGGAGGATATATCTTCAGATAGAGTGGGAGAGAGAGAGAGGAAAACATCAACATGAGAGAGACACATTGATTGGTTGCCTCTGCACGACCCTAACCAGGGCCAGGGACCAAACCGCAACCAAGGTACATGCCCTTGACCGGAATCAAATCCACGACTCCTTGGTCCTCGGCAGACGCTCTAACCACTGAGCCAAACTGGCCAGGGCCAAAGGGGTAATTTTAAATATAGGTACACATGTTGACCAAGTGTGATTCTAAAGACCAAGTGCCAAGTCTTTTTGCAAATCTGGTTAAGTTCCAGTTCCTTGCTTGCAACAAAACTGAAGGAGGGCCTAATCCGGTTGTCAGCTCACAGATCATTAAAATGTCTTATAATAATGACTTTGGCATATAATTAGAAAGATATTCAAAGAACTGAGTGACACATATAATGAAACTCCAACCATTGCCATCTACCAATGTTCGTCAGTGCTTACATCTATGAAAACAAAAAGTAGGGAAAGAACTGATGCTGAACCCTGTCTCATTCAGGCAATAAGTCATACTCATCTATGGAGACCTAACTGAACTCATTAAGGAAAGTGAGAGCATTTACAACAAAACTACCTTTGTGTATAATTGCTTTTCAAAATAAATTGTATATTAATCAATGTGATCTTAATTTAACATAAAGAAAAAAATTATACCTAAGGTTATAAAATATGTTTTTAATCAAATTTGTTACAGGGAAGCAGAAAAGGTGATCACTAAAATATTTTCAAGTTTGAAAATACAGGGTGGAGCAAAAGTAGGTTTATAGTGTTTCAAATGAAAAAAACAATAGTTACTAAATAATAATATAAGAATAAACTGTTTTGCATACTCACAACTGTAAGCCTGTTTTTGCCTCAGCCTGCACATTATACTGAATTAAGTTCTATAGGAGATATAGAATTAAAACACAAGTCAAAAAGAATAAGGAATAATGTGAATCTTCTCACTGCTGAAGAGTTCATTTTATGTGATTCTTAAATAAATGATGGTGAATACGAAATCACTAGAGTATTTAGACTCTATCCAGGTATAACAATGATGTGACAGTTCTATTTCATATGTCAATATGTACAACATGCTGGAAATTTTATATTCCGAAACTATCTGAACCAGTGATTTTGTTTTATTTATTTCTGTTGTTGTTGTTAACCCTCACCCAAGGATATTTTTCCATTGATTTTTAGATAGAGTGGAAGAGAGGGAGGAAGGGAGGGAGAGAAACATCGATGTGAGAGAGATGCACTGATTAGCTGCCTCCCACATGACCCTGACCAGACAGGGGATCAAACTTGCAACCTAGGTACATGCCTTTAACCAGGAATTGAACCCGAGATCCTTCAGTCCAAGGGCCGACACTCTAACCACTGAACAAAACAGCCAGGGCTGAACCAGTGATTTTAAAATGTTAGATATAAACATTAAAGTATAACATCATACATAATTTATCAAAAATATTTCAGGCAGAAAACAAGCAGAAAGTTTTAAGAATCAGTTAGCTGTGTCAATAATGGAACTCTGTAGATGAAATGACGGTCAATAAGAAATGCGAACCTCAAAACAGTACCCATTAGAAAGGATAAGGATGCCAAACAGTTACAGTGTCTGAGCACTGGTTAGCAAGGGCAGGGGAGAGGGTCAATTCCATGGATTTGGAAGAGCTAATCTTAAAAATCTTTTGGGACACTTAAGCACATTCAACTTCTAACCAAAAAAGTTTCAGTCTTTCTTTAAAAGAATAAAGGAAATATAGCCTAGAGCAGTGGTTCTCACCCTTCCTACTGCCCTGGC
Source organism: Tadarida brasiliensis (assembly GCA_030848825.1). Taxonomy (NCBI): domain Eukaryota; kingdom Metazoa; phylum Chordata; class Mammalia; order Chiroptera; family Molossidae; genus Tadarida; species Tadarida brasiliensis. Next base: position 168,929,116 of record CM061257.1, on the reverse strand, counting down.
CCTTTACTACAGCTCCTCATGTTGTGTGTGGGCGTGTCTGCATGTGGATGGACCCGCCTGGAGACGGATAGGAGCGGTGTCTCGGTTCCTAAGACCATCGGAAATATGTGTTTTCCATGGTCTTAGGCGACCCCTGTGAAAGGGTTGTTCGACCCCCAAAGGGGTCGCGACCCACAGGTTGAGAACCGCTGGTCTAGAGGCTGTCGTTTCGTTTGAGCTTTAATAGGCTCTTAATCTCTATCTGTCTGACCTGGTAAGTAAGGGTGACTCCTTTCAGCAACAATGAAGGGGCAAGTGCCTTAGAAACCTGCCAGCAACTTTGATTTGACATCGCTCTTCTCCCAGGTTCACAGTAAACTTGAACATCAGTCAGAGATTTCTTTTACTGAGTGAGACAGTAGCAATAAAAATGTCAAATGTCCAATCCTCAGGCAAAGGATTCACACTGCTGTTTGTAAAGCAAAAATATGATCAGGAAAAAAATGCCTGCAAGTTCTACCCTCCTTAATGCAGCTATAAACAGCTACCTTATCTTTTATTAGACATAAATTATTAAAACAGCCCGCCATATAAACATGGAGCGAGAGGCACAGATCTGCCAGCATCCATAGTAACTGACTATGGTATGAGTACTACCTTAAGCCTTACCACCATATTGAAACATCAGGAAAAAAACAGATGTGTGAAAAGCATCCCTCAACAGTCCTCCACACACCCCTTTCCAATCTCAAAGTCCCTCCAGAGGCAGTTGAGGGTAGTCCTTGAAAGAACAGGCCCTGGAGCCAAAATGCCTGGGTTGAATCCAGGCTTTGCAATTTTCAGGCTGAGTGATCAAGGATAAATTATCTAACTTCTCCTAACTGTGGGCTGCCTCACTGTGCCTGTTTTCTCATCTCCTATCAAGTGCTCAATAATTGTGAGTTACTATCATTAACTATAAGGAGGAAGGGGGGGGATTCCACAGAAAGCCATTAGGCCTTGGCTTTCTCTTCGCTAATAGCTCATCAAAAAGATGACTATCATACTAACAAACCCTAGTATTTTGGATTTATTTTTAAGTTACTGATTGCATCAAGTACATCATGCTTCCAGTGGGTACTCAGTGAAGATAATTAACCTTAGGATAAGCTTACCCACACTGCAGGCTTGCTGTTCACACCATCTGCAGGAGGACTGCTGTAAGAGCAAGAGACTCGCAGATGCTATGTACTCAGCTAAGTTACCCTGGAGTATTGTGTATCTAGAAGTTGTTTTATCTAGTGTTATTTGTTTTCTATTTATAAGCCACTATAAGTCGTGGTCTAAAGTAGAAAGCAAAGGCTATAAATAGTATTATATTCCAGAGTTAGGCAACTGGTCCTTACACAGCTAACACTCTATTATGAATTTTTTTTTTTCTTTCTGGTCATTTCAATTAATCTCCATTTGGGGTACAAATGCACCATAGGATATGAGAACAAAGAGACGATCAATCTTGTCCCATTTAATCTTTAGGCACCAATACTACTATTCTTAACAAGCCTAAACATCAACAGTACTTCAGAATCTGTAAGTGGAAGGGATCTTAAGAGGTCACCCACCCAAACCAAAGAGAGGGAATAATCTTTCCCACATCTCTTCATCCAGCTTTGCCTAAAAACACAGTGGTGGTGGTGACAGTGGTAGAAGAGGCGGTGTCTGCAGCCGTCCTTTACGTGCCCGGCGCTGTGCCATGCACGCACCTGCACTGACACACTGAATCACACTGAAGTGAGAAAACCCTAAAAGAAAATATAAGACGGAATTTTAAAAACCATTCCAAAAAAGATAAAAGCCCAAAATTGGAATGGAATGGGTTACAACATTAGCACAAATAAAAAGAATTATTGTTCGTCCTCTAAATGATAGACCATCATTTTACTCAATTTAGTTCAACAGAGGCAAATAAAACAGAAGCTCCTTCATTCACTCATTTGAACAAGTTAAAGACACTTGTTATTAAAGGCCTTTGTGCCAGACACTTTAGTACGTCCCAAAAGTACCATCACTATAATTACTACTAAAACGTGATCCCTGCAGCCAAGCAGTGTCTACTTTGTTCTCAGTAGTGACTGATTCACAAAAATGTAAGAGGTAGGCCCTGGCCGGTTTGGCTCAGCGGTTAGAGCGTCGGCCTGCGGTCCATAGAGACTCGGGTTCGGTTCCCGCTAAGGGCACATAGCTCGGTTGCAGTTTGTCGCCGGCCCTGTTTGGGTCGTGCGGGAGGCAGCCACTCGATGTGTCCCTTTCACGTCGATGTCTCTCTCTCTTCCTCTGTCTCCCTCCCACTCTACCTGAACAAAAAATGGAAAAAATGTCCTCGGGTGAGGATAAAAAAAAAAAAAAATGTAAGAGGTAGAACACAGTGGAGTCAAGGGCAGCCTGGTGTAAATTCCAGCTCTGCCACTAGCTGTGACAGCTTAGACGAGTCACTTAACCTGTAAAACTGAAGATGTTACATATATTCGTACATATAAAATAAAGTTGTTTAAATAACTTTAAGTTGTTTTAAAAATGAAGTTCTTGCCCTGGCAGGTTTGGCTCAGTGGTTATAGCATTGGCCCTTGGACCCAAGGGTCATGGGTTTGATTCCTAGTCAAGGGCAGGAACCTGGGTTGCAGGTTCAATCCCTGCCCCAGTTGGGGTCCTGCAGGAAGCAACCAATCAGTGTGTCTCTCTCACATCAATGTTGTTGTTTCTCTCTCCCTCTCCCTCCCTCTTCCTCTCTCCCTCTTTCTCCTTCCCTTCCTCCCTCCCTTCCATTCTATCTAAAAATCAATGGAAAAATGTCCTCCAGTGAGGATTAACAAAACAAAAGTTGTTATAAAGTTTTATATATAATGTTGTTATAAAGGTAAAATGTGACATATAGTGCACACTAGATTGGTCTGAGTGCCCTTCATTTCCTGATAAGCTGACCCTAAAAATAACAAGGTTAAGTATGTTACACTTCAAATCTTAAGTTTTAACTTTTTTTTTTCCAACTCTGTATTTCTATATACAACTACTATCTTCAAGAACGTCTTACCTACTGAGCCCTTAAGATATTACAAATATTTCAGTTATAGAAAATTTTGCCTCAATCCAAAAAAAAATTTAACCTATGCACAGACGAATTCAAATCATAAAGAATTTTGTACTGTAAATGTTAAAGTAACAGAACAGCTCATAAAAAGACAACAATCTAACTCCTTTAGCTGGGTTATCAGCTGGGATCATTTCCTGCTGCCATCTCTAAGAAATTTCCTCATAAATATGTAACGATGACCAATTCATCATATTGCTATTAAAATTCAGACCTGATAACTGAAACATTTACTGATGGAAAATTCAAAAAGACGAAGGCCAATGACCTGATTCTACACATATACAATTAAAGAAAACTACTGTATAAAGAGAGAGAGAGAGAGAGAGAGAGAGAGAGAGAGAGAGAACTATGCATCTGATCCCATCCCCAAGTACTATGAGTCCAGTCCATCGGGGGCATTCTTTCTTTCATTCAATAAACATTTATTATGCGCCTACCGTGTGCCAGGCATCGCACAGTGAACACAACAAACATCCCCCAAAAAGAGAGTCCCTTCTCTCCCAATACAGGAATGTCTCCCCCTAACGTAAGGCTGCCCAAGTCCTAACTACTGAACAGCAAGCCCTGCCCTCACCCCACCCCACCGGGACCCCACCCGAACCCAACGGCCCCAGGCTCGCAGCCGGGACACAGCCTCGGCCGCTGGGTTTTGACCACCAGGTGCGGGACCCTCAGCCGGGACAGTCGGGCTCCACCCGGCGGGAGGGGCGGGGGCGCACATCGCCACGCCACCTGCACCCGGCGCGCGCCCCCGCCCCTCCGCCCGTCCCGCGCAGGCGCCGTCTTCCCGCTCGCGCGCGCCCCGGATGCCGCTCGTGGCTCCTGACCCGCGGCCGGGACCCTACCAGCCTCGGCTTCGCGCGGTCCCGGCGCCACCAACCATCGCCTCTTACCGGCGCTGTGGCTCCGGCGCCCCGGCCTCCCGGGCCCCGGCGGCCGCCCCGCTGGGCGCCTCCTCCTCGGCCTCCGCGGCCCCCGCGGAAGCCCCGACCGCGGCCCCGGCGTCCGCCTCCGTCCCCGCCGCCGCCGCCTCTCGCCACCGCCGCTGCGGCTCCCGCCCTCTCGCGGTCGCGGTCCCCGCCGGGCCGGTCGTGGCTGGGCCGGCGTCCGCGGCCGCCCCGAGCTCCTCGGTCCGCCTGCATCTGGCCGCTGCCGGCGGTGCTGAGCGAGCAGGAGCCGCGCCGGGAGACGCCTGGCCCCACCGGAAACGGGCCGCTCGGAGGGCCGCGAGCGCCGGGCCCAGGTGGCTGCAGCGCTGCCGCGGGTGGGGGCCGGGGGCGGGGCGGCAGGTGGGGCCGGGCCGGGGGAGGGCTGCGGCCCAGATGCAGGCCCCACGGGGGTGGGGGGGCTGTGGGGGTGCAAGCACAGGCTGCGGAGCAGTTTGTACAGTATAAACTCGCTTTTGTTAGAAAGGAAGGGACGGAGGGAGGAGAAAGAAAGAAAGAAATATGGGTATATTTGCATAAAATGTCTAAAAAAGTGTATGCCAAAATGTAAGGTGAGAGTTAAATCGAGTTAATATTTCTGTGTAATGTGATTACTAAGGATGAATAATTTTTAAAATTGTGCTGAACTCGGGGTTCAAGAGGAGGTATAGAGGGAAGGTGGGGTGGGTCTCAGGTAAGGGGTGGGTGTGGACGGCAGCAAGCCGCTGGGAGGAGAGAGATCCGTACAAAAGTGCTAGATGAACAGACCGGGCTGCGAAGCCCTCAGGAGAATTTTTGTAGAAGTGACTGGTGTAGCTCACTCTTACTGAGCGCTTACACGAGCATTCAGTTCTCCTAACAGCCCTGTCATCCTGTTTGGCAGATGAGGAAACAATCCTAGAGAAGTTAAGGCGCCCTATGTAATAGGGCTAGGTAGTGGGGGAACTAGCGCTCTAACTCACTGCAGTCTATTCGTGTGTCACTCCCTAGAAAGCTTTTGAGACTCATCTACGTTTTGTGTGTGTGTGTGTGTGTGTGTGTATATATATATATATATATATATATATATATTTTTTTTTATCCTCTAGGACATTTCTGCATTTATCTTCAGATAGAGCAGGAGGGAGAGAGGGAGGAAGAGAGAGAGAAACATCGATGTGAGAGAGAAACATGAGTGGCTGCCACCCACACAACCCCAACTGGGCTGTGAACAAACTGCCACCCAGGTACATGCCCTTAGCGGGAACCAAACCGGGACTCTCTGGTCCGTGGGCCAACACTCTAACCGCTGAGCCAAACCGGCCAGGGCGCAGCCCATCTATATTTTTAATCAAGGGGAAGAAGAGCAATTAGTTATACAAATACATGGGAGCCATTTTTAACTTTGTGTTACAGAAGCCACATAAAAAGCAAAAACCCAAGGGCTTAAAACATCCATCATCCAATCAGCATTGTAAAACAACTGTTTTCTTCCTTCCCAGTCTTTTCTGGCCCTTAACACATTTATACACACACACACACACACACACACACACACACACACACACACACATATATTAACACTAATCATTGCTTCAGTTGTCTACTCCGTGTCAGGCACAGTGCTAGGTCCTGAAGATTCAAAACAAAAACAAAAAATTGTCTCTGCCCTCAAGTAGCTCACTTCCCACAAGAAAGATACTCCTGTAAACACATGATTGCAGTAGTGTGCTGAGTACAGTGAGAGGTTCAAGGTGAAGGCCCAGGGGAAGAAAATTTAAACTTAAGTGAGTACTTGCCCAAGGCTTCATGAGAAATAGACCCTTAAAGCCAGGGCCTGAGGGTTGAGCAGGAGTTTGCCTGATTAATATGTGGAAGTAGGGGAGCTTTCCAGGCAGACAGAACCACTGAAAAGGGTGTGTAAACTGGAGAGAAACTCAGTCTTAACCATAGTAATACAGCACTTACTATGCACCAAAGGCCATTCTAAGTCCTTCCCACAAAGCACTTCATTTAAACCTCACAGGAGCCCTATATAAGGTTGCACTAGTGTCCCTATTTTACAGATGAAGGATCTAAGACAGACGTTGACTTACAAAATCACACAACTGGTAATGGAATGATTGGAACCCAGGGCAGTCTGGCTTCAGTCTTGCTCTTAATCACTATATTCAAAAAATTATTCTGTGGATGAGAATTAGAATTCTAGGCAGTGCCATTTGGAAACCACTGGAATAATCTAGGCCACAAATTGTTGGGGCCTGAATTAAGTTGAGAGCCAAGAAGGCCCATAACGGGACAGAGAGGAGATGGAAGAATTAACAGGACTTCATGTCCAATTGTAAGTGCAGGGGGTTGAAAAGTTAGGGTTGATGCCCAGGTTTCTTGTTTGACCAGGTAGTTGATGCCATTAGTCAAGAGAGGGAATGCAGAGTTAGACATTGTATTCTGCATTTTAATGTGTTGCTTTTTTGTCTTAACATTTTGGTCAGTAGACATTATTTTTCACACTTATTTCTTCTATTTTTCTTATTCTTTCCCTCTCTACTCTTCTCTGGCCTTTCCCTTTTTATTCCGCCAGGCCCTACTTTCCTCCCCGCCTCGTCTTTTTTCTTCATTGTTTCTACTTGTAAAATTAAGACTCACCGTGGCATTCAGGATTAAATTATTCATCCCATGCTAATAATTCCACTGCTAGAGAAACACTAAACTACAGAAAGATGGGAGGAGTAGAGAGGATTGTATCCTTTTCTCTGCACACTATAAAGGAGCTAACAGGAGATACAGACAGATATGAATAGTATTTTTAAGAACTCAATGGACAACCTGGCCCCCCAACCCTGTGTGGCCAGGAATGATAATGGTTTGGTACATTGTTTCTTCCTAATTCTGTGGTCAGTGACAAAGTTGATAACTTGAAATGGGCCATGGTGGAAACTGTTATACCGTAGAAATTGGCAAACTTCTGCCAATAAGGGCTTTGTTGGGAGTGGGGGCAGAAACAGGTTGTTAAATTTCAAGCACCCCTCTGATTTGGGCTCTCACCAAGATGAACATCTACACACTCATCTCATGCCAGACATTCACACAAACCAAGAGTTTCTCCTCTTTGGTACACTTGGGGCTGGATAATTTTGGGGGGTGGTAGCTTGTCTTGTGCATTAATGTTTAAGAGGATCCCAGCCTCTACCAGGCAGTAGTCCCCCCTTATCCACAGGGAGTATGTTCCAGACCCCCAGTGAAAGCCTGAAACTGTGGAGAGTACCCTACAGATACTGTTTCTTTTCTGTACATACATACCTATGATAAAGTTTTAATTTATAAATTAGACAACAATAATAATAAAACAATTATGACAATATACAGTAATAAAAGTTATTTGAATGTGTCTCTCAAAATACCTTATTGTACTATACTCACCTTTTCTCGTAAAGGAAGCACTTTCCGGCTTACTTGGTATATCCGAATTGCCAGCATCACTGTTGTGCTTTGGGGCCATCATTAAGTAAAATTAGGGTTACTCGAACACAAGCACTGTACTACCACAACAGCCAGTCTGATAACTCAGCTTGTAAGGGACCAAGGGGCTGATAGCATATACAGCACAAAGATACCTGAACAAGGACGATTTGTGTCCTGGGTGGGAAGGAGCAGGATGATGAGTGATTTATCATGCTACTCAGAATGGCATGAAATTTAAAACATGAATTGTTTATTCCTGGAGTTTTCCATTTAGTCTTTTCTGACTGCAGTTGACAGTGGTTAACTGAAAGCAGAACTGCAGATTAAAGGGACTACTATAGTTGCTACCCCCCAGCAACCCTACCTCCTCTAGTTGTGACAAAGATGTCTTCAGATATTGCCAAAAGTCCTGAGCAGCAAAATCACCCTGGATGAGAACCACTAGCACAAATGGATTTAACTATGTAGCTGTCCCTGAAGAAGCCTCCAAAATTGTGAGGTTACAAAGATCAGTGGGTTTCAGATTAAGCCACTTTATTAGGACACATTCACTCTGCTTGATACTTTTCACTTAGCAGTCGATTTAAGACTCGAACAGTTTGAAAGGTATTATATGCTTGTTTTACAGATGGCCTTGTTTGTGGATAGTGAGAGCTAACATTTAACATTTACCCTGTGCCTGGTGCTGTTCTAAGCACTTTATTCATACCAACTCATTTAATCGTCATAATATTCATATGAGGTAAATTATATCTATATAGATATAGATAGATAGATGGATAGATAATTTTGTTGTTGTTAATCCTCACTTGAGGATATTTTTCCATTGATTTTTAGATAGAGTGGAAAGGAGGGAGAGAGAGAGAGAAACATCAATGTGAGAGAGAGACACTGATTGGTTGCCTCCCGCACAACCCTGACCAGGGCCAGGATCAAACCTGCAACCCTTTGGTCCAAGGGCCAATACTCTTAACTGCTGAGCCAAACTGGCCAAGGCAATTATTACTATATCTATTTTACAGATAAGAAAACTGAGTCACAATGGAATTAAATAATTAGCTCAAGCTAATAAGTAACAGAACTGGGATTCATACCCAGACACTCTGGTTTCAGAATCTGCGTCCTTACGTCTATGCTGTAGATGCCATCAGAAGTTCAGGAACTATGTTATTTCCCCTCCCCAATCTATTAATTCAAGGTTTCTTTCCATTCAACCAGTAATGTTCATTATATGGAGGATCTGTGGTCCCCTGCTAACACTTCCTAATTGGAGGACACCACTAGCGGGAGTTCTCTTAACCAGATGTTAAGTATGCTTTCCTCAATTGATTCTGATCTACATGGAAAAGATATCTGTCATCAAGAATGAAAATGCCATACAGGTACCTCCTGCATTGGAGAAACCAGAGACCTTTTGATTTGGTAAGTAACAAAGAGAATGAAGATTATCTGGTATTGCTGTTACTCCATAGTCCTGATTTTAAACATATGCCATTACATGAATAAAAAATTCGGCTTTCCCTTAGGTAGTATTCATGAGATAACAAAACAAAGTCCTGAATTACATAGGTAGCTCCTTAAGAAAATAAACTAGCCCTGGCTGGTTTGGCTCAGTGGTTAGAGCGTCGGCCTGCGGACCAGAGAGTCCCCGGTTTGGTTCCCGCTAAGGGCACGTACCTCAGTTACAGTTTGTTCCCACCCTGGTTGGGGTCATGTGGGTGGCAACCACTTGATGTGTCTCTCTCACATCAGTGTTTCTCTCTCTCTCTTCCCCCCTCTCTCCCTCCTGCTCTATCTGAAGATTAATATATAAATTATATCTATATAGTTTAGTGAGGATAACTTGAGTGAGGATAAAAAAAATATATAAGAAAATAAACTATGCTTTTTGCATTTTTAAAATATATATGACCTAATTTTTGTTTAAAAGAAGCCAATTATTTAAGGCAATATTTCTCAAAATGTGGTCCAGCAACATGACAGCACCTGGGAACTGGTAGAAATGCAAAACCTCAGGCCTGGCCCAGACAGAAGCCCTGGGAAGGAGGCCCAGCAGTTGGCGGTTGAACAAACCCTCCGTTGGGCAATTCCAAAGCTGTCCAAGTTTGAGATCCTCTGTCTCAAAGTAGTTTTTGAGCCTTGAAACAACACAAGAAAACTTCATAATCCTAGTCCAAGGCCACAGATTTTACAAACTCTCACTGTTTGATGAAAGTAGATGTTAATATAGGACTTAAGACCCTGGCAGTGTAGCTCAGTTGTTGAGTGTCATCTAGGTTGTGGGTTTGACCCCCAGTCAGGGCACATATAAAAATCAACCAGTGAATGAATAAATAAGTGGAACAACAACTTGATGTTTATCTTTCTCTCTCTCTAAAATCAATAAATTTTTTTAAAAGGACTTAAGAAAAGCATTGTTCCCTACAAATATAATTTTCATGTAACAAATTCATCTTCCTGGTTCTTCATAGACAAGCAGATTGTCTACAGTTTAGTTGATTTCTGATGCTTAGAATATGAGCAATGCAAACTCGAAAACTGATAAGGTTTCTCTAAAAGATGTCTTTTTATTCAATACATGTTTTTGAATGGCCACATCCACTGTGGAGGGGTGCTCCCCGGCTCCAGGGGAGGGACTTTGGCAGAAGCGATTGTATTGGCCAGAATCCCAGCCTATAACCTGGTAAAGATGCAAGTGAACCACCTGTCAGGTCACAGGTGCTTTGACCTCCAGATCTGGGGGTCAGGTGGAGAACTCCCGAAAATGACAGAGCAAACTCCTAAGATACAAAATTCACAACTTGATTTCTTCTCTCTGCTTCCATATTCACGCTTATCTGCTGACCTCGGCTTCGATTTCACGGAGACCAGAAGCAATCAGAAAAGAATCTCCACCACTGTCATTACCACAGCTCACAGCCTACCCCTATGTGTACCCTTCTACTCTACTTCAGGGCGAGGCCAATGCTTCGGTTACTGCACTAGGTCCTGTCCCTGCTCACCTCCCTGAGGACATCTCTGCGCAGCTGCCCCTAGCCATCAGGTTGTACCTTCCAATGGATCATTCACACTAGCGTACAAACATGCTGTATTTCCACATCCCAATCCAGTTTCTGCCCCATCTCTCCACTCCCTTTTATAGCCAAGCTCCTCAGAAGAGTCATCAATAGCACTGGCTCCGATTCTCCCATTCACTCTTTCATCCACACTCCAAGGTTTTCATGCTACCCGTTCACCAAAGTGGCTTAGGGTTCACTCTGATCTCCATATAACTAAACACGATAGGCAGATCTAACTTCTAGTTCTTGTTTTATCAGCCCCTTTGATGCAGCTGTTCACTCCCTCCTCCTTGAAACATTCTCTTGTTGTCGCTTCCCGAAAAACATGCTATCCTTAGGAATTCAAATATGAATATATAACGCATACCAGTAAGTCTGTTGGGAAGACTTGGACAATACCGTCAAAAGTTCTGGACTTCCAGATTCTCATATAAACCCAATTGTGGCAGTACTTTCCAGACGGTTTCATAGCATGGTGCCTGCAGGAAATGATCATATTTTCCCAGGACTCTGGGCTGAGACAAGACTGACCCCCACAGAAGGCTCCAGGCCTGAGGGCACTGTGCACCCATCGAGTGTCTCCAGTTTATGCCTTCATGCAAAGCAGTCCCCCCTCTGTTTCCTATACTGCAATAAAAACACAATGACGTCCTCAGTAACAAACTTCTGTCACATAAATGTAGTGTACAGGCTCAACTTAATACTTATATCCTCTTTTTATTAGAACTGTAAAAGATTAACTCCTTAGATCAAGAACTGTATCTCTTTTACACATCCCACAGCGTATAGCACAGCAGTGAACACAGGACATGCTTTTTTTCCTTTAATGTCACATTAGAATTCTGCTCCAGATATTACTGCTTTAGCAACACTGAGAAGTCATTTCTTAATCACAATATATCTTTGGACAGCATTTCTATGCTATCAATCAAAAAACTTTGGATAGACTTTGCTTTAAAACAGAAACCAAAATAGGCAAGTCCAGAACCTCCCTAACACATTCCTACATTGGAATTTCTTTCTGATATCTAACCCGAAGTTACCACATGAGTTTAAACTACCTTTTCACTTTTTGTCTTTTTTTTTTAATTGAGATATAACATTGTGTAAGTTGAAGGTGTACAATAAGCCTAAGTTCTCTTGATTTGACCCTGAAAAGGAAGGACAGAAAAGAATAACAAAGCCATTTGGGCATAAAGCTTCTCAAAGGAAAGGTATTTCAGAAAGAAAGGTCTAAACTCATGCAAAGCCACTACACAAGGGGGCTCGTTAGGTACAGTGTTACCCTTTTTTGGTTAATGTGTTGTTTTGCTTCTTTTGTAATTTATTGACAACAAAGCAATAATCAACCTGCCAAGGCTGGGAACAAGGAGACTTTTATTACTCTGGGATCCTTTGTCTTGTGTTCAATGGTAGAAAATAAACCTGGGTGATTATGTGCTCTCTGCTCAAGCTGGACTCCCTGGAGGTAAACACACTCTCAACAATGTGGTTGAAAATGGAAACTTTGAAAGTATAAATAACCAAATAAGAATTTAGGATTCTCACCCCCCTCCCATTACCACTTACATTTCATTTGCCTTTGTGACCCCTCTCCCCACCCCTCAAAAAAAGTTATCCCTCCAAAAACACTCTTTTTCTCAAAAAACTTTCATTTATTTTTTTTTAGTATGATGACCTTTTATTTATTTATTTTTATTACAGATGTTTCCCCTTCTCCCCCCATTGACACCCTCCTCTTGTCAAAAACCTTTAAATAACTTTAAATAACAAAAAATTTATTGTGGAGGACTATCATGCCTGGAATTCAGTTTTCACACTCAACTATCACCCACAAAAAGAACCTTTTGCGACAGCATGGAGGGCCTTGGGGAATATTATGCTAAGTGAAATAAGCCAGTCAGAGAAAGACAAGTGCCATATTTCACTTACATGTGGAATCTAATGAACAAAGTAAACTGACAAACAAAATAGAAAAAGAAAAAAAATCAATCCTTCCGCCATGGAACCTACCTCATGTCCCAAATGTCTTTGTAGGAAGATCTGTTCATTTCCAGTTGCTCAGGAATCAGGAAAAATTATTCTCTCAAAAATGAGACAGGAAAAATGCAAAGGATAGCGGGAAGCAACGTTGGACTGAAAATATGTATTAATTCTAAATAGGAGAAATAAAATGTACTCAGATGTCCTTGGAAGGCAGAGAGGAATCCAAATGTTACTGCACATTTTAGCTGGAAAATTCTAGTTTCAACAGCAACTTTTGTCAGCTGTGGTTCCTCTTTTCCAGGAAGTTCGAAAATTATCCTCAACCTTGTTATTTAAAGTACGGCTCCCTCCCGGATTAGCAGCATAGAGCACACCTGGGAGGTATCGAGAACTGTGAATTGCAAGCCTCCCCCTTCTGCAATTCAGCAGGATCCTCCATGTAATTCATTAGCATGTTACATTCCGAGAAGCACTGATTCTTCATTTCTAACATGTGCCCTGGGATGCCAATACTGCCCATCTGTCAGCTGCAGCTTGATAGCCGGGCTGCACAGGAGAACCCCTGAGGGCTCTCAAAGTGATGGGATTGCATGTCTTTCCCACATGGATTCTGAGTTAACAGGTCGGGGGTGGGACCCAGACATTACTACTTGTCTAAAGCTCCAGATAATTCCAATGAGCCACCTGTGATCTGATCCACTTACCTAAACTAACCCTTCATTGAATAATTAAAACCCCAACCTGATGTTGGAATTAGACTTGGTGGTTTCCCTACATTATTTCATTTGTGGGTTCTCAAAACAACCCTGTAAGGTAGATAGAGCTGATACTGTTATACCATTTAACAGATGAGAAAACTGAGGACTCAAAATGGGCTGAGAGCTGCTTTCACCATGCTAACTTTCAGAGCAGCTAAATAACTGCTATTTCCCTAGCTGAGAACAGAGGAAAGTGAAGGTCTAAAATTGATACAATGCCTGATGTTTTCTATCATGAGTCTATAGGAAAAGCCTGAAAGCACCTTAAAGGATAAATCATCAAGTCCAATCTCTTAATTTTATAGATGAGGAAACCGAGGCCTGGAGACCTACCTCAAATCACAAGATTTGAGCCAAAATGAGAACTCAGACCTCCATATTCATATGTTTCCTACTAAAGTGCATTTCCTAAGTGTGATCCATGGATTCCACAGAATATGAACAGGTGTTCCTCTGAAAAAGGTTAGCTACGCTAAGCCACCTCTGGGTTCAACCTAGGTAAATAGTGTCCTTGACTGCAGGACTTCCCAGCCTTCACTAGGCTAAGGTGTCTTCTGTATCTCTGAGAGCTTTATATATGATATATGGCATTTTCTCAACTTATTTGAACATGGAACCATTTTTTTCAGTCAAGCATCGTGAAGTAGTCCTATTCTAATGAGCAGATTTTGAGGAGACTGTTAGCCTTGGCTCTCTTCAAGGTTATCCTGCTTCACTGGTTGAGAACAATTTGTTCTGCCCCTAGAGGTAGAACACCAGCTACGCAGACGAAAGGGGAAACTATCATTGGCACCACAAAGTATCTCAAACAGCCTGCTCAGGGTGGCAAAAGTATTACCTCATTGTTTTATCCCACTTTGTCCTGTAATAGACCATGCCTCAGATCTGTTCCCACACTAGAAAGCATTCTGATGTTCTTCTTGCCCGATTGCTTGCTACTTTGTCATGAATATTCCCCTGTGTCAGGCACTTTGAGAAACACTTAAGGTGGACTGTCTCTTGTAATCCTTAAAGCATTCCTATGAGCCTGGCTGGTGTGGCTCAGTGGTTGAGCGTCGACCCATGCATCAAGAGGTCACCGGTTCGATTCCCGGTCAGGGCACATGCCCAGGTTGTGGGCCCGATCCCCAGTGGGGGGGCATGCAGGAGGCAGCCAATCGATGTTCTCTCTCATCGATGTTTCTATCTCTCTCTCTCCCTCTCCCTTCCTCTCTCTCTAAAAATCAATAAAAAAAAAAAACATTCCTATGAGGTAAGAACTCTCATTATCCCCATTTTAAAAGTTGTGGGTTAAAAAAAGAAACATATAATAATAAAAATAAAAGTTGAAGAGTCTGAAATTTAGAGAGGTTAAGTAATATGCCGAAAGTCATAGTTCAAAACTATGTTTTGAACCTGAAGCTGCCCAATATCAGATTCAGCTGTATAATAATGAGATGATGTTGCCACTATAAATGAGCTGCTTTTCCATTTATCAAAGTGTTTATTCTGTTTAGCGGGGGGGGGGGGGGGGGGTGGGGTTTAAAGAATTGGTTCATGCAATTGTGGGGCCTAGCAAGTCTGAAATGTGCAGTGCTTGCCAGAGAGCCAGACATGCCAGCAGGAGTCAGTGTCGTAGTCTTGAGCCCACGGGCAGAATTCCTTCCTATTTGGCAGACCTCAGTCTCTGCCCTTATGGCCTTCAACTGATTGCATGAGGCTCGCCCACATTATGATGGATAATCTGCTTTACTTGAAGTCTACTGATTTAAATGTTACTCATATCTTAAAAAAATACCTTCATAGCAACCTTCACAGATTGTTGTTTGACCAAGCCCTGGGTACCATAGCCTAATCAAGTCGACACATAAAATGACCCATTGCATTATGCAAAATACATAGTCCAATTTCCTTATTTTTGCAAATAATCAGGTCAGAGAGACTAAGCACCCAGTTTATACACGTGCATTCACAGGTGAATGTGCACACCTAAATTCCCAAATCTTTCATAAATTAATTACTAAAATTAAATCCTTCCAAAACACCAATTATCTCTCTTTTGAAAACTTAATTAGAAAAACTCAACAAACAGTTCATTTTATTATATCTCTCCAAACCACTGCCCCAACACCCTGGATGTTTGGACCACCTTCAGAGCAGATGGGGAGTCCGGAAATAGCTGACACAGTTCTCCCAGAAAGCAGACTTTTCTCTCAAGTCCACTCCTGTCCCTCCTCCCCCCACCCTCAACCTCTCTAGGCTCACCTCTCACGTCTCTGCCTCTGGGCTTACAAACAAGCTCTTCCCTTCTGAGGCTGAAACACTCTTCCCCAACTCTACTCCACACCTTTTGCCTAGCTAAAGCTCATTCATGTTTCAAATCTTGGCTTAGAAGTTTTTTCCTTGGGGCATGCTTCCCCTACCCTCACTTGACTGGGTTAGATGCCGTTCACATGTGCCCCTATGGCATGCAGTATCAACCCCCAGGTATTTATCTATGTCCCCACTAGGGTCTTGGTCCATAGTATCACCAGCATTAGTCCATCACATAATAGACAGTCAGTAAATATTGACGGGAGGGAAAGAAGGAAGGGAGGGAGGAAGGGAGGGAGGGAGAAAGAAAAGAATTCTGTAGGCCCTTATACAGCTTAGATCTGACAACTCAAAGACAGTCTGTGATGGCATCTGCTCAGATAATTGTAGGGTATAAAGTAACCTTGTTCTTTTCAGGTTCTGGTGAGTCTGTGTCTAGTGACCCGGCATTCTTGGGGTTTACTTTGCCAGCTTTTGGACATTGATAATACCAAGGAGTTATTGGTTTAAGGTAACAGGAGACTGGACCAGTGTGGTAGCAGCAGAAATGAAAAGGAACCAATAAGAGATATATTTCATAGGTAAATTGGACCCCATTCATTGGGATGTGAAAGAGAAGGGTGCAGAATGGGAAAGGTGGGGGAATCTGGTTTCTGTTACAAGGGAATATCTTCAATGCCGTATTGAATTTCATCTGATGTATTTAAACGTTAATTATGCATAGGGAAAGCTGTAAAAATACACACTAAACTGTTAGCATTGATTACCTCTGCAAGACGGAACTAGAGGGGACTTTTGTTTCTAAATTATACATTTTGACACTGCTTCAACTTTTAGAAGGAGCATATTACTTTATAGTCAGATTTTAAAAAGATACTTGGGTGGTGAACACACAATACCATATACAGATGATGTGTTATAGAATTGTACACCTGAAAACCCATATACTTTTTTTGTGTGTTAATCCTCACCCAAGGATATTTTTAGATAGAGTGAAAGGGAGGGAGGGAGGGGAGGAGAGGGAAAGAGAGAGAGAAACATCGATGTGAGACTTATCAATTGGTTTCCTCTCGCACAACCACAACCAGGGCTGGGGATCAAACCTGCAACCCAACTACATGCCCTGAACCAGGAATCGAACCTGTGACCCTTTGGTCTGCAGGCCAATGCTCCCGCTGAGCCAAACCGGCCAGAGCAAATCTATATAATTTTACTAACCAATGTCACTCCAATAAATTCAAATAACAATTTTTTAAATCATGTGAATATAAAGAAATAAATATAGCATAGGAAACATAGTCAATATTATTGTAATAACTATGTATGGTGTTAAATGGGTACTTTTATAGTAAATGGGAAATGGGCCCCTTCCCATGCTCCAACTCCGCCTCCCACCCTGTGGGAAATATAGTGAAGTCCATCAGTAAGCGGACTGTGAGACCTTGGGAGCCTGGCCTGCTCCTTAGTTAAGAAAACAGTGTTTTGATCTCACACAGCTTTCGTACTTCCCCCTCCCCCTGCGTGTCCTGTTTTTCCATAAAACCTTGTGTTGGGCAAGTCTGGGTGGTGGTGAAACAATAGCACTGGCCACCGCCCCCGGTTCGGCCCGGCCCTCGGTCTGCAGGCCAGATGGGACCTAGCCCTTCAACTTCCCTGGTGGCAGCCCGTGTGGCGGTCAACTTCACCAGTAGGCCACCACTGGTGCGCATGTAAGTCCTAACAAACCCATATCTTTCACAGCTAGCCCTCTGGGTTATTTCTTTGGGAATCCAAGAACAACATGCTGAGGTTTTCTGGGACCTCAGCACTTCGCATAATACTAGATTTATCCGGGTGATCACTGCGTAAGTTTTATAAATGTCTTTTATCACTATGTTGTCCACCTGAAACTAATATAATGTTGTATGTCAACTACAATGGAAAAAATTTTTTATTATTTTTAAAATAAAAATTAAATTAAAAATTAAAAAAAAGACTTTTTAAAACATTTTTATGCATGTAGCCCAAGGGAGGGTCATCCTCTTCAGCAGCTGGGGCAAATTTCAAACCCTCTAAATGAAAACCAGGTACCCACGCGGTGTCTGTACATTAAGTCAGGGTGAAGTTTTGTAAGACAGTCCTGGCTCACCACAGTGCCTCGATAATGTTGAATAGCTGAATTTATAATTAAACTCAATAATGTTAATAACTGGACTATAGATTTGATTCAACTTGTCTTTTTCTCCAGTGCATGACAGACGAAGTACTTATCACCAGGAGCTTAAAAAGTATCTGTCCTTAAGGACATTGCCGTCTAAAGTAACGGCGTCACCTGCTTTCCCCTCCTTACTACTGCCCAACAATCCCATTCTTCCTTTTCCTTTTCCTTTGCTCTCATCTTCCCAGACCTTTTTAAAATTGCCTCTGGGAACCACAAGAGGGCAGCATCCTCATGTATAAGAAAGGCACTCAGGCATTATTCATCATAAAAAGCAAGGGGATGATGCCCTTATAAATATGTTATCAAAACATTAGAGAGTTCAGCATCTTGCCCCAAATGCGTGTGGGACCACATTTAATATTTTGTTAGAGATTATAAACAATGAGTGGAAAAGAAATGCATGCTTGCGAGTGAAGATACTGTATTTCCCTCTCTTCCAGATGCTGTCCCGGAGGAGGTGTTAGACAAAAAAGAGAACAGCATAGAACCGGAGTTACTCCTAATGCCAATTCTTGCACCAGGATGGAAGGAGAATCTTACCACAATGCAACCACTGTCAATGGCACCCCAGTAAACCACCAGCCTTTGGAACGCCATGGGTTGTGGGAGGTCATCACCATTGCAGCTGTGACTGCTGTGGTCAGCCTGATCACCATTGTGGGCAACATCTTAGTCATGATCTCCTTCAAAGTCAACAGTCAGCTGAAGACAGTTAACAACTACTACCTGCTCAGCTTAGCCTGTGCGGATCTCATCATTGGGGTCTTCTCCATGAACCTCTACACCACCTACATCCTCATGGGGCGCTGGGCTCTCGGCAGTCTGGCTTGTGACCTCTGGCTTGCAGTGGACTACGTGGCCAGCAACGCTTCTGTCATGAACCTTCTGGTGATCAGCTTTGACCGTTACTTTTCTATCACAAGACCCCTGACGTATCGGGCCAAGCGCACCCCAAAGAGGGCTGGCATCATGATTGGCTTGGCCTGGCTGATCTCCTTCATCCTCTGGGCCCCAGCGATCCTCTGCTGGCAGTACTTGGTTGGGGAGCGGACGGTGCCCCCAGATGAGTGCCAGATCCAGTTCCTGTCTGAGCCCACCATCACCTTTGGCACTGCCATTGCTGCCTTCTACATTCCTGTTTCTGTCATGACGATCCTCTACTGCCGAATCTACCGGGAAACAGAGAAGCGGACCAAGGACCTTGCTGACCTCCAGGGCTCTGACTCTGTAGCTGAAACGGAGAAGAGAAAGCCAGCTCACAAGGCTCTGCTCAGGTCCTGCTTTAGCTGCCCTCGGCCCACGCTGGCCCAGAGGGAAAGGAACCAGGCTTCCTGGTCATCCTCCCGCAGGAGCACCTCCACCACTGGGAAGCCATCCCACGCCACTGGCCCAAACACTGAGTGGGACAAAGCTGAGCAGCTCACGACGTGTAGCAGCTACCCCTCCTCAGAGGACGAGGACAAGCCCACCACTGACCCCGTCTTCCAGGTGGTCTGCAAGAATCAGGCCATGGAAAGCCCGAGGGAAGAATTCGGTGCTGAAGAGACGAAGGAAACTTTTGTGAAAGGTCAAACTGAAAAAAATGACTATGACACCCCAAAATACTTCCTGTCTCCGGCAGCTGCTCATAGGCCCAGGAGTCAGAAATGTGTGGCCTATAAGTTCCGATTGGTGGTAAAAGCTGATGGGACCCAGGAGACCAACAACGGCTGTCGCAAGGTGAAAATCATGCCCTGCTCCTCCCCAGTGTCCAAGGACCCTTCAACGAAAGGCCTGGATCCCAGCCTCAGCCATCAAATAACCAAACGCAAGAGAATGGTCCTCGTCAAAGAGAGGAAAGCAGCCCAGACCTTGAGTGCCATTCTCCTGGCCTTCATCATCACATGGACCCCTTATAACATCATGGTCCTGGTTTCCACCTTCTGTGACAAGTGTGTCCCAGTCACCCTGTGGCACTTGGGCTACTGGTTGTGCTACGTCAATAGCACTGTCAACCCCATTTGCTATGCCCTCTGCAACAGAACCTTCAGGAAGACCTTTAAGATGTTGCTTCTCTGCCGGTGGAAAAAGAAAAAAGTGGAAGAGAAGTTGTACTGGCAGGGGAACAGCAAGCTCCCCTGAAAAGTTAACAACGCCCCTCAAAAGAATGGCCATCATTCACTTTCTCTGAGGATGGGCAAGCTGATTCCGGTTTGTTGATTTTCAAAACAGACATCTGTCATTTTGAGTCCCGGAGGACTTTGTAGAGGCTTGAGGTCCGTCGCCCAAAGAAATGAGCCACACCTGCCACAATTGCTGCCACAAAGAATGATTCTTGTCTGGGACTGAGGCCGCCTGATGCCACTGGAGTTTGCCATTGAAGTAAATAGACTCGTGGCGCTTCACAGGAGGGGAGGCATGCTGGGTCGGGATGGACAATGACTGAGGGGACTTTCGTGGGGAACCACAGGGACCAGTTGGAGGCCTCTCCCTTGTGGAAGCCTGTCAGACTTTTGTGCAGCATGTGTTTGTCTATGTCTCGTGCCAGTGAGAACCAGGGGAATGTAAGTCAGTGTTAACTATTAGCAAGAGTGTTATTCAACTGGCTTCTAAGACTTTCTTTATACACCGATCAGTATTTATTTATGAAGTATTTATTATACAGCTATTACGTGTTCTGCACTGTGGTATGTTTTCCTGTCCCTACACCTGAGCAAAGCTCTTGCTAATCCCTTTCACAGCTGACGCCAGTTCCTGGTACCCATTGAAACCATGCGGGACCCCATCCTTCCTTGCAGAATCCTGGGTCTGGAAGGACCTGAAACCTGATCACACCCAGTCCTAGAGAGGACTTCTATTCTGCTAGTAACGATTATCCCATCTCCATAGTCAGTTATTCTAGGTTTCACCAGTGGGGATTTTTTCCTTTTTTTCTAAACAAATATTGTGCATTCTATTTTGTGTCCAGTTAAACCCATTTACTCATGCTCTGCCCTTGGGCAGACTACTTGTGACACAGCCCTTCACTGAGCAAAGATCTCCAGGCAATTTCACAGGGTTCTCTTACATTGTTGCGGGGGCCTTCCTTTCTAATCTCTTTGCAAAGCAAACCTGAGGAAAAATGTGGAAAACAAATTTGGTTTCACTCTGTGCTTTTAACTTATTCCAGGGACCTTCATCAGGCCCCCAATTTCCCTCATTGGAACCCCAGTTCAAACCCAGGCACAAGCAGGTCCCTGAGGAGCCTCCAGCAAAAAGTGGATGGACAGTGGGGAAAAGATTTCATTATTTTTTATAGGTCCTTCAATCATGGTTCAGAAATGACTTACTTATTCATTTCTCTCCAAATTCATGGTAAGTCCAGAAAAGTACAGTTGAGGCCCAGTGAAGCTGGCTATGGTCATTAAAAATGAAAGATGAGGCTTTGAAAACAAAATATATGTCACAATAACGTATGAAAATAAAAGTTATAGCAACATAACAGTATCAGGATTACTAAAAACCAAATTTAATTGAAATCTCTGTGTACGTAAACTGAATCTAAGATGTTTCTTTGATAATTCTGAAAATAAACCCATGTGTAAGAAATTAAAACTATAAAATAATGCATGCAGTTAATGACAGATTCACACAAAGGCAGCAGTGTAGAACTCACAGAGGAATTTAAAGATGAAACACTGCTGCCAGACAGGGCTCTTATTTAACCTGCTGACTGTATCTGCAATGTGTTTAAAATTCTCCAGACTAGTCCTGGCTGGTGTTGCTCAGTGGTTGGAGCGTTGGCCTGCACCCAAAGGGTCAAAGGTTCAATTCCTGGTCAAGGGCACGTACCTGGGTTGCAGGTTTGATCTTCGGCCCCGGTTGGGGCACATGTGGGGGGCAACCAATTGATGTGTCTCTCTCACATCAATGTTTCTCTGTTCTCTTTCCCTTCCCCCCTCCCTCCCTTCCACTCTCTCTGAGAATCAAAGGAAAAAATATCCTCAAGTGAGGATTAACAACAAAAATCTCCAGACTTCATTTCACTTAATATAGGCCAATTGCGTACTTGCGAATGGGAGAGTTTCGCCCTGCCCCTGAACAGCAAATGAGCCTTTTACAAAGTCCCAAGACTGCTTCGGGGCAGTAGAAACCCAGGGCGCTCCTCCAGCCCTACAGGGACTCAATGTTGAGATGTAACATCTTGGAAGCAATGTAGCTGCTGAGCCTCTGTGGAGGGCAGGTTGACACCTGCCAAGAATTCGGTTGAGAATATTAATTAATTGGCTCAGTTCTCCAGGACGAGGCTCCCAGGCCTGTGAGATGCCAACAGGGTGTGACTCCATGAGCAAACCTGCTCCACCAGCTCTAGATGAACAGTTGGGTTTTTTAGTTTAAGGCTTTGGTTCCTGAGAAAAATGAAAATCCCTCCGAGAGAGTAACAGCACTTGGAGCCCACATTGGGCATTCACTGTTCACAGAGAGAGAAGAGAAACAAGCTAATTCTAACACAAGAAGGAAGAACCTGAGGCGGGGACGGGAGCGTTGGAGGTACACTTTCACACTGCACAGCTGCCTAGGACTTTTTGTTTATCCTATGTGAAATTAATGGACAGGCCTGTGCTTCCGTATCATTGGCTTTTGGAGACAGCCAGTTTTGCAGACTACCTATGTCCTTTGACATAAACCAAAAAAAAAAAAAAAAAGCCCAAACTACTAGGAGAGACACATCAGGCCTCTGGTGGGGTCCTCAGAATGAAGATCCAATTGTAAGCAGGGACCTGGCGGGCGGGTGGGTGAGGCGTGGGCTGACCTCAGATCTTAGACCTTCTATGCCCCAGTCTCCCACGCTCTGTCTGTGGTACACTATGTACAGCTTGGTTTGACTAGTTACCTACTAGATGCTGCTATGTTGCTAATGTCGTGTTTCTCCTTGGCTGTGAACTTGACGGCTTGTTGAGAAATCTCTTTTTCAGTACAATTTTTGGTTAAAGCATTTTGTCAATATTCCAGTCCTCTGCGTTGCTCCTTTGGTGAATGTCCTTTGAGAGAGATGCTGATGTTGGCTCTTTGTCATTGTGAAATCTGCACCCAGTCTCTGGATTGGAATCCACTTGTCTATTATGAATACTGGAATTATAGCAAAGGATGTGGGGACTGGGCTGTTTTTCTGTATTGTACAAGCATCATTCTGGAAATTAAAGAAATTGAAACACACAGTAGTCCAATGCAAAGCATTTAAATAAGAAAATGGTCTCAGGTTAGCTTGATAGATCCATCTGTATTAGAAATCCCACAGACATTTGCATGGCCTGGCCTTTTAAGAAGGGAGAGGTTGATTCACAATATAGATATACGTCCCTCTTGGTACCTTTGTGATTTCCCCCCTTCCTCTGTTACCAATGACCAAATTAAGATGAAAGAATGGTGACAAGATTCCTGTGACTAAAATGCTTCTGTTTCCCTCCTTGACAAGGGAGGCAGGGTGGACCTCCAGCCCCAGCCTTCAGCTGGTACAGACCCTGCACAGACAGCAGCATTCCCTCTTCAACTAGTTTCCATCTCCCCCACGCCATTTCACCAGTGAAGTCTGAGATTACACACTCTTACCCAATAAGGACCTCAGATTGAGAGTGGGAGGGGGAAGGGAAATACATTTTTTTAAGTATCAAGAAGGAACCAGAAGGACATGAAAAAACAAAACTTTTTTTTTCAAAATAATTTTAAACTTAGAGAAAAGCTGCAAGAATAGTATACAGAACTCCTGTATCTTTCACCCACATCTCCCAATTGTTAACATTTTGCCACATTTGTATGCTCGTGTGTGTGTGTGTGTGTGTGTGTGTGTGTGTACACATACATATTTTTCTCAACCATTTGGAGTAAGTTGCAGACATTGTGTCCATTGACCTCTAAATACTTCAGTGGGTATTTCTTAAGAAAAGGAGATTATATTACATAACCACAATACAAGAAGAGCAATCAGGAAATTTAACACTGCTACAATATTATGTAATAAAGTCCGTACTCAAATTTTACCTGTAGTAAAACGATGTACAGGAATTTCCTTTCCAGTTCAGGAGCTAATCCAGGATCACATGTGCATGTAGTTGTCATGTCTCATTAGCCGCTTTGAGTCTGGAAGAGCTCTTCAGCTTTCCTTTGTCTTTCATGACACGGTCATTTTTTAAGACATGTAATCCCATTTAAAACCATAATTTCCATCATTCATGAGTTTGTCTGACTTTTCCTGATTGGGTTCAGTTTAATTTGTTTGTTTTGATTTGGGCAGGAGTACCACACATGTGATACTGTGACCTCAATGTGTCACATCAGGAGGACATGATGTAAAATCCCATTGTTGGTGATGTTAACATCGATCACTTGGTTTAAGTCCCCACCACCACCTCCCCCAGGTTTCTCCACTATAAATTTACTATTTTTCCCTCTGCAATTAATACTTTGGGAAAAGAGACTTTGAGCCTATATAAATTTCCTGTGGGTTATCAGGTTTTCACCCAATAATTATAGCATCTATTTATTATTCTCACCCAAGTATGTTATTACTATGATGATTACCAAGTGGTTGGCATTCTACTGTGGGAATGCTTTTTCTTTCTTTCTGATTTATTTATGTGCTTATTATCATTATGGACTCATTAACTCTTATTTTAGTAATTGGTTAAAAATCAACTGCTGTCAAGCCCTGGCTAATGTGGCTCAGAGGTTAGAGCATCAGGCCACCTACTGAAGGGTCTTGGGTTTGATTCTCAGTCAAGGGCATATACCTGGGTTGCAGGTTCGATCCCTGGACCTGATCAGAGCACATTTGGGAGGCAACCAATCAATGTGTCTCTCTCACATCAGTGTTTCTCTCTCTCTCCCCCTCCCTCCCTTCCACTCTCAATGGATTAACAAAAATACACAAAAAAATCCATTGCCGTCATTATTTCAATGCTCAAACTGTCACCAATTTAAGCAGTGAGAGCTTCAAGATGCCTCCTGTGACCCTCTGACATGTCCTATTTTTTGAGTACTCGCTTACTTTCTGGTACAACAAAAAGTTCCAGGCTCAGCTTTACTCTCCCTACCCCAGCCCATTAATCAGCCATGTCTTCAAGGAGCCCTGGTTTCATTAGTAGAGAATGGTACCTGACTCAGATCTGGACTCGGGATATATTCATTGCTCTTAGGCCCTTTTAGTGGATGAAACTAAGAAATATGTATATGTGGATACTTATTAAAAGCAATGAATTCATATTGACACCTGCAATTCCAATCATCCTATACCACAGGATTCTTCCTTTTCCATATTTGTATCTCCCTTCTCCAACAGCGAGGGTCATCATTTGCTCATTTTCTCAATTTGCTCAATCCTTTAAGAGTTTCAGAACTGCAACACCCATATCACTATGAAAAAACTAACCTTTTAGTAAAGTTCCAATATTTGTTTTCACTTCTTTTCAGATTAAGATTGAAGAGATACCGTCAAATTACTATGTTTAAAAATTGTTTCAGTTAATGAGGACACAAGAACAAGTTGGACAACTCTGGAGACATTAAGTAATAATAAGCAAAAGACTGACACTCAAATAAATATGTATATTAAAATCAAAGAGGGCACATCCCACTGGGCAAATTATCCTCCCAATGAACTGCACTGCCCCCCATCTCCCTTGATGAATTAATGTGTGTGGGGGTGGGAGGGAGGGGCAATCACCTTATCTACGATTATGCAAAAAAATGGCCAAGACCCAGTTCTGCTCACTGGCCTTGACCATCATCCAGACTTATCTACATGAGTGTGCCTGATGACAATCTATTTGTCCAAAAAGTCCAATTCTTCTTATTTTATATGGCCCTCAAATAAGCCTCATACCACCAGATGCCCCCACAAATACCTTATGCTCCTGCTAAGAGCAGTCCTCCAAAGAGTTTTATTAGCAATGATTTTCTAGAGTTATCCTGCATAAATGCATCCCTGGTGGTGTCCTAGTAAAGAAATGGGCACTCTTACCTTTAACAAACAGCAGCCCGTACTCCTCCCCCTTATCCCCAATGTCACTAGCTGGGAACTGGTAGTTCTGCATGGACCTAGATGTGAACATGAGGATTGCCAAATAGTAGTTAGCAGTTCTGTATGTTTTAAAAAGTGTATGTTTGTACTTTTCTCCCTGAAAAACTAGATTGCTGTGGAAAATCTTTTGACAGGCCCTCTGTGCCCAGAATTGGGCCTTTCCAGCAGAGTCAGAAATAAAAAGATATACTAGGTTTTGTTTTTGTTTTGTTTTTTATCTTCACCTGAGGACATTTTTACATTTTTTGTTCAGATAGAGTGGGAGGGAGAGAGAGAGAAACATCGACGTGAAAGAGACACATCGAGTGGCTGCCTCCCGCACGACTCAACCAGACACCGGGGGCAAACTGCAACCGAGGTACGTGCCCTTAACGGAAACCAAACCCAGGCTTCTCTGGACCGCAGGCCAACGCTCTAACCGCTGAGCCAAACCGGCCAGGGCCTAGGTTTTGTTTTATAGTCACTATCATATATTTTATAAGACAGTGATTAACAAAATAATATATATTTGCTTGGAAAATAAATAAGCAAATAAAAATTACCAGTAATTCTACCATGCAGCGATATCCTCTGCTAAATATCCCAGGGTCTATCCTTGTAATCTTTTTCTTTTAAGTACAAACATACACTTTTTGAAACATATAGAACTGCTAACTACTGTTTGGCAAACCTCATGTTCATATCTTGCAGACTGATTACTCAAGCTCTTCAAAGGCAGAAAATCATAAGGCTTCAATTAAAGGGCAGCTCCTATCCATAACTGAATATAGATTAGAGAGATGTTACTTCTGTCCTTTTGATCTCTATTAGACACACCCCGTACAGCTTGGTCCACAGGGCTCATTGCCCTCTTCATTCTGAACTTGAGAAGAACCATCATTACCTAGAGGGATATTTTCTGAAGACTTATAAGGTCTAATTTTTAAAATAACTGTCTTTGTTCCCTAGGGCTGCCATAACACAGTATCACAAACTGGATGGTTTAAAAAAACAGAAATTTATTATCTCACAGTTTTGGAAGCCAGAAGTTCAATATCCAAGGATTGGTAGGGCCCTGCTCCCTCTGAGGGCACTAGGGAAGTCTGCCCAGGCCTCTCTCCCAGCTCCTGGTAGCCTCAGGCATTCCTTGGTTTGCAGACAGCCTTCTCCCTGTGTCTCTTCACATTATGGTCCCCCTGTGCATGTCTGCCTGCCCAAATCGCCCCCTCTTACAACAAGACCAGTCATATTACATTGCGTTACACTAATGATCTCATTTTAACTTGATTACCTCTATAAACACCCCATTTCCAAATAAGGTCACATCCTGAAGTACTGGGATTTAGGACTCTGTATTTTGAAGGACACAATTCAACCCATAACAATAACCAAGCAAGGAAAACATTTTCTATTTTAGAGATGAACAAATTATAGACCAATGCTGGGCAGTACCAAATGGGAAGGATTTCAGAGCCACCACGAAGACACGTAGCGTCAACGCCATCACAGAAACCTGGCAGGACAAGGCCATCTCGACTGGCATGGGACAGTTAGCCTCTTCTCTCCTGGCCTGAGAAAATACAGGAAACCAAAGGAATGGAACCAGATTTTTAAAGCTCCCTCTATGTTTGTGAGGACACCTCTGGAGGCTTTAGTCCCACACATCTGGAACCTAGCTCGAGCTAAACTCTCTGAGAATGCAACTCGGAAATTCTTCAAGGGAGTTTCCTTCCTAAATTCCCACAACCACCTCTCAGGGGTCCTGAGGGTTTAAATCTCAGAATGTACCAAAAAAAGACAATAAGCTATTCACTATCCATAATCAACTTATTAAAGGTGTTAATGAAAGCACTTGGGTTTTTTTTTTTTATCTCCACAACAAAGAGGTTCTATTCAAAATCAGTAACCCTTGTTTCGTTTGTAATGTCTTTTTTTTTTTTTTTCTTTCCTCTATTGCTCACTGGAGCCACTCCTCCAAATGGCCCAAACGGTTGCACTCTTTCCTTCACTGTCTTCTTCGATCCAAGAACCACCATCCATCCAGGCAACCTAATTACTCCTTTGTTTGGTCACTCGTTTGATCAGCAAATAATTATTGATCTGTGTGGGAACCTTAGGGATGCAAAGGGAAACAAGACACTGTCCCTGCCTTTCAGGAATAGAGACTAACAGGATGAGGGACAGAACTACATACAGAGAATCGCCCCAGTGATGGCTGAAGGCTCTCCTCCTCCCCAAGCACAACACATCCCTCCTCCAGGCCTCCTCTCACCATGTTCTTTGGCACAGAAGGGCACACTAGCACCAAAGTCCAAACTGCAAAGGGTAGAGCCCTTACATGATTGAAGAGAGAGGGTGAGAGGAGTAACAAAATGAATGTGGATTCCATCCAACATGCCATTTAGAAGCTCTTCGAGGCACAGTCCTCTGGTCTTTTTTTCCAACTGGTTCCCAGTTCCTGGGCCACATACCAAGATGTTATGCCTTTCAGAAAGAAGTCTTTGCCCTGTCTGGATATAGCCTAACTTTCCTATGCCATAATCCAAACCCTTCTCAAGGGTAGAGGTCAGGTGGGAATGCAGAAATCAGAGTTGTCAGTAGGACACTGAAAATCAAATACATATAATCACACATGTATTTATATATATACAACCTGAAGCAGTGAAGACCGAAAAAGAGCCTCAAGTTCAGTAGCTAGTTCAGAGTCAGAGGGCTGAGAGCCTGCCAGGAGCTAAGAGCTCACTGAGAGCTTTGAAGAAGAGCAGGAAACAATCCCCATCAGCTCCAAAAAGGATAGGAGGGAAAAGAAGCCATCTTTATGCCACAGACTTCTGCTGGGCCACACCACTTAAAGATCTGAGGTTGAACCAGAGGTGGGTAGGGAGCAAGGCAAGAGGGAAGGCAAGGCTTGTTTTTCTTCCAATTACTATATTACCTCAACGTTTCTGGGGTCCTGAGATTTCTACTTGATTTTAGGCTTTTGGCGATGATTTTCACATAACAGTTTTCTCAGAGACTGACTGGCAGCAGTCACTGCCAGGTGACCACGGGACTCCACCCACAATGTTTCCCTTATGGTTTGTTCTGAGCAGAGCCAGGCGCGTTCTCGGGAAGATCAGGTGAATTCAGGCCAGCAACACATCCAGGAAGGCCTCTGCCTACCTCTCCAGGTACCCTCCCCTCTTCTGGAGTGCTCCAGCTGTTCTGTTCTTTCGGTGCAGCTGCTTTCTCTTTCACCTACCTCACAGGTCACTTCACAGCACTCCGGACGTCTCCCTAGAGCACCTATTGAGGTTTTCATTACACCTCTGTATGCGTTTGGTCCATTTCTCCCACTAAACTCTAAGCTCTGGGGCCAGAGTTCATGCTGTTTTGCTCATCATTGTGTCATCTCACCTATCAGCCCTTGGCACATGTAACAGTATAGGTATTTCACAATGTGTTATTTACTTAAATAAGCCTGTGCATACCTGAAGTACGAGATGGTTGCAAGGCAAGATTCCTGGGTTTTGTGGTGTGTGTGGTTTTTCTTGGTTGTTGTTTTTTCTGGCAAGGCTAGTGTCTTTCTGGTTCCCTGAGAAATGGAAGCATAATTCACCACAGGTCTCTGATCTCTATCTTTGTCTAATAATTTCAGTTGGGATCCCAACAATATATTTTGAAGCTCTATTTGGCAGCCACTCCAGAACTGTTTTACAGGAGAAACTGATGTTCCTCTTCCCTTTCTTGAGGACAGGACTGTTGTATTACTGGTGCCTCAGAGTCCAGGCAGCTTAGGGTCCAGAGAGGGAAGTCGGAGAAGTAAACAGGGAATCCGATACAATGAAGTGCTCCAATGGTATTAAAGTCGGCATAAAGAAAAAAGGCTTCTCCAAGCCTTGGAGTCACCTGGAAGATTTCTGTTAAAGGTGATTTCTACATTAAGTCCTGAATAAGATGTAAGAGGTAGTCAGGGAAAAGGATAGTGGGGGAAAAGGGGTAAAGAGTTGAGAGGATGAAATAATCAAAAAGGTCCAGAGGTGAGTGTGCATACAAGAGCTTAACATGGGGAAATGCGGAAATTTCAGGACGTATGTGGGAAAAGGTGATTCTGGAGGGACTGTGGTCAAAGAGCTTATCTTGAAGTCTACAAAGGGTTTTAAGAAGGGAATGACCCCATCAGATTTGCCTTTTAGAAAGACCTTTGGTTTTACAGTGTCTGCAGCTCCAGGTACAAGCTAGGATCAGAACTGCTTTCTCTTACAAGTCAATTTCTCTTGAGAGAGCTTGGAAAGAGAGGCAAGTCCCTAGATCATGCCAATAAAGGCAGGTAAAGGGTGAACAAGTTGCAGTAAATGTATGGCTATGTGATCATGGGTATGTGAATGTTGGTGGTGGTGGTGTGAGAGAAGCACTACAGGAAGGAGTGAACAGGATTCGTCCTAGGTTACCATGGTGATCTCGGGAAAATTTTAACCTGTTTCCTCATCCGAAAAGTAAGAATATCAACAATCACAAACTTTTATTGAGAACTTAAATACACAGGGTTAACGTGACTATTAAATTAGATAATGTGCCCTGGCCAGTTTGGCTCAGCGATTAGAGCATCGGCCCGCAGACAGAGTCCCAGGTTCGGTTCCCACTAAGGGCATGTACCTCGGTTGCAGTTTGTCCCTGGCCCTGGTTGGGGTCGTGTGGGTGGCAACCAATCGATGTGTCTCTCTCACATCGATGTTTCTCTCTCTCTCTCTTCCCCCTTCTCTCCTTCCCGCTCTATCTGAAGATAAATGCAAAAATGTCCTTGGATGAGGATAAAAAAATAAAAATTAAAAAAAAATTTTATTTAATTAGATAATGCATGTAAAGTGTTCTGAACAGTTCTACTCATGAAGCAGATATTTCCTCCATTTCACACACGATAAAACTGAGGCTCAGAAAGGTTTCCCAAGATCATACAATTAGTAAGTGATGGAGCCAGGACCTGTGTTCACCCACTCTCTCCCTTAAGTCAGAAAGTCCCTTCTGACCCACTCATTCAAGATGAATATGGAGGCGACAGAGACAATTCTGTATGACTAAAGGAAATGGAGGAATCTTTCAGCAGGTCGGACAACATTTCGCTCAGTTCTGGAAAAGTGTGTAGGTTAGGACACTTGGATCTAAGTGACAGAAACCTACCGGAGCTAGCTTACGTAAAACACATCAACACTATACCGTAGGATATAGTGGTGCTCCATGGAACCCAAGGGCAAGAACGCAGTCACCTCAGGAAAGGATTTAAGGTACAGTTCTCGAACTCATCCCCCATTTCAGTTCCTCTCTATGCATCTGCTTCATTCTATATTTTCTCTCTGGAACCTGTTCTCTCTTCTTTGTAGTTTACATGACAGAATATATAGCCATGAACATCTTACAAATTTATATGTTGCCATCTACTTTTCTAGTCCCTCAGTTTTCATTTCAAATTCCCTAGGAAAGCCTTCAACCCAGCCTGGGTTAGGTGCCCCTCCTGGAACAGTCAGCTATGCCTAGAAAAGCAGGGCCAAATTCCACAAATTCAGGGGCTACGAGAGCACTCCTTTGGGTTGCACCCACTTCTTAGGGGAAAACTAGTTACAAGGGGTAAACTGGGTGACCCATTCATTCAAGATGACCCACTCATTCAACATCAACAGATGTTGCATTAAAGAAAGGAAATCTCTTGTCAGAGTTTAGCTTTTCCTCTCCTTTCCCCCACAATACAATTCTGTTGCTTCTCCACTGATATTTTTTCCATCCTACCATTCTTCACATTCTGGGAATAAAATAATGTACTTTTTGGGATAGAAGGAAATTTGAGAGACCACCAGGTAGCTGCATATATAAACCATCCTAAAAAGTGACTTTTTGCCCCGTTTTTTAAGAACTCCAAGAAAAGTAAATCTCAGAATGGCATTTCACAATTTCATTTACCATTTCAAGAACTTCACAACAAACTGAAGCCGACCCTTGAACTTGGAGGTTAGGGGTGCTGACCTTCCCTGCAAAGATCCACTTAACTAGACAGCCCTTTGCATACATGGATTCCCAACTGCGGAGCTGACCCTTGAACAACACAGGGGTTTTCTTTTTGTCTTTGTTCTTGTTTCTTAGAGTGGGGGTGGGGGAGAAGTATCAATGTGAGAGAGACACGTGGATTGGTTGCCTCCCGCAGGACCCCGACCAGACCCAGGGATCGAATCTGCAACCCAGGTACGCGCTCTTGACTGGAATAGAACCTGTGACCCTTCAGTCTGAGGGCCAATGCTCTAACCACTGACTCAAACCGGCTAGTTCTGCTTTGTTTTTAAAAATATATTTTGATCTTTTTTTTTTTTAATTTATATTTTAGAGAGAGAGAGGGAGAGGGAGAGATAGAAACATCATTGAGAGAAACATCAATTGGCTGCCTCCCACACGCCCCCTACTGAGGATTAAACCCACAACCCGGACATGTGCCCCATCCGGAAATGGAATCGGTGACCTCTTGGTCCATGGGTTGACGCTCAACCACTGAGCCAAACTGGCTAAGCAAAAATATATTTTTATTGATTTTTTTAGAGAGAAAGGGAGAGGGAAAGAGAAACATTGATGCCTCTTGCATGCCCCCTCATGGGGGTCGAGCCCAAAACCTGGGCATGTGCCCTGACCGGGAATCGAACCAGTGACCTCTTTCTTGGTGCATGGGACAATGCTCAATCCACTGAGCCACACCGGTCGGGCGAACACCACAGGTTTGAACTGTGTGGGTCAACTGAAAAATCCACATATAAGTGTGCCTGCACAGTTCAAATCCACATTGTTCAAAGGTCAATTGTAATTCCTTCTGCTGCAATTTAAGTCCATTTCCTTTCTCAGACTTCATGGAGTGGTACACAGCTAATCAGAATTTCCTTTAAAGGGATCAAATAAAAAATCCCTTCAGCATTCTCTTCACCAAACTGCAAAAAGTATACCCTTTAATCCATCCTTAATTATATCTAATTAATATAAAGTCATGAAGTCAACAATATCATTTGTATAGAAAAACATGAATACCCATCACTGGCAGCTTTTCTCTAGACCTCTGTGTATCCTCTTAGAGAGGCTAAAACTGGACACAGTACACACCTGGTCAGGATAAATGATAATAGGGGTTAGGGTGGAGATGGTGGGGGGAGGCATTCAAGAGGCTTTCACAGAACCCACTGTAGGAAGAGCAGCTGAACCTCCGTGGAACTGGACTGGTATCTGGCAGCTACTCTCTCTGTCCCCCTCTGGAGTGCCCATGGTCTTCCACCTGGGCATTTGCTACACTCTCTTTGCTGGCCAGATTCTTTAGACTTGTAGATTCCACTGCTGATTGTGCTTACCTGTGGCGCCGTACCAGCATACTGCCTTCTCTGATCCAGTACCACCCAACTGACTGGCTCAAGTCCCACCCACGGTTCAACCAGCTGTGGGTAGAAAGGCATGTTCATCCAGTCCTGTGGAGAGACAAGTGCAAAATGGTATTTTTCTTTCTTTCTTGTGTGTAATGGACAAGATTCCATGATAGTTATTGCAAGGAAGCTATCCTTACACATCTTCTCATAGTCTCTTATGAATCATCTCATCACGCTTAGAGAATGATTCCATTTTTTAATGTTCATGCCAAAATATCATGATCATTTAATTCTAAATATTTTCTAGTTTTTGTACTAGTTATTTAGAAATGTTTTAAAATATCCAAATATATGTCATAGGAGCTCATTAATAGTGAGAACAAATGACTTATATTCATGTATGTGGAAAAGTGATTTCAAAATTACCTAAGGAGATACAGATATGAATCTTCAGTAATTACTAGTTTATTAAATTTCAGTGGAATTAAAAGCCTTATCAAAAGTTTTCTGTTGGAAATGCTTGGCACAGCTCTACCCAATCCTTTTGTTTACTGCTTGACTTTCTTAATTTACTGCTCCCTCGTCTCAGGTGTGCCTGGCTGGATGGCTAGTCCTACCAGACTGTAGCTATGTGAAAGGCTTGTTCCCCTGTGCATCCATAATAAAAGTTGGTTGTGTTACTGGGCGGGTGGGGGGTGAGGGGTAAGGCTAATATTTGGTGCAACTTGGGGGGGGAGATTTTTTTCCAAAATAGCTCTTTTAATATTTCATCTTTTTTTCAAGAATATTAAAACAATGTTTATAGTTCATAGGCAATATCTAAAATTTGAAAAACCTATCTTCAAGCTCCCCTGAATAATACACTTTTACTAATTGGATATTCTCATATACCTTAAAAATTAACAAATAGTGCTGACAATAACGTACTTAAAGTGCTAAAAGAAGAACACAGTACAACTAGGTCCTGACTCAACATACTCCTTGAATTAAACTAAAGGACTCCGCCACTAACGTTTACTGTGGTCCCTAAGATTAGTACTTAGCAGAATTTTTGTTGGGTTTAAATACAAAATGGTTCATACATGATTGTAAACATGCAAAAATATATCTATATGTGACCTAGAAGGCAATAAACAAAAATGAAAATATCTGTCTTAATTTTTAAAAGATATTTAATACAAATATTTTAAATAATTTTTAACTTGGCTGAGCACTAAAAACCCCCAAACTTCCTGAAAGTCTGAGTGACTACTTAAATGAAAGTGCTCTCCTTTATCATTAATGACATTCCACAATACTCAACTACTGAAAAGTTGCTGACTAGTTGCCTCTTCCCTCCTGTCAGAGGAAATACAAGGGGGAAATAAGATACTTTACTACTCTGGGAAGGTTAGGTAAAACTGTGTATCTTCCAAATGTTAACCAGACTCGGGGTGAAGTCCTGAGGTTTTGATTCCTAAAAAAACTACTTAAAAACTTGGGTGCTATGAATACATCCTGGGTACTCAGGACTTCTTTGCAAGAATGGGCAAAAAAGATTTGTTTTGCACAAAGTCACTACCCAGGTTTAATTTAATAGATTTAAAATATTTTAAAACATGGCCCTGGCCAGTGTGGCCCAATTGGTTGAGCATTGTCCCATGCACCAAAAGGTTGCTGGTTTGATTCCCAGTCAGGGCACATGCCCGGGTTGCAGGATCGATCCCCAGTGGGGAGCGTGCAGGAGGCAGCCGATCAATGTTTCTCTCTCCATTTCCCTCCCCCTCTCTTTAAAAATCAATGAAAACATTTTTAAAAATTTTAAAACACAAAGCTTACATTTCAAAGGAGATACTACATGTAAACTGAATCTAAGAAAGGCCCTAAAGAAGAGCAAAATAATATTCTGTCTCCAAATGGGGAATAGCAGAAAGAACTCAAGGAAGTAAGAAAAGAGAAAGTTGGCACTG
This sequence comes from Tadarida brasiliensis, assembly GCA_030848825.1. Classification (NCBI taxonomy): domain Eukaryota; kingdom Metazoa; phylum Chordata; class Mammalia; order Chiroptera; family Molossidae; genus Tadarida; species Tadarida brasiliensis. The sequence continues at coordinate 168,894,024 of CM061257.1, read as the reverse complement.
ATTACTGATCGTATGGTTCTTAAGGGTAGGAAATAATAGGACTGGGTTAAAAGGATAGTGGAATTTTAGCTCTGAAAAGGAATTTACAGGTCTAATCCAAATCCTCAATTTACAGATGAGGAAACTTGAGGCCCATTTATTTATTCATTGAACAAACATTTATTGTGTGTCTACATGCTCAGTGCTAGAAATACAATGAACAAGACATGGTCCAAATAGGGAAAGTGACTTGCCCAAAGTCACAAAGCAAGTTAGCAGGCAAACAGGGGCTCTTTGCACTAAACCCCTATTTTCTAATAATATACAATCATTTCTGCACCTGTAAGCACACTAAGCATTTGATGAAGGTTCTATGCAAAGATAAGATTTTCATATGCAAGTGATATAATAGCATTCCGCAATATAAGGGATATATAAATATATTACATTCAGATGGTGTTAGAACCTATGTAAAATAACCACACATAGTTTCTTAATTAACACTTGAAATGGTAATTTCCTTGGCAGTGCTTTCTAATTTCTTTTTCATTAGGTATTTCATATACAAATTTTGACAATCCAGATTTTGAAATTTTTCATGATTTCTGGATATACATTATTATATAGAATATGTATCTTATTATACATATTCTGTCTCCTTTAAATTATAACTTTCACTTAATTACTGTTCTAATATTTTATTTTCAATAAATTAGTCTATTTTAAAAGATCTAGTTCTCACATTAACCAGTTTTCTCACCTTAATCACTCGTAAAGCAACCAGTTTGGTAATTTTAGTGTTACCAAAGATATAGTGTTACAGAGATATAGTTCTTCCTTTATATGATACAAATGTCCTGCATTGGGACTTATTTCTTTGAAAGAAAACTTACGTACCTCATTTCAAAGTGAACAATGGCACCTATTACAAAAGGGAAAATAAGAGTTTAGAACCAGTCTTTTTTGTTGTTGTCTTTTTGCTGATTTAATAACGTGAAGAAAAGCAACAGGGGAGTTTTTTAACACAGGAAAGGATAGGAGCCCTCTACTAGAAGCAATACTATAGCCTCAGAGTTCCTCTTTAATTAAAACAACCCAAAAGACAAGGTGAGAAAATTTTATAACTGTTTAAAGTTTTTGAGACATCCCTGACTGGAGAGTAGTGATTTATATTCCAACAACTGTGAGAACCAGTGATGGGAGAGATGAGGGAATTGAAAAGCTACCCGTCCTATACCACCAGTATCATGCGAAGCTCTAAGGTTGATTTTCTGTCCTCAGACACTGAAGGCTCTCCTACTGCTGCACTTCCTTCCCCTGGCCATTCACTCCCTATTATTATTTGTGCTCCCTCTCTTCATGGTACGCTCTATTGAGGACAGGCACTGGACATTATCTCCGTATCCTACCTTGAATCACAGGACACAGCCAACACTCAATAATGAATACCACAGATGGTAAGCAGAATTTAAAAATTGATAACATCTACTGTAATTCATATACCCATACTCTGAAACTAACTGTAATAATAAATATTGAAAGTATATCAGGAACGTGTGGTTCTGCCTCAATCATCAGGATATGTTAAATGGCAGGTCAGGGCTGAGAATTTTGAATGATCTGACTAAAAATCCATGGTTCATGTGCTCTAAAAACATCAATCACTTCTTTTTAAACAGAAAGGATCAATTTCAAGCCTCAGATAATGAAAGACAGAAGAAAACTTTCAGGAATAAAAGAAACATCAAGTGGAAAAAAATGACAAGATAATTTTATCTCTGGGTTAAGACATTTTAATATACATAATGTATAGTACTTCATATAATTTATTAATGTCATTTACTATAGGACACTGTAATTAATTCAGTGACATCAATATTGACCTCACACAGAATGAAAGCTGGGTTTTCTTGTGAACCAAGTTCAAAACATGTACTGAAGAGTTATTACACACAACAGTTAGAAGAGATCAACTTCAAGGATGACTCAAGTTTACAGTAGTTGCTTCACAAGGTTTTCCCTCACGACTTGACTGCCACCCAGTGTTGCTGTGTTTGTGCAAACGCCAGCTCTGGACCACCCAACTACCTTCTTTTACCAGCCCCACTTTTGCCTGTTTTACTGCTGCCGCTGCTAGACTTGCCAGATGACTTTGAAGAGAAGAGTCTTGTCATGAACTCAGAAACATCAGGCAATTCGTGGTTGGAATTCAGCATATTCATTGACTGCTCCATCTCCTGCAGGAAGAGAAAGCATAATGGCATGAAAGGCACCTGATCCTTCGGGTCACTGGACAACGAATACTTCCCTTAAGGAAGAAGGAGAGGAGTAGAACAAGTAAAAGGCGCTGTTTCTAAGCAATGATGCAACAGCACTTCAGAAACCATGTTTCTCACCTCCTTTATCCCACTAAGCATTTGATCCTTAGTAAATGTCCAATAAATACTTGCCTAGGGTTTGATTCAGCTTGTTTATATAAAAGGCGTCTCCTCTGATAGTGGACATATATGATCATATTCCTGCCATCTTATTTTATGTTCTCTGATTAAAATGCTTTCTTATTGTTTTGATGAGTGTGTTTTTTTTAATTCATGCTTTCTTTAGATACATATATCCAGAGTATCAAGGTATCAGAGTAATTTGGAAGATAACAGCAGTATTTCTAAGACTTGATTCCTAAGGCCTAGTAATAAATCTATGCTGTATGACATGGGTGACCTCAACTACAGCATCTAAAGCAAGCAACACAAATGTTACAAACAGGTTACTGGCAGGACAGGATAAGGATCTGACACTTTCATTTTGAGGTTTTGTCCTCCCCTTTTTGAGCCAACAATCCATAAAGTACTGTTCCACTTTCACAATATTAATGTAATGTCTGCTTCATTTGAATTGTACGTGACATTCCAAATATGATCTTAAAATTGTTTTAGTTCAGATATTAAAAAAATAGCAAATACTATATTATCTATCACTTAAAATTGAACACCGTTTGGGTGTTAGTTTGGGCTTTCTCCCCAAAGGTAGAATTTATACATGGGTTTTCAATGAGAAAGCACTTTTACAAATAAGGCCAGGAAAAGAAACATTATACATATAAATCAAATATGTTAATGTACCCTAATAATCAAGAATTAAACGTATAGGGTAATAGGTCTTGAATCCCTGCAAAAATATATCAACTCTATTTTTTTTTTTAATCTTCACCAGAGGATATTTTTCCATTTATCTTCAGATAGAGTGGGAGGGAGAGTGGAAGGGAGGGAGGAAGAGAGAGAGAAAGAGAGAGAGAGAAACATTGATGTGAGAGAGACACATTGATTGGTTGCCTCCCGCACGACCCCGACCAGGGCCGGGGACGAACCGTAACCAACCTACATTGTGACCTTGGCCTGAATCAAATCCCGGACTCTTTGGTCCGGGGGCTGGTACTCTAACAACTGAGCCAAACCAACCAGGGCAATCAACTCTTATTTCTTAATCTGTTCAATTCTGAAGCTTTTTTTTTTTTTTTGAGAGTATGTTTTTGACAGTGAAACAGGGAAGGACTTAGGACAGAAGAAGCAATAGGAGAGAGCCTCAGCAGGGCTGCTTTGGCTCAAGGAGAAGTCAAAGAAAAGAGGGCCTTGGAGACAGGTTCAGGGGGTTAGCCTGGTACAAGCTACCACTGACCACTGCTCCCCTGGTTGCAAGTTTCGTAGGGTACCTTAGACTTTAGAAGATGCATGCCTGAGAGAGAAGAGGGGGAAGGGAAAGGCACAGACATGCTCTCTGAAGCTCTTGAATGAATAACTTTTTATACCGCTTACCATGTGCAAAGCACTTTGCAAGTAATGAACTTTTAATCCAGTGTGACTTCTGATGTTGCCTCTGTTGATGCCAGAGAGAGTTAACTGGCTTAATAGATACAAGAATTGTATAGGATGTATACTTTCTGGACAACACTGAAGCAGAAATGCCAAAATTTATAATATTATGAAACATCATAAAAGCTTTCTTTTTCCATGAAGCTTTTTCTGCCATTCCAGCTTGAAATAAAATGCCTCACCTTCTACAGAACTTAATCACCCACTATCTCAGCAAACATTTGTATTTATTTTTTGTTTATCTTATTTTCCTATTTAAAACACACAGACATACACACAACTCCCCTGATGGCAAGAAGAATTTTTTATACATCCATTCTATTTCCTACACTTAACTGGATTATGAGTTTGCTGATGACAGGGATGATATAATAATTCACTTGCACACTCCCCAGTACCCAGAACCTAGAAATTGATTAGTAAATGTTTTTCAGCAACGAATAAGATGTCAACACATCAATACATTAATTATAATGGAGAAACCTGAAACTAAGAAGATATTTGTTAATGGGTTTGGGTGGAAGAAAGAACAATGGTTTTTTAAAAAACTGAAGATCTGCCCGGCCAGTATGGCTCAGTGGTTGAGCGTCGACCCATGCACCAAGAGGTCGCCAGTTCGATTGCCGGTCAAGGCACATGCCCAGGTTGTGGGCCCAACCCCTAGTGGGGGGCATGCAGGAGGCAGCCAATCGATGTTCTCTCTCATCAATGTTTTTATCTCTCTCTCTCTCTCTCTCCCTTCCTCTCTCTCTCCCTCCCTTCCCCTTTCTCTAAAATCAATAAAGAACTAAATAAATTAATTAATTAAATTAAAAAGTGAATATTTTATATGGAAGCCAATATTTAAAAGAGAAAAGCAGTGGCACTAAATTTGAAGCATCCTACTTGGCAAGTCCTCCCCCCATGCCAAACCAGTCTACTTTTATGGTACAAAGTCTGAAAGCCACTATTCTATTTTTCTCCCTTAGTCTATTAAAATTTCTTTTATGTGTCTAAACACATAAACTAAATGTGTACTCTGATGAGTTTTGTAAAGAATAGATTATAGGAAGCTATCATTTTGCAAAATATGTGGGTTAGGTATACCCGGATTATTATGCATTTCAACTATTTAACAAGTGAGGCACAAAGAGTCTAGTACTAAGTAGAATGTTTTAACTATGTTAAGAGACCCTTTATCAAGCAGAAACAACTGAATGTATCTGGTCCAATGGAAATGACTATGACTATCTAAATGCCAGGCACATAATACTGTATTAACACAACCTTTAGATGAATTTGGCTTGGGATTAGGATAAAACTGAAAGATCAAGCCACCCAGCCACAACAGGTGGACCAGGCATCAGAATATGGTTAAAAAATTCACAGCTGCGCAATTATTTTACCCGTCTCATGTCAGGATCACTTGTGTTGACCACTTTGGGCAGAAGTACAAATATCAACAATGGAAGAACCATCATCATAACCTGTGGGGGGAAAAAATTCAGAAAATGTTTTTTTCCACTTAACAGTAGAACAAAATCTACACTAACAACCAATGATAAAATTAAAGATTTAAATGTATATAGAATAAAACTAGCAGCAACCACCTCAATTCTACTGAACAGCCCTGTTGATGATGCAAGGTGCTCCTCAATGTCTGACTGTTGCAGAGTATAAAAGCCTTATCTATATGTATTTGGACTTTATAGACACCTTACTTTGTATTTGTGTCACCTACCAGTTTTCAGTTTACAGTTTTATTTAACATGAATAGTTTGCAAACAGAACTATCTATTCACTCTCTTCAATTTGCAATCTGGCATTGGGATTGGTGATCCTGATAGCCAGCTGAGCTGCTCTTTCCAGATGACTTTCTGGTCCTTGGAGAAAAGAGTATATTGCACCTCTTGCTCATGTACATCCTCTAGAGCCTGCAATATAATACTAGGCAACTACTTCAGCAGATCAGTTCAAAAGATGACCTAGAAGCTTATAGCTCTGGATATGCTTCCATAAACTTTAGAAATTAGAACATGGCTCTAGTCGGGTAGCTCAGATGGTTGGAGCATCATCCTGATACTCCAAGCGTGTGGGTTTGATTCCCGGGCAGGGCACATACAAGAATCAATCAATGAATGTATCAATGAGTGAAACAACAGACCAAACAGATCTCCCTCTCTCAAATCAATAAATAAAATTTTTTAAAAAAATTAGAACATGGCCCTGGCCGGTTTGGCTCAGCGGTTAGAGCGTCGGCCTGCGGTCCAGAGAGACCCGGGTTCGGTTCCCGCTAAGGGCATGTACTTTGGTTGCAGTTTGTCCCCGGCCCTGGTTGGTCGTGCGGGTGGCAGCCACTCGATGTGTCCCTTTCAAGTCGATGTTTCTCTCTCTCTCTCTTCTTCTCTCTCCCTCCCTCTCTATCTGGACAAAAAATGAAGAAAAAAAAAAATTAGAACATGGAAGCTATTTATTTATTTATTTATTTATTTTTTATCCTCACCTGAGGACATTTTTTCATTTTTTATTCAGATAGAGTGGGAGGGAGAGAGAGAGAGAAACATCGATGTGAAAGGGACACATCGAGTGGCTGCCACCCGCATGACCAACCAGGGCCGGGGACAAACTGTAACCGAGGTGCATGTCCTGAGCAGGAACCGAACCCGGGTCTCTCTGTACCGCAGGCCGACGCTCTAACCGCTGAGCCAAACCGGCCAGGGCATGGAAGCTATTTCTTAGTAAGTTTTGAAGTCTCACTGCTGACTTCTCCTATCCACTCTACCTTTCTACTTCTTTATCCCTGATAGGAGATTGTAGGTACTAACTTATTCCTCTCTAGAGGATGTACAGCCCCAAACATTCTATTTCTAATCTAAATAGCTATCAGCAAGGAATATGATCAAAACTTAGACAATTCAAACATAATATTCAACTTTCAGAAGCAGCAGAAAAGAGTCAATTTATTTCTAAAGAATGCATTTTATTAGTGTTTTTTTAATTAGTGGAGAGCATCACATCAGTTTCACGATAATATTAAATACTTAAATTACCACAGAATAAGTTCTCCGCTCACTATACTTGCCAAAAAAGGAGGAAAAAAACCCTTACCTATGCTATCAATAATGAGCTGGCTAATAAATGATGACACAATCATCACTGGACTAATGTACAATTAGTACTAAAGAGGAGACAGTTCCCATGTGACTTAGCACATATTCTTACTCCATTCAAATTTTAAAACATTTCATCATAAATAAGTATTTATCCAATTTCTGTTGCACATTTCAATGTCAAATCTACCATGCAATTCTCACTATATTCTTTTCATTATATATTCCCAAGCCACTATTTTCCTGAAATCTACAAATTAATCATAATTATCCTTTCATCCAACAATCTGACTTCAGCTTTCTATCTCATAGGGATTAACTGCCTAGAAGCAAATTAGAGATTAGTAAAGATACTTTTAACAGCCTAGAAGCAAATTAGAGATTAGTAAAGATACTTTATTGTAGCCTGATACATACCATTGGGTTCATCAGAAAATCTGTCCAGCCCCATGATTCCCTTTTAATAAAGTAAGAAGGTGGACCTGAAGATTTCATTTGGAGAGGATAGGGCAATCTGACCACTTCTGATGTTTTGATATAATTCACATATCTCGCTCTGATAAAGCAACATAAAAAAAAAGCATCAGTAATTCTACTAAAAACATTACTAGTTAAAATAACTGCCTATAATATATTAGCAATGCCTTATAGTTACCTTTAGCTTTTCCCAAATACTTAGGTATCTAAACTTTTGATATTGAAAATCTGATCAAAGTAGCTTTACCTGTATGTCTAAAATATTTACCAAAATGCACAGAAAGAACACAAGACTTGGAATCAAGCTACACATTTAAAAGAAATAGCTATACATATTTTATTCAGTATTTCTAAGATTTTACATTCTGCCAAAATGTCAGAAATGGAAGTCCCACATATACTTGATACTAACTTACCAACTATGCTTATAAAACATTGGTCAAGAATATTAGGATCTTATATGAATCCCACTTTGTTCTCTACTCTGTCCCACCCCCAATTATTAAAATGACAAGGGCCTTGTTTTTTTTTGTGTGTTTTTTTTTTTTTTACCTATGCTTCAGGCATCCAATCATCAGGAATGGATCTGAGAATATGAATCCCACTGCTGCAACCAGTCCTTAAATGCTAAAGCAGGAAGTACTCTCTACCCAAGGTAAAAAAGCAAATAAAACTTTATATTTAGAAATATTTCTATTTCCTTAGACTACAAAATTCAAAATTCAAACAGAGTAAAAAGAACAAATAAATAATAATTTAGTTTTTCATAGACAAGTATCCTCTTTTAACAATTCTCATTCCCTCCAGTATTCAGTGTTTGCAATTAAAAAAAAAGTGTAACCTGTATATAATATATACTGTAATCTACATATCCTCCCTCATCTGCAAGCTTGCAATTCAAAATGTAGAAAAAGTCACAAGTCCTTTAAGGTTTAGATGTACATACTAGAATTTTACCTGTACATTAAAAAAAAAAATCTTTATGTCTCTAAAAAGCATGAGAAAGTCGATATGTAATGAGGTTCACATACTGTGAAGCAATCCATTTATCATTTATTCTATTACATCAAAGATTATTTATAAACATATGTTCAAGGTATTAGCTTCAATTCATGCTTCACACTTGCTCTAAATAGCCAACAGCAAGAAATATGATTAGAATTTGGACAAAGAATAATCTAAGACAAGAACTGAACTTCAAAAAGAGGAGGGAAAAAAGAGGGGAAAGTAATGTTTCTAAAGAATGTTTTTTTATAATCCTCACCCAAGGCTATTTTTCCATTTTATTTTCAGATAGAGTGGGAAGGGGAGGAAGCGTGGGGGGGGGGGGGTGGCTAGACAGAGAGACATCGATTGGCTGCCTCCCGCACAACCCTGACCAGGGCTGGGGACCAAACCGCAACCGAGGTACGTGCCCTTGACCAGAATCAAACCCACAACTCTTTGGTCCTCAGGCCGACATTCTAACCGCTGAGCCAAACCAGACAGTGCTAAAGAATGTATTTTTAATGACATCATGGTATTCTTTCATGGTAACATTAAGAACTTAAGTTACTACAGAATAACCATCTTTGTTCACTATACATGCTAATAGAGGAAGTAGAAAATCCTACATGTCCAGCAGTAGGAGTTGGTGATATAAATGATGGCAAATCCATCAATGGACTAATATGCAGCTGATATAAAGGATAAGGCAGCTCTCTGTGTTACTCTATTTGAATTATAGCATATTTACATATTACACTTTAAAAACTTTCAATAAAAATAAGCAGAGAAAAACATTTTAGAAATAAACACTATCTCAACGGTAAATATTATGGTACCAAGTGAACATATCTCTTATTATGTCAGCTCAATTTGTGGTAGCTACAAATCAACCTAAATAGGCTTAGCACATACTGAAAAGGTCAGTTATAAAACAGAGCTCCTCCAACCCCAAAATTATTTTTGCCACTGCATGACTCATACTTTATTACAGCAACAAGGAGTAATTTTGTGGTAGCTCAAACAAAGAAGAGATATTACCATTTGAAACTGTTTCATATTTGTTCATTATACCTCAATAAAGCTAGAAAAAAATAAATATATAAAACTGCTTCACATACTTCCTGATGAGATTAGACCAAAAGGAATACCACTGGTGCCCTGGCTGGTTTGGCTCAGCGGTTACAGAGTCGACCCTGGGACCCAAAGGTCTTGGGTTCGATTCCCGGTCAAAGGCATGTGTCTGGGTTTCGGGTTCAATCCCCAGCCCTGGTTGGGGTCATTTGGGAGGTGGTTGGTCCGTGTGTCTCTCTCATATCGATGTTTCTCTCTCTCTCCTTTCCTCCCACTCTATCTGAAAAAAATCAATGGAAAAAATATCCTCAGGTAAGGATTAAAAAAATGAAAAATATATCCTTGAGTGAGGATTAACAAACAAACAAATAACACCACTGGCAGAAGACAGTAATAAAATAAACAAATAAATAAATTGGGGATTTTAACAGAAGGCTGAATCTGAACACTGTGGACATCTACACTACTGAATCCAACCGCAAATGTTTGTGGTATTCCATACTCACAGCCTGAATTGGTACAAAACTCTTTTCACCTCAAATTCTAATCACATGTCCATCTACCTAGAAATTCTGAAATTTTTACCTAGTCTATCTGCCTCTAATGCTGGCTTTTCTTGTTCTTATCATGATCCTTACTTTGAGATAAACTCTACAATGTAATCTATCATTTTCCCAAGAAATACTAAATTTCCATTGCACATTAAATACTCCAAAAAGGAAGCACTATAGAAATTTCTAGATCAACATACTATCAAATAGGTACTAAGATATTATCAAACTATCCCGATGAAAAAAAGGTGATGAATAACATTTGCAATTTAGAAAAATTAAATTATTTCCAACTTTAATCACATTTCAATTTTAACTTTCACAGTGCTTTTATTGTATAGTAGGTAATTTTATCTCTTCTCTACATAATCATATTAGGACCTTTAAAATAAGTTTTAAACCAGAGCAGAAGTAAGTTCAACTTTACAATATTATCAATCCTCAGATTAAAACAATGTAAGTGTGTTTTAAATGTTATTTTAAGGAATACCTGTAGTCTAAATAAGAAAATTTTCAACCTTAACTATAAATCCTAAAAGTAATATACAATGAGGTATTCAGTAGACTATGGTAAAAATTAAATTAGTTGCTCTCACCTCATTTTTCCTTTTGAAGTAATATCCACTCGGATAGGATCAAACCTGTAAGCAGGAGATATAACTTCCACTACATAAGATCCAGAGGGTATATCATGAACCACAAAACTCCCATCTGTCCTGGAAAAATGAAAATCATATTTAGTCACTTTTGATTAATAGTTTATTCTTTTCTGATGTTTTAGATCACCTGTTAACCCCCAAATCAACTCCCTTAAGAATGACATTCAGAGCAATTAGAAAAAAAAATACCCCCAAACTAGCAAGAGTTGTCCCAGCTTCAGCTTTCATAATTACACTGAATGGGCTCTGAAAATACCCTAGACACTCCACAGTAGCAGAGAACCCTGACACAGAAAGTACTTCTATTCCCTCTGTAGGATAGAGATAACAGGTGAATAGAGATAATAGAGAAGCATGGTTCCTATTCTGAAGCCATGTCTTCATTCCAGGGAAACTATCAATATATATTATTCCTACAGTATTAGTAGTTCCAATTTTGCCAATACTCTCCAACAATTTTTTAAGTAAAATGGCTTTTTTTTGCCTGGCCGGTGTGGCTCAGTGGTTGAGCTTCGACCCATGCATTAAGAGGTTGCCGGTTCATTTCCCAGTCAGGGCACATGCCCAAGTTGTAGGCCTGATCCCCAGTGGGGGGCATGCAGGAGGCGGTCAATCGATGTTCTCTCTCATTGATGTTTCTATATCTCTCTCCCTCTCCCATTCTCTCTCTCTAAAAATCAATAAAGAAAAAAAAATTTTTTTAATGGCTTTTTTTTCTAGTGTTAATTTTCACTTTGTTGTTGTTCTTTCTGTTTTTGTACTTAAAACCATCTACCTTTTCCTAACTGATTTCTTCTAAACTTTCTGGGCTTAGAAAATCATCCCATTAAGGGCTAACTTCATGTTCACAGATCAAAATTAATGTGTTTTGATAATGAGAAACTGCCATCCTGAGGAAAAAGAAGTTTCTGTTTCAGGAAAACAAATGATTTATTCTATTTTTTGTTCAGATAGAGTGGGAGGGAGAGAGAGGAAGAGAGAGAGAGAGAAACATCGATGTGAGAGAGACACATCGACTGGTTGCCACCCGCATGACCCAACCAGGGCCGGGGACAAACTGCAACCGAGGTACGTGCCCTCAGCCAGAACCGAACCCCAGTCTCTCTGGACCGCAGGCCGACACTCTAACCGCTGAGCCAAACCGGCCAGGGCTCAAATGATTTATTCTAAAAGGACCAACATTATCAGAGAATTCCCAGTACCATAATAATATTTTTAATAATGCTTCTTATCACTGGGCTCTTTCACTGTTAAAGGAATAATTGATTCCTTCCACATCCACAATATCTACTAAAAAAAAATGAGAAAGTATTCCTTGCTACTTCAAAGTACACACTAAACTAAAACAGAATTGAAATGTAAACACTGAGTTAATTTTATTCCTGAGCTAGATGTCTTCCATTTGCCTTTCAGATCCACTCTCCACGATTCTCTTCTCTGTACCAGGAGGAAGGGAAGAAAATGAGCTTAGTTATATACATACCCCCAACCCCCAGACCACCTCTGACTCACTGTGTCAAGACACACAGCTCCTCTTAAGGCAGTCCTTTCTTCCCATCTAGCTTCCAGTAAATTTACTTCCCTTTCTCTCTTCAGGCTTAGAGGTGGTAATAGCCTTGAGGTTGTAAACTTTAGGGTACTGTACAATCTGGTTGTTAACCTACACCTCCAGTACAGTTTAATCTCTTCATTAAACTTTCCTTGAATTATCTAATGTGAGTGTATCTTCTGTTTCTTGATGGGGTCCTTAACTGAATGAATTTCAAAACATTTTTCTACATCCAGGAAAAAAAAAAAAAGAATTAAACTGATGATTGTGTAACACAAATAATAGCAGAAATAACTGCCTAAAGAAAATACAAATAGAGTTTTCATCCTAAGGTAAATATTTTACTTTAGAAAGATAGCATATATTTTATATAAAATTTTAAAACTTGGCTTTAAAACTGTAGTCTACAATATGTAGGCCTTGTTGGATCATGAACTGAAAGAATACATAAAAGCATTTTTAAGATAAATAGGGGAACATAAAAATGGGCTGGGTATTATTAGATGATGTTACAGCATTATTAATTTTGTTGAATCAATAATGGTACTGTGTTATTTTTTAAGACTTATCTTCTAGAGACACTGAATAATGTTTTTACAAGTGAAATTATATAATCTTTAGGATCATATTTAAATAGTCTAGAAAAAATAAATAAGGTGTAGAGGAGACATGAAACAAAACAGTAGCTTATGATGGGTACCTAAGAATTCACTAAGCTATTGTTTATTTTAGTTCATGTCTGTAATTTTCCATAATAAAAAGTTCACAAAAGTATAGTACATAATTTTCCTATGTCAAAAATTGAAAACTACCTTAATGTCTAAAACAGAAGACTGGTTAAGTAAATTATGATTTATTTTCATAGTGATAAAAGTGAAAAATGGCATGAGGAGTTCTCAAGCCAAACTCCTTTCATTTCCATTAACCAAGTCCCAAGCAACCACCAATAAGCATGAATAGAAATCAAAATTGCATGCTAGTTATGCATAACAGGTCTGAGACAAATTACCCATCCCTCTTCTAACAAATCTGCTAGGATAAACTCCTTATATTAATTCTTAATCAACCTTTCTGCACACAAATGGAAAAACATGAAATGGTATCAGGCACTGCTCACAAAATATTAAGAAAAAAAAGCAGTTACAAAGTGTATATATTGCATTTTATTATTAAAAATATAGGTCGTAGGATTCCCAAAAGGCTGGAAAAGATACGATAAAATATTAAGGGTTGTTATCTCTACTATATTATTTATATTTTCTTCAATACACGTTACTTACGTTTTATTTTAAAATAAGAATAATAAATGCTTTTAAAAAGAATTGTGTACTACAGAGAAGAGAGGCCAACTGGCCAAGTAAGGCTAATTTCCCAAAGTTTAATTAAGCTTTATCATTAAAACATCATTAATTAGGGTAAACCTAAAGAATACTCTAATGCCAGATCTTTAATGACATATAGCATTAAAATAATGGTTGTACTCTTCTTTTCATTATTTATTAATCTAAGGTTGAAATTCTCATTCAAAGACATCTGGATGATCTGAATATTTGCAAGTCAAACATAGAATTAAATGTCCATATTTAAGTGGTCTGTACACCACTTGCTGGTGTACAAACCCACCAGAGAAACACTTCCTTTCCTAAATATTTTCTTTCAGTTCGAAATTTCACTTTCCAAGCAGCGACTGAAAGATTTAAAACATCGCACTTGTTGTCTAACCATCCGAAAAGCAGGCTGCCGCAAAATGAGCGCGCTAATCAATTTAACACGTCTTTTCATATAGATTGAAATCCCGTTTCTACTCATCGCTCGAAAGGACAGAAGCATGTAAGCAACACAGAGAAACTCTAGTCTTACACAAATGCCAAGTGTAATGTGGCAAATCCCTCGATGAATTCAAGTGTGAAAAAGAACAACAGTCCCGCCTCCAGGCGAAGAAGGTGCTTTGATTAGGGACTTTAGGGCCTATTAATTTTGGAAGTAGCACCAGCCTCCCAATCTATGTCATCACTAGAAGCCCTTTGGGCTTTCAGAATTCCCACTTGCTTAGCATCTCTCCACACAACAGCAAGCTACAAAAAGACTGGCATAAATGCAAAAGAAACAGAAAAGAAAAGAAACACGGGAAACCAGATGAGATGCAAAGGAAAGAATTCAGCAAGAGACAAATAAGGGGTCCATATGTCCCCAGGGCCCAGGAGTGGTCGTCCCCATACAGGGCCAAAATGGAGTTGAAGACAACTGACCCCACTGCTCCGGCCCTCGGGCAAGCACCTGCCATCCTCATTTCTGAGCTACCGGGCTGGGGAGGGGACAGCGTCCGACTGCCTCCCAGTCTCCGGGCGCAGACCGCCAGCGGCGCCCGCCCCTACACCCTCCCACAGCGACGTCGTCGGGTCTTGACACTTAGCTCTCCCAGGGGTACTTCCCCTCCGGCTTCCATCCCAACCGCTCCCCCAAGGCCCTCGGGACGCTCACTTAAGGAAGCCGACATGCTCCTCTCCGTCTACCAGCACTCGGGCCGCCGAGATCCAGTCCTGAGGCTTCACTCCTGGAACAACCGCACGCCCCTCAATCTTGAAGCGATCTCCTATGCCGACCCCAACCCCTGCGGACCCTTCGGCAGAGGCCCCGGGGACCTCCGAGCTCCGGGCTTTCCCTGCTAGCAGCAGCAGCAGCAGCAGGACGGAGAAGAAGCCCCACCGAGCGGCCGCCATGACAGCAGTTCTCAGCGGTCCGGCCGGCACCCCCGGAAGCCCTCCCCGTCTCCCAGGCGCCGCCGCCGCCGGCTGACGTCATCACTGCGCGCCCGACTTTGGCGCGAGCTGGGCTCACAAGCTTTGGCCAATCGACTTGCGAGGCGGAAAGAGGCGGAAGTACCGGTGCTCGGGGTTGGAAGGCGGGCTGAGGAGCTTGTCAAGGGAAAGGGACCGCCTACAAAACAAGAGAGAAGTGTGTGTTGCTGTGGCAACCACCGGGGCCGAGGACCTCACGGAAGGAAAAGATGATAAAACCAAGAGGAGGAGCTGCAGTAGTGTCCGCGAAGAAGGCTAAGGCTTGGAGAGCAGAGGTCCCGAAGAACACGTTTAACAGAGCTTCTAGAGATGCCCGAAGGCGTATGAGATGAAAAGGCCCCGCTTGTGTGCTCAAAGGAGAGAATGTCTCTACAGAGAAAATAGCTGGAAAAGTACGTCAGCTATTTACTAAGGGTTGCCTCTGGTGACAAGGGAAAGAGTCGGGGGGGCATTTAGCTGACAAGACACCATTCGTTCTATTTTGAATGCTTTATGGTGAGCATAACAATAACTTTGGGGGGAGGGGTAAACCTGCCAATGTTGACCATGGGGCTAAGCCGAGATTTCGGATATCTCCAATCCTTTCACTTTCTTTTCTTTTTTTTCTCCTTTTAATTGAATTTATTGGGATGACGCGGGTTAACAAAATTATACAGGTTTCTGGTGCAGAGTTCTACACTATCTGCACACTGTATTGTGTGTCACCACCCCAAGTGAAGTTTCTGCCCATCACCATGTATCCCCTCTATGACCTCCTCCACCTCCTCCCACCCTCTCCTTTCATTTTCTTGATGATAAAAAAGAAAATGATTTGCCCAAGGTTTCTGTTGGCCTTAAACATTGCTCTACCACAAATCCCTAATCAAGATTATCAAGGGAAATGCATGTTTCACTCTGTGCACTTGTAGAGTTAGCCTCTTATGGGAGAGTAATAAACATTGAAAAAATCTACTGTAAAAAGAATATCAATATCATGTGCTACAACCCTCTCCACCACCACCAATTGTCAAAACTATGCTAAAGTATGAAATAAAATTTCACTTTTCTAAAATGATACAAAATTTACAAATATGCTGAAATAAAATTAGCTTCATCCCCAAATGTTCTGATTTTCTTTCACAGATTTTTGGTGACCCTGCTTTGCTGGTGTCTTAGACACATGTTTAGTCTAATAATCAGTGTTGGTCCCAATACTCCAAGTAGGAGCTGAGAAGTTTACTTTTTATGTGGGGCAAAGTGGAACAGGACCAGCAGCAAACAGCAACTGAGTTCTCTATATTTATCCCCATTTCTGCCTTTGTTTTTTTCCCTACCTTATTCTCACTCTCATACCAACGTATCCAATATTTTGAACCCCTAAAATACCAGACTACACCTCCACAGTCATTAGATGGAGGAGAGAAGCCTAAGCAATGTTTTCAGGTAGTGTGAAGTTTTGTTATCTCTGGATTTTCCCCCAGATAGATCCCAAGAATTGCATAGTTATTCAATGCCAAATTATACAAGAGTTATTCCAGAATGTAGTCCTTGGACTTGTAACTTATAAAAGAATCTATCATTGTAATGAAATATGTTAGAAAGATTTTGTACTGGAATTGCTCTGTTTGCCCAGCCAGATCCACTTTCCACATTTCACTGCTTTGTACCCTGGGAGGCTGGACGGTGAAGGATTGCAAAAACTTGGTTTCTTTGCCCTCTGGGTGCTTCCAGTTGGGTTCAGCCAATAGGAGATATCAGTAGGACATCCCTTTCTGAAGGGATAATTTACAACCACCCTTCAAGTCTCCCATGTATTTCCTGCCAAGAACCTGACACATACAGATTTCAAGCAGATCTATTTATCTTAATTACGGAAAATACTGTTAAAGTGAGAGGTGACCTGTTTATTATCCAAGCCCTTTGCTTTTCTCTCCCTTTTTTGCTGCTTGGCTCTTGGCTTCTTCATACCATGGCCACAAGGGGGTGAACAAGGATAGGCACAGAGACAACACTCAAGAAACAATACAAGGAATTTTTATAAATGTTGGATTATACCAACAGAGGTTCACTCCGAGTTCTGGAGGTAATATTTATTTTGCTTTTGATGACTTTTATGATTTTTGCAATGTTTTTATAAATATGAATTATACAAATATAAAGCTATTTTTAAAAATAAAGAGAGAAGCTAAAATTGATTAAAATATATAATAGAATTTACTTTGAACTCTTAAAATTTAAATCAGCCAGAAAACAATTGCCATCCATATTTAGAGTTTGCATGATCACTTAAAGTGGCATCTTTGATTATGATTTTAGTCTCCTTCCCCGTCTCAGTATTCTGCTTGTCAGCATGTCTCAATGTCAAGGTACTTTTCAAGCTATTCTTCTTACATTGGCTGTCATAGAAGAGATAGTTGGTTATAAGGTGTGATTACAGAGTAATGAGGATCATACCCTCATTTATATTAAATCAATGAGGTTTTTTTTTTTTTTAAATAGAGTTTTGTTTTTTTTTAAATAGAGTACAGGCATACCTTGGAGATATAATGGGTTCAATTTCAGATCACCAAAATAAAGCTAGTATCACAATAAAATTAGTCATAATCTTTATTTAAAAATGCAACATCTATGAAGAGCAATAAAGTGAGGTATGCCTATAACATTAGCACAGTGCTTGGGAAACCTCAGCTGTGCTAATCCCCTAATACTCTGCTTTTTACTTGTGATTTTTGCCCTTTGAGTTTTTGAACCTCATTTCTTTCTTTTCTCTTTTTAAAATGTTTTTATTGGCTCTGGCCTGTTTGGCTCAGCAGTTAGAGCATCGGCCCACAGACCAAAGTGTTGCGGGTTTGATTCCAGTCAAGGGCACATACTTCGGTTTCTGTTCATCCCTGGCCCTGGTCGGGGTCGTATGGGAGGTAACCAGTAGATATGTCTGTCTCACGTCGATGTTTCTCTCTCTCTCCCCCTCACTCTTCCACTCTCTTCCTCTCTCTCCCTCCCTCCCACTCTATCTGAAGGTAAATGGAAAAATATCCTCCAGTGAGGATTTAAAAAAAGAAAAAATGTTTTTATTGATTTTAGGGCAAGAGAAAGCTAGAGGGAGAGAGAGAGAAACATCAGTGTGAAAGGGATACATGGTCAGTTGTCTCCCATTGAACTTGAAACCTGGGCATGTGCCCTGACCAGGAATCGAACCAGTGACCTTTCAGTGCATGGAATGACACTCAACCAACTGAGTTACACTGACCAGGGCAAACCTCATTTATTTCAAATAAATTAGCTAATCTTTTTTATTCAAATAAACTGGAGCCAATTCCCTTAATATTTAAAAATGCCTTTCATCCACTAGGATCCCTGGTTTGGCTTTCTGAAGTTCCCTATGGAAGTCTCCTGAACTGGTCATCCACCCTTCTCAAAGGGAGTACAGGAGGCATCTAATTTGCCTTCATATCCTGCAAAAATAAATTACAATGGAAAGATTTCACTTTCTTCAATTTACTCTAAGTTCTCATCCCTTCCACTAAATTCTGTGAAAAACTTAAGTAAAATAAATTTGGGAAGTGTGAAGATATGCTAAACAACTTATAAACATGAGGAGAAAACAGTCAGCTTTGATAAGAGGCAAAGTTCTAATCATCCCAGGATATGATAGCAAAAGTGCTTTGTAAACAGTAAAATATGAGTATTGTTAATTACCGTATTTGAACAATAGTGAATAAGAAGCCAACATGTTAGAATGAAGGAGTCACGTAACACTACGTGTGCTTTCGGGCTCTTCAGGCCTATGATGACGGTATAGGATGTTCAATGCACCACAGGGACCTAAGCTAAAGGACTGGTGCCGAGACCAGTCACAGAACCTGAGAAGTGCAATAGTGGTTGGACTCCAGCTTCACACAAGGCATCCCTAAGCCCTCCTTTCGCCATCCCTGTGTCGATTGCCTCACATGCCAGCCTTTATAAAGCATTAGCTCTCACTCTCTCTTTTTTTTAATCCTCACCCAAGGATATTTTTTCCATTAGAGCAATGGTTCTCAACCTTCCTAATGCCGCGACCCTTTAACACAGTTCCTCATGTTATATGTGGGGGTATCTGCATGTAGGCGGACCCGCCTGGAGACGGATAGAGGAGTGGTGTCTCGGTTCCTAAGACCATGGAAATACGTGTTTTCCGATGGTCTTAGGCGACCCCTGTGAAAGGGTCGTTCGACCCCCAAAGGGGTCGCGACCCACAGGTTGAGAACTGCTGCATTAGAGAGAGTGGAACAGATTGGGGGGGATGAGAGAGAGAAACATCCCCCAACGGGGTAATTCTATGTTTAATTCTTTGAGCAATCAGCATACTGTTTTCCACAGCAGCAGTAGCATTTTACATTCCCACTAGCAACGCACAAGAGTTTCAGTGTCTCTACATCTTCACCAACACTTATTTTCTGTTTATTTGTTTGTTTGCTTTTATAATAGCCATCCTATGAGTGAGAAGCAGTATTTCATGGTTTTGATTTGTATTTCCCTAATGACTAGTGCTATGGACTGAATGTTTGTGTCCCCTCAAAATTCATATGTTGAAATCCTGACTCCCAAGGGCCACAGTATTGTGAGATGGGCCTTAAGGAGGTGATTAGGTTGTGAGGATAGAGCCATCATGCATGAGATTAGTGCTCTTATAAAAGAAACCCCAGAGATCTCTAGCCCCTCCTACCATATGAGGACAGAAAAGATAGCCATCTGTGAACCAGGAAGCAGGTCTCATCAGAACAAAACCATACTGGTGCCTTGATGTTGGACTTGCCAGCCTCTAGATCTGTGAGAACTAAATTTCTCATAGTTTATAAGCTACCCAGTCTGTACTATTTTGTTATAGCAACCCAAAAGAACTAAAACAACTAGTGATGTTCAGTATCTTTTCATGTGCTTATTAGCCATTTGCATATTTTCATTGGAGAAATGTCTATTCAAGTTCTTTGCTCGTTTTTTACAGAGTTCTTTTGAGATTGTTGTTGTTGTTTAGTTATAGGATTTCCTTATATAATCTGAATATTAACTCCTTATTACATTTATAATTTGAAAATATTTTCTCCCATTGTATGGGTTGCCTTTTCACTTTGTTGATAGTGTCCTTTGATGGCAAAAGTTTTTACATTTTGATGTGATCTAATATGTCTATTTTTACTTTTGTTGCCTGTACTTTTGGTGCCATATCCTGGAAATCATTACCAATCCAACGTCATGAAACTTTTCCCTGTATTTTCTTCTAAGAGATTTATAGTTTTCTTACTATTTCTCTATGAGCACATTTTCCACATTTGTTGGAAGATTCCTCTGCTTCTTGTGGGATCTGCACTACTCATTTTTTGGGGGGTAGAGTTGTTGATAAGGATTTTTTTTTCTTAATCATATCATTTATGGAGAAGTCCTCTCTTTTAGAATGCAGAGTACTTCCTATAGAGTCTTCTAAAACTGACAGTGCTTCTCAATTTTCCCACGTATACATATCCTTTGAGGATTTTGTAAAAATGTACATTTTGATTAGGAAGTTCTGGGTAGATCTTAAGGGACTGCATTTCTAACTAATTCATGTATGCTGCTAGCCCATGGACTGTACTTTGAGCAGGGATGAGTGGGGGAGAGTTGTGATCTTCAAAGTATGGCCCTCTGTTCATGGGTGGACTGTGAGGATCCTCCAGTCCAGACCAAAACACAAGTTCTTTCTTTAGTTCTTAATGATCACACACAACCAGTTCCATGGAGTTTCATATAACACTAACTGTTATATTTTGTGAATTATTAAGAACCATTAAAATGTGGTATCCACAAGCTACATTAGCAGAGTATTACAGTTCACCACAGGGCTTTACATTATTTTAGGAGACCCTAGGCACTTCTGCCTTTGTAGACCCCTTCCTTCACAATCACAAAAAAATTATATTCTATTTTATGTCTGCATTGGTATAAAGACAAATACAACGCAGGATGATTATTATATAGTCATTATTGTTTTATTTATTTTCTTTTATTTTTTGAAAGAAATTAAGTCATATTTGTGGGCTCCTAAAAGTATCCTGGGCCTCTGGGCCTCCTGGGCCTCCTGGGCCTCCTGGGCCTCCTAGGTAAGTTTGCCTTGGTGTACTGGAGACTCTAAATAAGAATTCCATGAGGAGGACTGGCAGCCTTAGTATACTTGGCAGGTTGCTGAGCTCCCACAATTAATGAGCAGAGGCAGATAATTAGAATTCCTACAATTTTCAGACAGGATGCTATCACTGCATCAGCCATGTTGTGAGTTGGTCATACTTTTCAGTTGCTTTCCTTCCTATTCTTAATTATGAGTCACTGTTAATGCACTTCATCTGTTAATTTATGTGGGCATTAACCCTAGAGAGTTGAGTGATACAAATCAATATATTTGCCCATAATTTTCCAAAAATCAGACTTTAACACACGTATTTTTGCGGTTCAAATATCATTCAATTCCTTAATATTAAAGCAGATATATGATTTCCCACAGTGTTTTTTAGTTGTCAGAACATGTCTATAAGCTCAGTTTCTTCTCTTATAAAATATATACAAGTGACCCATACATGGGTGTTGTTTGTTTGTTTGTTTTTGTACTTTGCTTTACATCTGAAGAATCAACTTGAATGTTGAAGATGTCATCAGTGAGTGTAGCTAGAACCTGATGCTAATGAAGTGGTGGCAAAATATCGCGAATAGGCTGTGACAAAAATTATAACAATAGTTTCAGGAAAGACGATCCATGATGGAAGGGCAAAAGTCTGGAAGCATCAGGGGAGATAGAGGAGAATGCTCGTCTTTCATTCTGGCCCCAGGAAAATTACATCAGAGAAGGGACTGTCTCTTGGATGCATAGCTGACCTTTGCCATAAATTATCATCAAACTCTAATTTTTCTTTTATGTTACTAGTCAGTGTCATTTCCATCTGAAATTAGTGTCTTAAAGTTCCTTTCACCCAGGCCAGCCTATCTGAATGGTCATAGTAGTATCTAACGTTTATCTGGTTTATCCTCTAAAGTTTGGACCTTATATTCAGAAGTAGCTACAGCCAGGAAAATATTTCTTCCCAACAGTGACCTGACTTGTTATCTTAGCTTCTGCCTGCATTTGACTCTCACTGTATCCAGAGCATTGAAAGTTAACATTGGTGGCAACTGGACCACTGGTTACTGATGCATTTGCTGTTTTTCTCTTGGGCTCCAGATCAAGTTCTACTCTGTGAGAAAGGATGGTGAAAGGAAATGCATACCTCGGGAAAAAACAGCATTAGAACCAGCAG
The DNA here is from genome assembly GCA_030848825.1 of Tadarida brasiliensis. Classification (NCBI taxonomy): domain Eukaryota; kingdom Metazoa; phylum Chordata; class Mammalia; order Chiroptera; family Molossidae; genus Tadarida; species Tadarida brasiliensis. The sequence goes on along the minus strand of CM061257.1, from coordinate 168,871,721 downwards.
TTCTTTGGGAATGAGGACACAAATGTTCCTTTTCTTTTGAGCCTCAAAAAAGCAAATGAATCACAGGAAGCAGAGGTGCATTATTAGAAGAGACGTATTGACAACCACCAAGTTTTTAGAAGGCTCTGGACAGCTCACAGAGAAAGTAGAGAATGTTTAAAACTCTTAATCTGGTTGTTACATCCAACATCATGCTAATGAAATGAATGTAAAATGAAACACTTAGAATGCTTTGATGGAATGTAAGATCACATTCATTTGTTTTTTGTCATTTGGGCCTCTTTATTTATTTATTTTTTCCTTTATTGCTTTTAGAGAGAGAGGAAGTGAGAGGGAGAGAGAGACAGAAACATCAATGAGAGAGAACGTCGATTGGCTGCCTCTGGCATGCCCCGCACTGGGGATTGGGCCCACAACCTGGGCATGTGTCCTGATTGAGAATTGAACCGGCAACCTCTTGGTGCATGGGTTGACGGCTCAACCTCTGAGCCACACCGGCCAGACTGGGCCTCCATATTTAAACATCCCAAATAAATCTCTCTATATAGAATTACTAAAATTTATTTTAAAAAAAAACAATTATTCATGAATTTAGTGTAAGTCATATAATTCTAAATTCATCCATATAGAAAATAGCCTGCCAGCCTGCCCATGGAGCACACAGCTCACATCAGACAGTGAGGCCTTCTGTGAAGTTCCAGACACAGCAATCAGGGAGTTACTTTCTTGAGCGAAGGTTTTGGCTGATTTGAGTAAGAAGTTCTGATAAGGGGTTAGAACCAGGACCAATGTATGGAAGCTCTAGAGAAATCGATTTCAGCTTGTTGTAGGGAAGAACTTTCTAAGTCAGACAGAATGGACTGTTGCCAGGAAGTGTCAGCTATCTAGCAAAAATAGGCCACTTAGCCACTTAGTGGAGATGCCATAAAGTAACATATGGCTGGACATGACGACTTTAATCTTGGGATTTTGTGATTCTTTATTTGGAATCTGAACAGTTGTTTTAAACTCCTTGAGGTCTTATTAATAGTGGTAACAGGAAGTACAACCATCATTTCTCACATGCCAAGTGAAAAAGACTCAACATATACAAAACAGAGTCTTAGCTATTATCATTAATAATCTTTCAAAAGGAAAAAAGAAAAATAAGATCATCAGTTCTATTACATTAGGTCATACCACTGATGTTGCCAATTGATAATCATTCTATAAATTTAGACAGGATGATGTTTGGGAATTTATGCATTGTAATTTATTCACTCTCAAGCTTCCTGTGAGGTCCTAACTAAATCTACAAACCTGAGAACTATCATTCCTAAAAAAAAACCTCCTACCATTCACAGACCTCAGTAATGCTCAAACTTCTGTGTGTGTCAGAATCACCTGGGAAGCTTATTAAACATCAGATACTTGGTCCCCACCCACAGGGAATGTGACTCAGTGGATCTGGGATGGGGCCTTGGATATTCCCATGTTTACAAGCTCCCTGGGTGATCCTGATGCACCAAATTGGAGAGCTACTGACCAATCTCAGGAATAAGCATTTTTAAATACGTAGCTTAGTAAAGCTCTTAGAAAACAAAGTATAATATGAATGTTGAGCTTTATTTTTAAGCAGAATGCTACCTGTGTGACTATTAGTAGCAAATATCCAGAAGTCAAAATGATTATGTCCTTATAGCAGGATACTAACAAACTTCTATCTGGCTCCAACTCAGCACTTAAAACAGTGTAGGAATTAAGAATATACACATAGGCTTTTGAGTCAAACCAGAATTTGAACCTTGGCTGTGTCCATTACTAACAGTGAGACCTCGGCCGAGTGGCTTCACTTTGCTGAGCCTCAATTTCCTCATATGAAAAAACAGGAATGAGAGTGCTTACCTCACAGGGTTGTTATGAAGATTAAATGAGATAATGTAATGGGGCATGTAGCACAGCTACAGGCATGTGAAAAGCACTCAGTAAATGGAAGTATTATTATTATGGTGACTAATTACTAGATTATTTCAGTGTGACCTTGTTATGATTAATACAGAATTAGAAATAACAATTTAATAAGCTTTCTGTGACCATATATTTGTTCCAGGAGAGGGTGAAATGTACATGTGTTCCTATTATACACACTACAATAAGATGTTTTCTCTATTTTAAAGTAAGTAATTTTATCTAATCCCTTCCATTTTTCATTTGTTTATATCACTTGGAAATAAACTCCCCTATCATTACACAGGGAGATCATTTTACAAAAAGACATTAATGGCTTGAAATGGACATGTGTCATATTCCAGGCCACACAGCAGAAACAACTATGGAAAGTCAAGATTTGGGAGACTGATTTTATATCTCTGACCAAACTTCTCCCTCAAAACCAGCATGCTTTTCTAAGACAAAAAATAAATTAGTCTTACAGTGGCAAGAGGCATGTATCCTGATACCAGACAGAAAAGTAGTAACAGTGAATCAGCAAACAACATTAATCATTGTTCTTTTAGCCAGATTGCTCTGACCCATTAAATTAAAATGAATATAAACAATTTTCAGATAAAGAATCTTCAGCAACTGTATTTCCAGTAGAGCAGTTCAATTCCCCTATCCCAGACTTACCCAACTCTAGTTCTCAAAGATTCCTCATCTTTTTGTATGAGAATAAATTTTCATTTCCCAAACACTTTATGATCAGTGGAGGGTAAGGGATGAGGTGAGGCAGAAAAAGTCCCAGAAGCTGACAGTGAAGTCCCTGAACAGAGCTGGATGGTGCTGACAATAGACTTACTGAGCCTCTATTCACATCCCTCCCTGGGAACCAGCCAGAGGAAAGAAACCAATATGGTGTGGGCATCAGCCTTCACAGCACATCTCTAGCAGAGATCCCGATGAGCTTCTGGAGGTCCCCTGGGTTTTATCATAATTATCAGCACACATCTATCAAACAATGACACTGTAAAGGGTACTGTGCTGGGTGTCTTATTGTAACAATCATTGTCTATTTGTTACATTCATTCTGCAACAAAATATGCAGTCTTACAATTAATGACCCATGTGTTAAGGCAGCAAGTCCCAATGGCAGTAACAGAGGGTTTGCAGATGTGCTCATCGACAGCATGGCAGCGTCCTGTTACAGGAGCTCTGTTACTGAGTGAACCTCCCCTTCATAGAAAGACAGGTGCCAGTTGGTGGGTACAGCCAAGAAGAATGAGAGACAGATAAGTGCAGGCACCTGGGTCTTATCTGAATATTCTGGTTGAGTAAAGCACTCAGTAGCCCTTTGTTCCTTTGTTTACTCATTTATTCAACAAATTTGTATTGAACATTTCTTATTTAGGATGCACGGTGCTGGGAGCTGGGGATACAGTGGTGAGTTAAACAGACTGACCCTACCTCAGAAGCTACTGACAAATAGGTACAATGCAGTATAGCCCATTATATTCATGTACTGTGATGGGGGAGTGCAGAGCACCCTCAGAGCACAAAGGTGGCACACATGATGGAAACAAAAACTGGAAGTGAAGAATAAGCTCAGACTCAAAGATTCAAGAAAGAGTCATTTTAGGAGGAGGTGGGGAGGGTAGTTGGAGGGAAAAGGCAAAGGGAGGGAGGAGTACTCTTGGCAGAAGTTTGAAAGCTTAGAATTGAAATTGCAGGGTGTGTCAGACAAACTGGCAGAAGAGTACACTGGCACCCAGTGGTGTGTGTGTGTGTGTGTGTGTGTGTGTGTGTGTGTGTGTGTGTGGTGGTGGTGGTGGTGGTGGTGGTGGTGTGATGTCAAGATGAGATGAGCAAAGCCAAGGACATGAAGGGCCTAGTAAGCCAAGGTACTTTATCCTGAGGCAATGCACTGCCACTGAAGTATTTTAAATCAGGAAATTACTTGATTTTCTTATAAGGTGGAAAGATCCCTCTAGCTATTTGTTACAAAAGATAAGGGAGAAAACTTAATAATTCTGTTAAACTCCTGCCTCAGACAACATACCAAACAGGTTCATAAAATATTACCATTCCAAATAGTAGCCTATAGTATTTACTAAATTTATTAAAACCATATTAAGGTGCAAGGAAGGTCCAATTAGGTTTAGCAGCAGAGAATTGAAGTGATTAAATCGGACAGATTCTGAGCAAATTGAAGAGGGTTGGGCTTTTCTGTTTCTATTATCGGTGTGGGTGCTTTCAACCTTTATCTTTCTAAAGCATATCTAATCCAAACCAACTATAAAATAGGAAGAACACAGCAGTTTTGTCTACATCAGTAACAAAACTATTCCAATTAGAAGAAAAAGATAAAGAAATTCTACACACAGTAAGCTGATAAAGTGTTTCTCTGAACAAATTTGTTATTTGATCTATACCAGTGATTTTTAACCAATGTGCCACAATAATTTTTAAAACATACAACACCTACAACAGTTGTCATGAGAGGATTGGGGTTGAGATTCACAGTCAACAACCCTGAGGGCTGAGCCCACCCACAAATGGACAACAGCTATCAAGACCCAAATTCAATAGGACAGCCCACATAATCCACACAAGGGTCATTCCTAGAGCACCCAGCTCAGAAGATCAAGGAGACTACTCCAGCGGGTCCCAGAAGTAGGCCATCACAAGACTGGGAGGCATAGCAGTCTTATCTGATACACACTGACCTGCCTACACATCCCAGTGTGCCTCACCTATCCCTGAACTACCAGACTATTAAAATGGCGAGACAAGGAAACAACCCACAAATGAAAGAAAAGGAAGAATCACCAGAAAAGGAACTACATGAATGGAGGCAAGCAGTTTGTCAGATAAATAATTCAAAGCAATGGTTTCCAGTGTGCTAAAACAGCTCAGTAAGAATTACAAGCAACTTAATGAGAATTATAAAGAGCTCAGTGGGAACTACACCAGCATAAAAATAGAGGTAGAAGCTATAAATAAAAATCAAGTGGAAATGAAGAATGACATAGCAGATATAAAAAATACCGTGGAAGGATTTAATAGATTAGAAGAAGGTGAAGACTGAATAAGTGAGTTAGAAGACAAAGTAGAAAAAAACACCCAATTACAGCAGCAAATGGGAAAAAAAATTAAAAATAGGAAAAGAATTTAAAAGAGCTTTGGGACAATACAAAATGTAACAACATTTGCATCATAGGGGTAGCAGAAGGAGAAGACTCAGAGAAAGGAACAGAGAACTTGTTTGAAGAAATAATGACATAAAATTTCCCTAACATGGTGAAGGAAAAAGTTACACAAGACCAGGACACACAATCAAGATGAACCAAAAAAAAACCCACACCTAGACACATCATAATTAAAATGGCAAACATTAAAGACAAAGAAAAATCATAAAGGCAGCAAGAGAGAGACAGAAAGTTATCTACAAGGGAGATCCCATTAGAATGTCAGCTGATTTCTCAATAGAAACACTCAGGCCAGAAGGGAGTGGCATGAAGTATACAACATAATACAATGCAAGGGACTGAATCCAAGACTACTCTATCCAGCAAGGCTATCATTCCAAATTGAATAAAGAGCTTCACAGACAAAAACAGGCTAAAGGAATTTACTACCACCAAACCAGCACTGTAGGAAATGCTAAAGTGCCCGACCAGTGTGGCCCAGTGGTTGAGCATCGACCCATGCACCAAGAGGTCACTGGTTCGATTCCCAGTCAGGGCACATGCCAGGTTGTGGGCCAAATCCCCAGTGGGGGGCATGCAGGAGGTGGCCAATTGATGTTCTCTCTCATCGATGTTCCTATCTCTCTCTCCCTCTCCCTCTCCCTCTCCCTTCCTCTTTCTCTCAAATCAATAAAGAAAAAAATTTTTTTTTTAAGAAATGCTAAAGTGACTGCTGTAAGAAGAAGAAGAAAGAGAGATAGAGATAGAGAGAGAACACAGGCATAAAGAATAAAAATGGGAACAAAAAACTACCTATAAATAATAACCTTAAATATAAATGGCTGAAATGCTTCAATCAAGAGACATAGGGTAGTTGAATGGATAAGAAAACATGACCCATATATATGCTGTTTACAAGAGACCCACCTCAGAACAAAAGATTCACATAGGATGAAAGTGAAGGGATGGAAAAAAATTTCCCATGCAGATGGAATTTATAAAAAGCTGGTGTAGCAATACTCATATCTGATAATATGACTTCAAAATGAAGGACATAATAAGAGACAGAGAAGGTCACTATATAATATTAAAGGAATTGATCCAACAAGAGAATATAACATTGGTAAAAATATATGCACTGACTATAGGAGTACCAAAATATATTTTTAAAAGTCTGGAGGGGCCTGGCTGGTTTGGCTCAGCAGTTAGAGTGTCAGCTCACAAACCAAAGAATTCCAGATTCAATTCTGGCCAAGGGCACGAACCTAGGTTGCAGTTCTTCCCCGGCCCTGGTTGGGGTCATGCAGGAAGCAACCAATCGACATGTCTCTCTCACATCGATGATTCTCTCTCTCTCTCTTCCTTCCTTCCTCTCTCCCTCCTGCTCTATCTGAAGATAAATGGAAAAATATCCTCGGGTGAGGACTTAAAAAAAAAAAAAAGTCTGTAGGACTTCAAGGGAGAGATAGACAGCAATTCACTCATAGTAGGGAATTTTAATACCCCACTGACATCACTGGATGGATCTTCTAGACAAAAAAATTAACAAGGAAACAGAGACCCTAAATGACACACTAGATCAGATGGATTTAATTGATATTTACAGAACATTCCACCCCAAGGCTGCAGAATATACATTCTTCTCAAGTGTACACGGGACATTCTCAAAGATAGACCACATGTTAGGACACAAACTAAGTCTCTACAAGTTCAAGAAGATTGAAATCATATCAAGCATCTACTTGGATCACAGGGACATGAAACTAGACATCAATTACAATAAAAACATGCAATAACATTCAAACACATGGAGGCCAAATAGCATGTTATTAAATAATAAATGGGTTACTAATGAGATTAAGGAAGAAATAAAAAACTTCCTGGAAACTAATGAAAATGAACACATAACACAAAATCTATGGGACTCAGCTAAAGCAGCCTGAGAGGGAAGTTCATAGCATTACAGGCATACCTCAAGAAACAAGAAAATTTTCTAATAAAATATCTAACACTACAATTTAAAGAATTAGAAAGAGAACAAAAAGAAAAATGCAGAGTTAGTAGAAGGAAAGAAATAATAATGGTCAGAGTGGAAATAAATGACATAGAGACAAAAAAAATACAAAAGATCAATGAAAGCAAAAGCTGGTTCTTTGAAAAGGTATTCAAAATTAATCAGCCTTTAGCCATACTCACCAAGAAACAGAGAGAGAGGACTCAAATTAATAAAATCAGAAACAAAAGAGGAGAAGTAACAACTGACACCATAGTATTTGTAAAAAAAAAATACTATGAACAATTATATGCCAACAAATTGGACAACTTACGAGAAATGGACAAACTCCTAGAATCACACAGTGTTCCAAAACTCAACCAGGAAGAGTCAGAAAACCTGAACAGACCAATAATAACCAAGGAAATTGAAGCAGTAATCAATAAGCTCCCAGCAAACAAAAGCTCTGGTCCAGATGGCTTAACAGGGGAGTTTTACTGAACATTCAAAGAAGAACTAACACCTATTCTCCTCAAACTGTTCCAGAAAATTCAAGAGGAAGGAAGGCTTCCAAGCTCTTTTTATGAGGTAAGCATAATCCTAATCCCAAAACCAGATAAAGACACTACAAAGAAAGAAAATTACAGGCCAATATCCCCGATGAACATAGATGCCAAAATCCTCAACAACATATTAGCAAATTGGATCCAGCAATATATTTAACAAATTATTCACCATGACCAAGTGGGATTTATCCCAGGGATGCAAGGCTGATACAATATTTGCAAATCAATAAATGTGATATATCACATAAACAAAATGAAAGATAAAAATCATATGATCATATCAATAGATGCTGAAAAAGCATTAGATAAAATCCAGTGCCCACTTTTGATAAAAACTCTGCAAAGTGGACATAAAAGGATCATACCTCAACACAATAAAGGCCATATATGACAAACCTACAGCCAACATCATATTCAATGGGCAAAATCTAAAAGCATTTCCCTTAAGAACAGGAACAACACAAGGATATCTGCTTTCACCACTCTTATTCAGCATAGTACTGGAAGACTTAGCCACAGCAATCAGACAAGAAGAAAAAACAAAAGGCATCCAAATTGGAAAGGAGGACGTGAAACTGTCATTATTCGTAGATGACATGATATTATACATAGAAAACCCTAAAGACTCCACCAAAAAACAACAAATTTAATAAATGAATTTGGTAAAGTAGCAGGATACAAAATCAACATCCAGAAATTGTTGGCTTTTTTTTTTTTTAATTTATCTTTATTGCCCTGGCCAGTTTGGCTCAGCGGTTAGAGCGTCGGCCTGAGGTCCAGAGAGACCCAGGTTTGGTTCCCGCTAAGGGCATGTACTTCGGTTGCAGTTTGTCCCCGGCCCTGGTTGGTCGTGCGGGTGGCAGCCACTCAATGTGTCCCTTTCACGTCGATGTTTCTCTCTCTCTCTCTCTCTCTCTCTCTCTCTCTCTCTCTCTCTCTCTCTCTCTCTCTCTTCCTCTCTCTCCCTCCCACTCTATCTGAACAAAAAATGAAAAAATGTCCTCAGGTGAGGATAAAAGAATAAATAAATAAAAAATAAATTTATCTTTATTGTTGAATGTATTACAGATGTTCCTCATTTTTCCCCTATTGATCCCCTCCTCCCCACTCCTAACCCCTCCTGCCTTTCCCCACACTGTTGTCTGTGTCCATTGGTTATGTATATATACATACAAGTTCTTTGGTTTATTTCTTCCCACCCCCTACCCCCTTCCCTTTGAGGTTTGTCAGTCTAACAACCTATTTGTACTTCTTAATCCTTTCACCTTTTTCACCCATTCCTCCAACCCCCCCTCTCATCCAGCAACCAACAAAATGTTCTCTGTATCTATGAGAATGCTTCTGCTCTGCCTGTTCATTTTCTTTGTAGATCCAATTGTTGATAGATATGTATTCATTGCCATTTTGTTTGTTCATATTTTTTATCTTTTTCTTCAAGAAGACCCTTCAACATTTCATATAATAATGGTTTGGTGGTGATGAACTCCTTTAGCTTTTTCTTGTCTGGGAAACTCTTTATATGGCCATCAATTCTAAATGATAGCTTTGCAGGATAGAGTAATCTTGGTTGTAGGTTCTTGCTTTTCATCACTCTGAATATTTTTTGCCACTCCCTTCTGGCCTGCAAAGTTTCTTTTGAGAAATCAGCTGACAGTCTTATGGGAACTCCCTTGTAGGTAATTAACTGCTTTTCTCTTGCTGCTTTTAAGATTCTCTCTTTGTCTTGAACCTTTAGCATTTCGATGATCATGTGTCTTGGTGTGCGCCTCTTGGGGTTTATCTTGTTTGGGACTCTTTGTGCTTCCTGGACTTGTATGTCTGTTTCCTTCACCAAGTTAGGGAAGTTTTCTGTCATTATTGTTTTGAATAGGTTTTCGATTTCTTGTTCTCTCTCTTCTCCTTCTGGCACCCCCAAGATACAAATGTTGGTATGCTTGTAGTTGTCCCAGAGGCTCCTTACACTGTCCTTATTTTTTTGGATTCTTTTTTCTTTTTGCTCTTCTGATTGGGTGTTTTTTGCTTCCTTATATTCCAAATTGATGGTTTGCTTCTTGGCTTTACCTACTCTACTATTGAATTTGTGTAAACTATTCTTTATTTCAGTTAGTGCCTCCTTCATTTCTGACTGTGCATCCTTAATTTCTGACTGCTCCTTTTTTATGCTCTTGAGGCCCTCCTTAAGTTCATTGAGGTTCTCACTAAGTTCATTGAGCATCCTTATAAGCAGTGTTTTGAACTCTGCATCTGTTAGGTTGCTTATCTCTGTTTCACTTAGTTCCTTTCCTGGAGTTTTGTTCTGTTGTTTCATTTGGAACCTGTTTCTTTGTCTCCTCATTTTGGCTGCCTCCCTGTGTTTGTTTCTATGTATTACTTAATGAGAGCAATGGGGCTAGCTGAGACCAGATGCTGCCTGTTTGAAAGAATTTAGGAAAAGCTGAAGCAGGATCCAAGACAGGCCAATCCTGTGGTAAAGCAACTGGCAACAGCTTGGGTGGGCCTGAAAGTTGGGTGGGGCAGGGCCTCAGGGAATCACCAGGGTGGAGCAAACAGTATGAGCCAAGTTGCTGGAGTCCCAGATATGGCAGCTGTCTGCTGCCCCAGGGAAGGGCTCACCAAAGGAACAAAGGCCCCTGATAGCACGCCTTCCAGGAGAAAGCCACCTCTCCAGCCCTCACTCCAATGATGTTGGTATTTTTATACACCAATAATGAACACACAGAAAAAGAAACTAAAAAAACAATCCCATTTACCATTGCAACAAAAAAATTAAGATACCTAGGAATAAACTTAACCAAGGAGATAAAAAACCTGTCTTCACAAAACTACAGGACATTGAAAAAAAATAGAGAAACATATAAAAAAGGGGAAGCATATACCATGTTCATAGATTGGAAGTATCAACATCATTAAAATGTCTATACTACCCAAAGCAATCTATAGACTCAATGCAATCCTCATTAAAATACCAATGACATATTTCACAGATCTAGAACAAATACTCCAAAAGTTTATAAGGAACCAAAAAAGACCCCAAATAGACACAGCAATCTTGAAAAACAAGAACAAGGTTGGAGGGATCACAATTCTGGATATCAAGTTATACTACAAAGCCACTGTAATCAAAACAGCCTGGTATTGGCACAAGAACAGGTATATAGACCAATGGAACAGAACAGAGAACACAGAAATCAACCCAAGACAATATGCTCAATTAATATTTGACAAAAGAGGCAAGAGCATACAATGGAGTAAAGACAGTTCTTCAATAAATGATGTTTAGAGAATTGGACAGGTACATGCAAAAAATGAAACTAGGCCACCAACTTACACCATACACAAGAATAAACTCAAAATGGATAAAAGTCGTGAAACCATAAAATTCCTAGAAGAAAATGTAGGCAGCAAAATCTCAGACATCACATGTAGCATGATACATCGCCTAGGGCAAGAGAAACAAAAGAAAAAATTAATAAATGGGACTACACCAAACTAAAAACTTCTGCACAACAAAAGAAATCAACATCAGAATGAAAAGGGAGTTCACTGCATGGGAGAACATGTTTGCCAATGATACATCGGATAAGAGGTTAATTTCCAAAATACACAGAGTATTCATACAACTCAACAAAAGGAATACAAACAATCCAATTAAAAAATGGGCCCTGGCCGGTTTGGCTCAGCGGTTAGAGCGTTGGCCTGCGGTCCGGAGAGACCCGGGTTCGGTTCCCGCTAAGGGCATGTACTTCGGTTGCGGTTTGTCCCCGGCCCTGGTTGGTTGTGCGGGTGGCAGCCACTCGATGTGGCCCTTTCACGTTGATGTTTCTCTCTCTCTTCCTCTCTCTCCCTCCTACTCTGTCTGAACAAAAAATGAAAAAAAAAAAATGTCCTCGGGTGAGGATAAAAAAAAAAAAAAAAAAAAATGGGCAGAGGACCGGAAGAGACACTTGTCCAAAGAGGACATACAAATGGCCAAGGGACATATGAAAAAATGCTCAACATCACTAATCATCAGAGAGATGCAAGTTAAAATGACTACCACCTCACACCTGCCAGACAGGCTGCCATCAACAAATCATCAAAAAACAAGTGCTGGTGAGGGTGTGGAGAAAAGGGTACTGTAGTACACTGCTGGTGGGAATGCAGACTAGTGCAGCCACTATGGAAAACAATATGGTGTTTTCTCAAAAAATTAAAAATTGAACTGCAATTTTACCCAGTGATTCCACTCCTAGGAATATACCCTAAGAAGCCTGAAACACCAATCAGAAAGAATATATGTACCCCCATGTTCATAGCAGTGCTATTTACAATTGCTAAGATCTGGAAACAGCCCAAGTGCCCATCAGTAGATGAGTGGATAAAAAAGCTGTGATACATATACACAATGGAATACTATGCAGCTGTAAGAAAGAAAGATCTTTTATCCTTTGAGACGACATGGAGGGACCTGGGAAGTATTATGCTAAGTGAAATAAGCCAGTCAGAGAAAGACAAGTACCACATGATTTCACTTATTTGTGGAATATAATGAACAAAATAAGCTGACGAACAGAATAGGTCCAGAGACATGGAAGTAGTGAGCAGACTGATCAACCTCCGAGGGAAGGGGAGTGGGGGTGGTGGGAAGAGATAAACCAAAGAATTTATATGCATATATGCATAACCAATGGAAATAGACAACAGTGTGGTGAAGGGGGAGGGGGGAACAGGGAAGAGCAGGTCAATGGGGGAATAAGTAGTGACATCTGTAATTTTTTTTTTTGTTTTTTTTGTTTTTTTTAATTTTATTGTTGAATGTATTACAGATGTTCCTCATTTTTCCCCCATTGCCCCCCTCCTCCCCATTTCCGCCCCCCTCCTGCTTTTCCCCACACTGTTGTCTGTGTCCATTAGTTATGCATATATACATATAAGTTCTTTGGTTTATTTCTTCCCACCCCCCAACCCCCTTCCCTGTGAGGTTTGTCAGTCTAACTTCTTAATCCCTTCACCTTTTTCACCCCTCCCCCCAGCCCCTACCCATCTGGTAACCAACAAAAGTTCTCTGTATCTATGAGAATGTTTCTGTTCTTCTTGTTCATTTTGTTTGTAGATTCAGTTGTTGATAGATATGTATTTATTGCCATTTTGTTTGTTCATATTTTTTTATCTTTTTCTTCAAGAAGACCCTTCAACATTTCATATAATAATGGTTTGGTGGTGATGAACTCCTTTAGCTTTTCCTTGTCTGGGAAACTCTTTATATGGCCATCGATTCTAAATGACAGCTTTGCAGGATAGAGTAATCTTGGTTGTAGGTTCTTGCTTTTCATCACTCTGAATATTTCTTGCCACTCCCTTCTGGCCTGCAAAGTTTCTTTTGAGAAATCTGCTGACAGCCTGATGGGAACTCCCTTGTAGGTAACAAACTGCTTTTCTCTTGCTGCTTTTAAGATTCTCTCTTTGTCTTGAACCTTTTGCATTTTGATGATGATGTGTCTTGGTGTGGGCCTCTTGGGGTTCATCTTGTTTGGGACTCTCTGTGCTTCCTGGACTTGTATGTCTGTTTCCTTCACCAAGTTAGGGAAGTTTTCTGCCATTATTGTTTCAAATAGGTTTTCGATTTCTTGTTCTCTCTCTTCTCCTTCTGGCACCCCCAAGATGCGAATGTTGGCACGCTTGAAGTTGTCCCAGAGGCTCCTTACACTATCCTCATTTCTTTGGATTCTTTTTTCTTTTTGCTGTTCTGATTGGGTGTTTTTTGCTTCCTTATATTCCAAATCCATGGTTTGCTTCTTGGCTTTACCTACTCTACTATTGATTCCCTGTAAATTATTCTTTAGTTCAGTTAGTGCCTCCTTCATTTCTGACTGGTCCTTTTTTATGCTCTTGAGGCCCTCTCTAAGTTCACTGAGGTTCTCACTAAGTCCATTGAGCATCCTTATAAGCAGTATTTTGAACTCAGCATCTGTTAGGTTGCTTAACTCCATTTCACTTAGTTCTTTTCCTGGAGTTTTGTTCTGTTCTTTCATTTGGGACCTGTTTCTTTGTCTCCTCATTTTGGCTGCCTCCCTCTGTTTGTTCCAATGTATTACTTAGCGAGAGGTGTGGGGCTAGCTGAGACCAGATGCTGCTTATTTGAATGATTTCAGGAAAAGCTGAAGCAGGCTCCAAGACAGGCCAATCCTATGGTGAAGCAACTGGCAACAGCTTGGGTGGGCCTGAAAGTTGGGTGGGGCGGGGCCTCAGGGAATCACCAGGGCGGGGCCAACAGTGTGAGCCAGGTTGCTGGAGTCCCAGATATGGCGGCGTCTGCCGGCTCAGGAAGGGCTCACCAAAGGAACAAAAGCCTCTGATAGCACGTCTGTCCAGGAGAAAGCTGCCTCTCCAGCCTCGCTCCAATGCCAAACAGCTCAGTTCTTCCCCATATGACTCTGGTGCCTTTCAGGCTCCCTCCCGCACGCTGGAGCCCGGAGGGTGGGAGTCCGAGTAAGTCCGTGCGCGGGCCCTTTAAGAGGAGCTGCGGGGGCTCCAGCCGCCTCAGCCTCAGTTCCTGCTGGTTTTTCCAGCCAGAAGTGATGGGGACTTCTCTTCCTGGCACTGGGACCCTGAGCTGGGCACCTGGTGTGGGATGGGGACCACTCAGCCCTCTGGGAGGACCTTCCCAGCTGAGGTATCCCAATTTTTATCTGCCACACGTGGGCACGTGGGTGTGGGACCAGCCCGTCCGCCTCCGCCCCTCCTACCAGTCTCGATGCAGCTTCTTCTTTAATTTCGTAGTTGTAGGACTTCCATTCAGCTTGATTTCAGGCAGTTTTGAATGATGGTTGTTCTGTAGTTTAGTTGTAACTTTGATGTGGTTGTGGGAGGACGCGATACCGCGTTTACCTACGCCGCCATCTTCGTGACATCTGTAATTTAAAAAATAAAAACAAACAACCAAAAAGAACATGCAACACCTGTCTGTTTACTAGGGGGCACTGATCTCTTTTCCTTTAGATTGCCAAATAAAAAAATGACAGCACTATCAACAATAAAGATACATGTTTTTAAAATGACAACTGCCAACACAATAATAGCTATCTAGTGTGAATGAATCAAAATTATACCTATTTTTTTTGTCAGATTGACAAAAATATAATTTTTGGTGTGCTGTAGAATTTTAGTAATTAGTTTATATGTGTCATGAGATAAAAAAGGTTGGAAATCACTGATCTGTACTACCTGAAGTTGCTATTTGATTATAGAGAACTTCTTTTCTAGATTCCTTCAGACTAAAATAACCAACCTATATCCAACTACACCCACCAAAAAGGAAAACATAAACAAAAACAACAACACACACAACCACATCTCTCCCTCCCCGTGCTTTATGCCACTCATTTCATTTCTTTTTTCATGTGTGTACCTCCTTACAAAGCCCACAAAGGCTAGCACACAGCAGGAACATATTACAGGGTCTTTTTCCAATGAAGGTATGGTTTTAAATCTCTGTGTTTACATGCATAACAATCTGTTGGCCAAAACACACTTGAAAATGTAACTCACAGTTCATATTCTCCCAATCTTTTATGTTGAAACAGAGAGGGAAAGTGAAGTCACAGGAAATTTTAAAAAGATCAACTCAAAAGATTTCATTGTCAACATGGACAAAAGGATTGTCAAAGGGACCCTAATTGTCCCGATTTCATGCGCCCCTCCCATTGCAATAACTTGATATTAAAAATATTTGAAACTATAATTACTGTCCTTGAAGGGTAAATGACAGATTCCTGGGCTTTCCACAGTGGTCGGTGGTACTCCCAACCTATGCTATCGTTCTTTATTCTTGTGAAAGAGCAGGTCACATGGTGATAGTCACCTGGCAAACCTAGCACACAGGCTGGTAGGGGGCTTACTGACTTTAGCATGAGAATGTTCTAGTCTTAACTTTCATTCTGCCATCTTTTTAATGTCTCCTTCATGTTAAAATCTCAGTTGAAAACAAACCAAAACAACAAAACAACTCTAGGCTTCTTTTAGAGAGGCTTCTGAAATCATGGTTTCATTTTTTTCTTTGTACCTTGTTCTAACACTCCAATCAGAAAATCTTGATTTGTAGCATTTCCAATTTACCCGGTGTAAATAGTTCTACCATGACCAATTACAGTTATCAGGTCATGCCACTTAAGGCGGAATGGGGAAGTGCACAGTTGGTTTTTCCAGAGGTTGGTACAAGCTAGTTCCAGCATACTGATGCCTATGACCTGAGTTGAGCCATACCAGACAATTCTAGCCAGTCGAGTCTCTCTGGCTTAGGATCCAGTCATGGGGGAATAGATGAAACTGTTCCTGCTGTGCCCTGCCCAGATTCTTGACTCCAAAAATTGTGAGCATAATAAAATAGTTGTTTTTTTACTTCACTAAGTTTTAAAAAACAGTTTCATTGAGCTATTCACCCATTTAAAGGTAAAATTCAATGGCTTTTAGTATATTCAGAGTTGTGTGTCCATCACCATAATCCTTTTTATAAAAAAATTTTTTAAATTGATTTGAGAGAGAGATCAATGTGAGAGAGAAATATAGATCAATTGCCTCCCATGCACACCCCAACTGGGGACCAAACCTGAAAGCTTGGCATGTGCCCTGACCAGGAATCGGACTGGCAACCTTTTAGTGCACAGGATGACGCTCAACCAATACAGCCACACTGGCCATGGCATCATAATTGAATTTAGATCATCCTTCTTATTCCCCTTAACTTCCACTTCCCAATCTCTAACCCCCAACACACCTATCCCTAGGCAGCCAAGAATATATTTTCTGTCTCTATTGATTTTCCTGTTTTGGACATTTCATATAAATGAGATCATACAACGTGGTCATTTTTTTTTTTTTTTAATCCTCACCCGAGGACATTTTTTCATTTTTTGTTCAGATAGAGTGGGAGGGAGAGAGAGGAAGAGAGAGAGAGAGAGAGAAACATCGACGTGAAAGGGACACGCCGGGGACAAACTGCAACCGAAGTACATGCCCTTAGCGGGAACCGAACCCGGGTCTCTCTGGACCGCAAGCCGACGCTCTAACCGCTGAGCCAAACCGGCCAGGGCCAACGTGGTCATTTGTGACTGACTTCATTGACTTAGCATGTTTTCAAGGGTCATCCACGTTGTAGCCATATATCAATACTTCATTCTTTTTTATTATCAAATAATGTTCCACTGTATGGATATATTGCATTTATGATAGCATTATTTATCCATTTATCAGTTGATAGGCATTTGGGTTGTTTACCCTTCGTCTTCAGCCATTCAGGCTTCTATAAGAAAAATACCATAGAATGGGTGGTTTAAACAACAAACATTTGTATCTCACAGTTTTGGAGCCTGGGATGTCCAAAATCAAGGCCCTGGCAGATGCGATATTTGGTGAGAGCCTGCTTTCTGGATCAGAGATGGCTGTCTTCTCACTATGTCCTTACGTATCAGAAGGGGCACGAGAGCTCTCTAGCGTCTCTTTTATAAAGCCACTAATCCCACTCCTGATGGCTCCACCCTTAGGACCCAATCACCTCCCAAAGGCCCCTAACTCCTAATATCATCACTTTTTGGGTCAGGATTTCAACATATGAATTGGAGGGGGATGGGGACACAAACATTCAATTCATAAGGCACTTTTTGGCTATTATGAATTATGCTGCTATGGACATTCATGTACAAATTTTTTTGTGTGGATTTGTTTTTATTTCTTTTGAGTATATACCTAGGAGCTGAATTTAAGATCATATGGTAACTCTGTTTAACTATTTGAGGAACTGCCAGACTGTTCCCAAGTGATTGCACCATTTTATATTCCCACCAGCAGTGTATGAGGGTTCCGATTTCTCCACATCCTTACCAACACCTGCTATTATTTGTCTTTTTTCATCCTGGTGAGTATGAAGTGGTTGTTCATAGTGAATTTGATTTGCATTTTCCCGTTGAGCAACTTTCTATGTGCTTGTCATGCATATCTTCCTTGGAGATCTATTTAGATTCTTTGCCCATATTTTAATTGGGTCTTTTAATTATAATAGTTTTAAAAATAATTCTAGATATAAGTCTCTTATCAGATATATGATTTACAAAAATTTTCTCCCATTTGTTGGATTGTCTTTTCACTTTTTTGATAGTGTTCCTTGAAGCACAAAAGTTTTTTATTTTGATGAAGTCCAATTTTTCTGATTTTTTTCTTTTGTTGTTTGTGATTTTGGTGTCATATGTAATAAAAATATTGACTAATCCAAGGCTGATGACTTATACTTAGGTTTTCTTCTAAGACTTTTATAGTTTTTGCTCGCATATTTAAGTCTTTGATTCATTTTAAGTTAATTTTTGTGGATGGTGTGAGCAATCCAAATTCATTCTTTTGCATGTAGATAAGCATCATTTCTTGAAAAAAATTATTCTCTTCCCATTTGTTTTTGTGGAAAATCAATTGACCATAAATCTAAAGGTATTTTTTCCCTAGAATCTCAATTCTATTCCATTGATTTCTACATCTATTCACAAGCCAATATCACCTGTGCAGATTACTGTAGCTTTTTTTTTTTTTTAATTTTTTTTTTCTTTATTGATTTTAGAGAGAGAGGGAGAGGGAGAGAGAAAGATAGAAACATTGATGAGAGAAAACATCGATTGGCCACCTCCTGCATGGCCCCCACTGGGGATTGGGCCCACAACCTGGGCATGTGCCGTGACCAGGAATCAAACTGGCGACCTCTTGGTGCATGGGTCGATGCTCAACCACTGAGCCACACTGGCCGGGCAGATTACTGTAGCTTTATAGTAAGTTTTTGACATCACAAAGTACAAGTCCTCCAATTTTGTACTTCATTCGTAAGATTTTTTGGCTCTTCTAATTCCTTTGCATTTCCATATGAATTTTAGGATCAGCTTATCAATTTCTGCAAAGTTAGCTGGGATTTTGATAGTGATTACGTTGACTATGTAGATCAATTTCAGAAGTACTGCTGTCTTAACAATTTGTTCCAAACATTTAACATGGGATGTCTTTCCCTTTATCTAGGTCTTTTTTCATTTCTTTCAACATGTTTTATAGTTTTCAGTATATGAAACTCCTTTTGTTAATTTCTCTGTACCTTATTCTTTTAGGTGCTATGTAAATCAAAGTTTTCTTAACTTCATTTTCAATTTTCTCATTGCTACTGTATAAAAATATAATAGATTTTTCTATGTTGATCTTGTATTCTGCAACCTTGTTGATATGCCAATAAATTTTAGGGCAATGGACAATTGGAACACCAACTTCACTTATTCCTACAATGTCCACTTGAACCTCCTTCTAATCTTATTGTTTATTCCATTGCCTCTGTTTTATTTTAGGGCCTCTCCCCTACCAATTTGAATCATCCCCACAGCCTTCTAACAGAGCATCTTCCTTCCATTGAGCCCCCTGCAATTCCTTTTCCACTCTCTTGAGAGAATAAGTTGTCTAAGACATAAACTTGCGCCCAGCGGGTGTGGCTCACTGGTTGAGTGTCGACCCATGCACCAGTTCGATTCCCAGTCAGGGCACATGCCCAGGTTGTGGGCCTGATCCCGGGTGGGGGGCATGCAGGAGGCGGCCAATCAATGTTCTCTCTCATCGATGTTTCTATCTCTCTCTCCCTCTCCCTCCCTCTCTCTCTAAAAATCAATAAAGAGACTTCCAGTCAAGATGGTGACGTAGGTAAACGCGGTATCGCATCCTCCCACAACCACATCAAAGTTACAACTAAACTACAGAACAACCATCATTCAAAACTGCCTGAAATCGAGCTGAACGGAAGTCCTACAACTACGAAATTAAAGAAGAAGCTGCATGGAGACTGGTAGGAGGGGCGGAGGCGCGACGGGCTGGTCCCACACTGCGTGTGGCGGATAAAAATCAGGAGGACACCTCGGCTGGGAAGGTCCTCCCTGAGGACTGAGGGGTCCCCGTCCCACACCAGGCGCCCAGATCAGGGTTCCAGTGCCAGGAAGAGAAGTCCCCATAACTTCTGGCTGGAAAACCAGCGGGAACTGAGGCTGAGGCGGCTGGAGCCTCCGGCAGCTCCTCTTAAAGGGCCCGCACACGGACTTACTTGGACTCGCACCCTCCAGGCTCCAGCGTGGAGGAGGCAGCTTGAAAGGCACCAGAGTCATATGGGGAAGAACTGAGCTGTTTGGCATTGGAGCGAGGGCTGGAGAGACAGCTTTCTCCTGGACAGACGTGCTATCAGAAGCCTTTGTTCCTTTGGTGAGCCCTTCCCTGGGCCAGCAGACGCCGCCATTTCTGGGACTCCAGCAACCTGGCTCACACTGTTGGCCCCGCCCTGGTGATTCCCTGAGGCCCCGCCCCACCCAACTTCCAGGCCCACCCAAGCTGTTGCCAGTTGCTTTACCACAGGATTGGCCTGTCTTGGATCCTGCTTCAGCTTTTCCTAAATTCTTTCAAACAAGCAGCATCTGGTCTCAGCTAGCCCCATTCCTCTCATTAAGTAATACATAGAAACAAACACAGGGAGGCAGCCAAAATGAGGAGACAAAGAAACAGGTCCCAAATGAAACAACAGAACAAAACTCCAGGAAAAGAACTAAGTGAAATGGAGTTAAGCAACCTAACAGATGCTGAGTTCAAAACACTGCTTATAAGGATGCTCAATGGACTTAGTGAGAACCTCAGTGAACTCAGTGAGGGCCTCAAGAGCATAAAAAAGGAGCAGTCAGAAATGAAGGAGGCACTAACTGGAATAAAGAATAGTTTACACAGATTCAATAGAAGAGTAGGTAAAGCCAAGAAGCAAACCATCGATTTGGAATACAAGGAAGCAAAAAACACCCAATCAGAACAGCAAAAAGAAAAAAGAATAAAAAAAAAAATGAGGATAGTGTAAGGAGCCTCTGGGACAACATTCGCATCTTGGGGGTGCCAGAAGGAGAAGAGAGAGAACAAGAAATCAAAAACCCATTTGAAACAATAATGGCAGAAAACTTCCCTAACTTGGTGAAGGAAACAGACATACAAGTCCAGGAAGCACAAAGTGTCCCAAACAAAATGAACCCCAAGAGGCCCACACCAAGACACATCATCATCAAAATGCAAAAGGTTCAAGACAAAGAGAGAATCTTAAAAGCAGCAAGAGAAAAGCAGTTAATTACCTACAAGGGAGTTCCCATAAGACTGTCAGCTGATTTCTCAAAAGAAACTTTGCAGGCCAGAAGGGAGTGGCAAAAAATATTCAGAGTGATGAAAAGCAAGAACCTACAACCAAGATTACTCTATCCTGCAAAGCTGTCATTTAGAATCGATGGCCATAATAAAGAGTTTCCCAGACAAGAAAAAGCTAAAGGAGTTCATCACCACCAAACCATTATTATATGAAATGTTGAAGGGTCTTCTTGAAGAAAAATATAAAAAATATGAACAAACAAAATGGCAATGAATACATATCTATCGACAATTGGATCTACAAAGAAAATGAACAGGCAGAGCAGAAGCATTCTCATAGATACAGAGAACTTTTGTTGGTTATCAGATAGGTGGGGGCTGGGGGGATGGGTGAAAAAGGTGAAGGGATTAAGAAGTACAAATTGATTGTTAGACTGACAAACTTCAAAGGGAAGGGGGGTTGGGGGGTGGGAAGAAATAAACCAAAGAACTTATATGTATATATGCATAACCAATGGACACAGACAACAGTGTGGGGAAAGGCAGGAGGGGGGCAGAATGGGGAGGAGGGGGGCAATGGGGGAAAAATGAAGAGCATCTGTAATACATTCAACAATAAAGATAAGTTAAAAAAATAAAAATCAATAAAGAAAAAAAATTTTTTTAATAAAACATAAACTTGCATGCAATTTACTTGCTTTGAATTATTAAATATTGACTCAAATGTAAGGACTTGGAATATTATTATCAAAGCTCACAGAATCTTTTATTATCCGGCCCCTCATATAAATCTCCTGTCACCTTCTACAGTGTACCTTTTGCTTCATCCACAATGCCTTCAACACACTGGTTACTTTGCCTGGACTGCCATTCCTCAACTAGCTAACTCCTACTCACTTGCCTTCAATTTGGGATACTTCTGCGAATCTTTTCTTTATGGTCTCCTTTCCTACAGTCTACTGAGCCAAACACACTCTGCCGAAGCTGGAAACTGCTTGAGGGCAGAGCCAAGTCTGACTGATCTTTGTATTTCTAACACCTAGCACAGCAGTTGACAGTGTTCAAAGGAAAGGAGAGGGCAAGAACTTGAAGTTTGAAAAGGGTTGGTTTAACTTCAGAATTTAGTCTCCAAACTCACTTTTGGGGGAAGAGGAAGAAAATATAAACATTTATTCCTCATCTTTGAGCTTCCCATAATCAAAGGAGGCAGCCTTTTGTGAAACTGACTCTCACTCATGTAACTTGTATCCTTGGCAATAGATTTCCCAGGAAAATTAGCCTCCTGTTCATTTTAAGAATACTATGGTTGGGGGGGGGGGGGGGAATAGCCAGAATGCAAGCCTCCTAATTTAAGGAATTGAGGTTAGAAAGGAAGCCAGTATAATTTTTTAACTTTACCTTCAGATTAGAAGTCTAATTTTCATTTTGTGACTCTTACTATAGGGTGCCGTAGTTACAAATATAATGAATGAGGAAAGGGCTTTCCATATTACTCTTCTTACAAATGTTCTGCCCTCTGGTTATATATGAATCATGAATACCTTTCACATATGCAAAGAATGTACAATGAGATAGATTAAACTGTAGTAAAAAAAAAAACTGCTTTATTATTATTATTTTTTTTATTTTTAGAAAGAGAGAGAGAGAGAGATAGAAACATCGATGAGAGAGAGCATCAACTGGCCGCCTCCTGCATGCCCCCCACTGGGGATCGGGCCCACAACCTGGGCATGTGCCCTGACCGGGAATCAAACTGGCGACACCTTGGTGCATGGGTCAATGCTCAACCACTGAGCCACACCAGCCAGGCAAAAACAAACTGCTTTAGATATAATAGCAGCATAATTGTTTTTTTCCCCTGCTTTAATTTAAGGCACAGTCTTAATAGAGTGATTATAGTGTCTATTTTCTTAGTTTTGCTTGTCTCCATTAAGGTATTGGTGGATTATAATTTAGCCACGGACTAGACCTGATATTGCCAATTTTGATTCAAAGGAGGTTTTGATATCTACTAAAACTTCCACAGTAAAGGAAAAATATGAGCAGAAACACCTTTGATTTCTTGCTATATTAGCAAAGTTCATTTTAAATGAACTTTTTCTTTCCTGGCTGAATGATTTTGTATGCTGCTGTAGTAGTGAAGACACATTGTTAAAAGTATATATAAAACAGGTATAAACAAGAAGATACATTTCAGACCTCCCAGAGAAATGATGGCTATGAAGAACAATGGGAATCTCATAGAAATGAACCGAAACATCCACATAAGATTTAAGATGTATAATGCAAAGGAAAAAATATTAGACACATATCCTGAAAGAATAAAATAGATTCTTTGAAGAATTAGAAAATTCACATAACTGTCAAGGATGATAATAATGTCTATGGAATTAAATGCCGTTTTCAAAGGTCAAATTTTGCCTAGATTGCCCCGTGTCCACCCCTTTTCCACCTCCTTTCTCTTACTCTTCTGGAAGAGGAACAGACCTTGATGGTTAGGAGCGCAGACGCTAGAGTCTGGCTGCCTGCTTTGCCACTTAGGAGCTGAGTAGCCTTGGGCAAGCCAGTTAAATTCTCTCTACTCCCATTTCTTCATGAGGACGATGATAGCGCCACGTGGTTTTTGTGAGGATAAAATGAGTGAACCATGTGAAGTGCTCAGAACACGGCCTGGCACACGGCAGTGTTAGCTGTGACCCTTCCCAGAAACGTTTTCTTCCGAGGGACTCCATTACAGCAAGGGCTCCGAGGCTTCTGAAAAGGGTGAAATATTTGTCTTCTTAAGCATTATCTTTGATCTGAAGGAACTTACACACAATATCAACAAGTCAAATGATTAGAAAAATGGTTATTCATGTAAAACTTCAATCAAATCCCAACAACTCTTGGGAGAAAAATAAGGGGGTGGGGTGAGACCTGATTTTCATAAATGTGACTTGGGCAAGCTGTCTTGGGTAAATAGGTATAAAATGTTAGAAGAGTTCACACGAGTGAAAATTAAGATTTGAATGTAGGAGTCAAAAATGTGCTTGTGGGACAATTACAGCTTTGTGGCGCTTCACAGAAATAATGTGTAAATTCTCCAAATGGAATCCAGTGACTCAGCAAATCCTCGCAGAAGGTAATGAATGCATGTACTGAGTGCTCTTCCAAATCCAGTGTTGTCATGTTTCTATAAATACAGATATTCAAAGCCTATAATCAACTGCTATTGTATATTTATTGAGATCTTTGCCATCTTAAGTATACAACAATGGGCAGGGCAGGCTAGAGTGAAGGAGCTAAGCTTATGAAGCATTATGGATTTAGCTCGGCTTCTTGAACAAGTTTCAGAAATACAGAAAAAGTTTCCAGTTGATATAAAATAATGTCTAAATCTACCTTCCCAAGACTTATCACGAACCAGAGTTAATTATTATTTAGGGGCACTGAGCTGAAGAAGTCAGATTCACGTCTCCTCATCTACATAAATTAAACCCATTCCATCTGATAATCTCTGAGCTTCAGTTCTCTGAAGTGTTTAAAACTCAGGGTCCCTGGTCCTAGCCCAGTGCTCTGACACACCTTGTCACTCTGCGCGTGCTAAGGGACAGCTTCCTTCTGAATCCTTAAAAGGGAAAACTCAAATTCCCCAGAATTTAAGCAACGTTGGAATGGAAAGTTCAGCAATGTCATCTGAGATAGTTCACAGAACGCACTTATTCTAGGTTAACCACACCCTTACACAGGGAGTGCTTTTGGAACATGGCTGTATCTTCTGCATTAAGAATGCAATCTGCAGTCATTGCATAACCCCTGCACAGTGCCAATTTCCCCCGGCAGTGATACTCGAGCTAAAATGGTATCTCAGGGAGGTGGTGAAGGTATATTTAAAGGCTATGATTTTACATAATATATACATTTTTTCCTATGAAAGATAATGGCATCACAAATCCAAAGGAGATCTACAGATTTGCTTTTGCATATGATTTATAATTATAATGTGACTTTTTAATGAAGCGTCCAAAGTAGCAATTTAGAAAGGATGCTTCTGTAACAACTCATGAAAGAAAAAGTGAAAAATAGCCCTGTCAGGTGTGGCTCAGTGATTAGAGCGTCGGCCCACAGACCGAAGGGCTGTGGGTTTGATTCCCAGTCAAGGGCACATACTGTTGTAACGTGTCCGCGAGATAACCAGAGATGCACAGCCGAATTGTAAAGGAGCACTTCATTACACCGGTGGGCTGGGGGGGTACAGCTTCCCCAGATCCTCAGCCCAGATTCCTCTTGCTGGTCCGATTTTAAAGACAGAAGCCCCACCCCCTTTTTGACCCCCCTCTCAGGGGACCGGTACAATAGTGGGAGTGACAGCGATTACAGAAGTCAAAAGGGCTCACAAGTACCTGCAAATACCGATACTCGATACTCGGAAACTGCAAATGCCTCCTAACACGTGGGGCAACTATAATCTTAGGCAAAATTCCTTTACTTCTAGGGGTAATTAACCTATTATTGGAAGAATATCGAGGAAGGTCCAGTGATGATAAAAATGGAGTCATTTAGTTGCCTTAGCCAAGGGGCCTACATAAGAATGGAATCTAGTCACCTTAGCCTCGGGGCCCAGATCAATACCTGGGTTTCAGGTTCAGCCCTGGTAAGGGCATGTGGGAGGCAACCAATCAATGTGTCTCCCTCATATGAACATTTCTCTCCTTCTCCCTCCCTTCCACTCTCTCTAAAAATCAATGGAAAAATATCCTTGGGTGAGGATTAACCAAAAAAGAAAAAAGAAAGAAAAAGTGAAAAAATGGATACTTAGAATTTACAAAGCAGCCATTACCCAATATGATGAAGGACATAAGTGAGGCAGGAAAGTTAGAATAGGGAACAAAGGCCTCAAGCTCTACTGCTCTCCTTTTCTGTTCTGGCTGGAACATTGTCCAATGTGACTTTCACTGACCACCTGTTTCCCCCATCCCCCATCTCCAGCCCCTCCTTCCCCTTCTCCAGTTTTCTGTAGTTGCAATGAACAAAAACTGGACTCAACCAGATTCAACAGCCACATTGACCTAACAGTGGTCAACAGGGCCATTACAATATCTTGATAATAAATTTACATTGCAGTTTCGGGACCAGTCCACCTCTGGAATCACCATGACATTCTGGGAAGACCAAAAATGGAACCACTACCTGGAAAGAGGGAAAGAGGACGGGCTGTGTCTGCAGTCACCCTACCAATGTTAGAAGCTGAGGACCACCCTATCCCTCCTCCTTGCCTACGTTTAATAAAAACCTTGTACCCAGACCCCACTGAGGGCATCTCATTCTCCAAGCTCACCCTCTCTCACTTCTTCAGTGCATACTTTCACTTTATACAATCTACTGTGCTTTGCTAAATCTTTTCCTCTTGATGTTGAATCCTTTCTTGTGCAGTGACAAGAACTTGGACCCCAGGATCCATATCTGGTTGAGGCCTCCCTAGGCCTCCCTGGGTCCTGCCCAGCATCACAATCACTGATGGCATGTGTAGCCTAGCAAATTTATAATCTAACTTAAGTATGAACAAGGATGTGTTGCTGGTGGAAATAGGATTCTTCCATGGAGTCATGAGAAAAGCATTTTGGGGACTCACACGTAGGAGAATGTGAGCAATAGTGGCAAGGTTTATTGGAGCAAAAATAAGGACTGACCCCAGATGCCCGATGTGTCATCCAGGGCCAGGTGACCCTGGGTCCAGTAGTCTAGCATAGTCTGCTTCTGGCTGCGCTCTGGCCCGATCGGCTCCGCACTTCAGCCCCCGCAGCTGCTACGGGGAGAGAGAGGCATGAACTAACAAGGCTGTTAAGTTCTGATGACATCAACTTGGGTTTGGAAAGGGGTCAACTTTCTTTCAAACTAACCAATCTTCTTCCTAATTCTTTCTGGGCTTGTGCTGGGCCTTCCCCCTAAGACATTTCCTGGATTTTCCAGTGTTCCAGGCCCTTATCCTATCTGGCCCTTTCCCCAGGTTTCCCAGGCTAGAGTCCTCCTCTTTATGATGCCATTTTTGCTCCTACTTCGTATACCCTAAAGTTCTGTCTCAGCACCTGGTTTCTACTGCACATGCGCTTACCTTCCTCTGGGCCATCTTGGCTTCCACCACCAGGGCACTCAGCAAAGGAATTTCCCCTACCATTTTATCCACCCCCTAATCCCAGCTAACGGGCAGGTGTCCCCTGGGGAGATTGGAAAGCCAGTTCTTCCTGTCTGCTTGGGGATTAGCATCCATTTGGGGAGAATGCAGCTGTCCCCTGGGGAGTCTGTGGATGCTATAGCTTCCCAGTTAACCAGACTTGATGTCAGATTCAGCTCCCTAGTTAACCGCGTTTAATGTCTGATTCCACTTGCTCCCTTCCTTTATTAATAACCACCTACCTATGCTAACAGATGTACATGGCATGTAGACAAAACAAAGCTAGCCACCAATACAACTAACTGTGTAAATGTAAACATGCATACTGACAAAGACTAGAATGGAATATACAATATAAGTGTGAGAGTAACAGCATTACCTCTTCATATGCTTTTTTTTTTATCTTCACCGGAACACATTTTTGCATTTATCTTCAGATAGAGCAGGAGGGAGAGAGGGAGGAAGAGAGAGAGAAACATCGACTGGTCGCCACCCACACAACCCCAACTGGGGCCGGGGACAAACTTCAACCGAGGTACATGCCCTTAGCGGGAACTGAACCCGGGTCTCTCTGGTCCGAGGGCCAACACTCTAACTGCTGAGCCAAACCGGTCAGAGCTTCATATGCTTTTAATATCCTCACATTTCCCATCTTAAATTACAAATAAATAAGAATTACAAGGAAAAAAACACACACAAAAGGGTATCATAGAGGAAGGTGAAAAAAATAGACTTTATTTTTAGCAAAAATCTGAATTATATTAGTTTCTTTGATGGAACATTCACTTCAGCTTCCAAAGGTATTAATGGCTAAACAAGATAGTCATTGTCATTAACTATGGCACTATGTTATACAGCAGATCTCCAGAACACATTCGTTTTGTTCATCCTCACCCGAGGATTTTTTTTCCCCATTGATTTTTAGAGAGAGTGGAAGGGATGGGGAGGGAGGGGAGAGAAACATCGATGTGAGAGAGACACATCGATCAATCAACTCCCACATGCCTCCTGACCAAGGCTGGGGATTGAACCTGCAACCCTTCACTTTGACGACGCTCTAACCACTGAGCCACACCAGCCAGGGCGGGACAGAGCACATTCATTTTGTATAACTATAACTTTACACCTATTGAACAAGTCTCGAGCATCTCCTCCCCCATGCCCTGGCAACCACCCTGTTTTATTACTTTAGATACCTCATATAAGTGGAATCATGTAGTCTTTGTTCTTCTTTGACTGACTTATTTCACTTAGAATAATGTCTTACAGGTCTATCCATGTCACAAATGGTAGGATTTCCTTTCTTTTAAAAGCTGAATAATATTCCTGCCCTGACCAGTTTGGCTCAGTGGTTAGAGCGGCGGCCTCGGACCAAGGGATCTCGGATTCAATTCCAGTCAAGGGCATGTACTTTGATTTCAGTCCCCAGCCCTGGTCGGGGTCGTGTGGGAGGCGGCCAGTTGATGTGTCTCTCTCAAACGGATATTTCTCTCCTTCCCTCCCTCCCTCCCACTCTGTCTGAATATCAGTGGAAAAGTGTCCTCAGGTGAGGATTAAAAAATAAAATAAAATGAAAGCTGAATAATATTCCATTTTACATATATAACACATTTTCTTTATCCATTTGTCTGTTGATGAACATGTGGATTGTTTCCTTATCTTAGCTATTGTGGATAATGCTGTATTGTGCACTTAAAATTTTCATGAGGGCAGATTTCATGGTAAGTTTTTTTAACACACACACACACACACACACACACACACACACACACAAAAGGACACAAGGAAACTCTGGAAGTGAGGGATATGTTTATTACTTTGATTATGATGATGGTATCATAGGTATACACCTGTGTATATGTTCAAACCCATCAAATTGCATGCATTAAATAGGTATAATTTTTGTGTATCAATTATACCTCAATAAAGCTATAAAAAACTAAGATACATTTAAGATAATCTGGAAATGGCGTAATCACTAATTCTTCTGGGTCAAATTCTCACAAGGATAATTTCCAAGCAGCTACCCATTACACAAGTCACAATATGCAGGGAAGGATGAAAAGAACTCAGAACAAAATGTCCTTGAAAGTTTTATATTAATCCACGTGATGCCACCATTCTCAAAAGACTAAGTGTGAATAATGAACTAATATATATGTTTGAACATCGTGTATCTAATTTCGAAATAAATAGGGATGGCCATGGTATATAAAACTCCTCATTAAACTTAATTATTACTTGAGTTTTGATTATAAAGGATCTGAGGGACCTATAAACACCAGGGTAAATAGCTTTACTCTTCCGTAGCCAGTAAAAAGTAACATGTGCTACATAAAGAAAAACTTCAACATGTTCAAAATGCTACTTTACATATTTGAGTATAAAATTGCTAAGATCTAGGTCTTCCTAAAAGTGTACATAAGAACTAAAGATTTCAAAATCTTTTCCATACTAGTTTTAGAATCGCAGTATGTTTACTATTTTAGAACACCCCTTTGAGTAAATTGTTGTAGCCACTATGGAAAACAGAATGGAGGTTCCTCAAAAAATTAAAACTAGAACTATCAAGCTCTGGCTGTGTGGCTCAGTTGGTTGAGCACTGTCCCATGCACCAAGAGGTCTTCGGTTTGATTCTAGGCAGGACACATGCCTGGGTTGCGGGCTCAATCCCCATAGGAGGCGTGCAGGAGGCACGTTTCTCTCTCTCATCAATGTTTCTCTCTCTCATCAATGTTTCTCTCTCTCTTCCTCTCCCTTCTTTATAAGGTATTTAAATGTCTAATCACTATGTTATACATCTGAAACTAATATTGTATGTCAACTGTAATAAAAATTAAATGTAAAAAAATGGGCATCTGAATGAAAAAAACAAAACAAAAACAGCTCTTTGAGGACAGGGACTGTACCTAACCTTTATGCTTAACATCAACAAGCACATAGCAAATAATGTGTTGATTACGCAGAGTCTCACTGCCTCAACCAGCTTATTACCCAGAAACAATGCCGTACAATAAATAGGGAGCTTTAGACAGTCTCAATAATACCTGTTAGCAGTCACTGTGAAGTAAAACCACCTCATTAATTTTCCAATAAATGTTTTGGAAAACTTACTTGCTATATGACTTTTAGAGAGCTGTATAATCAGAATGACTAATAGGATAAAAGAATTTTCTATTAGTCTAATTTGAAGAAGAAAAAAATCCCATAGATTCAACTTTAATTTTGAAGCTCTCTCTTTATATAAATGTAAACACTTGTTTAACAACTTAATTTGTTGAATGTTGAACCAAATATGTTTCTTTGCTATCTTTAAACATTTGGCTTATAGTGGTTGTATATGTATATTTCTAAACTATCAGTGTTACAATTTACTCAGATCACTGCTAATAAACATTACTAGAATGTACTTGAGGAAGCTTTTTCTTCTATATAGTCAGCTGTTGCTTTTTTCTTGAAAGAAAAGATGGATCGAGATAAAAGTAGCAGACATGAAACTCACACCACATGTGAGATGACAAATGTGGGTGTGCCAGCTGCTACAAGCAGCTCATGGTAGCTGTGTACATCTTATAAATATCTTCTAATTAAAGTATTTGATTTCAAAGATATAATGCAGTCCTCAAATATCACACTAGTCAACAGTTGAATTAACATTTAAAAAAGAAAAGCCTTAGGTTTTATGTCATTTAAACACAAAATTTATACTGAGTCCCCCCATATCAGCTCATATTTTTAAAGAGTTACTAGGCTCCACTAACTTAACAACAAACCAGGTTATTTTCATTTAGTTCTAATTACAAAATTATATCATTTGTCCAAGAAAATAAATGGTGTAATCCTAATCTAAAACATTAGCTGCTCTCTTGAAGATTACACCAAGCACATGTAAATTATTATAATCACTTTAGCTATCATTATTTAATTCTAAACTTGTATCAATATTTAATTAGTTACAGAAAATAACTAGATTAGTTAATGTAGCAAAGTATAATTTCTAGTTATTTCCAGAAACTTAAAGCAAACTTTAGTTATTTCATATTTTGAAGATTTGCAGAATGAAGTTATTACACACATTAATCTAACCATATGGATTCTGACAAAGCAGAAATGATTTTTTTTGAAAATTTCAACTATTTGTTTATTGCTATATCATTCACATACCATAAAATTCAGTATATGAATGTTTACATACAATTTAGTGATGTTTAAAGTATATAATTCAGTGGCTTTTAGTATAATAACAAAATTATACAACGATTACCACTAAAACTCCCAAAATATTTTCATCACCCCAAAAAGAAACCCATTCATAGTCACACCTCATTCACTCTCAGGGTCACCTTCCTGGTGGTAGAGGCCAAGTCAGAAATGATTGATTAATTAGACTAAGACAACAATAAAGGGCCCTGAATCAATACCATCAGACAGTCTTAAAAACCTAACAGATTTATTTTGTTTCAATCGCTAGTCATCTTTCATAAAATATTTCAATATTTAAAATAATTAATTAGAAGGGTACTAACAATTTTTTATTGATCTGTTTTGCTGTTAATTGGTTCAATACTGTGAGTCAAACAAAACTATACTAGATTAAATCACCAATAACATGTGAAGAGTCAAGTTGATTGTTGTTCTTTAAAACATTTCAATGGTACTTGGTGGAAGCAAGACAATATAAAGTGCAATCTTAGAGTTAAGCAAGACTGGGGAATTTTGTCTAGTTAGTACTATAAAAACACTAATATACTATAGGAGAACTATCATTCAATAATAGTCAGTGCACCCATTGGTAAGAAAATCACTCTCTCTTAACTCTGCATAAAGATATAATAATCTTTATGGCTGATTACAGCATAGGATAGTAGGTTGATCCCAGGCATAGGATAATAGTCACATTTATACATATATAAATGTGTGTGCGTGTGTGTGTATTAGCTTTACCTACCTCTGTTGCTATTATTCACAAATTTTTTCTCCATTTCTAGCATTACATTTCCTCCATGACAGAATGTAGATTACTTTTTAATTAAGAATATAGAAACTAAAAAAATTAAGCAGAAAAGTATTCAGTTAGAAGCACCTCAATAAGTAGACTCTTTGTAGAAAATGTTTTGTTTTGTTTTTAGTTTTCCCCATGGAAAAAACCCTCTTGTTTATTTGACTAAACAAAAATAAAATAAGCTGCATAGGAACAATTTTGAAGTCCAAAGGGACACCAACTTTAAGATTGCAGTGGGTGCTACAGCATCTCCTTGCTCCCTTCTCCAGCCTTCTCTCTGTGGACCACAGCAATACATTCAGAAGACTGTTAGCCAACACAGTTTTTGAACACTTTTCCATTGGTTCTTCACCTGCTCATTGTCTGTCACGCCTGTGACCTGCAGTATAAGTTTTAAGATTTAAGTAAAAATCCACAGGGAGCCCGGCCGGTGTGGCTCAGTGGTTGAGCGTCGACCCATGCACCAAGAGGTCGCTGGTTCGATTCCCGGTCAGGGCACATGCCCAGGTTGTGGGCCCGATCCCCAGTGGGGGGCATGTAGGAGGCAGCCAATCGATGTTCTCTCTCACCAATGTTTCTATCTCTCTCTCCCTCTCCCTTCCTCTCTTTCAAAAATCAATAAAGAAAAAAGTTAAAAAAAAAATCCACTGGTGTTGCTCAGTGGTTAGAGCGTCAGCCCATGCACCAATGGGTCACGGGTTCGATTCCTAGTCAAGGGCATGTACCTGGGTTACAGGTTCGACCCTGGGAGGCAACCAATAGATGTGTCTCTCTCACATCGATGTTTCTCTCTCTCTCTCCCCCTCCCTCCCTTCCACTCTCTCTAAAAAGCAATGGAAAAATATCCTCAGGTGAGGATTAACAACAATAAAAAAAAATCCACAGGGGAAAAATAAAAAAGAAAACCTACCCCAAACACCCACTTTAAAGGGAAAACTTTTGTTCCCCCATTCTCCACTTGTAGAAAATGTTTTAAGAATCAGGTTATTAGGAATTGATTTATTTGGATAGAGCTGAATCTTAAAAATCATATCTTAGTTCTATACTGACTCAATATTTATGTATTGCTTAATGTTATATCAGTTTCATAATAAGAACTGACTACTATTTAGAAAATTATGTTTTATGGCTAAAGGAAATACATACACCATAGTAGTATAAAAGATGAAATTCTGCTCTCAAATACTAAGGATCATTTAAACAAATCTACATGTTTCTTTTCAAAATACAGAAATTATATATTTTTCCTTATAAGCCCTGTTTTTAACATTTAAAAAAGTAGGTAATAGCTAGCAATGGTCAAAGAAAACAGAATCCTATACAAAAATACTTCAAAAGTAATTCACACCCAGCCAGTGTGGCTCAGCAGACTGAGTGTCATCCCATGTACTGAGAGGTCCCAGTTCGATTCCCCGTCAGGGCACGTGCACAGGTTACGGGCTCAATCCCCAGTAGGGGGCGTGCAAGAGGCAGCCAATTGATGTTTCTCACATCGATGTTTCTATCTCTCTCTCCCTCTCTCACTAAAAACAAACAATAAAAATGTATTTTTAAAAAAGTAATTTACAAATATTCTTTGGCTTCTTCCAATATCCCTATAGAAATTAACAGTAACTGCTCAGAACATATAGCTTTAATAGGAAAAATAAATAAATAACAAAAAATTGTTCACTTACCTTTAAGTTTTTCCAGTGTATGAAAAGTAAGAAACAATATACTAAATATCATTTGTAGAATATGAATCCATTTGTATTAAAAATGCATACATATAAGAGAAAATCTAGAAGGAGAGACATAATTGTTCAGGTAGATGAGATCATGGGTATTTAATTTTCTTCTTTTCATTATTCTACTTTCATAAAAAGGTATGAACTACTTTTGTAATTTAAAAAAGGAACTTACTCTTTCACATGATCCTCAACCATTTTAAGATAAAAGCAGAAGAGAAACACAAACACCAAAGGGATACCCTTAATTCCAAGGAAAAAAAAACATGTATTTTATACATTATATGAACATATCTTAATTTTGCACTGCATAGATGGTCCTCATTCACATGGATTTTCTGTGGAATGTAGAAACCATACAACAGAAAAACAAATGCAACAACCTTTAAGAGTCAAACACACCTTAGCTAAAGTTTTATTTTGTTATAGCATGAACATTTATAAACTAATTTCCTAAAACAGAAAAAGTGAGAGAAGAAAACTGGATATAGTTATTCTAGAACCACTCATTTTTAGCTGCTATGCTATCACTAATAGCTTTGGATTACTAAATTAGTTCCTCATACAATGTATGCCCAAAGATGTCACACTCTTTCACTTATTCATAAGAATTACATGCTTACCAACTGCCAGGCTTTTTGCTAGGTACTGGGGATGTGACATGACCAGTCTCTGATCTCATGAAACTATCAATCTAGCTAGGAAGACAGATAATAGGCATTACAAAACACTGAGACCCAGTGTTAAGAGAATAAGGTTGAGATGAGTTGTAGCCAGAGACCTCTAACAGCTGAAGAGGCTCTAGCTAGAGAGGGTTTCCCAGAGGAACTGTGTTTAGGCTGGGACCTGAAGGCTAAGAAAGTGATAACTGTGTGAACTTGGGGCCCAATAGTGTTCAAGCAAAGGAAGCATTTGCAGAGAAGTGTAATGCTTCCTGGAAACTGAAACAAGTTTATTCTAGCTGGAGCATTGGGAGGGGAAGAGGTGTTGTCAGAAGATTGTAAGTCAAACTGTTCAGACTCTCTCCTAAGAGGCCTTAAGGAATGACACAGTAAGATTTGTGCTTTACAGACTAGTCCGGGGCAGCATGTATGGAGAACAGGTTGTAGGAATGAAGGACAATGCCAGAGTCAGGAGGCTGCTGTAATAATGCAGACCAAGATAATGGCAGGAAAGGTGGAGAGATGTAGCAAGATAAAATTGAGGGGGGTGCTCCAACAGGATTTCAGTGATTTGGAGATGACTCAACGATGATTCACAGGTTTGTGGCTTGATAATTGCTGATATTCAATGAGAATGGAAACTCAGGATCCAGCAAGAACCAACTTTTCGTTCCTGCGTATGGGGGTGGGGGTGGGGTAGGGTTGGTGGAAGGTAGTGGAGGTGGAGAAAGGTCAATTCTGGATATATTGAGTGTAAGATGGCTACAAGATATCCCAATGGATGTTTCCAATAGGCAATGAATATGTAATTTTTTGAGCTAAGATTTAAGTTTCGGGCAAGACATGTATTTGTGAATGATAAACATACAGTTCAAGTTTTCTCGACCTTTAAAAAAAAACATGTCTACTTGATGAACGCCAAAATGGCCTCCCTTCTACACCCCAAATGAGAACAATTAATGTAGATGGTAAAGGAAGCCATGGAAATAAACAAGATAATTTTTCAAGGAAATAGTATAGTGAGAAAGACCATAAGATAGAAACTTGAACCAATGTCTAACGGACAGGCGGAGAAGCCTTCAAAAGAAATTAAAAAGTGAATTGGTTTCTCCCCTTTAATGATTTCTTATCATCTAAGTAACAGGAAAGGAATCTGGGTGGCTAATGGGAAACAATAAGCCTCTTCTAAACCATTGGTAAGCTTTAGAACCTGCCTAAAAGAAAGGTATCAACCTTCCTTTCTCCTGCTGTTGTTGAGGCCAAGCTGCAGTTATACAGAGAGGAACTGGTGCGTGTACTGCAGGGCCAGTCCAGAGGTGAGGCAGGTCCTCATTCACCTGGTCAACTAATTCCATACAAACAGCTAATGAAGTTTTTTCTTTTTTAAATGAAAAGTAGAAAAGTAAATGGATGCTAACTCAGCTCCTGACTACTGGAAGTTGAGGTCTAATTCTAGTTGAGGGTCCATACTGAAGGTTTGGTTATTAAATGCAATAACATAATTCTAGAAGCAAGTAATTCTGGCAATTCAGTGTATTTCAGGACACCCACAACAGCTCTTTCTTACCCTAGAAAATACTTTGGATCAACTTTTCTTAGCTTTGGTGTAAATCCAGAGTCACAACAGACTTGCCCAGGTCCAGGACGTTAAAAATAAATAAATAAATAAATAAATAAATAAATAAATAAATAAATAAATAAGTCTCTGTCTCTCTGCCTCCTTCCCTACCACACTTTCTAAAAATTATTAGAAAAAGTATCCTCAGGTGAGGATTAACAACAACAACAACAAAAAATTCTGGTTTAAATCTGAATGAGAATACAGAATACTGTAAAGCATAACAATCACGTGCATTTAGGGGATAAACCCTCATTCAGACTCCTGGCATCTCTCATCTGAAAACTTTATAGTTCGGGAAATAATAATTTGTCAATACACTATAACAAGCCTTGCTATGAAAAATACTGGCAGCTATGGGGCTGCCCTTTCACAGAACTACTGGTACACAGTAACTGTCATTTTTATGATTAATTTACGTTTATAAAAGAAAATACTGTGGTACCTACAATTGACTCTTGAACATGGGTTTGAACTGTGCAGGTCCACTTATATGCAGATTTTTTTCAATAAATACTGTAAATGTATTTTCTCTTCCTGATGATTTGATATTTTCTTTTCTCTAGTTTACTTTATTGTAAAGATACAGTATATAATACATATAACACAAAACATGGGTTAATTGACTAATTGGTAAGGCTTTCAGTCAACAGTAGGCTATTAGTACTTAAGT
The DNA here is from genome assembly GCA_030848825.1 of Tadarida brasiliensis. Taxonomy (NCBI): domain Eukaryota; kingdom Metazoa; phylum Chordata; class Mammalia; order Chiroptera; family Molossidae; genus Tadarida; species Tadarida brasiliensis. The sequence goes on along the minus strand of CM061257.1, from coordinate 168,835,078 downwards.
TTTGGGGGTATCAAAAGTTATATGTGTTGCCCTGGCTGGTTTGGCACAGCGGTTTGTGTGTCGGCCTGCAGTCCAGAGAGACCCGGGTTCGGTTCCCGCTAAGGGCATGTACCTCGGTTGCGGTTTGTCCCCGGCCCCTGGTTGGGTCGTGCGGGAGGCAGCCACTCAATGTGTCCCTTTCACATCGATGTTTCTCTCTCTCTCTCTCTTCCTCTCTCTCCCTCCCACTCTGTCTGAACAAAAAATGGAAAAATGTCCTCGGGTGAGGATTTAAAAAAAAAAAAAATCAGAAAAAGTTATATGTGAATTTTTGACTGCAGGGGGTGGGGAAGCCAACACCCCCAAACCATGCGTTGTTCAAGGGTCAACTATATTGTGCTATGTTTTGTCAGGGTCGACTGTACTTAAGTTTTATTAAAGTTTTATTTTAGCAGATACTATTAAATCAATAATCTGACCCAAAGAAAATTATAGTGACTACAATATTTGACATATAATTTTAAGAATAGCTCTGGAAAATATACTTGGGTCCTGGCTGGTGGACTCAGTTGGTTGGAGTGTCATTCCGCACACCAAAAAGGTGGTGGGCTCAATTTCCGGTCAGGGCACATACTCAGGTTTCGGGTTTGATCCCCAGTTGGGGCGCATGCAGAAGGCAATGGATCGAGGTTTCTCTCTCTCTCTTCCTTCCTCTCTAAAGTCAATTTTTTAAAAGAGAGAGAGAAAAAAAAAAGATTAAAGAAAAGAAAAAGGGAAAAAAGAAAATGATATACTCTGGGTATACTGGGTATATGAATGCAGTATTTATTTTTATTGTTATAGTTGGTGCTGTTATTGAACCAATCAAGCTATACTACAAATTAGAAGCGTAGTGCTTAGGGAGGAACTTTTTATTCTATATTCCTATTACAGAATAAAAAAGGAGGGGGAACAGTGTGTCAAAGTTTTATGACAACTTTCACAGCTAGAAGAACTGGAAATTGAGGGAAAAAGAATAACACAGGAGTAAATACCTACCAACAAATGTCCAGCAATACTTTTCCCACCTGAAGTAATCCATAAAATAAAACTCTATATTGAAAGGTAAGAAGTCGTGTATCCAGCCCTGGCCAGTTTTGCTCAGCGGTTAGAGCGTTGGCCCATGGACCGAAGGGTTGCAGGTTCGATTCCCGGTCAAGGGCACATACCTGGGTTGCAGGTTTGATCCCTGGCCCAGGTTGGGTCATGCAGGAGGCAACCAATTGATGTGTCTCTTTCACATTGATGTTTCTTTCTCCCCCTCTCTCCCTTCCACTACATGAAAAAACATCCTCAGGTGAGGATTAAAAAAAAAAAAAGAGTAGTGAACCCAGATGGATCACTCCAGTGAGTCAGCTGCTTGTGATTCTATTTTTTTCCCCATTAAAATCAACAACGGCAACTGACAATACCATCTTGTGCTTAAATAGGAAGAGATAGTTGGGAATCACTAATAAAATATTAACTTAAATTTAGCTTTTTCAGATTCCTTGACTCATTGAAATACCTAAACATTTACATATGATTTATCAGTATTTAATAGCTTATAATCATTACTCAAATTAGTTGCCCATTAATATTAATTATATTAATAACTTGCCAAATGTAGAATTGTTCCAAGTTTGAGAAAATTACTATTTGAAAGCCCAGAAACATAGCCTTGAACCCATCCAACGATTTTTAAGGTTAGGACATAACATGTACCAAGTATGTTTAGGGGAATGGATAAGGACTTAACTCCTCAGTAGCCCTTAGACTTCAGTGCTGACATTAATGATTCCCCAAAGTGGATATAGATATTTATATTCAAATTCTTGTATCTCAGGACTCATGTGAGTATCTGTATCAATTACCTCTAAAATTACTGCCAAAAGATTCATTTTTAAAACCATCTGACTTTTAACCCTTTTTCTGATCATGATCACTTATTACAAACCATTCACTTTATTCCTGGTAGAAACAAATTACTTGATTATAACCCTCTATCACCTCAATAAACTACCTGTCCTTAGACTTGCAAAGTTAGCAAAGTTCAGTACAGAAAACCTAAGAAGGTAGAAGAGGTAGTAAGGCATAGAGACCTTGGGTAGTCCCTCAGTTCTGAATACTGCTTAGCAGCACACCAACAAATGAGCAATGACAGACAGCAATTGTCCTAATCTAGGTCAATATAACAGCCAAAATACTTTGTAAACACTTTCTTTGGCGCATTCTGGATATCAACATAGTTCTGATTAAATAGCATGCTAGGACCCTAATAGCAACAGGAGTGTTTGACAATATTTACTTATCTAACATCTTTTATTCAAGAATCTTAAAATCAACTAACACTAATCATAACTCAGTCGCTGAGGGAGGTAGGTACTGAGGCAAATTGCAAAGGCCAAGAATTAGGAGTGTGTGCTACTGAGTAATCTTTGTGAGCTAAAGACTGATGCTTTATATAGCTCCAAGTAAATAAAATGGAATATCTACTCTCCTTCAACAAACCCAAAGTTAGGCACAAGAACTCAGTGTTAACAAGGACAGTACATTTGCTTATTATGTTTCATTTGTATTTGTATTTAATTTTTAGTGAAGTTTAATTTTTAGAAGATACTGTTTAGTCAGTGATCTTACCCAGAAAAAATTATAGTGACACAGTACTTTAGGTATTATATTACTTTTAATATTATATTGTTTTAAATATTAGATTAAAAATCTGTAATATTACATATACCAATTATTTGAGTTATCTTTCTAATTGAGATGAAGGGTTTATGCTAAGCTATACATACCATCTTCCTTGTGACCAAAAGCTGAATTTGTGAGACAGATACCTAAGAAAAGGAGCCGTCCGTAGCCATGAATAGTTCTGTGTATGTGTGTAAAGTGAATGAACCTGTAAAAAGATCGAGCTCCTGTCCTTAGCCTCAGTAGCACCATGCTCTGAGTTAACTGGTTCAAACTGTCAGATAAAAGTGATAACTAAAGGAATAGGAACAAAGAAAGGTTATATTTCATCATCTTAAGGTTTCACAGAGATGACGCAGGTTTCCGATTCAAATTCCCACCTCCTGAAAAACGACTTCTTAAGTAACTCAACTCTCAAATCACAGAAGTGCAGTAATCTGAAATTATTCTAAAGATTTCAGAAAATAGCCAATTACTAAAAATGATGTTCACTGTGAAGAATACATAGCTATATGAAATATAGCTACACAAAAGGAGAACTCAGTAAAAGACAACATTTTAAATCTTTTCAAAGCAAGAAAGATGCTTGTTTAGGATTCACATCAGTAGTCGCTAATTGGGTAAATGCTAAGGACTTACATTCAAGTGCTTGAAGGATTACTGCATAGAAATTTGATATTAAAAATCTCTGTTCAGATGCTTCTCGGGATCATTAAAGATGAGATAATATATGAACCAATAGTGGTATTTATATCCCAATCACTCTCAAGATAGGCTAAGATATACAGCTGTGAAGACATTCCACAAATGGGTTCATTGACACCAAAAGTGGTACTGGGGGAAAAAAAGACCTCATACAGTCTGCTGGCATTTCATACCAACTGTTGGAGGAGGTAGTAATATAGTGTTGGAATTTATAATACAAGGTCAGCACTAACTGTAAACATTTCTAAAGCATTGTATGTAATTCCTTAAATCATAATGTAGTGAAAAAGAATTAGAATTCATACAAAACCAGATTTTTAAAAAGCAAAAAATAGGAATATTTAGTAAATTAACTCAAATGAAGCTTAAATGATACAGAACTGAAAATATTAGAAATCTATATACAATAGAAAGTGAATATAAATTAGCCTACTCTATGAACATTTCCAGCTAAGCACTCATACAAATACATATTCACCTTTTTCTTTTATATAGGAATTACACACACATACATGACATGACGATTCTGGCAAAAAATAGTTTAGAGATATTAAAAATATTCTCAAGTTTAAAAGATGGTATGGAATAAATTTTAACAACAACATTCTATATGGATGGAAACCCCTGATTCAATTCCATAATTTTCATGCCAGAAGCATGATTGTTTTAAAACAGATATTGGTATCATACACATTGGCTTATTAATAATTAAGGCATTTTGTATACACAGTATCTCAGTGTGGACAAAAAACTTTTAGTACTGATTATTTGCTCTGATGTTTTAAACTTTCAAAGTCTTTTAACATAAGAAAATAGCTGCACACATTTGAGTGTTTTTTATAAAACACAATCTTAAAAAAAGTAATGATGATTGGTCTTTGCGGTTCCTAGAAATAAGTTCTGTCTTATTTTTTCACATAGTATAAAGTATATTCTTATGCAGGACTGCATTAAGATCCAGTAGTTCTTAAACAATGTTACCAAATAACCATATAAATCCCCAATGCAGCAAAGGTGAACAATCTTCATAGTGCACTTTCACCTTATTGAAGTTGAAGCTGCTCCTGTCGGATAATTTTTCCACTTCAATGTGAAGTAGATTGTTAGGGTTTCATTAGTGGTTTCATTATGTGGCTTAAAAAAACAAGTTTTGAATTCTTCCAGTTCACAGTTCTCCAATGAGACTTGTTTGGAAATCACACAGTCCAGGGATGTTATGAATAACCAAATGCTCTTTGTAGATGAAGTCTTTCAATGCAATTGTAATAAATAAGCATCTACATCCTTACAGAATAAAACAAAAAACATTTCATTAGCTAGTACAGTAAATACACATATACACAACCCATTTTCTACTCCCTTTTTGTCACTTGATTTGCCTTACTTTCCCTTTGTAACCTTCTGAAGGTAAAAGATGTGTATTACTCTACTTTTTAATTTGCATTTGCTTAGCACAGGGCCTGGCACACAGTGTGTGTTCAATAAATGTTTGTTAAATGCTGAGTAAATGTTTTGGTTCCTGTGATCAAGCAACGCTGGCTTTATAAAGTTAGGCAAGATCACTAAATCATTCACAACAATTCCTTCAGTTTGATGATAGCAAATCTTTCTGATTTCTACCCTCAAGAAAATTACATATTGTAAAATATGTAAAAGAGGTTTTATCATAGCTTAAGAAACTTCGTAGAACTTATAATCACTCAATATTGTCTTTGTCTTAATTTATGCTCACAATGAAGCTTCTCTCTTTATAAAAAATTACAATAGAAAGCAAATGTCTAAGGAAACAATAATATTTCAGTTCTATTACCAAGAATTTAAGATCTCTCCAGAACAATGTGATATATCATGTATGCTCTAAAAGTATTCCACTTTCTTTCAGCTTTTACACTTCATTTTTTCCTCCACTATCAAAAGAACAACAACAGAAAAAACTTCTGGGAAGTTGATTTCTGTTTGTAAGATTTTAATCATTAAAAATTCTACAAAGTAAAATTATACACAGTGGTAACACACATGCTTGATACATCACTTTGCTTCTTTTCTTGAAAAGTATCCAAGAAGATTTTTACAAGTAAGTCTATAACATAAATCCTCTTATTTAGTATATTATATTTTTTTAAATTAAAGAACACTTTATATTTCTGGCTAATGTTAATTTATGATAGCAATATGCTCAGTAAAAAAGGTGAAAACATTTAACAATGACTTTTTTCCTGCAATTATATATATTTTATATACCAGTGTTTCCTGGAGTTTAAATATTAAAATCCAATGAACCTTTTCCTTTAAGAGACAAGCAAGTCAATATAGACCATATCAAATTCATACTGTGATATGAACAGTTTACTTTTCCGAAGAGTATGATATTAACAAAAGTCAAGTAAAATATAATACCCTCCAAACCATTTAATTGTATTCTTCACCTCATTTTCAGATGCCTTCCTTACCTGGATTTTTAACTTTTTCAAATATTTTTCTTTGATTAGAACTAGGTCATTAAACAACCTCTATTATTTCTTTGGCTGTATCTCAAACACATTCAATGGGTAATTCTTGTGTTCCCTGTCAAAGTCACAGTCATATCCAGAAGACCATAAGCATTTGCAAGTATGAAACTGAATGTAGACCTTACTGAATAGTACTGAATTACTTTGCCTAAAGATTTTAAAGAGTTCATTTATAAATGCATTATACTAACATTATTTCTAAATTTTAATTAAGCTTAAATATTGATTTTAACCTTAAAATTTTAAGCTTAAATATAGATTACCTTAGCTATATTACCAGTATATCCTGGAACCAAAGTAAGATGGTTTTCTTGTTCCCACAATCCACTTAATTGTTGTTTTAAAATCTGAATATTTCTAGGAGGAAAAAAAGAAAATGAGAATGCAAATATAATAGGATATGAACTTTGGCAGTAAATATATTTAATGAAAAGTTTTAAAATTTTCAAGTATTTATCAAGAGAAAATTATACTAATTGAAGTCAAGAAACTCTTTAAAATAGTACATGCCAATCATAGAAATTAAAGGTTACTTGTTAATGCAGGTAAGAAAACTAGGAATCTGAAGCATTTAGACAACTTGTTCTTGGGTATAAAGTGGAAAATTTTGAGAGTCTAAAAAGAGAATTATAAACTTTTTTTTTATCCTCACCCGAGGACATTTTTGCACCTATCTTCAGATAGAGCGGGAGGGAGAGAGGAAGGAAGAGAGAGAGAAATATCAATGTGAGAGAGACACACCAAGTGGTTGCCACCCACACAACCCCAACCGGGGCCGGGGACAAACTGCAACCAAGGTACGCGCCCCCCAGCGGGAACTGAACCCGGGACTCTCTGGTCCGCAGGCCGACATTCCAACCGCTGAGCCAAACCAGCCAGGGCAAAAAAAAGAAAATTATAAACTTTAAGGAGACTTAAAGTTTGGGAGGTATTTTTTATAGCTTCCTAATAATCTGGCTCATTGGGTAGAATACCTACATATTTTCACATCAAGAAAATACTCAAATTATGATGATTATAATATAGTTTTTAGAATTGTAATCATCACACTGGATTCTGAGGTTCATGTCTAGGTAGCCAAAGGACCCTGCAGGATGCCTCCATTCCTGTGCCTCATTACTTACGCCACTAAAGGCCATCTCTTTTTCTCTCCCTTAACTCATTATAATGAAGGTTAAACTACTGCTGTGATTCTTCCTTCTAAAACATGGGGTTCTGCTAGAAGAGATACAGGGGATTACTGGGCTCTGGGATTCAATTTCTATGTGTAAGTTTCATATATGAACAGTATCTCAATTTTATATTTCCCTGAAAATAAAATAAATATTATATACTGACAATCATGGAATCAAATTATTACCTAGTTTAATTCAGCAGCTTTTCTAGAAAAAAAAACAATTTTTTTTTTTTTTGGAAGCCTGAGGTTATCTTTAAAGGTATACTCACCCATCATTTATAATTTCTGTTTTGGATGATAGTTCAGACCACCACCTTTTTATGACTGCTTGAAGCCAGTTTAAACCAACTATTATATATCTGAAATGACATTTTGTTACAAAATTCAAGTGTGTTCATCCAAGCCTTTACAAGAAATGATACTCCCCCTACTCAAAAACACACATCTATTACATTGACCTTTCCTCTTTTAAACATTTATTTCACTGCTTTCACAAAACTATATTTTATATAACTTGTCTATAGATGCTTTTGTAATTGTCTTTAGTCACTTCATATTATTTACCTAATTGGACTATAAGCAACTTGAAAACATGTATGTCCCATGGAGCTCAATCTACTATTACCACATTCACAGGGCAAAAAATCAAGGATGCTGAAAAATAAAAATGCACTGAGATTCAAATTAGCACTTACTCTTCAAATTTGCTTTTAAGTAGTGACTTTACAAGAGGCAGCAAGTCTACACAGCAGCCGAGTGAGATGTATTGCTTTTCTTCCTGTAAACTAAAATAAATACTAAGTTATAAAAATATGAACAGGTCATAATTTGTCCTTTTTTAAAACTAATTTATTTTCTGAAAAATATTCTTTTTACCTATTGGTCAGCACAGGAAGACAATCTACCACAACTCCAAGGTCTTCTATCCTGTGGGTACAAAAGGATATAGCATCGATTAGAGAGTTGATTTCCTCAATCATTTTCATATGATGACACTGCTTCTGAGAAACTCACTCATTCAACAAATAATCCGTGTCCATGATTAGCCACATGCTGGGGGTACAGCAGTAAACAAAGAGATAGGGCTTGCATTCTAGTAGGTGTGTGAGTATGAATGTGTGTAAGAGTGTGTGTGTGTGTGTGTGTGTGTCGGGGGTGGGTGGGAGGAGAAGGCAGAGACAGACAATAAACATATAAACAAGTAAAATATATAGAACATGTAGATGGTGGTAAGTGCTATGGAGAAATATATAAAAAACAGAAAAGATAGATAGGGAATAAAGAAATGTACATTTTAAAATAAGGTGGCCAAGGAAGGCCTCACTAAGGTAACATTTGAGACGGTAATGTTTAACATTTTCACCCAAAGGCGATTTTTAAAGGTTTAGTTTTCCCATACTGGTATCTCTTAGTTTTATGGATAAGAATCTTAGCGAAGGTAACAGCTTTGTTCAGTCTGATAAAACTGATGGTTTTCTGTATTTTGGTTACTCTTAGACTGGTGATAAATGTAATTTAAACTATGTTGTCTCTACTGAAGCTAAATGTAGAAGTTAAATTTTAGCCAGCAATAACCAAAAAGAAGAGGCACTTCCAGATAGCACACTGGAAATTACTTTTATTGAACAAAGAGCATAAAAGGTCACACTTACCTCACCAAATAAGCTACAAGTTCACTTATACTTCTTTTTTTCCAGAAAGTTAAAGCTACATTCAATCTCAAATTCCTGCTGAACAAAACCTGTGCCATTGTTTCATGGTCCTGAGAAACCTGAAAGGCAATTATCGAATTTCTTAAAAAGCACACTGAATCATGACATGAAATTATTTTTTTCAATTAAATTATTCTAGTAGACATATTATAAAATTATATAAAGGTGGTGATTATGAGGGGAAAAGGAGGGTGGGGGCAGATAGAAGATGGTAAAGGGGAATAAATGGTGACAAAAGGAGACAACTTTGGGTGGTGAACACACAATACTATACAGATGATGTATTATAGAATTCTACACTTGAAACCTATGTAATTTTATTAACCAATGTCACCCCAAAAATGAACAAAACAGGTCCAGAGGCATGGATGCATGTAACAGACTGACATAACTCAGAGGAGGGGGGAGACGGGAAGAGATTAATCAAAGAACTTATATATAAATAAGCATAGCGAATGGACACAGACAATAGTGTGGTGAGGCCTGGGGTGGGACTGGGAGGAGGGGGAAATTGGGGGACATCTGTAATATTCTCAACAACAACAACAACAAAAATGAACTCAAAATTATCACAGACTTAAATATGTATCATAAAACTGTAAAGCTTTTAGAAAAAAATAGGAGAACATCTTCAGGATCTTGAGGTATAATTTACACACCATAAAATTCATCCATTAAAAGTATGTAATTTAATTATTTTTAACAAGTTTACAAAGTTGTGTGACCATCATAACGATCCAGTTTTAGAACGTTCTTATCATCTCCTCCAAATCCCCTTGAACCTATTCAAATAACTAATTTTGCCTGAGCCTGAAGAGCAGCACACCTTAGCAAGTTTGCCAAAACAAAGCTTCTACAGGTGCCCTGGCCGGTTTGGCTCAGCGGTTAGAGCGTCGGCCTGCGGTCCAGAGAGACCCGGGTTCGGTTCCCGCTAAGGGCATGTACTTCGGTTGCAGTTTGTCCCCAGCCCTGGTTGGTCGTGCAGGTGGCAGCCACTTGATGTGTCCCTTTCACGTCGATGTTTCTCTCTCTCTCTCTTCCTCTCTCTCGCTCCCACTCTATCTGAACAAAAAATGAAAAAATGTCCTCAGGTGAGGATAAAAAAAAACAAAACAAAAAAAAACAAAGCTTCTACAGGTAATTTCAAGAGCCAGCAAATATGCTTGGATAACTGGCTTTGGTGGTCCACTTTTTTTTTTTAATATGTTTTCTCTATTGATTTTTAGAGAGAGAGGACGGGACAGGGATAGATGGAAACATCGATGAGAGAGAGAAACATTGATCAGCTGCTTCCTGCACACCCATCACTGGATATCAGGCCCGAAACCTGGGCATATACCCTGACCAGGCAGGAATCGAACTAGCGACCTCTTGGTGCCTGAGTCAACGCTCAACCACTGAGCCACACTGGCCAGGCGGTGGTCCACTTTTTAAGCAAGATTTCTTTTCTCCTTCCTTCCTTTATTTATTTATTTATCTATTATCACCCGAAGATATTTTTCCATTGATCTTTTTTTAGAGAGAGTGGAAGGGAGAAAGGGAGGAAGAGAGAGAGAGAGCGCGCGAGAGAGAGAGAGAGAGAGAGAGAGAGAGGCAGAAACATTGATTGGTTGCCTCCCACATGACCCCGACTGGGGGCCAGGGATCAAACCTGCAACTCAGGTACATGCCCATGACCAGGAATCGAACCTGAGACCCTTTGGTTCTGAGGCCGATGCTCTAACCACTGAGTCAAACTGGCCAAGGCTCTTTCCCTTTCCTTTAAATCTCTAATGGCCAACCTGTCATTCTGGATATTCATAGCAGCTTGTCAATCATTTTAAGCCAACTCAGATATCACTAACTTAGAGAAATGGAATAAACAACTGATTCAAATTTGGTTAATCAGGAACACTGTGTCAGGGAGTTACAATCATTTAAATAAATCTGAATTCAATGGGTGGCAAATTATTTTGCTAGCAGAACATGGCAAAGAAAAAAACAAATAGTATAACAATAATGTTAAGTTTATAAATGTACTTACCTCAGAAAAAAACCCACTGTATTTTGATGATGCGCTTTCTGTCTGTGAAGAACCAGAATCACTGGAGTTAAGCAAATATGTTCGACTATCACGGTGTAATTTCTCAGGCAGATGGCCTGCACAAGCCAGTTCATTTTCTTTATTTGCCATGTCACAGCCCCCACTTCTAGGGGACTGTTTCTTTTTATAACAAGAATTTGGAAAAGGATAATGAACTTTCTTTCTGTGGTAGAACACCTTACGTAGTTTATCTGGGCTTTTCACAACTTGTCCAACTGTTCTGTAAAAATGAAAAAGAAGCACACAAAAATCTTCAAAAGTTTTTAAACAGAAAGATTTAATAGGCCACATTTTGTGATTACAATCGAGTAAAACTGGAAGTAAACAGAATTGTAAGAACCTTAAATTTTAGATCATAGAAAAACAATGAAAAGGATGATGCTTTATACCAAATGAAAATGAAAAGAGGCATAATAACTAGATGCTTTTAAAATGAAATATTACAGGCTATTCTGAGAGTAAGAAATATAACAATTTCTTTTTTTTTTCTTTATTGATTTTTAGAAAGGAAGGGAGAGGGAGAGAGAAATAGAAACATTGATGAGAGAGAACATTGACTGGCCGTCTCCTGTATGCCCCCCACTGGGGATCAGGCCCACAACCTGGGCATGTGCCCTGACTGGGAATCGAACTGGTGACCTCTTGGTGTATAACAATTTCTAGTCACCTAAATTTTTTCTAACAAAGTGACAAATAATTACACATATTTGAATATTTTAAAGTTTATTTTTATTACATTGAAATATATTTAATTTTATTTGAATAAGAAACCACAATGGAGCATGTCTCATGGTTTAGTATAGTGGTCTTCAAATGTTTTGACCTCAGGATGCTTTGCACTCTTAAAAACTCTTGAGGTCTCCTGAACAGACATTTCTCCCAAGAAGACATACAAATGGCCAACAGATATATGAAAAGATGATCAATTTCACTAGCTACAGTATTAGGAAAATGCAAATCAAAACTACAATGAGATACCACCTTGTATCTGTCAGAATGGCTATTATCAAGACAAGTAATAACATGTTGGAAAAACTGTAGAGAAAAAGGAACCATCAGTCACTGCTGGTGGGAATGTAAACTGGTATAGCCACTATGGAAAACAGTAGAGGTCCCCCCAAAAATTAAGAATAAAGTTAATAAATGACCCAGCAACCCCTCTTCTGTTATCTACCTGAAAACTTGATTTATTCTAAATGATATATGTACCCCATGTTCACTGCAGCATCATTCATGGTGGCCAAGACATAGGAACAACCAAAGTGTCCTTCGATAGATGACTGAATAAAGATGTTGTACATATATACAATGGAATACTACTCAGCCATAAGAAAAGACGAAATACTGCCATTTGTGACAACATGGATGGATTTTGAGAATATGCTATGCAAAATAAGTCAGAGAGTCAAGAACCATATGAATTCACTCATATGTGGGATATAAAACTGAAAGCAACATATGAACAAACAAGACAAACAAAACACACAGACACAGATAACAATATGGTGGTTACCAGAGGAAAAGAGGGGTGGGAGGGTAGTAAAGGGAAAGGGAGTCAGTTATATGGTAATGGAAGAAGACTAGACGTTGGGTGGTGAGCACACAATGCAATATACAAATGGTCTATTAGAATTGCACACTTAAAACCTATATAATTTTATTAACCAATGTCACCCCAATAAATTTAATTTTTAAAATTCTGTAAATTCTTGAGGTCTCAAAAATTTTTATGTGGGATAAATTTATTGATATTTACTGTATTAGGAACTAAAACTGAGAAATGTTAATTCATTTAAAAATAATAGACTCATACAGATTAACACAGAATATTTTACCAAAATAATCCTATATATACACATAGTGAGAAGAATGGCACTGTTTTACATCTTTGCAAAATCTCTGTTATCTGTTTTAACAGAAGACAGCTGGATTCTCATTATCTGCTTCTCCATTCAATCTACTGTGGTATCAAATGTAGCCTCTGGAAAACTCTACTGTACATAAAAGTTTTAAAAAAGGTGAATAATGTCTTAGTATTGATATGAATATAGTGACCTCAAAATCTCCCTGAAAGGGCTTCAGGGACACCCCCCCCCCCCCCCGCCACCAGGGTCCACAGATCACACTTTGAGAACCAGTGGTTTAGTAGAAAGTTCAGCAGATCTGAGAATGAATGTCATTTTTACCACCTTCTGGGTGTATAACCCTGAACAAATATCACTTCTCTGATCTTTAGTTTTCCTCACCAATTGTTAGGAGGTAATGATACCCACTCAGTAGGACTGTTGCAAGGATCAGAGATAATACTGATGCATTTAGCACAGTGCCTAGCACAAAAGAACTGTTTGACAATAAGTTAATTATCATAACAAAAGAGAATACTTATTTTTTCCCCTATTTTTTACTCTTATCCAGCTTTCAATATTTTCTGTTTCCCACAAACTTTAAAGATGTTCTTACCTATTTATGTAAGCAGCCAACTGTTTTGGAGATTTCTTAACCTGAAAAATTAAAATAGATAGTTGCAGCATATTTAAGTTTTTAAATAAAGCTATGTAAACTTTGTGATTGATATCAACAAATCTGAAATTCAACAGTTAAATTTTTCAGATTAAAGTTTTTCTGTTCTAATGCTTTATCTCAATCATTAGTTACAACAACATTGTATACAGATGGTTTGATATATCCATTTCCCTATTTTCCATGCCACTAGTTACATATTATACTTACAAGGTACTTAATAAGTTGAATTTTAATGTGGTTTAAAAGAAATTATATCAGTGCTGATATGCCTTGCATCAGTGAACAGAAAGCACCTAAGATTCTGCTTTAATATTAAACTAAAATATTAAAATTTGCCCTGGCCAGGTTGGTTCAGCAACAGAGTGTTGGCCCGCTGATCAATGAGTCGCGGGTTTGATTCCAGCCAAGAGCACGTACCCCAGCCCTGGTCGGGATCCTGCAGGAGGCAACCAGTCGATGTGTCCCTCTCACGTTGATGTTTCTCTCTCTCCCCCTCCCACTCTATCTGAAGATAAACAGAAAAAATATCCTTGAGTGAGGATTTAAAAAAAAAAATTAAAATTTACCCTAACAAAACAGTACACTGGCCAAAAAGTTTTTAGAGCTTTCAGAATATAGTTTTCAATATTTCATTAATGCTACTTAATTCTGGCAAGTTAAGCAGAATCAGTACCTCCTGTTCTTTAAATAATTTAACCAAAACGATCCATAGACCTAACAGTTTAAATTGTCTATGATGAAATGAAAGACTGTACCTCCCTAAAATTTAATTGTTGAAATCCTAACCCCCCAAAGTGATGGTATTAGGAGGTAGGGCTTTTGGGAGGTGACTGGGTCATGAATGAGGCCAGTGCTCTTACAAAAGAGAACCCAGAGAGCTCTCTCACCCCTTCCACCATGTTAAGACACAGTGAGAAGACAGACATCATCTATAAACCAGGAAGTGGGCCCTCACCAGACACCAAATCTGCCTGGGTCTTGATCTTGAACTTCCCAGCCTCTAGAACTGTGAGAAATAAATTTCTGTTGTTTGAAGCCACCCAGTCTATGGTATTCTTAGCCTGAATAGACTAAGATGCTGTCTTACCTGTTACCTAGAAACCACGGACTTACCTCCTTCATGTTCTTATTAGTGAAATTAGAGATCCTTTTTCTAGGAAGATCAATGGAATGATCCTCAATATTATTACAAAAGTTCCGTTTTTTAACATTGTGGGTTTCAGATGCCATAATCTCTTAAATACCTAGACAACAAAATAAAAATAATAAATAGAAAATACAAAGAGCTAAAGAGTCTAATCATTTCCTTAATACACATAAAAATATAACAACTCCTCGCTATGTAAAAAAGGCTTATGAGTAAAGCAGAGAACACAGTTCTAATTTATACATTTTTAAAAACCTTGAATACAGAGGAAGCCCAGGCAAGGCATTTCAGGAAATTAAGGCTCTTTCTATTTTCATTTCTTTTAGTTGCCACCAGTAACAATAACATGGCATATATTTTGGGCCAATGCAAAATGTCAAACTCCCCATTCTACATATCACTAGCCATATATTAAATTTAAATTTACAGGTCATGAAATCATGTCTATGTGTATAGTAGTAATAGTTATGCCATTCAAATCTACAGAAGCCTAAAATTTTGGAACCAAATCACATAAACCACCACAAGTAACCAGAGGAGCCAAAATTAAACTATATATATCTGATTTGTTTTATGCCTTACCCTTACATTTTCTTTCATTCTTACAGCTAGCTCTCCAAAGCTTTCCTCTAACTTTGAAAAAATAATCCACACTCTCCTATTCCTCCAATTATATCTGATCCATGAATAGCCCTTCCACTTGTACCCCCAGGTTAAGAAACCTTTCAGAAGAGACTTTTAAAAAAGTAATTAAATAACTGCAGTAATACAATAAGCACCAACAGAGGGATACCATGTGAGTGAGCAAAGCTACCATGAGAGTCTTAAAGGACAAACAGCATATGCAGAACTGAAAAGTGTGAAGCAACATGGGTTGTTTGCCATTATCTTAAGCAGATGCATGTGACTGGAGCTCAAGCTGGGGGTGGATTGCAGCAGAGTGAGTAATGAGGTTGGAAGAGATAGGCAGAAGATAGATTATAAAGGGTCTTGTTCACCAGGTAAGCTTTTTTCTTAAATCCTCACCCGAGGATATGCTTATTGATTTTAGAGAGAGGGGATGAGACAGAGAGAGAGAGAGAGAGAGAGAGAGAGAGAGAGAGAGAGAGAGAGAGAAAAGAACTCTGACTGGTTGCCACCAATTGGTTGACATGCCCCAACCAGGGATCGAACCTGCAACCTATGTATGTGCCCTGACCGGGAATCAAACCAGCAACCTTTCAGGATACATACTATACGATGCTCCAACCAACTGGGCCACACCTGCCAGGGCTTTCTTTTTTCTTTTTCTTTTTTAAAGGAAGGGAGACATTTAAAGATAGTAGACTAAACCCATGCAATTACTTCTGCCCTTCCCTGAGACCCCATTACAATGACAGTAAAAAGTGTTTAAAGATATAAAAGCCATAAGGACAAAAAAGAGGAAATGATGGCAACAACATTTTGGAAATGGCAAAGCATAAGTGATAAATGACTTGGCAGATTTAAGAAAGCCAAATCCTAAATCAGCAGTGAGGAAAGGTGAAAAGCAGAATCCCCAAAGATTCAGGAACTGGCAATACAGAGGACCTCAAAAAGTGAGAATAAAGGTGGGCTTAAGAATAAGTAGAATGATTGAATATCCATTCAAGACACAGTTAGATCCCTACATCCCCTTCCTCATTCCAGTAAAAGACTAGAGTTTTATAGTATGGAAAATTTAAAACAGTCTTTGGGATGAGAAACACCAGTCACAAATGAGAGTGAAAGGAACATATTCTAAGTGGGAGATGGGGGTGTCAAGTGAATGTTTCTATACTAAATGTTGAGACCGCTAACCTTTTTTTCTACAACTTGCCTCACAGAGACTTGCAGCCAGGCTTATACACTTTAGAAAAGAATGCAGAAGCTTAACTCCAGAGGGAAACACACACATATATACATACATACATACAAACATATCTAAAAATATTGACATCAGTGATGGTCAAAGTCCACAAATAATTGTTTCACATCTTGATTACGGTGGTAGTTACCTAACTGTCAAAACTATGCAATATAAAAGAGTGAATTTTTATTAGATACACATTATATTTCAATAAACCTGACTTAAATTACTATGAGAGTAATTGTTTCTGTCAAAAGATGTAATCTGATTATTACACAATCTATAAAAAGTCAACTTTCTGGAATCCAACTCATCAATAAATATGAAGTTGCCTTTATCATGAAAGAACCTTGAGAAATAAAAGTAACTGGAGAAAGAGGTCTCTAATGTCATTCATATTTTTAAAATAAATACAGAATGATAATCAAAAACATAATAGTGTAAAAGTGAGATAAGGGTCCTATTTCATTAAGACTATGAGATTCCTAAAGCACTAGTATCTGATATAAGATTTTACAAACTTTAAAAGACACAAAAAACAAAGATCACTAAAGAATACTAGTTGGAAAACTAATTTGAAAGCTTAAAATAGGTGGTGTGACAACAACAATAAATTCCAATAAAATAATAGTTACCATCATTTTATCACTTAACATGAAGCTATAGATGCTTTATATTCAGTATCTCATTTATATTATTATAATTTCCAATGCAGAAATTGTAATTCCCATTTAAAAAATATATAGGTTTTAAGAAGTTAAGTAATTTGTTCTAATGTACCAAAGATGTTTTATGTTTATTTTAGGCCAAAATTTGCCTGATCAGCGGAGGATGGATGATAAAATTTCTCTTCTCAAGGCTCTGTGTATTTGCTATACTCTGTATCTGAGGAATGCTTTCCTCTTATATATTCTTATGGTTTGCTCCCTTAGTGGCTTTCCCTGACCCACACTCTAAAATAGCACCTACCTTCACTTCCCTGTCTCCTTACCCTACTCTACCCTATCCTATTGTTCTTGATAATACCTGCCACTACTAAATATATCTATCTATCTGTTTATCATATGTTTTCTCTACTAGAATACAGACTACCAGAATCCTTTATTCATAGATTAATCCTGCTTATTACACACACACGCACACACACACATTTTTAAAGTTTATAAAATTTGAATATTTTTCCTTTAAAAGATAACATTTATTGATAGTCTATCTCCCTTTCAAATGGAAAAATATTCATTTCTTCATAGGCTAAAACAGTTTTGTTTTTTAATATGTTTTTATTGATTACTTTAGAGAGAGAGGAAGGGAGAGGGAGAGATAGAAACATCAGAGAGAACATCGATTGGCTGCCTTCTGTACGCCCCCAATTGGGGACTGAGCCTGAAACCTGGGCCTCACAGTCCATGGAATGATGCTTAATTCACTGAACCACACCAGTAGGGCTAAAACAGTTTTTTTTTTAAAGAACATATAATGTTGCATTTTTTTTTACATCATTAGAAAAATTCAAGTCAAAACCACAATGAAGAACTACTTCACAACCACTAGAATGGCTATAATAAAAATAGACAATAAAAAGTGTTGGGAAAGACGTGAAGAAACTGGAACCCTCACACATTACTGTGGGAATATAAAATGGTACAGTAGCTCTGGAGAACAGTTTTCCAGCTTCTTAAAATGTTAAATACAGACTTACCATATCATCCAGCAATTCCACTCCTGCACATTTATTCACGTGAAATAAAAATGTATGACCACAGAAGACTTGCATGCAAATGTTCATAACAACATTATTTACAATAGCCAAAATGTGATAGACCCAAATGTATATCAACTGGTAAACAGATAAACAATATATAAGTTACATCCATTTGGAACAGTACTCAGCAACAAAAAGGAATGATACATGCTACAACGTGTATGATCATCATGCTAAACGAAAAGAGCCAAACACAAAAGACCACATATTATGTTCCATTTATATGAAATATCCACAAATGTAGAATCTAAGAGACAAAAAGAGTAATGGTTGCCTAAGGCTGGGGTGGGAGTGAGAATAGCTGCAAATGGGCACAAGGTTTCTCTGGGGGATGATGATAATCTTCTAAAATTGGATTGGGTTAGTGATTACACAATTCTGTATGTAATTATAATCAGTAAACCATTTAAGTCAGGTGAATTTTATGGTATGCAAGTTATATTTCAATAAAGCTTAAAAAGGTGAAGGAGCCCTCGCTGGTGTGGCTCAATTGGTTGGAGCATCATCCTGTGCACCGAAAGGTTGCTGTTTGATTCCCAGTCAGGGCACATACTTAGGTTGTGGGTTCAATCCCCAGTGGGGCGCATATGGGAGGCAACCAATTCATGTTTCTCTTATACATTGATGTTTTCTCTCTCTCTCTCTCTTTCTCTCTCTCATCCCCTCTCTAAAATCAGTAAAACCATATCCTCTGGTGAGGATTTGAAAAAAAAAAAAAAAAAGAAAGAAAATTATCAAAATTATAATGATAAAGTCTCTTTACAAAGGATTTTTACACTACAAATTCCATTTTGCTTTATGCCTTATAAATTTGGTAGTACCTTTCTTGGGTACTAATATAGGATTATCTTTTCTTCCCAAGAGCACTTGATAGTGCTACTCAAACAGTTTAAAGCAACTGTGAGACTCCTAGGTATTTCCAAAGTGCCCTTTGATAATATACAAAAACAGAATAATCAGAAATGGGATCAAGAGTGGTTGAAGACAGTTATTATAGAAAATAGAATAATCTTCTAATGAAAAGAGAATAAAAGGAAACAAGGTATAGAGAGATAAAGCAAGGGCTAGGAGACATTGATAAGAGACCAAAATACTAACTTTACTTACCTATTCTGAACACTGGATATATAGTGTGTATTTTCTTAAATAAAGATTATACAGTATTGCTACAGATATTTTCTTGAGAAGGTAGAAAAACAGTGGCATACAGAAGGAGCTGGAGGGATGAATTCCCTTTATATAGTAGTCATCTCCTACCTGAAAGATGAAAAGGGATCTATTCATATAATTTACTACAATGGCTGCCAAATCAAGAGATTAAATAGCTCTAAGTGTTCAGATACTCCCTACCTACTCCTAATGAGAAAAGCTCATCATACAGGAATGAAACATGTCTGGACTTTTGTCTCTAATAACTTAAGTTACAGCTCAAGATCAAATTAAGTTAAGCTTTCTTTTTACATGAATATACTATAGTATATCAATTATTTATATTATATTTAAGCCTGCAATTTCACTCTTCTTCTTGAAAAACAAAGCATGGTTGTGTACCAAGAATTACAATTATTAATGTCTAGTATCAGTGATTCTCCTCCAATCACCAGCACCAGACTCACTCTCACTATTACAAAGGGCATGTATGGTAGTCTTGTCAAGAGTCTTGAGGTTGAAGATTTACAACCATTATCTTATAATAATAAAATACATAAAGAGGTTTTAGAATTTAGAGCGTCAGCTTAATTTTTTTTTTTAACCCAGAGAGATCAAGTAAGTTACACAAAGATAGTTAGCTAGTTAGTGGTATAGTGGTGTAAGGCACAGAATGAATCTATGTCATTCTACCACATCTTTGTTTTCATTAATTGAATCCAATTCATTCCCAACTAGAGTAAAGTCAACATTTTCATTTCTGAATAGCCAAATAAGCCAAATAAGATGAGAGTACTATTTTTCTGAGATGACAAAGGAGGGACAGGTAAACATTAACAATAAATTACCTCCTATCCTTCCCTCCCCCCTAAGGGTAACCTTTTCTTCTCTCTTCTAAGGCCACACAAGGAATTATTATGGGGCTTAAAGATGAATCACTGGTTTCTCTATGAGGCAGCTGTCACACACAAAATGAAAGGGAAGGATGAACATGGTTTTTTTTTTTTTAAAGAATTTCAGTGAAGAAGAAAGGAACAGAAGGTAAAGATAAGATTTTCTGGGACAATCTTTAGAGCCTGGGGATAGTGACTCCTTCCTCCTAAATTCAGCTACCAGACTCTCAATAACTATTTTAGTATCTGTAGCACTTATGTTTAATAATGGAATTTGGATGAGGTTAAAAAAACAAGGAGATAAAAAGGGAATTGAGAATGCCACGGCTGATCCAAATGGGATCAGCACTTACAATGGAATATTAAAAACACTATTTATAAAGAATATTTTGTGGCCCTGGCATGTCTGGCTCAGTGGTTAAAGCGTCAGCCCTTGGACAAAAGAGTCATGGGTTCGATTCCAGACTAGGGCACATACCTCAGTTGTGGTTCATCCCCAGCCCTGGTCGGGGTTGTGCGGGAGGCAACCAACTGATGTGTCTGCCTCACATCGATGTTTCTCTTTCTCTCTCTCTCTCTCCCCCTCTCTCGCTCTATCTGAAGATAAATGAAAGAATATACTCGGGTGAGTATTAAAAAAACACACGAATATTTTGTGAAGTGGAAGAAGGTTAAAAAATAATAGTATTTTTAAAAGCAGGACAGAAAACGGAATATACAGTATATTCCTGGTTTTTCAAAATATATATAAAATCAATCCATTCAAATGGGCTCTATCAAAACATTATCAGAAGTTATTTAGTGCTGGTGGAATTACAGGTGAGTTTTTTCTTCATTTACATGTTTCTCTATTTTCTAAAATGAACATGAATTATTTTCATAATCTAAAGAAATAAATAGTTTAACATAATCTTATAAAAAGTAACTTAATTATATAACTAACTCCCTTATGGTAAAAAAGTGAAAAAGGTGTAAATGCCAACCCACAGAGGTAACACTACTTTTCCAAAATTAGGGCAACTCCTTCTAATTTTCTCAATGCCTGCCTTCTCACCTCATCTGGAATTAGCTCCCACATACACTTTTATATCTTCGATTTCTCCCTTTGAACTGATTCCTCCCCTTCTGCTTTCAAACATGCTCAGGTTTCCCCTATCAACTCCTATACTCTTTCTCTACCTCTCTTTCCTGCCAAATTTCTACAATGAGTGCTTTTTAGTTTCCATTTTCTCTTTAACCCTTTACAACCTTGCTTTTATTTTGCCCTCTCACCTGAAAAAGCTGCATCTTCAAGGTCACTTGAAGCTATAAGGAAGCCTTTATAGCACTATGATGCTCATCAAGGTCAGCCAAGCCAACTCTAAAGACTGCTCATTCTTCATCACCATTTAGCATTTTTATCACTTCAATGCCCCTCCCCCTCTCCCCCATCTTTCTATTCATAAGACACAGCACTATCTTGACTCTCCTTGTTCCCTTACTCCCTTTTGGTTCCTCTACCTCCAATGACTCTCTTCTCTCTAAATTAAAACTGAAAAAGTATTATTTCATGGCTTCAGCTGTTTCTCTAGACCTAGTCTCTCTTCTGACTTCTATGTATTCCACTTCCTGACCTGCTATTGCTAGGTCCAAGTCAACACATCTAAAACAAAGCTCTTCAATCTCTTCCAATGTCAAACCAACTAGCTGCCCTTCCTATCTACCACATTTTAAATTACTGGCATCAAATTTCTCTCAGATTAGAAACCTGGAAGTTAATTTGACTCCTCCCTCCTTCCTTCCAATCAATTACTAAGTCTTCTTGAATCTTCCTTCAGAATATTTCCTGGATCCATTTTGACTTTCCCTTTTCCACTATTAGATCTCTAGTCTCATCACTATAAGCCTAAAATACTGTAAGAATTATTCCATTTTTCCTGTCACCACTCTGTTCTTGATCCCTATAAATCATCCTTTATAATCACTGCCTATAGTGTTCCTCAAATCTCCAATAGTTTCCTACTAAATTTCCCAAATTATATTTAAGAGTATCCAGATAGATTTTAATGGATGTTTTCCTCTGTTCAAATAAGTCTGAATATGCTGCATGTTAAACTACTTATTTTTTCATTGTTGTTATTGATTTTTTTTAAGAAAGAGAGAGAAAAACATTTATTTGTCATTCCACTCATTTATTCATTCATTGGTTGATTCTTGTATGTACTCTGATCAGGGATGGAACCTATAATGTTGGCATATCGGAACAATGCTCCAACCGAGTTACCCAGCAAGGGCTAAACTACTTCTTGAAAATTAATTCAATACATTAAAAAGGCTCTGAGAAGGCTGCATGATTTTATTTAACTCTGAGTCCCAATCTTAGCCACCATCTTACTTTTTAAAATTCTGCCAGATAAGGTTAAAATTTGAAAGATAAAGATGTTCCAATTAACATAGTTTGTAGAATTGATTTACTACACCAAGACTAAACTATTTATCTAAATGTAGAAAACCTTCATTATCAGGTATCTTACTATTAGAAATTAATAATTTTTTTAATTAGAAGGGAAAAAGAACAAAACATTCCCTACTATTTTTTTTATATGGGGAGGATGGGAAGTTTTTTGTTGAGGGAGGGAGATTCCATTGCATTGATGTTAATCAAATAACAATAATGTTATTAAAAATAACAGCTAGCCTTTATCAAAGCTTACCATACACTCGCCATAGGCATTATCATATTATGATCATATTATGCTCTTTTTATAGGTGAGGAAACTGAGGCACAGAAAGATTACATAATCTTCCCAAAGTCTAACAGCAAGAAAGTTTTATGAGCCAGGACTGGAACCCAGGCATTCTGTTATGATTGCCTCTACTCTCAACCAGTATACTATACTGCCTGCCTTTCAATTAAGATGGGAGATTAAAGGTGAATGTTTAGATAGACAATGCAGGTTTTATCATTTTCTAGCTTGTTACTTTTGGCAGGTCATTTATTATATCCTAAATCTGTTATTTCCAATGCTAAATGGAAATGTGGTTATGAAGATAAAAATGAGATTACATGTAAGTTATTACTGCTATTACCACTCATAATATTTGCATAAAATATAAATATATACAATTCTGGTATTTTGGAAGGCAAATCTGACAACACTGTAGAGCAACTAAACTATACCTTGTCAGTCAATTTACAGTGACTATAAAATTTATCATCCAAATCAGGACATGTTTGAGAATGAAAGGAAATATTATTAAAAATTACACTGGGTCAATAGGCATGTACCAGGTCTGTCCCAAGCAAATTGAGATGTCTGGTCACCCCAACTCATTTAAAATGTTTACTTTCCTAGACTTATTTTTAAAATATTTTTTCTATAAAAATTATCTACTCAGCAGTAAAAAGAAATGAATCATTCATACACAGACAATATGAGAATAAGTCTCAAATGCATTATGCTAAATGAGAGAAGCCAGACTCAAAAGGCTAACTTCTATACAACTTTATTTATGTGACATACTAGAAAAGGCAAATTTATAGAAAAAGAAAAATATCAACTGTTGCCAGGGTCTGGAGGGAAGGTAGAAGTTGACCACAGAGGGATGAGGCAACTTTTTGTGATGAGAAACATGAAACATATCTTGACTGGGGTAATGATCACACAACTGTATGTATGTCAAAAGTTATGCAAATGTATATCAATAACCTGACTTTAAAAAACTGGAGTGCAGCCCTGGCCAGTTTGGCTCAGCGGTTAGAGTGTCGGCCTGCGGTCCAGAGAAACTTGGGTTTGGTTCCCGCTAAGGGCACGTACCTCGGTTGCAGTTTGTCCCTGGCCCTGGTTGGGTCCTGCGGGAGGCAGCCACTCGATGTGTCGCTTTTACGTAAAATCGATGTTTCTCTCTCTCTCTTCTCCTCTCCCTCCCTCCCACTCTATCTGAACAAAAAGTGGAAAAATGTCCTCGAGTGAGGATTAAAAAAAAAAACAAAAAAAAAAACTGGAGTGCAGAGCACAGTCATTCATGGCTTATCACTAGGCTCCTTGGATACTCAGCCACTCACTTGACAGAATATGACTCCACTGGGCCATGTCCCTTCTGTTTTTCTCCAGGATGGTCCACCCTTCAGTCCTGGAAGTTCCAGAAACATTCCTCAAAGCATCTGGAATATTCATCTGTTTTGACTGGTGATTATTAAGGTCAGACCTTCTGGCTTTCTCTTTGTTCTCCTCAATCATGTGGGCTGAGTCTGGCCCTGAGGACGGTAGATGCCCTTAGTGCCCTCTGTGTGCAACGAAGTGGGGTGACGCCTCTCACGTGGAGGCCAGTGGGAGTTAAAAGCTTAATCTGCAAAGGCCTTTAGGCTCCTCATGCCTCTCCCAGCTCTCTTGAAAGCCTTCTGCTCACTATGCAGTAGGTATCACAACTCACTACCTGGGTGAAAAATTAAAGACTCATCCAATCTTAAAGACTGGCATAGCTAAAAGATTAGGTCAAAAAGACCTATGTTCAAATGTCCACCTTTCCCACTTAACTAGCTTTCTGACCTTGGAAACAGCTGAGCCTCGTTTTCCTCATCTATAAAAGTAAAGATGATTGTCTTTTTACCTTGCCTCACTCCAAAAGAACAAAAAATCCTGCTGACAATAATTTTTTCTTTATTTTTATTGAATTTATTGGGGTGACATTAGTTCATAAAATTATATAGGTTTCAAGTGTACAATTCTATAACACATCATCTGTATATTGTATTGTGTGTTCACCATCCAAAGTCAAGTCTCTTTCCGTCACCATGTATCTATCCTTCACCCTCTCCTACCTCCCCCAACCTCTTTCCTTCTTGTAATCATCATACTATTGTCTGTGTCTATGCA
Source organism: Tadarida brasiliensis (assembly GCA_030848825.1). Taxonomy (NCBI): domain Eukaryota; kingdom Metazoa; phylum Chordata; class Mammalia; order Chiroptera; family Molossidae; genus Tadarida; species Tadarida brasiliensis. The sequence goes on along the minus strand of CM061257.1, from coordinate 168,810,003 downwards.
TTGTTTTTTTCCCCTTAATCCCTTCACTCTTTTCACCCAGCCCTCCAACTCCCCTCCCCTCTCACAGCTGTCAGTCTATTCTCTGTATCTATGAGCCTGTTTCTATTTTGTTCATTAGATTCCACATGTAAGTGAAATCATATGGTACTTGTCTTTCTCTGACTGGTTTATTTCACTTGGCATAAACACTCTCCAAGTCCATCCATGTTATCACAAAAGGTACAGTGAGTTTAAGAGTCCCTACCTTTCCCCCGTTTCTTTTTGTGAAAGCTTTAATGTGGTTAGTTTATGTTTTTGCCATCTTCTCATAAACTGACTCCCTTGATCTCTCTGTGAAGTTACAATGTTAGTGCTCTTTCTTTCCCCAGAATTTGCCTACTACTTTGAAATCTCACGTTTTAAGAACTTGGTAGTAGTTAACTTATTTAATCCCCCCTCCCTAGTCTCTTTATCCAACTAGAGAGATCAAGGTAGTCAGTTTTTAAGAAGATGGCAAAAAACTTAAACTAACCACATTAAAACTTTCACAAAAAGAAACAGGGAAAAAGGGAGGGACTTCTAAACTCACTGTAAGCATCCTAAAACACAGAAAGCACACCTTAAAACATTAGGTCTCATTTTCTAAGCCTTTTCTATTAAAACTTCCTGCCTGTCCTGATACTTTCTCTCCGTTCCAGTTGATCACAGCCTCTGACTATAATGACTGAGTTCAAATCTTCCTCTCTTAAGCATTTCTTGATTCCTATCTTCATCGATCTCTTCCTTCACCACCTTTTAATAGCACTTAGTTATTATCACATACCTTTAACAATTTTATTTTTTTGTTAATCCTCACCCAAGGATATTTTTCCACTGATTTTTAGACAGTGGAAGGGAGGGGGGAGGGATAGAAGGAGAGAGAGGGAGAGGGAGAGAAATATCCATGTGAGAGAGACACATTGATTGGTTGCCTCTCAAACAACCCCAAACAGAGCCAGGGATCACTGAACCTGCAACTCAGGTATGTGCCCTTGACTGGGAATCGAACTTGCAACCCTTCAGTCTGTGGGCCAACGCTCTAACTGCTAAGCCAAACTAACCAGGGCAACAATTAACAAATAATTGAGAGCCTACATGTAAGACATTTGGCACTAACTGACCCAGCTGTATTTCCTCTTGCCAACTAGACTGCAAAACTTCTTATGGGCATGGATTTCATACCTTTATATACACAACCTAAAAGGCAGTTCAACAATTCTTAGTTAATTTAAATATTTACAAAAAACGTGTGTGTGTGTGCGTGTATCCTCTAGTGAGCAGATAAATATCCTCCAGTGAGCAAATGAATATCATCACAATCAAAGTCCTAGTATTTTAAGGTTTATTTTTAAACAATTAAAGGAAAGCATATGTATTCAATTCAACATGCATTTACTGAGCACCTACTATATGTCAAGAAATGCATAAGAAGTACATGTCTTAAACAAAACAAACAGAAAAACCCATAGATACAGACAACAGTATGGTGGCTACAAGAAGAGAAAGGGGCTGGGGGAAGGATGAAGAGGGTAAAGGGGATCAAATATTTGGTGACGGAAGGAGATTAGGCTTTTAGGTTGCTAGCACACAATAGAGTATACAGATGTCATATTATAAAGTTGTACACCTAAAATTTATATAATGTTATTAATGCTATGCCAATAAATTTAATTTAAAAATTAACAAATGTAAAAACAAAGAAGTACATGTCTTATTTCTCAAGAAACTCATGGCCTCGTTGGGAAGAATGACAAGAAAGCCAATAAATATAAAACAATTAAGTGCTATAAAAGAGGAATAGATAATATAGGTTGCTTAAAAAGCAGAAGCAATGCATAATTTGAGAGGCACCAAAACATCCAAGAATATATCTCAGTCACACTAGATTTGAGTCATAAAGACAAACAGGAAATTGTAAAAATGAAATTAAGCAAAAAGTTCTCTATTTAATCAACCATAGCAACACTTGTATGTACTCAAAAAATCAGAATCTAGACCTTTCCTTATTTCCATATTTTTATTTCTCCAGAAATGATTATTCAATTTAAATATAAATAGAAAGCAAAACCAGATATAGAAGCTGAAGGGGAATTTCATAATGGGTGGATCAGGTTGACAACATCCAAACCACTAATCAACTTTAGAATCACAAAAAAGGAGATAACCAGACATCATATGCCCCTGATGTGACACACAGGAAATACTATAAAACACTACTATTAAATATTCTCGTGAAAAAAATCTAACCTGAACATAACCAAGCCTCAACTACCTGTTACCAACTAACAGTTTAAAAGAAATACAGGCCAAGCCAGTGTGGCTCAGTTGGTTGAGCATTGGCCCATGTACCAAGAGGTCACCGGTTCAATTTCCAGTAAGGGCACATGCCTGGGTTGCAGGCTTGATCCCCAGTAGAGGGCATGCAGAAGGCAGCCAATGGATGATGCTTCTCTCTCATTGATGTTTCTATTTCTCTCTTAATTGTCTATCCAGCCAATATTTAAACTTCCCTGATTTTTACACTTTTTAACAGTTAAAAACAAACAAACTGGGATCTAGGCAATGTCCACACATTGTATTCAGTTGATACAGCCTCTTTTAATATATAGGTTACTCCTTTTATTTTATTTATTTATTTATTTTTAAATATGTTTCTACTGATTTTTTAGGGAGAGAGAGATAGAAACATCCCTGGATTTGATAGCAGAAGGACATGTGTGTGTTGCATAAAAGAAAAAAATAAGCAATAAATATGGATAAAAATTATCTCTCACTTTAGAATATCCCAACAAAAAATTAAATGCTTCTTGAGATGAACTGCAAAGCTAGGGAACAGCAAAGAAAGCTTTTACTTTATGTTCCCTTTACATCAAAATTTGCATTTCCTACAAGTATTACTTATTTTTAAAATAAAATTGCCCTGGCCAGTTTGGCTCAGGGGTTAGAGTGTTGGCCCTTGGACCGCAGGGTCATGGGTTCGATTCTGGTCAAGGACAAGTACCTGGGTTGCAGGTTTGATCCCTGTCCCTGGTTGGGGTCATGGCTGGGATTGTGCAGGAGGCAACCAACTGATGTGTCTCTCTCACACTGATGTTTCTTTCTCTTTTTTTCTCTCTCTCCCCCCTTCCCTTTCACTCGCTCTAAAACTCAATGGAAAAATACCCTCCAGTGATGATTTAAAAAAATAAAATAAATTAAAATAAAAAATCACCAGTAGTAATTCAACCACCAATAATATTCTGGTGCTTTTCCTCTCATGCAGTTTAGTTTTATATCTTATATTTTGTCATTATATTTAAATATATATTTTCCTACATATTATCAGTTCCTTTGAAAGTGAGTTAAATGAATATATTTTATCACATGGATGCATTCATTTTTTATAATAAAGAAAATACTTTGATGGACATCTATATATTTGTAATATCTAATTATTTCCTTTAGTAGGTAAAAAAATGATTATAGAGCTCTTGAAATACATGGTAAAAGTCTTTTCATATACTGTAGCTAGGAGTGATGGTTGGTCACAAAATCATTTAAAATGATTCAGCCATGGCCGGTTTGGCTCAGCAGTCGGACCAAAGAGTCGTGGGTTCAATTCTGGTCAAGGGCACATACCTCGGTTACGGTTCAGTCCCTGGCCCTGGTCGGGGTCATGTGGGAGGCAACCAATCAGTGTGTCTCTCTCACATTGATGTTTCTCTCTCTCTCTCTCTTTCCCTCTCTCCCACCTTCCCACTTTATCTAAAGATAAGTGGGAAAATATCCTTGAGTGAGGATTTAAAAATAAAATAAAATACAATGAGGATTCATTTTGGCCCTGGCCAGGTTGCTCAGTTAGTTGGAGCATCGTCCCAATATACCAAGGTTGTGGGTTTTATCTCTAGTCATACAAGAAGCAACCAATGAATGCATAAATAGGTGGAACAACAAATCGATGTTTCTCTCTCTCTCTCTCTTCCTCCTCTTTCTCGCTAAAAAATAAAATAAGCCCTGGCCAATGTGGCTCAGTTGGCTGAGCATTGTTCCATGCACCAAGAGGTCACCCGTTCAATTCCTGGTCGGGGGTATGCAGGAGGCAGCCATTCAATGTTTCTCTCTCTCCCCCCACCCCACTTCTTCTTTCTCTCAAATCAATAAAAACATATTTAAAAAAATAAAATGAGGATTCATTTTTTCTTTATTGATTTTTAGAGAGACTGGAAGGGAGAGAGAGAGAGAAATAGAAACATCAATGAGAGAAAACATCGATTGGCCACCTCTTGCATGCCCCCCACTGGGGATTTGGCCCACAACCTGGGCATGTGCCCTGACCGGGAATCGAATCAGTGACCTCTTGGTGTATGGATTGACGCTCAACCACTGAGCCACACTGGCCGGGTGAGTATTTCATTTTTAAAAAGAGAGATATAGCCCGGCCGGTGTGGCTCAGTGGTTGAGCGTCACCCCATGCATCAAGAGGTTGCCGGTTCATTTCCTGGTCAGGGCACATGCCCAGGTTGTGGGTCAAATCCCCAGTGGGGGGCATGCAGGAGGCGGCCAATTGATATTCTCTCTCGATGTTTCTCTCTCTCTCTCCCCCTCTCTCTCTAAAATCAATAAAGAAAAAAACATTTAAAAAAAAAAGAGAGAAAGAGGGATGTACCCATGTACCTTAAACATTTTCATTTAAAATCTAAAAATCATGCATATGCATCATCTATGATTACTACTTTGGGTTTCTTTAAAGTGGCTCAAGAACTTAATGGTACTTACAAAGCATTATCAGTGGTTATAGCTTTACTTCATTTATCTTTCGATTTTTAACCTACACCAAATTTCATAGGAAGTTTTTAATCACTTGCTTTCATCCAGTCTATCCAAGGCATTCCAATTAGTTTTTATAACAATGTTTTTAAACTCCTATTTTAAATTGTTTTATTTACTATACTGATAACAACATAAGCTTGGCAAATGTGGCAGAGATGGACAGCTGCTCTCCACATCCATACTCCTGCTAACAGAAATAGAGAATGACCACTATCAACATCCTTAACAACAGAAGATTCTGTATTACCAATTTTTTTCCTTTGAAAATTTGACGGACAATAAACAATATCATGTTTTAGTTTGCTGTTGAAAGATTTAACATGAAGTTGTACTTATATGATTAAACTGAAAGGACTAGGCAGTATGTTACAATGGGAAACACAAGTCCTAGAGTCAGACTTCCTGGGTTTGAGTCCTGCTTTTACCATTTACTAGTTATGTGATCTTAGGCAAGTTACTTAATTTTCTATTTTCAGAGTAGTGTTGTGAGAACTAAATAAAACAATCTACTTACCACGATGTCTGAGTTAATCACTCTGTAAATTTAGGTATTATTAAGTTATACATAATATCACTAATGAAGCAAGTGCTTTTGGTGTAAAAAACATGATTTGTGATTTCAGCAAATTTTACTACCAGTTCTTAAATTCTGTATGTGCACATGTGGCATGAGGGGGAAAAAAACAAAGGACAAAAGTTCTTTCTAAAAAGTGGTATTACAGCTCTGGCTGGTTTGGTTCAGTGGTTAGAGCAGCAGCCCAAGGACTGAAGGGTCATGGGTTTGATTCCTGGTCAGGGACACGTATTAATACTTGGGTTGCAGGTTCCAATGCTGACCCCCATCAGGGTCATGTGGGAGGCAAACAATTGATGTGCCCCTCTCACATCGATGTTTCTCTCTCTCTCCCCCTCCCTCCCCTCCACCCTATCTAAAAAAATCAATGGAAAAAAAAATATCCTCAGCCCTGGCCAGTTTGGCTCAACAGTTAGAGCACCAGCCCACAGACCAAAGAGTCGTGGGTTCGATTCCAGTCAAGGGCACGTACCTCAGATGCGGTTCAGTCCCCAGACCTAGTTGGGGTCATGCTGGATGCAACCAATCAATGTCTCTCTCTCACATTGATGATTCTCTCTCTCTCTCTCTCTTTCTTCCTCCCTCCCTCTCTCCTACTCTATCTGAAGATAAATGGAAAAAAATCTTTGGGTGAGGATTAACTACCCCCCCCAAAAAAAAGCGATATTACAGTTGAATCATTTCATTTTTCTGTTTCAACTTTCTACAGTAAAAAAATCTACATTTTAAATAAAAGGATTGTTTCTTTTTTAACATAAGAAAATAATACACTAATAGGACAGACTTTCTTAAGCCTCAAAACACACAAATTCTTATGTAAAGAAACACAAAATAATTATAAAATTATAAAATTCAGTGACCTGAATCACTTTAAGGTAGAAGAATTCTTGGTATTATATATAGCTACATCATAGCAACTTGTAGTTTCCTGCCTCATTTCTGCTCTTACCCTTAAACTTCCCTTTCCTGTTATAGATTCTCATCATTATCACAAGGTTTACAATGGGAGAAAAAAAAAAAAAAAGCAATTATAATACAATATGTTAAGCATGGTAATATCCCTGATGACTTATCTAAAGAGCTTAGGAAGAAAAGTTGCTCTTTGAGTTAAACTATGAAGTCGAAGAGAGTGGTTTAAAGCAAAGATATAGCTATTTTACGGAGTAACAACTTCTAGTACAGCAGGATTTGCCCAGTCATTCTCAGTAAGTGTTTCACTAAATATTAATAAATGTGTACAAGAGTGTACAAAACAAATGTTGGACTGAACAATCATGTGACCCAGTGTGGAGCAGGTAAAACTTATTATAAGAACTCAAAGCAAACAAACACCCCCTACCTTCCCTCCCCCCTCCCCCAAATCTTTAATGTAATCAAAAGATTACATGATTCCCTAAGTGTGACATTTCTTTCTAAGGTATATTTGAGCAAGGAGTGGGGAGGGGAGTTACAAAGGCAGCAAACACTTGTACTCTAAAAGTGACAAAGAGAATGGTATGTTAACTGTGCTTTTTATAAGCTATATGAGACACTATTACACTGCTACAGTAAAGATACATTCTGTTGACTTGTTTGGTTTTGTTTGGAGCCTTTTAATTCCTTCTAGGTTCTAATCTAACTGAAAGTCAACATTTTGAAAGAATGTGTCAGATAGGGAATGGACTGGGAGAAGGAGGCGAAAAACACTGAGAAGAAAAAGAGAAGAAGCACAGAAACAAATACAGGCAGTGCTTATTCATGCACTGTCCAAGGAAAGGGTGCCCCATCAAGTTACCTGGAATGTCTCCTACACTTGCTAGGTTTATTCCTATTGAGGAAAAGAATTTACCAAGTTATCAAAGCCTGATACTCATTAAATATTCAAATTATAAAACTAAATCCCATGAATCTGATTCCATGTTCAGAACAACTCAAAACCCCTAGTACTTGAAATAAATCCTGACAGTGTCAGCTGAATATCACACCACCTTCTCTTAATTCAGTTGCCCACGGAAGGCTGATCTGGGAAATAATGTCAAATTCAGGAAGGCAGGTCAAGCATGAAAATACAGGTTTCTGGAGAGTCAGTGGGTACAACATAATGATACGTCATTACAATCAGTTAGACCAAACTGAATTCCAACTTTCTTATGGCCAAGTTACCCTGAAATAAAAATTACAAAATTGATGCTACAGGGGAATTATAATTCCCACCACCTCTTCCTCAGTTTTAATAATTAGGTCCATTGAGCATACTACATTAAGGAATTGGGATTAATAATGGGAAAATGAAGTTAACTAAATTCTGAGAGCTAGGTGGTTGTTTATCATCACCTTTATCAGTAGTTTTGGACCAATAGACTTAATTTTTTCAGTGAAGTTATTCCTTATACTGGAAGGGGGGGGGGGGAGCAGGTGCAGAACAGTAAGCTACCATTTAGGTAAAAACAAAATGTGTAGCCCTGGCCGGTTTGCCTCAGTGTTTGGAGCATCGGCCTGCGGGCCAGTGAGTCCTGGGTTCGGTTCCTGCTAGGGGCACGTACCAAAAAAAAGCCCCCCCAAAAAACCAAAATGTGTAAATGAGTGATTGCTTGTATATTCACTGAGTATCCTTTGGAAAGATACACACGAAACTGGGGACAAATGTCACTTCTAGAGAGAAGCTATGTGTGACTGAAGGATAAGGTGAGGAGATATTTTCCTTTTGGAGTCTTTAATTTTGTGTTTAAATGCAAGTATTACATTTCAACAAAAGTAAAATGCATTAATAGTATACTATACATTTCTTCCTAAATGGCTATATAAACATTTGAATCTTTGGGAAGACCTGGAGTTTCCTAAGCCAAGTAGATGATTAGCACATTTTGGTAAATGTCTCTTACTCTGTTAGAATATTCCAGTATTTTTCCTGAAATATTCACAGGGAAGAAAAGTACTTTAATCCTTTCTAATTGTTTTCTTAGGCTCATAAATGGATACACACACACAAAACAATGTCATCTCTAGGACCTTTTCTTTAGCTACTAAAAGTATTTCTGATACTTTCAAGATACACAGACTATCTATATATATGAAAGGATATACCAGTAAGATACGTGATTCTCAAAAAGATAAGTTAATACAAACTAATTTTAACACTCTATCCTCACAATTTGAGACTCATCTATTACCAATCTATTAACACTTCTGCTTAATTTTTGCAGTACCTGGTCAGTATGTGAAGTATAACCTTAAAACCTTGAAATAAGGTAGACTGCCCTTTAAGAATTAAAGAAATCAACAAAAGATGATGCTAGAGTCTTTTTATGACAATGGTTCTTAATCTTTTTTATACTCCAATGCTTAAATCGAGGATTACCCCACATCTGTATCAGTTACAGTGATTTGCTACCACTATATCTCCTGGGCTGAAATCAGAATATATACTGAAATTTGAAAATGTCCCCTTATCTTAGGGAATACTCTCTTCTCCAGCAGAGGAGTCAAACACTACCTTAAGGAGGTATAATGGCTCCCAGGTCCAAGACTTAACTGTAATCAAATTTAGCACAGTCAATTTAAAAAATAAATAGCTTATCTCAATGTTTCTCCTAAACTCTGCACTTGTTTCTCCAAATGCCCACAAGTCAGCTCCACATGCGTGTCTAACAGTCATCTATTCTTGAACTTAATATATTGAAAACAGAACCCTTAATATTCACCCTCTCCTCCATTTCTCTCGTGTCGCAAGAACAAAGAAGAAAATATAAAACCTCCCCAAAGTTAATGGATATCAGCTTTTAGAAGATACTTAGGAGATGAGCACAAAGTAGAAAACAGCACTTTAGCCCAGGCGGTGTAGCTCAGCGGCTGAGCGTGGACCCATGCACCAAGAGGTCACTGGTTTGATTCCCAGTCAGGGCACATGCCCAGGTTGTGGGTCCAGTCCCCAGTGGGAGGCATGCAGGAGGCGGCCAACTGATGTTCTCTTTCATGGATGTTTCTATCTATCTCTCTCTCTCCCTCTCCCTTCTTCTCTGAAATCAATAAAGGGAAAAAAAAAGAAAGAAAAAAAGAAAGAAAGAAAGAAAGAAAGAAAGAAAGAAAGAAAGAAAGAAAGAAAGAAAGAAAGAAAGAAAACACAGCCCTTTAATCCAACAATGTAAAATTATATCCTATCCAATTTGAAAAATGTATGCTTCCAGTAAAAGTACCATTTGTATTAGGTTTAAAGTTTTTTTTTTTTAATTTACTTTCCTAAATACATTTTCCAGAAAGCACCAAATTAAGTGATATAGATGGACAAGTATAATGATTGATAAAATAGCAATGTAATATTAACTGATGTGATATAAGACATTCTATCACTGGGCAAGCATTTTTAAAGATAATTCCTCTTCCCCACAAAGAGTTATACTCACCTCTTGCTTATAAACTGTAGCAATCTGTACATTTAAAATTCCCAAATTTGTCCTTTAAGCTCTCAAAGTAAAATTCAGCACAAACAAACGTGAGCCTCATTTAGGATTCTAATAGAAAATGTATTTCTAAAAATGTTTCCAAGAAGGGGAAAAGGGAAGACTTGCTAAGAACTGTAAAATAAGCTTAGTACAAAAAACAAAAAGTAAAAAAAAGAGGAGAAAAGAAAATCAAAGGAAGATTAATTATAGGAGTTTTAGGAAGAATGTGAGATGATAGGCATCACAGGTCCTCATTAAAATGTCATTAGGTGTCTCTGTGAATGGCAGTTTACATACCTAAAATGAAAACTATTATGAAAATGCCAATTTGTTTCAGTAGCTCCACCATTCTTTTACCTTCCCAGATTAAAAAACTTTGAGATACTGTAGACTTTTACCCCCATTGTTTTCTATAGTTAATCAGTCATCATATTCTAACATTTCTTCCTTCAAAATGTCTCCTGTGAATACAAAGCAAAATTCCCAATTTCAAAAGAATACACACAAAAAACAAAGACTGACCATTAAAAAGAACATTTTTCAAAGAATGAAAAATGAGAAATAGTCGTGATATTCTGAGTCAAAACAAAACAAAATACCCAACCGCCATAAGGAGAAAAATGTGTAATCCTAGTTTTATAAGAGAAAATAGTTATCAGCATAAAAAAGATTTGAAAGGAACCGCTCTACATGAAGATGTTCACAGTTGTTCTTCCTGTTTGGAGAATCTTGTAACTGTTTTTTTTTTTTTTTCCCATACTTTCTCTACATTTCATAAATTTCCTACCATAAACGCATTAGTTTCAAACTTAGAATGTTATTTAAATAATCGTCTCATTTTACCACTAGTTGTCCATTCTCATTGCTGTCATCCTATTTCCTCTAGTCTCTCCTACCCCAGGACTCTAACAGTCTTCTTTCCTCTTGAGGTCTCTGAGCCAGCTTCTCCCCAATTTAATATTGCTTAAACACATGCTCCTAAAAGTCATCATTCATACTTATCTACAGCACATGGATGTAGAGCTGGCCATATAAACAATCAACTTAAAACAGTGCTTCTCAATTTCAGGACCACTGACATTTGGGGTATTTCTTATGAAGGGGCTATCCTATTGGAGGATGTTTAGTAGCATTCCTGGCCTCTATCCACTGAATGCCGGTAGCACCTCCCATCTCCCCCTCTGGTGACATTGCCAAAAGTCTCCAGGAGGGGTGGGGTGTGGGGTGTGGGGTGTGGGGTGCGGAACTGCCCCGCTGAGATCATACATTTAAAAGTTTCAAAACTTCCAAAAGCATCTCTCTCTCTGCTCATATACATATATATCAAGCCCAAACTTCTTTGACATATATGTCTTGCACAACATTCCTCCTAATCTTGCCCACATCTTATTTTTCTCAGTAGAAACTTTCCAAATACACCAGACTTATTTACTGTTCCCAGAAAAATCATTCTCAATTCCAAGTCTCTGAACAGTTTCCTCACTAAGATTCCCATTCATACTTTTCCATTCAATGGCTTATATGCATCCTTCTCAGTTCTTTGCAGAAGCCTTAACGATTTGCTCAGTTCAGTTTAGCATACGCCTACTATACTAACATAGAGCATCATATATACACATATACATTTGTTTGTTTGTTAATCTCATACCCCAAACTAGACTAACCTCCCTCAGGTTTGGTGCTCAGGCACATTTCTGTTGTATAGCCATTTGGCTAACACTGTGCTGGGCACAGAGGCAATCAGAAGCTTGATAACTGATAAATGAATTTAAATGCTCTGCTGTTAATAGTGTAATCTGTTTTCTTATTAAATAATTTTGTTTTTCAACCATATTTCTCGTCATGGAGCTGTTAAGTATACTCATTCCAAGTACAGAATGAAAACATTAACATATACTGGTATATTTTCAGGAACATCTAAGTTTTGAACTGTTCTCTACACTTTTAGGAAATGATACAAAGGAATTAAAACTATTAATTACAATACAAACATGAACTTTATGAACTCCATTTATTTTATAATCCCAGTGGATTTTTTTTGCTCAGTAAACATAACTTAAGTATGGTCAATAAGAGCAGACGACTTGATTTTATAGTGTATGAATATATGTGTACACAAACACACCTTACACATACGTGTATTATATCCCAAGTCGAGAGAAGTAAATGAAATGAAAGTGCTTTGTAAACCGAGAAAAGCCACCTACAAAGAAGGCAACAGCATAGCACAGATAGTTACAAGCTTGAGACCAGCCTGCTTGGATCCCAGCTGTGGATATTAGCTGTGTAACCTTGTACATGTTACTTAACTTCTCTGTGCCTCAGTTTCAAATAGGGAGAATAGTGTCTGTCCCAAAGCAAAGCTCTCAAAACAGTGCTTGCATATAGAAAGCACAAAATAGATAACCATTGCTATTATTACACTATAAGTTATTAGCCAAGTAAAAAGCCTCAATGTCTAAAATTCTGATTCAAGTCTGGAACTGGTCTTACAAAATGCAGGATAAGCTATTTACAAGTTTAAGCCATTATGTGGCCTAGTTTCTCAGAATTTTTGCTGGTGCTGAACTGGAGATTATTACAGAATCTCTGTTATAGTTTTTTTTTTGGTTTGTTTTTTTGAATCTGCAAAGAAACTGACACTCTGTTTTCAAGGAACTTTACAAGCCGCAAGAAAATAAATCAACTCTTTGTTATCTCCATATGTAAGCCAATGTAAGAGCGCAGTAAAAGCCTAGGTAGTTACTGCACAACTTTCCAGAAAACAACAATGAGGTTTTCAAAGTTCTAATGAGCAATTCTTATGCAGTTATGTCAAGTTTTTTTGGTGCTGCTACACAAAAGCCTATCTGTCAGGGAACCAAGAAGCCGTCAAAAATCAGGAAATGCCCCGGCCGGGCCTAGGCGGCGGTCGGGAAAACCTGCCCTCCGCCAGGTCGCCTCACACGCTCGTCCTCCCCCTCCGCGGGGTGCAGACGTCGGCTCCACCCGGGATCGGTGACAGCGGGCTCCGTCCACGCCTCTGCCGCCCGCGCCCCCGCGCCCCCGCGCCCGCAGCCCGCACCTTGCCCGCCGCGGCCAGGCCGGGGGTTTCGCCCGAGACCGCGGCCTCGCGCCCCGCCTCCGACCCGGGCAGCCCCGCCGCCCGCACAGCCGAGGCCCCGCGGGCCTGCAGGTGGGCCCAGGGCGCGGCCAGGCCCGAGAAGTCCCGGCCCCGCAGGGCGGCAGCGGGCGCGGGGTTCGCACAGGCCCGGCTGTCACTTACCGGCGCCTCATGGTACCGCGGCGCCTCAGCTCAGCCCCGGCGCTGACGAACTGCGCCCGGAAGCCTAGAGAGTCCCGCGGCTCCCGGGCCGAGCCCCACTCAGGGCCATTCAAACGCGGCCGCGCGCGCGGCCCGCCGGGATTGCTTCCCCCAGGGCGTCCAGGCTCCGCCCAACGCTGGCTCCGCCCCTCTCGGGTCGCGCAGGAGGAAGGGGGTAGAGGGCGTGGGGGCACAGTGCCCCCTGGTGGTCACATGTACGCACACGAGTCTTGCTACTCCGCGGTAATACTGCGCTAGGAACTGAAGATGATAAGTCAAAGAATGAACCTGCGCTACTGACAATCTAGTGGGGGAGACAGTACTTCAAATGTTGCACCACAAGATTCAAACAATCTTCTATAAAAATATGGTACAGGGAGAGATTTAGTAACTCCCATTTAAATGCACTAGGCAAAGTATTTAAAAGCATGACTCTGGATCTATGTGACCTTGGGTAAGTCATAAATTCCTGTGTGCTTTGCTTTCCTCATCTGTAAAATGGGGATAATAGTAGTAGCTGCCTCATTATTGTGAAGATTAAATGAGTTAATAAATATAAAATGCTTAGAAGAATGTACCTGGCACATGGTAAGCACTATATAATTGTTAGTTATTATTCTTTTAGTTCCTAATATGTGCCAGACTGCGTCAGACTCCTAAGAACACAAGAAATATGTATGATGCAGACCCTGTCTCCGGGAAGGTGGCTCAGTCACTTTGGAATGGGATACATGCAAGTGTGAGGTTAAATTGCAGTCTGTCCCTGACTTACTTTTAATTACTGAGGGTAATTCTCTTTATCTCGATGGAGGCAGAGTCTACTCAACTTCAAATGTAAGACACCAGTCAAGGTTAACCAAATTGTGACAGGAGCAAGTTTGTCTTTGGTGGGCCTCTTACCCCTTACAGAAGACAATCAAATAGTGCTTTTTTTTTTTTTTTTTCAATTCTCACCTGAGGATGTTTATATATATATATATATATATATATATATATATATATATATATATATTTTTTTTTTTTTAAGAGAGAGAGAAAGGAAGAGAGTGAGGGAGAAAGAGAGAGAGAAACATCAATGTGAGAGAGAAACATCGATCTGTTGTCTCTGGCACTCTCCCTGACCAGAAATTGAATCTTCAGCTGAGGTATGTGCCCTGACAAGGAATCAAACCCGCAACCTTTTGGTGTACAGGTCGACACTCCAACTAACTGAGCCACCCGGCCAGGGGCTCTAGTCCATTTGATGGAAACTTTCCTCACTGCAAGACTCTATATCCTTTGAGTCACCTTTTTTAGGCACTTCTTATAGAACTCTCCTGGGCTTGCCCAAGAAAAAGGTTGGTTAAGTTTGGTACAACAATATTTTTGAGGGTCTACTATGTGCCAAGCTGACATTGTACCAGTTCAATTGCTTGAGATAGCCAGGAGAAGCTCATAGTGGCTTGGGCAAACGGAAAGAGATCATTTGCGGTGAGTGCAATGATAAAAGGGTATATATTCTAACTGCTGTGGGAGCTCAGAGCAATGGGTGGCCGGGCAGATAAACTAATCAGAGCTAAGATGTTATTAAGTGAAAATAACAATGTATTTTCCTACCTTGTAACAGGGTTCTTACAGCAAAAAATTAAGTAATGGTGAAAATTTCGGGCACAACTTTAGGTCTGTGGGAGAAATATTTTTAGGATATGTTTTGCATAAGCAGTGCCTTTGAGTGACTCTCAGGTTGTACCAAGCACAAGCAGTCACATGCCTATGTGTGGGGCCACACCTATTAACAGGTGGGACTCTTGAGAGAGTCCAGCAGGGTGAGTGAAGAAAGCAGGAGCCCTGGGTTCTAGGTGTGTGCATCTTAGAACATTCCCTGAATATGACTTCCACTAAGTAGGTGTGCTGTTTTAAAGAAAATAAAATTCAACACACATGGGTGAAGTCACTTTCTCTCAAGCTATTTCTTCATCACCATCATCATAAACAGGAATTTCTTGATGACCCACTATGCAAAAGGCATTATACTGGGCCCTCAGCAGAAGAAGGTGGAAAAAGCGTAAGACAGTACTTCCCCTCAAGGAATGCTGGACAATGAGGTAAGACAAATAACGGAGTCCTGAGACTCAGGAAATCTGCTGTATTAACAGAAGCATCTCCACTAGACTTCAGGTGGCCGAAGGCCAGAGGAGAATCTTGATGTTCTCATTTCTAGAGCTTCTAAGGGCACAGTTTACACCAGGATATGAGCGGCCCTGGCCCATAGAGCTCAGGTAATTGCCAAGTGTCAGCACAATTAAAGGTGAAAATTTTAAAAATAGCTTTATATTGCTACCTTTGAAATATATACCATTTTGGTGATGAAAATGCAGGTCAATTTTCTTCATTGACACCTTTCAGTCAATAAAGTTGACATTTCTTTTTCTTTATTGATTTTTAAAGAGAGAGGAAAGGAGAGGGAGGGAGAGATAGAAACATCAATGAGAGAGAACATCGATTGGCCGCCTCTTGCATGCCCCCCACTGGGGATTTGGCTCACAACCTGGGCACGTGCCCTGACTGGGAATCAAACTGGCGACCTCTTGGTGCATGTGTCGACACTCAACCACTGAGCCACACCGGCCAGGCTAAAGTTGAAATTTTTTTCTGTTGGAGCTCAGTCAAGTTTTTTAATTTAATTTAATTTATTTATTTAAATCCTCACCCTAGGATATGTTGTTTTTTAAAAAAAAAATTTTTTTTTCTTTATTGCTTTTAGAGAGAGAGGAAGGGAGAGGGAGAGAGAGAAACATCGATGAGAGAGAACATCAATTGGCTGCCTCCTGCATGCCCCCTACTGGGGATTTGGCCCACAACCTGGGCATGTGTCCTGACCAGGAACCGAACTAGCAACCTCTAGGGGCATGGGTCGATGCTCAACCACTGAGCCACACTGGCTGGGCATGTTGTTGGTTTTTTAAAAATTGGTTTTTAGAGAGAAAGGAAGGGGTGGGGAGAGAGAAAAATCAATATGAGAGAGAAACATTGATTGTTTGCCTCCTGTATGCACCTTGACCTCGGATATAGAACCCACAACCTAGGTATGTGCCTTGAGTGGGAATCGAATCCAAAACCTTTTGGTGCATGGGACGATGCTCCAACCAACTGAGTCACCAGGCCAGGGCCAAGTTTTTTATTTTTTGATGAATGAAAATGTGCAGCCCAAACGTATTTTTATTATCCCTGCACCCGTCCTTGTACACAGAAAGGTGGTTCACTGCTAGCCCTCACAGTGGACAGTCTCTGAGGGAGCTTACCCCTGGGGCCATTCCCTCATTCTTTCCTTCTCACTACTTTAAACATTACTTCCATCCGACTGAAGAGCAGCTGAGTTAGCCTTTCTGCCCTACACCTCATCTCTGAGGAGTGTGAACATTATTCAGGGACGGTGTATAGAGTAACCCTAACCATAAACACTCACATGAGAAAAGAACTCTCATGCAAAGTCACACATACATTTCTTGGAGAGTTAAGGGAGGGATCGTGGAGAAGGTTTGAGCTAGGCCTGACATGCTAGACAGGATTTCAACAGGCAAGGTGTTCCAGGCAGTGGGGGGAAGTGCAAAGTAAGTTTCAGTGAGGCAGGATAGTAAGAAACTAGGAAAATTCCTTGGCAAGTGGAATGGGGAAACTGAGACAGATAGCTGAACAAACTGGCCAAGCAATTTTACAACCAGAAGGTCACCAGGGCAGAAAGTCCTGGGTGCTTCGCAGTGGGCAAAACTGGTGCTGGACCTCACCCCCAGGGTGGTCTTTCTTCCCCTGGCATATTGCTGGTTATGTGGTTTAGACCCCCTGACCTTTCAACCCTAGAGAACACCTAGGCCTCAGTTGTATTTCAGCTCCAGGCTCAGAAAAGCAGCAAAACCAGGCGGGTGATGCCAGGACCAGCTGCAAGGACTAATGACCCTGGCGCTGACCAATCAGTGGAGACCACAACCCTGGAAGGACACACCTGGAAAAGCTGTTGACTATTCTATTGAATCCTCCCCCAAACTCCTACCCTTTAACACCCTCAAGACAAAGGACCAGGCACCCATTCTCCTACTCGGAGCTTGCCTGTGCCTTTCCCTTCCCCCACAGGGGTGCACTGCCTACTCTCTAAGAGACTCACAGGAGACCTGCAACCAGAACAATGGGCAGCAGCAGCTTGTCCTAGGCTAACCTCCTGAACTTGTCTCCAAGGCCCCCTTTTCTCTGGCTCTCCAGTGAGCTGACAGTGACCTGGGCCCCGTGGCTAAGGCGACTAGATTCCATTCTTATGTAGGCCCCTTGGCTAAGGCAACTAAATGACTCCATTTTTATCATCAATGGACCTTCCTCGATATTTTTCCAATAATAGGTTAATTACCCCTAGAAGTAAAGGAATTTTGCCTAAGATTATAGTTGCCCCACGTGTTGGGCGGCATTTGCGGGTACTTGTGAGCAGTGAATAATGCTAATTTTGACTTCTGTAATCACTGTCACACCCCTGAGGGGGGGCATAAGAGGGATCCTGCTTCTGTCTTTAAAATCAGACGAGCAAGAAGAATAGGTGCTGAGGATCTGGGGAGGCTGTACCCCCCCCAGCCCGCCGGTGTAATGAAGTGCTCCTTTACAATTCAGCTGTGCGTCTCTGGTTATCTCGCGGACACGTTACAACAACAGCAGCCCTACTTTGCCTCACTTCTTTCCCATAATGTTTCTAGGGAGCCAAAGCAGCCCCGCTCCCTCCTGTTGCTTCTTCTATCCTAGGCCCTTCCTTGTTTCACTGTCCCTAGCTTTAATAACCATACTCTCAAAATCACCTGGAATCGTGTGCGAAATCTTTACTGCACCAAGTCAAGAAGCCACACACTACAGGCAGGCATGCTCTGGGCCTGGCCCCTTTCCAGTAATACCAGGACCACTGTCTATCCTGATTTGATTGGAATGGTAAGAGCTCTGGAGAGTAGCAGGAGTGAACTCTGAAAAGATCTGAAATGATCAAGTAAAGGTGTTTGAGAAGGGGGAAAGAAATCATTAGAAACGCTTGAGCCCTGGCCGGTTTGGCTCAGTGGTTGGAGCATTGGCCTGCGGACCAGAGAGTCCTGGGTTCGGTTTCTGCTAGGGGAATGTACCAAAAAAAAAAAAAAAAAAAAAAAAAAAAAAAAAGAAACGCTTGAAAGTCTATTACTCATGGATAAAGACTATTTCCATTTCCATATTTTCCTATGCAAATGTAGCTACATGTAAGAACAGAAATGAGATAATAATGTACTTATAATTTGTAAGCTCCTTTTTTTAAATAATAAATATATTATGTAGGTCAATCCATGCCAGTTTGTAGAAATGCACATAATAAAAATGGCAGTTGAAACTTAAAAACAAATTGCATAGTCATTGAGCAGAGAAATGGTAGAGTTAAATCAGGACTTTAGAAAGATTAATCTCTCACCAGGATGCAAGATGGCTTGTGGGAGGAAGGGAGGATTGATGGCAGGAACCTTAGTTATGAAAGTGTTACAGTTCAGGCCGGAGGTTCAAGGAGCCATAACCTCTACTGTGGTATATGGCATTCTCCTCAGTTCAGACTGATGCCAGGGCTGATAACAGACAATGCTTCAGGAACCTAAAGACAGCAATAGCTCATCCATCCCATGAATAACTACATCCACTGCTCAGCATCTGCACCTGTGGAAAATTCCAGGCAGTTGATTTTGGCAGTCAAAGTGAGAAGTTGATCCCTTTTTTTTCCTGCTCCTCCCTTTTCTCTGGTTCTGTACTGACTGTGAAAGGAAGTAATGGCAGTAGGGAACATTTCAGATAAGGCAATAGCAGTGCAAATGAGTACATCTCACTGCTAGTTAGTTGATAAGATTCATGATTTATTAAAAACACCACCACAGTACTCATGCTTTCCTTTGATGGCAGAAAGCAGCAGGGTTTTTTTTTCCTGATAAATAAATGTTTATCTTTTTCTTGTTTTGGTTAATCCTCACCTGAGGATATTTTTCCATTTCTTTCTTTCTTTCTTTCTTTCTTTCTTTCTTTCTTTCTTTCTTTCTTTCTTTCTTTCTTTCTTTCTTTCTTTCTTTCTTTCTTTCTCTCTCTCTCTCTCTCTCTCTCTCTCTCTCTCTCTCTCTCTCTCTCTCTCTTTCTTTCTTTCTTTCTTTCTTTCATTAATTTTTTGCCCCTCTTGGCCTGCTGGCCCACCTCATCTCCACCCCCCCACCCCAGAGCTTTCCCGCCCCTCCTCAGGAGAGGGTGGGAGGGGTGGGTCTGCCCAAAGCCTTCCTACTACAGAGGGGGTCTGTCACCTCCCTCAGGGGTCTCCGTGGCTCTGCTCAGGGTCCCCTCCCCCACAGTCCATTGATTTTTTTTTTTTATAGATAGAGTGGAAGGGAGGGAGAGAAAGAAACATTGATGTGAGAGAGACACATCAATTGGTTGCCTCCCACACAACCCCTGGCTAGGGCTGAGGATCGAGCCTGTGACCCTTCTGTCCGAGGGCCAGCGCTGTAACTGTTGAGCCAAACTGGCCAGGGCTGTTTATCTTTTTAATTATTAATAAAATACATGCTGGTTGTAAAACAAAAATAAAGCAGTACAGAAATGTATGTAAATACAAGGTAAAGCCCTCCTTGTAATTAATTTCTTCCCAAACATCCCCCACACTGTACCAGAGATGTCTTATTAACAAGTGGATGGGTCTTTCTATGCATTTGTAAACATATATGTACAAATATACATATAAAATAGGCTCATAGTGTACATGTTCTCATATAACTTAGTTTTATTCCCATTTCACAAATACTTCATCATGGACAGATTTCCAAGCCAATATATATACTGTATCTTTTTCAACAGAAGCAGCAGTTTTGCTTGGGGTGTTTTTTGGGGTGGAAGGTAGGCGTGGTGGAGATTGTTGGGTGGTTGGGGATCCTCCTGTTAAGACAATTTGTTTCTGATGCAGCTGTGTTACATCACAACAGCTGAGACGCAGGTGGCACTATTTGATATTTATGATCTGGGCTATTTTAAAAATCAAACTCCATTCTGATCAGTTATTCCTCCACGTAAACACCCGAGCAGTTTTCTAAAAAACCTGGGACTGACACCCAGAGGAACCGTAAAGATAAGGGGTTAATGATGGCCTTGGAAAACTTGGAGGGACCATAAAAAGAAAGAGATTAATGATTGCCCTGACCCCTGCAACAGATTCCCCTTGCCTCTGGAGCAGTCTGTATCAGCCCCAACACCAATTAAGCGAAGCCAAGAAGAATGCAGGTTTTTAAAATATAGTTTTGTAATTTTTTTTTTTTTATCCTCACCCGAGGACATTTTTTCATTTTTTGTTCAGATAGAGTGGAAGGGAGAGAGGAAGAGAGAGAGAGAGAGAAACATCGACGTGAAAGGGACACATCGAGTGGCTGCCACCCGCACGACCAACCAGGGCCGGGGACAAACTGCAACCGAAGTACATGCCCTTAGCGGGAACCGAACCCAGGTCTCTGTGGACCGCAGGCCAATGCTCTAACCGCTGAGCCAAACTGGCCAGGGCTAGTTTTGTAATTTTTGTGGGTGCCTATATAAGCCAGAGAACAAAGAAGGCTGGCCGCTGAGGATTTGGGAAGCTGTACCCCTCCAGCCCGCCGGTGTAATAAAGTGCTCCTTTACAATGCGGCTGTGCGTCTCTGGTTATCTTGCTGACACCTTATAACACAGATTTTCAAATCTGAATCCCCAGAGAACATTTTTTCCCCTCCTCCAAGTAGATTACCTGCAATTAGGGTACACTCACCAAGTGGAAGATGGTATAGGGCAGCAAGTAAGAGTGGAAAGAACACTAGCTTTGGAGCAACGCTCACCTCTATGCGATGACTAGATCATTGTCTTTGGGCCCTTTCTGCACATTTTACCTTAATTGCATGATGGGGATGCTGGAAAATAAGATAACCTGCGTAAAGCACTACACTAGTGTCTGGCATAGTGATTGTGTCTCTCTCTGCAAAACATTCCCCACCCCTAACTTTATTTGTTCAGTGCTTTCTTTTTTCCAAGATAGAGAACATTATATGGTTGGCAGTTGCCTTGGAAAAAAATTATTCTGAGCTGGAAAATTCAGGACTAGCTCCCGGAGGGGGGCCAATGCTGGGGAGACAGACTCACTGTGATACTGATGGCCTGGAAATCAGTACAGGGTATCTGAAAAGTATGACCATACACAATAAGTCTAATCATGCAGTTGCTTAGGAGGTTCAATACTACTGGGGCAGTGAAGAGGAGTTTAAGGGCAGGGGGCAGACAGGAAGGAAATGAAGTGGACAGTGCAACAATTATTAAAAGCAGGATAATGCCCTTGGGAAGGGGACTTAAAGGTACACAGCAGGTCCCCAGCCTTAAGAGATGGGAGCAGTAGGAAGGTTACCGACTAGATCCACTTCAAGGCAAAACCACTCTTGCAATAATAAAATTGAGTCTGAACCTAAACTGGTTTGAGTTTTTACCCAAAACTAGCTGTGCTCTTCAGAACACCAGTTCTACAAGATGTTGACAGGTTGGGGGGTGAGGGGGGAGAAGAAGAAAAAGAAATAAAAAAAGCTTCCTTGGCCACAGAAGTTTGGTAACTACTGGATTAACAAATATTTCTTTACTGTAGCACTTCTCAGAGCCTTTAAAATACTATCATTCATTGTATCTAAAAAAAAAAAAAAAAAAAAAAAAAAGATTTATCTAGTGCTGCTCAAACTTCCTGAACTCTGAATCTTTTAAAAGGGAGAGCACAAATATCTAAACAATTACTCTTATCTAAAAAGAGCAGCAGGCCCTGGCCAGGTAGCTCAGTTCGTCAGAGCATTGTTCCCATAAGCCTAGGTTGTGGGTTCATTTCCAGTCAGGGCACATAGAAGAATCAACCAATGAATGCATAAATAGGTGGAACATAAAAAAATCTTTATTTCTCTCTCTCTTTCCTTTCCTCTCAAAAAGAAAAGAAAAAAAAAAGATAAAAAGAGTAGCATGACTATGACTAGTGTGGGTCTTGGGAAAAGGGATGGGCTCCAGCTGCAGGCTGGGTGGGGAGGAGGGTGGAAGTTGGGTGGGGTGGAGCCTCACGATCATGGCCGGGCTGGATAAAAGAAACAGAGCCTGAACATCTGGCAGAGCTGTAAGAGACATTAAAAAAATAAATAAAATAAAAATTTAGCCATACTTTTTTGCTTTACTTTAAAAAAAATAAAAATGTGATGCCCTGGCCAAGTAGCTCAGTTGGTTAGAGCGTCATTGCGATACACCAAGGTTGCAGGTTTGATCCCCGATTAGGGCACATATAAGAATCAACCACTGAATGCATAGATAAGTGGAACAACAGATCAATGTTTCTCTCTCTCATTCCCTTCCTCTTTCTCTCCAAAATCAATCAATCAATAAATAAAAATATGGATCTTCATGAAATAGTGTTATAAAACAATATCTAAATAAGTCTATACATCAAATACATCTGGAAGAGTCAAAATCAAAATGTCTATGGGTATATATACTTTTTTGGCATGGCAAGATTTGTTGATATCTTCTTTTTTTATTTATCTGTATTTTCCATTTTGTACAATAATTGTCCTTTTGTAATTAAACTAATTTTTAAAAATCACTTTATTAAAGGAACCAATCATAGCAATTAGGAAATGAACTTTTCGTGCAGACTGTTTATAGTTTAGGATGTAAGCCCAGCCGGTGTGGCTCAGTGGTTGAGTATTGACCCATGCACTGGTCAGTGCACACGCCCAGGTTGTGGGCCCAATGCCCAGTGAGAAGCATGCGCCAGGCAGCCAATCGATGTTCTCTCTCATCAATATTTCTATTTCTCTCTCCTTCTCCTTTCCTCTCTAAAATCAATAAAGAAAAAATATTTAAAAATATAAAGTTTAGGATGTGATTTGGCAGCTTTTATTATTTATTTCCCACTTAAGCTAACTCTGGTTAGTTTATTTATTTATTTATTTATTTATTTATTTAATCCTCGCCTGAGGACATTTTTGCATTTATCTTTATTTTTTATTTTTTATTTTTTTTAAAGTTTTTTTTTTATTTTTTATTTATTTTTTTATCCTCACCCGAGGACATTTTTTCATTTTTTTGTTCAGATAGAGTGGGAGCGAGAGAGAGGAAGAGAGAGAGAGAGAAACATCGACGTGAAAGGGACACATCGAGTGGCTGCCACCCGCACGATCAACCAGGGCCGGCGACAAACTGCAACCGAGGTACATGCCCTTAGCGGGAACTGAACCCGGGTCTCTCTGAACCGCAGGCCGACGCTCTAACCGCTGAGCCAAACCGGCCAGGGCTGCATTTATCTTTAGATAGAGCAGGAGGGAGAGAGGGAGGAAGAGAGAGAGAAACATTGATGTGAGAGAGACACATTGACTGGCTGCCACCCACACGACCCCAACCAGGGCCGGGGACAAACTGCAACCAAAGTACGTGCCCTCAGCGGGACCCGAACCCAGGTCTCTCTGGTTCGCGGGCCGACACTCTAACCGCTGAGCCAAACCGGCCAGGGCTATTTATTTTTTTCTTTATTGATTTTTAAAAAGGGAGGGAAAGGGAGAGATAGAAACATTGATGAGGGAGAACATCGACTGGCCCCCTCCTGCATGCCTCCCACTGGGGACTGGACCCACAACCTGGGTATGTGCCCTGACTGGGAATCAAACCAGCGACCTCTTGGTGCATGGGTCAACGCTTAACCACTGAGCCACACCAGCTAGGTTGGTTAGCTTAATTCATTCATATGAAACCTTTTTTAGAAACTGTCCTATTTTACTATGGATGCTGTAACAAAGTACCAGAAACTGGGTGGCTTAAAACAACAGAAATAGAGTCTCTTACTTCTGTAGGCTAGAAGACCAAAATCAAGGTATTGGTAGGACCACGCTCTCTCTCTGCAGGCTCTAGGGAAGAGTCCTTCCTTGCCTCTTCCTAGCTTCTGGTGGCTCTGCCAGTCGTTGGCTTATAGCTGCATCCCTCCAATCTCTGCCTTCACTGTCAGATGGACTTCTTCTTCCCTATGTGTATATGTCCTTTCTTCTTCCTATAAGGATACCCGTCATTGGATTCAGGACCCACCATAATCCACCTCATCTTAACTAGTTACATCTGTGAAGACCCTATTTCCAAATAAGGTCACATGGTTCTGGGTGAACGTGAATTTTTGGGAGACACTATTCAACTTACTACAAGAAAGAATTTAGTCCGCAAACCCTTAAAAATGTACATTAACACATTTTGGAGGGCCTGTTTGAACCTATCAACATTGTAACTGTATAACCTCTGTGGTAAGCAATCCTCATTGTATGACTCTCCTACAGAACTGTGTTGACAAACTACCCAGGGATGATCACAGTAACATTTTTTTTGTAGTAGTGACAAATAGGAACAACCTAAATGTCCGTCAAGTAGACTAGTTAACTAAATTATCATATGTCCATGCCATATATACTCAGTAGCCTTTAAAAAGAATGAGGTACACCGTGGTGGGTGTGGCTATTGGTTGGAGCGTTGTGTGTGCACCAAAAGGTCGGGGGTTCGATTCCCATTCAGGGCACATACCTGGTTGGAGGATGGATCCCCCCAGTTGGGGCATGTATGGGAGCCAAGCAATCAATGTTTCTTTGTCACATCGATGTTTGCCTCTCTCTCCTTTAAAATCAATAAAAAACGTCCTGGCCAGTTTGGCTCAGCAGTTATAGCTTCAGCTCTCCGACCGAAGGGTCTCGGGTTCGGTTCCCCATCAAGGGTACCTACATGGGTAGCAGGTTTGATCCCCCTACTTCGTGGAAATTCATTTAGAGTCTGGAACTGATTAACTGTGATAAACAAGGGCCGACTGTATCTGTATACACTATAGTGTGCTCACCACCCAAAGTCTAGTTTCCATGTCACCATACATTTGACCCCCTTTTACCCATTTCACCCTCTCTTTACTACAGTTATGACATGATATGGTTCTAAACCTAGAAGCTTAGTGGTTCTCTGGCCTAGATTCACTGGCCTTGGGAGCTCTTAAAAAGTACTGATGCCGCCCGGCCGGTGTGGCTCAGAGGATGAGTGTTGACCCATGCACCAAGAGGCTGCTGGTTCAATTCCTGGTCAGGGCACATGCCCAGGTTGTGGGCCCGATCCCCAGTGGGGGGCATGCTGGAGGTGGCCAATCAATGTTCTTTCTCATCGATGTTTCTATCTCTCTCTCCCTCTCCCTTCCTCTCTCTAAAAAAAATCAATAAAGAAAAAAAAAAGTACTGATTCCTGTGCTACACCTACAGTGATTCTAATTTATTTGCTTAAATTGGAACATGTGCACCAGGATGTTTCATAGTGCTACAGGTGATTCTACTCAAGGGCTGAGAACCACTGACTAGAGCATTTTGTTCGGTTTGAATTTACACAAAGTAATTTAAGTAAACAAACCATTTTTGAGAGCCTCCTGTATACCTCCCACTGGACTAAACTTGAATTAGAAAATAATGGGAATACTGAAATTGTAAAAAATAAATGTAAACTTTGTTTGCTTTGTGCCTTTGAGCAAATATGATTTTAATGAAAGAAACTGTGAGAAGGCACACCATGATTCCATAGGTCATACCATTTGTCTTGTTTGACTTTTTAAATTTGTGCCACCTACAGTTTTTGTCATTGGTTTTGTATTCCCCCCCCCCTCACAACCACCACCTCTTTTTAGGAGTCTAAGAAGCGACTAGTTCTAATACTTCATGCCATTCGCTTTAGAGGAGTTGCATTTGGATTGAAACTTGAACAAGGACATTTTATTTTCAAACAACCAGATTTGCAAGACTAGATCTGTCTAAAAGGGAAAAAAAGAGCTTTTATAGATATGTTTTAAGTTTTAAATCTATGCCATTTAACAATGTCTATAATAATTCTATTTGGCTATCCTCACTGGTCCAACCAGTTCCCCAGTGTGACCAAGCTTTTAAGCCTTTTGACAGCTTCAGTAAAATGGGCTTCCATTGCAAATCCCAGTTATTTGTGTTATTTAACTCTACTATTATTATTGCCTTCTTAAAAGGACCACCCTACACTATTTTATTCATGATGCAATTTATTTCATGTCAGTAATGGGGTCTTAGCAAGAGGAAAATTTTCGTCTATTTGTCTGTTTGCATTTTCTAACCTCTTTGGTGAAAAAAAAATTTTTTTTTTGTAAGATCCCACCTTGTTAGTTATTGTTGGGTTTCTGAATCATTTCTATGTGGTATACAATTTTTTTCCATTTCTGGTTCACGGCTCTGCAAGTACCACATCATCCTATCAGCAGTGACATGAAGTAGTATGATGCTGGGAGATGTTGGTTAGTAATACCATTCTTCTTTAGCAATTAACTTTTGTTTCATTTTAGGAGGACGGTTGTGCAATTCACATTTAACAAGTTCCCATTACAGCACTTCTCTCCAGCACTTGCTTAGGAAGCTGGGAGGATTGCCATTCCCACAGATCCCACCCACTAAAGGATAAGAATGAACCATAGCATGAGTCATAATAATATATTACTGATGGCCTAACATGTTTCTTCAAGCTTGGTTACTCTGGATTCTTCCCAGTAATTAATTTCAGCTATTTTGAAAGTGGTCTAAACTGCTCTGTATTAAGTATCTGAACGACCAATCCATGTCCTTTGTGGCATTTTTTCCTATGTGCTAATTTTGAAAAGCCTCAGTTGGTTCAGATACAAAGCATTGTTTTATAACCTGGGTCTTTTTTGGAAGGAGGATTTTAATTTTTTTTTTTATCCTCACCCGAGGACATTTTTTTTTCCACTTTTTGTTCAGATAGAGTGGGCGGGAGAGAGAGGAAGAGAGAGAAACATCGACGTGAAAGGGACACATCGAGTGGCTGCCTCCCGCACGACCCACCAGGGGCTGGGGACAAACTGCAACCGAGGTACGCGCCCCTAGCGGGAACCGAACCCGGGTCTCTCTGGACCGCAGGCCGACGCTCCAACCGCTGAGCCAAACCGGCCAGGGCTGGAAGGAGGATTTTAATGGACCTAATGTTTGTGTCCTCGCAAAATTTATGTTGAAGCCCTAACCTGCAATGTTAGGTATTTGGAGATGGGGCTTTTGGGAGGTACTTAGGGTTCCACAGGTCATGAAGGTGGGGCTCTCTTAATAGGATTTGTGTTCTTATAAGAAGAGACACAAAAAAAATATGATTGTCTAACCACTATTCTGTATACCTGTAACTAATACATAATAATATTGACTATAAACTGTAATTGAAAAATAAAATTTAAAAATCACTAAAAAAGAAAAAAAAGAAGAGACACAAGAGCTTGCTCTCTCACTCAGCCAGTGAGGACACACAATGAAAAGGTGACTGTCTTCAAGCCAGGAAGAGAGCTGTCACCAGGGACTGAGTCGGCCGGAACCTTGATCCTGGACTTCCCAGCCTCCAGAACAGTAAGAAAATGAATTTCTGTTGTTTAAGCCACTGAGCTTATGGTATTTTGTTATGGCAGCCTGAGCAGACTAATACAAGGATGAAGTCAGATTCAGAAGAATTGAAGGAGAACATTAAGTACCTTTTGGTACTTGAAAGACAAAGTCATACCTTAAAACATAGACATAAACGTAGGGTTGTTTAATTTGTAGGAGCTTATTTTGTTAATGGAAACATACTAAACACTGTCCACTGACTTGTTTTTTTTCACTTAGTCTATCTTGTCTTCCATGCCTGTCACTCAGACCTACCTCATTCTTTTTATTTATTTGTTTGTTTGTTTTAATCCTTATCAGAGGATGTGTTACTTTATTTTATTTTATTTTGGTTAATCCTCACCTGAGGATATTTTTCCATTTATTTAAAAAAAAATTTTTTTTTTAGAGAGAGAGGAAAGGAGGAAGAGAGAGACACACACATCAATGTGAGAGAGATACATTGGTTGCCTCCCACATGATCCCAACAGTGGGGGGATCAAACCTGCTACCAATGTAGGTGCCCTTGATGGGGAACCGAACCCGAGACCCTTCAGTCGGAGAGCTGAAGCTATAACAGCTGAGCCAAACTGGCCAGGACGTTTTTTATTGATTTTAGAAGGAGAGAGAGGCAAACATCGATGTGACAAAGAAACACTGATTGCTTGGCTCCCATACATGCCCCAACTGGGGGGATCCATCCTCCAACCAGGTATGTGCCCTGACTGGGAATCGAACCCCCGACCTTTTGGTGCACACACAACACTCCAACCAATAGCCACACCCACCACGGTGTACCTCATTCTTTTTAAAGGCTACTGAGTATATATGGCATGGACATATGATAATTTAGTTAACTAGTCTACTTGACGGACATTTAGGTTGCTCCCATTTGTCACTACTCCAAAAAAAAATATTACTGTGATCATCCCTGAGTAGTTTGTCAACACAGTTCTGTAGGAGAGTCATACAATGAGAATTGCTTACCACAGAGGTTATACAGTTACAATGTTGATAGGTTCAAACAGGCCCTCCAAAATGTGCTAATGTACATTTTTTTTTTATCCTCACCCGAGGACATTTTTTCATTTTTTGTTCAGATAAGAGTGGGAGGGAGAGAGAGGAAGAGGGAGAGAGAGAAACATCAACGTGAAAGGGACACATCGAGTGGCCGCCACCCGCACGACCAACCAGGGCTGGGGACAAACTGCAACCGAGGTACATGCCCTTAGCGGGAACCGAACCCGGGTCTCTCTGGACCGCAGGCCGACGCTCTAACCGCTGAGCCAAACCGGTCAGGGTGCTAATGTACATTTTTAAGGGTTTGCAGACTAAATTCTTTCTTGTAGTAAGTTGGATAGTGTCTCCCAAAAATTCACATCCACCCAGAACCATGTGACCTTATTTGGAATAGGGTCTTCACAGATGTAACTTGGTAAGAAGAGGTGGATTATGGTGGGTACTGAATCCAAAGTCGAAGTGCGAAGTGGCGAGGGACGACTGTATTGAATTATAATATTGTACATCCAGCCCTGGCCAGTTTGGCTTAGTGGTTAGAGCATCTGCCTGCGGACCAAAGGATCATGGGTTCGATTCCTGGTCTAGGGCGAGTACCTGGGTTGCAGGTTCCATCCTTGGCCCCAGTTGGGGTCATGTGAGAGGCAACCAATTGATGTGTCTCTCTTACATCAATGTTTCTCTCTCTCTCTCCCCTTCCTTTCCACTCTGTCTAAAAATCTATGGAAAAATATCCTCGGGTGAGGATTAACAAAACATATATATATATATTTTACACCCGAAACTTATGTTATTAACAAATTTTACCTCATTAAAAATTATGTTTTTCTTTTTAAAATTTTAATCAAGATATAATTAACATATAACATGGAATTAGCTTTAGGTGTACAACTTAATGATTTGATATATGTATACAGGGTGGGGCAAAAGTAGGTTTACAGTTGTTCAGATGGAAAATAATACAATAATAAATAATACAATAATTAATAAATAATAATACAAGAACAAACTGTTTCACATACTCACAACTGTAAACATACTTTTGCCCCACCCTGTATATATTTACCATAATAAATTTAGTTAACATCTATCACCACACATGGTTACATTCTTTTTTTTTTTATCCTCACCTGAGGACATTTTTGCATTTATCTTCAGATAGAACGGGAGGGAAAGAGGAGGGAAGAGAGAGAGTGAGAAACATCAATATGAGAGAGATACATCGACTGGTTGTCACCCACATGACCCCAACCGGGGCCGGGGACAGACTGCAACCGAGGTACATGCCCTTAGCGGGAACCGAATCCGGGACTCTCTGGTCCGCGGGCTGCTGCTCTAACCACTGAGCCAAACTGGCCAGGGCTGGTTACATTTTTTTAAAAAATTATATTTTTCTAAATCCAAAATTGGGACCTGCACAATGCAGAGAACTAGGGAAAGTACAATTTAGAAAAGTGATCTGAAATCCCATTACTCCTTTATGTGTTTATCGTTTGAGTCTTTTTTCTATGAATATGTATGAAATAATATGCAAAATATGTTTAAAAAAATACATTTTAGAACTAGAAGGTAGCCTTAGAAGTTATCTAGTATAAGTCTCTCATTTTTTTTATCCTCACCCAAGGACATTTTTCCATTTTTTTGTTCAGATAGAGTGGGAGGGAGAGAGAGCAAGAGAGAGAGAGAGAAACATTGACGTGAAAGGGACACATCGAGTGGCTGCCTCCCGCATGACCCAACCAGGGCCAAGGACAAACTGCCACCGAGGTACGTGCCCTCAGCGGGAACCGAACCCGGGTCTCTCTGGACCGCAGGCCGACGCTCTAACCGCTGAGCCAAACTGGCCAGGGCAGTCTCTCATTTTATAGAGGAAGAAATTAAGGCCAAGAGAGTTCCAAACTCAAAGTGACTCAGGTAGTTAATTTGAAGTCAAGATAAGAATCTAGGTTTTCCTTCATTTTTCTTGCAAAACATAATTTGTACAAAAACTGGAATCATCGAGTTTAATTCCAAGTTAAAACTCCATTTCCATAACGAATTATTTCTAATGATATTCTTAAAATCTTAAAAAAACAACAACAACCAGGCAGTTTCATAGAGAGTGCCTTCATTTTTCTCCTAAATTGTAGTATACAGTAAGTTGCCCCCATTGTGTTCTATGGAACATTGATTCCACTGAACATTAAAAGATGTGATAAGAAAAGAAGGGGTGGGGGGTCTTATTTAGGTACTTGGGAAAAATTAAAGGAGATTCTTTTTTTTTTAAATTTATTTATTTTTAATCCTCACCCGAGGACATTTTTCCATTTTTGTTCAGATAGAGTGGGAGGGAGAGAGAGGAAGAGAGAGAGAAACATCGACATGAAAGGGACACATCGAGTGGCTGCCTCTCGCACAACCCCACCAGGGCCGGGGACAAACTGCAACCGAGGTACATGCCCTTAGCGGGAACCGAACCCGGGCCTCTATGGACCGCAGGCGGACGCTCTAACTGCTGAGCCAAACCGGCCAGGGCAGGAGATTCTTATTGAATAATTTCTTGTGATTTTAACGTTATACTAATAGCACTGGGAATCTCTGGGGTGTATATGCAAAATATAATACGCAGTATTTGATCTTGGAACCCTTCCTCAGCTCAGTCCCCATATCTTCATGTTCTTTGGAATATGTTTAGCAAATAACACTGTGAGGACTCCCAGGATAAAGGAATAAAAAATCTGGAATACTCTATTGAGGTCAAAGCAACTTTGATGCAGGTTATAGTTTAAAAAAATTAAGTAGAGGATTACTTTAAAAGGGAAGGAATATATGATTCAAGTGACTGAAAATGTTTTAAAAGTGTTGCTTTAGCCCTGGCCGGTTTGGCTCAGCGGTTAGAGCGTCGACCTGCGGTCCAGAGAGACCCGGGTTCGGTTCCCGCTAAGGGCATGTACTTCGGTTGCATTTTGTCCCTGGCCCTGGTTGGTCATGCGGGTGGCAGCCACTCGATGTGTCCCTTTCACGTTGATGTTTCTCTCTCTCTTCCTCTCTCTCCCTCCCCACTCTATCTGAACAAAAAATGAAAAAATGTCCTCGGGTGAGGATAAAAATAAAAGTGTTGCTTTAAAATGTATTAAAGAAGTATAACAATAGCTTGAAAATCAGACAAAATTGCCTGAAAATCATTACCAGAATACAATATATAACATTTTTTATGTACTCCCTCCCTTCTAGTTTTTACGTTTCATTTTATTTTATTTTTGTTAATCCTCACCGAAGGATATTTTTTCCATTAGATTTTAGAGAGAGTGGAAGGGTGGGGGAGGAGACAGACAGAGAAACATCCAGGTGAGAGAGACACATTGATTGGTTGCCTCCCGCATGCCCCGACCAGGGCCCAATAGGAAACCCAGGTATGTGCCCTTGACCCAGAATGGAACCCCTTCTCAGGCCAATGCTCTATCCACTGAGCAACACCAGCCAGGGCTTTATGTTTTATTTTACAGTATACTCACAGTTCTGTATATTATTTACTTTCAATTAATTTACTCATATTCATTAAACATTTATTCAGTACTTTGTATGTCAAGGCAATAGGCTGTGGAATCAAAGATAATTAACATATAGTTTCTACCCTGAAGAAATTTAGGGTAGGGTGTTGGAGGTGATAGAGATTAAGTACTTACAGGATGTCAACAAACAATTCAATGCTGTAGGTACTATTCTGCAGAAAATAGTGGGACAGGAATGCCTCATTGGGCCAAGGGCCCCTGTGAAGCTTTAGATGATTCTCAAAGGTCCATCAGAGACTACAGAATCAAGGCAGGAAAGAAGAAAGCAAGCAAGCAATCTATAAGCTGGGTTTTGCTATGATCAGATAGGTATACACTACAGAATCAATTGGAAGGGGAAAAGCCTTTTTCATTCCTGCCTTGTTCATGCAGTCCTCTATGAACACATATTTCTAAAATCAGAAAACAAAGCGGGGATGGTAATCTTCAGCGTCTCCATATCACTGTCATCTTTAAGGGTCTAAAGTCTTTAGTGGGCCAAGGAGGCTCTTTTCAACCTTACCTCCCAACCACTGTCACAGCACTCCTCTCCTCTTATTCCCCACCCCCAGCCTTGTCAAATAACGTGGAGTCAAAATAATACACATTTAAAAATAATACTGTACCATTTTCAAACTGGCAATTAAATTATTTTTATAATTTTATAGCTGGTGGAATGTAAATTGATGCAATTTTCTTAGCGGGCGTTTTAAATGAAAATTTCTTTAAAACGCGCATACTCTGGTCTACCAATTCCAGTTCTAGTAATTTAACTTAAAGTAAGAAAAGACGTGCAAGAATATTCACAGCAACATGGGTTATACAAGGGAAAATAAAACAGAAAACAACTTATATATCCAATAATAGGTTAAATTATGATACAGGTGTACAACTGAATACAAAACGCAATCAGTACGAACAATGTAGATGATTTAATGACCTTAAAAAACACATCATGCATATGTGGCGAGCACACCATTTAACCTCACAACAAACCTTGAAAGTAGGTACATGATCCAACTTTTACATACGAAGAGGTTCGAAATATCAACAATTTAACTTGCTCAAGGTCACACAATTAGGGAATGAAGTCAAGATTCAAAAGGAGGTCTGAAATCTGCAGCCCAGGAGCCTTTCCACGCCCACACGGCCTCCTTTTGTGCAGAACCGGCATCCAACTACATACCTCGCAGGGTTACTGGGAGACTTCAATGAAATAATAAACACAAAGCTCCTGCAACACAGTGGGCATGCAACACTCGGAAGCTACTAAATAACTCAAGGTCACACAGTCCGTGGTGAAACCAGCATTTAAAGCGAGATTTGAATCTTGTCATCTCCGGAAGAGCGCAGGAACTGAAGCAGCTTTTCTTGGCTTCAACTCCTAAAGCAGAGTCAGTACGGACCTTCCCTCTGCCCCGTAAAGTGCACCTCAGAGGTCTGGGAACACACAATAGGCCTCTTCAAAAAGGAGGGAACGCGTGGGAGTCGCTTTGGGAAGATTTAATTAGCCAGCTTTCCTCACCTCCAGGGTTCCCAGCCTCCACCTACCCCGCGCTCCGCCGCCCGCCGACTTGCGGAAGTGACGTATGTACTCACGCGCCGGAAGTGGACGTGCGGACTGAGACCTAGAAGTCGCGGACGCCGGGGGGCCTGAGGTTCCGCTACGCCTTGGACCGACTAGCTGCGCTGCCTTGCTAGGCATCCTTTGCCATGACGGCCCAGGGGAGCCTGGTGGCCAACCGAGGCCGGCGCTTCAAGTGGGCCATTGAACTGAGCGGGCCTGCAGGAGGCAGCAGGTGAGGAGCCTGGGCGAGGAGCCTTCCCCCCAGAACTGCCCCAGAGGCATGGAACCTGGACTGGATGGGTGGCACAAAGACGACTCCTAGGGAGCTAGCGGCGTCTCTGCCGTGGAGGTTTTTGTGCCCAAAGGATGCATATTGCAGTCTTTTGGGGGTCTGACGAACCCACAGGAGGGCTTGATCTAATCTGGGTAGGTGCGTCTGAAGATCTTTACTCCTATGAGTAGTAGAACAGGAAATGTGGGATATGACGTGTGGGAGTCTGCAGCCGTAGTTTCTTGGTTTGGTTCTTTAGGGGCCGAAGTGACCGGGGCGGTGGCCAGGGAGACTCGCTGTACCCAGTCGGTTACTTGGACAAGCAAGTGCCTGATACGAGCGTGCAAGAGACGGACCGGATCCTGGTGGAGAAGGTACAGAGGTATAGGTGTCATTGTAGTCTTTGGGCTAGTCCTGACCTAGACACCCACTCTTCTCTGCAAGACAGCATATGAATAGCTTCCTGTAGATGGCCCTTATCATGAATATTTGGTAGCTCAACTGCTTGAGATTAGTGTTCCAGTAGTTTACATATCAGCTCCAAAAGTGCTTAATGATTGGAAAAAGAGAAGACATTTGGAACATAAGGCATAAGAAAGTAGGTTGAAAAGGATCAATTGGTGACAATGCCTTCCGGTTTGTCATCCTTTTCTACTCTAATTTCCTTCCACCACACCACCAGTCTGTCGGGATATTCTGTTGGCTTTACCTTCAAAAGAGATTCAAAATCTTACTAGATATTACCTTCACCTATCATCCTGGTCTAAGCCACTACCATCCTTCATCTAGATGTCTGCAATAGACAAAAATAAATAAATAAATAAATAAATAAATAAATAAATAAATTTTTTGTATTATAGTTTATGTGCAATAAACTGCATTAATTTAAATTGTAGTTTCTCAACCTCAGCACTTTTGACATTTTGGGCTGAATAATTAATTCTTTGTAGTGGGGGCTGTACTCTGCATTGTAGGATGTTTAACAGCATCCCTGGCCTCTACCTATTAGATGCCAAAAGTGCCCTTCCCCAGTTATAACAACCAAAAATGTGTCCAACATCACCAAATGTCTCCAGGGAAGTAAATTGCCCTCCTTTGAGAACTAATGATTTTTAAAGAGTATAATCTGATGAGTTTTAATAGTGGTATACTACCATGAAATTCCCACTGCCTTGAAAGAACATTTTCTTCACCTCCAAAAGCTTCCTTGTGTCCCTCTCTGCAGTGGACTTCTAACTGGTCTCACTACTTCCACCTTGCCCCCTGTAGTCTATTCCCAGCACAGCAGCCAGTATGGTCCTTTTCAAATATGAGTCAGATCATTCCTACTCAAAACCCTGCTGTAGCTCATTTCACTTAGTGTAAAAGCCGAAGTCTTTATCTCTGTACCGCAGGCTGACGCTCTAACCGCTGAGCCAAACTGGCCAGGGCAAAAGCCGAAGTCTTTATAATGTTCTACAATGATTGAGCCCCTTGTAACATCTTTGACTTCATCTCCTATCACTTTCCCCTTTGTTCACTGCAGTCTAGTTAGATTGGCCTCCTTCCTGCTCCTTAAGTATGTCAGGCAAGCTCCCATCTGAGGTTTTTTGTACTTGTTCTTCCCTCTTTCTGGAATACTCTTCCCCCAGCTATCTTTATGATTTGCTCTCTCATCTCAAATGTTACCTTCTTAATGATGCCTGTCCTCATGGCACTCCCCATCTTGTTTTCCCACTTTATATTTCTCCATGTCATTCATATATGTGATATAGTTTATTTATTTTATTACCTGTCTATCTTTTGATTCTTATAAGCTCCATGAGAGCAGGAGTTTGTCTCCCAAGTGCCTAGAACAGTGCCTGCACTTTCTTTCTTCTCAGCCTTTCTATCATTCAATACTAAATGATCTTTATTTGAAATTAGAGTGATTTTCACAACATGAAAATGAAAGAGCTATTATCAACTTTTTTCTTGATAAGTCTCATTTTTCATCTTGATATGAAATTGTAACATAATATATGATAGTAAAAGTATTATTAAAATGGCCTGATTTTGGAAACAGCCCAAGTGTCCATCAGTAGATGAGTGGTTAATAAAGCCATGGTACATCTGCACAACGGAATACTATGCAGCTGTAAAAAAGAAAGATCTCGCCTGGGGTGGTTTGGCTCAGCAGTTAGAGCGTCCACCTGCAGACCAAAGAATCTCTGGTTCGATTCTGGTCAACGACACATACCTTAGTTGCGGTTTGGTCCCCAGCCCTGGTCAGGGTCATGTGGGAGGCGGCTGGTCGATGTGTCTCTCTCACATCGAGGTTTCTCTCTCTCCCTCCCACTGTATCTGAAGATAAATGGAAAAATATCATCAGGTGAGAATTTAAAAAAAAAAAGAAAGATCTCTTACCCTTAGATGGCATGGAGGGAACTGGAGAACATTATGCTAAGCAAAATAAGCCAGTCAGAGAAAGACAAATACCACATGATGTCACTTATTTGTGGAACATAATGAACAAAATAAGCTGTTGACCAAAAGAGATCCAGAATCATGGAAGTAGGAAACAGACTGACAAACCTCGGGGGGTGGGGGTGGGGGGGGTGGGAGTGGGAAGAGATAAACCAAAGAACTTATATGCATATATGCACAACCTATCAATATGGACAATAGGCTAGGGAAGGCAGGAGTGGGGTGGGAGCAGGAAGGAGGAGGTCAATGGGGAAAAAGGGACATCTGTAATATTTTCACCAATAAAGATAAACTAAAAAAGTAAAATAAGTAAAATGGCTTGATTTTAAAAGTAGACTATCATAAAATAGTTCCTTTAGAACAGTTCTGTTGCATGGACAACTTGATAGTTACACTTCCAAATGATCTTTTATGTAAACAACACATCAGGGAACTATTTACAAGTATGGCATTTATTTTTTATTTTTTTCCATTTATTCTTTTAATGTGAGTAAACCCAAGTGGATGGTGGCACATTATTATTTTTATATAGCTAGATTTGCTTTGTTAATATTTTGTTTAGGATTTTTGAATTTAGGTTCATGACTGATAGTGATTTATAAACTTTTCTCATAATGTCCTTGTCAGATTTTGGTATTTATGAGCCCCATATAATGAGTTGTAGAATGTTCATTTTTTATTTTTATTTTTATTTATTTTTTTAATTTGTTTTTCCTTTATTGATTTTTTAGAGAGAGAAGAAGTGAGAGGGACAGAGAGATAGAAACATCAATGAGAGAGAACATTGATTGGCCTCCTCCTGCATGCTCCCCACTGGGGATCTGGCCCACAACCTGGGCATGTGTCCTGACCGGGAATCGAACTGGCGACCTCTTGGTGTATGGGTTGATGCTCAACCACTGAGCCAC
Source organism: Tadarida brasiliensis (assembly GCA_030848825.1). Lineage (NCBI taxonomy): Eukaryota > Metazoa > Chordata > Mammalia > Chiroptera > Molossidae > Tadarida > Tadarida brasiliensis. Next base: position 168,772,671 of record CM061257.1, on the reverse strand, counting down.
ACCAGCTGGACAAGAATGTTCATTTTTATTCTCTGAGTTTGTATAAGATGGACTTTATTTTCCCCTTAAATGTTTAGAATTTGCAAAGGAAAACCATCTGGGCTTACTTACAGATTCAGTTTCTTAAACAGCTGGAGGATTATTTATATTTCCAATTTCTTATGCCATTTAAGTAAGCTGTATTTTTTTTTTTTAGGAATTGACTGTTTCCTAAAATTCATCATATGCTCACTTTAGTATCTGCAAGACCCATAGAGATGTCCCTTTTTCATTCCAGATGTTGAATATTTATCTTCCGTCTTTTTTTTCCATCAGGCTCACCAGTATTGATGTTACTAATCTTTAAAAAAACACCTTCAGCTTTTTTTACTTAATGACAATGTCACTAATTACTGCTCTCATTTTTATTTCCTTCCTTTTCATTTCCTTGGGTTTAGTTTGTTCTTTTTCTAACTTATTGAAATAGATGCTTACTTTATTTTTAGTCTTCCAATATGTATTTAACGCTATAAATTTCTCAAAGCTCTAGCTGTGTCCCACAAGTGTTAAAATGTATTTTGATCAGTTAAAAATATTTTTCATAATTTCTTTGATTCATGAATTATTTAGAGTATATTTGGTTAATTCTGACTGATAAAGGATTTTTTGGTTATCTTTTTGTTACTAATTTGTAGCTTAATTGCATGGTAATCAAAGAACATGTTTTGTATAATTTGAGTTGATACTTACTGACACTTCCTTTCTTCATGGCTCAGCAAGTGGTCAATTTTTGTGAATGTCCCATGTGTGTTTGAGAAGAGTGTGAATTCTGCAGCTGTTCTGTGCAATGTTCCATATATGTCAGGTTGTTTGTTAATGTCTTTCAAATCTTCTATATCTTGATTTGTCTGTTTGTTCTGTTAGTTATTGATTGATGCGTGCTAATCTCCCGCTATGTGGATTTATCTATTCAGTTGTAGATAGGAGAATGATAGATGCAGAAGTGTAAGCATAAAAGCAGTGAAAACCTTTCTTTAGCTAAAATTGTGGTTGGTAATGACATCTGAAAAGCCTGTAGGGAAAAACATAACACATGGTGAGGATGCCTTATTTTTAGTAGAAGAGCAGACTTCCTCTGGTGACATGGAAGCCAGAGGTGGTGGAATTGAGGTGTCAGCTCAGTCAGAAGCACAAAATTGAGAATTGTGTTCATTTGACTTTAATATCAATGATACAATAAATGTGGGATTGAAGGTGGTGATCAGAGGTTAAAATTGTGTCTTTGTTTTAGCGCTGCTGGGACATTGCCTTGGGTCCCCTCAAACAGATTCCCATGAACCTCTTCATCATGTACATGGCAGGCAATACTATCTCCATCTTTCCTACTATGATGGTGTGTATGATGGCTTGGCGACCCATTCAGGCACTTATGGCCATTTCAGCCAGTAAGTATTCTTTTTATTTTTTGTTAGTTTTCACCTGAGGATAAAAAATTAATGGATATTTTTCCATTAATTTTTAGAGAGTGGGGGTGGAGGGGGTGCGGAGAGAAACATCGATACGAGAGAGATACATCGATTGGTTGCCTTCCACATGCACCCAGATGGGGGCCCGGGATCAAACCCCCAACCCAGGTACGTGCCCTTGACCAGGAATCGAACCTGTGACCCTTTGGTGTGAAGGCTGATGCTCTAACCACCGAGCAACACCGGCCAGGGCCAGCCAGTAAATATTCTTGAAATAATAACCCTTGCCAGAGTTCTAAGAATTAAAGGCAAATCTTAGGCAAAACCCATATTGGAAATCTTTGCATGGCTCTTGTCTAGTAGCGGGGGTGTGCAGAGTGGTGATGGTAGTGGTGGTGACATGGAAGGGGAAACTGCTTATCATGGTTTTCTGTTCACTTCAGTAGTTCTATTTGCTATTTTACTGTGGGTCTGTGTGTATTATTTGTATTATTTTATTATGTGCCCGATTCATAATTTTTTAAAAAGTTGTTTTGGTTTTGACACTTTGTTACCCCAATAGCTTTCAAGATGCTAGAAAGTTCAAGCCAGAAGTTCCTTCAGGGTTTGGTGTATCTCATTGGAAACCTCATGGGTTTGGCATTGGCTGTTTATAAGTGCCAGTCCATGGGACTATTGCCTACACATGCATCAGATTGGTTAGCCTTCATTGAACCCCCTGAGGTAAGGCAAAAGAAGTTAACTTTGGGGCCGGTTGTAATGGATAGTAAATAGCTGATCCATTTGATGGTGGGGAATTCGTGTTGGTATTAGAGCTCATTACTTAAGAAATAAGATCCATTAGGAGTTTGGAAGTTATTTTTTTAAGGATAAAATAACTTGTGATGAAAGTGTTAAGTACTTGATTCAGGAATTTATTTCAGTGCTCATTCCCACTCACCTATTACTCTTTCTTGTTTCAGAGGATGGAATTCAGTGGTGGAGGACTGCTTTTGTGAACCTGAGAAAGAAGCACCTGGTGCCTATATATTTGGATCTCATTTACAACCTTCTTTATGCCCAGTGGCTTCTCCTCAGCATATTCACCCCTAACATCACTCATGCTGAAAAGAACCAAAAGCACCCTTTTCTCCATGATGAGGAGACACATCCTAGAAAGACAATGTACATATCACTACAAACACAAAGAAATTGTATCACAACCCTTGACTGAAAATAATGTAGAAAACTTTATTTATGTTTCCAGTATAGAGCAAAACAACAAATAAAACCATAACTATGTAAACAAAAGAATGTTTGCTGCTAAATCAAGAACCACAGCAGCATCTCCTTTCAATAAATTAAATGGTCAAGAACAGTGCTTTAAAAAAATTACACGTTTCCCTTAAATCTGTTTTCCTTAACATTTCACTCCTGTTTAACATAAACTGGGACATAAAAATTCTGTTGGAGACACTTGTGGAAGATGTGAGAAACTAATGCTGGATTCTGACTATACATGATGAAAAGAAAAAAATAAACCAGACAGAAAGAGCACATAAATATGCTTACAGTGTAATCGCTACTTTACTATCCACAATAATGGATTTTTAACACGTTTAGGGGGAATGAGGACTGGAGGAATTGTTGGGGCCACAGGAATCTGAGGCAATGGAAGATACAAAGTAGTCATCTTTCCTCTGCCAAGAGGAACCTGGTACCTGTCAAGCAGATGCTGCAGTTCAAAATTCAGCTTTTAAGATAGCTATAGAAGGCAGAGGGCCAGCAATTAGAAAATGTATGTTATCATAACCTGCCCTGGTAAAGTCATAGCTAAGACTTAAAAGCTGGATCTTATTCAAAAGGCAGGAGGAAGTCTTTTCTGTCTCTTCCTTCTTGAAACACAAAACCCCTTTCCCTAAGGTGCATTCTTATCAAGTTTTCGGTATTGCTTTATTTGCAGTGATTAAAAGAGACGACACTGTGTAGACAAACAACATAAGCAGCACACAGACATGAAATGCTGTAGATAGAGATGAATTTAAATCTGGCCTAATAAACCATTTTCCCATGTAACAGTGATTTTGTATTTTAGGGGCTGAAGTAGTGCCTCTGTTAACCTCGAATTTCCTTATCCCTTTAAAAGATTCTTACAGAGGTCCAACCACAAAAAGTTTTTAAAACTAACCTTAAACTTCTGCCCATATCTTTTCTATATGGGAACTATATATAAATATCACTTTGGCCAGAGGTGTGTGTAAATGTAGAGGAATTCCTGGGCAGGCTGACCTTCAGAGCACGGATCTTCAATATCTTGGGTCCTGGGGAACCTGTCCTACTACTACTGGGCTCAACTAATCAATGGAGTGTTGCAATGGAACTTGTCCCCTTTGCCACCCTGACTAGGCCTGGAGGTTGAAAGAAAAGCAAAAGGTACAAATTGAAATGACTCTATTTCTTAAGCCATATTGAGGGGTTTTATCCTCTGTAAAGGTCAAATGAATAGTCTGCTGGCACCTGGGTCAGTTTGTTCCATATCCTATTGGGCAATCAAAAGCTTTATATTCTTAATGAGTAGTCAAAAAAGTGGCACTATTGATCAATAAAGTGAAATTCAAAAGCAGCCATAAATATAGGTAAATAGTTTCTCTAAATAAGCTACCCTGTAAAAGAAAAGACCTCGTATATTTGAAATTACTGCTTAGTCACACAGGATAATTTCCTTATGCTTGAAAGATGGGTGTTTTATGATCAGGCAATTAGCAAATAAGCTAAGCTCCCCTAAGTATTTCCATAACACACTTAAAGCTTCTAAAACAAAACTGAAATAGCAGAAGACTATTGGCTTGGATAATCTTTTGGTTTAGAGCCAAGTTTCTGCAGTCAGAATGAAGAATAAAATTGAAAGGAAAATGCGCATACTCTGGGCATTTAGGTGAGTGCCTCAAGTCTTCACTATGGCTTTAGAAATGAGTCCACAGGTTTCTTGGTAGAAGTTTCTTGAGTATGCCGATGCCAATTGTATGCCACTTGAGTGAAATAGGTAGCGAGTAGCTGCATCTCAATAACTTTGGCACTATGGAAGGAATATGGCTCTAGAACTTCCAGTTCCATTGCTGCATTTCCCCTTTAAAAGATAGAAACCTTTTAGGGAAGGATTTTAGCCAGGCTTCCTAGTGTCTGTTCCTATGATTTTTGACCTGTGCCTACTAGCCCAGAGGGCATAAAAGGGAAAAGGAAAGGTGAACCTATTGGTCAGTGTGCGTCATCATCTATATTTCTCAGAAAACAGATTGTGTGTTTTGCCCATGTCACAAAGGTAACCAGATTATATTTCAGTAAATCTTAATAGCTATCTGTAGAATTTCCTTAGTTTGTCCATTTGAAAAGAACCTGAAAAGTAATTTTTACTCCACCGTTTAAAAACAGTTTCCGTGGTAACACTGCCTGTATTACAATCTTAACCACAGAGTGGGTTTTGAGAAACAAATAGCTGAAATATACAACAACCCGGTATACGTACTTAAACCTGGTATTTTGGGGAAAAATTTTGTTTTGAAGGAAGTAGAAGCTGCAGCCATGTTTCAGTTTTTGTGTATCACCCTAATATAACAGAGTCCTGGAAAGCAGTGGATACACTCAAGAAAATTAGCTGGTTTTCATCTTGGCTTGCTATAGGTTATCTTCACCAGGATGTTAGGTCCCCACATACTTGGCCTTGAATTCCTTAGTAGGATGATGCTATTTCTGTTACCCTCATGATGTCATCAATGAACCATGACTTCTAAGACTCATCTTTAATAGTGGATATGTACTTGCTTTTTGTCTTCAGTTGAATTTCTAGTATCCCTTCTGACAATTCATTTTATTGGTTTAGCTGGTTAATTCTAACTTGCCTTCAACTGGTACAGACATGGCTTTAGGAATTGACCATTTTTCTAATATTGAGGGAATATCTGCTTCTTCTGTAATGGGGGCAGATGACATAGAAGCAAAGAGCAGAACTACTGTTACACAGTTTTGCACATTGAAGCTCAGCTCGTGGAGAGTTCATTCGGGTGATGTGTACAGAACACAGGCCTCTATTGGTGGGAGTGGTAGTAAAGAGCTGGCACTTCCATGGAGGATGGGAGCCTTTTAGGAAAGATGAAGCCAAGCAGAGTCATTCAGGAGTAGATTATGAATAAATGGTAATCACTTCACTCCCACCACCTCGGACCAGGAGGACCCGCTCTAGTCCCTCGGTGAGCACTTCCAGGAATTCCATGTCTTCAGAATTCGTCAAGGAGACAAATGGGCAGAAGAAGAGCACACTTTACAACCTGGTATCAGGATAACCAGAGTTCATCTGATTACAAAGCTGAAAAAGTCAACATGCTTGTTTTAATTACTGTATACTCAGACTTGGAAGACTGCTTTGTAGTTCAGTTCCACCCTGTGCATTAGTCCAGGGATCTTGTCCCTTTGCATATATAGTACAAGACTCTTTCCCATTTGTTAGATTTTTTCTAAATTTTTTTTAAAATGGGGAAAACCCACAAGTAATATGTAATATATCATGTAGTAAAATAAGGAAAAAAGAAGGAAAAGCCACAACAGGGCAGCTCGTTAAGATTTCTAGAGAGAACCCAAGTAATTTCTAAGTGAAGCTGCTCAAGCCAAATTTTTCTGCCAGCTCTTTTATCCTTTAAAAAAAAATCTCTTTTCCTGAATGATACTGGTGGGAATGGGCCCGGTGACACCACAGCAGTGCTGAAGCAGTCCCATAAAAAATCCTGCGGTCAGAGTACGAGAAATAACCTTTATCTCTTTTTCCCCCCAGAGGTGGGTCCACTTCAACTGCTTCTCCCCTAATGCCACCCAAAGAAAGAGGCTTTGCGAGTGGTAGAGCCTGAAAAAGAGAGAGGATGTGGGTATTCTGTCTCTAGGATTGTCTGAAAAGGTTTTATACACAATAGTAGTCGTCATGTTGCAAATGCACCACCTAAAGCATCTCTTCAGGGTTCAGAGAAAACATATTATACCCCCAACTCCTTAAAAGGTTAGTCTCACTGCTTTGTAAGAATCCTTGCCTAAGACTTTTAAAAGTCTTCCCTTTTCAAGAAGGAGATTTTGGCAGAGACAATGACTTTTACAGTTACCTAGTATTCTCATTTTTAAAAAACAAGCTAATATTTTCCCTACTGGTAGCTCCACTCTTGGAAAGGATACAGTTTTCATCACCCTCAGGGTTTCGGGGTGGCCCTGGCATATTCAACAAAACCAGCTTTGCTTCATGGGACTTGTTAACTATAACCTCATTGAGCTTCACTGCTGTATGCATCCGCCTCACATTGGACTGGTCCCTGGGAAGGGAAAGGGGAGGGAGGTGGGAGAGAGGTGGTTAAGGCAAACAGAAAACTAGGCATATAAGTCAACAACCTTAAAAAACTTGAAATATAGAGTTTTTTTGCTTTTAGCATGAATAATGCAATGAACAAAATGATTTCCTTATAATATTAATATGTTGGGTTTTCTCATTCTATGTTTGCTTGTTTTATACCAGGAACACAGAATAGAGAAGGATGGTTACCTTGCATACAGTGTTAATTGGTAGTTGACATACATAGGCAAACAATCGGGGGATGGCTGGATTTGGGGTGAAATGAAGAACAGATTCCATCCTGTGTGTTCTGGCAAAGGCACGTCCGTGGCACTGACTAGGACACGATGCTACGTGATAAACTTGTGAGCTGGAAAACTTACGGACGCATGTTAAGCAGGTCCTGGAATCCTTCCATTGACTTGGCCTTTTGCCCCCGGGATGCCATGTACTTGTCTTTTGTCCAAGTCATGTGCACCTTCTCCTGATAGGTTTCTGTCTCTTCATCCTCATCAGAGCCAATGCTGGTCAAGCGTAGCATTGAATTCCGGTCCTTCACCAGCTGTGCCTGAGGAAGGTCCAACACAGCTCTGACTCTATACCCAATTTTCTCTCATGCTTCATCTTTCAGTTATTTTGAAACAATATAATGTGATTATAGTGGGATAACTGATAAAGTGAGAAGGAAAGACTATGTCATCTTATAAAACAATACAGTATCATCCCTTTCAGTGACAGACTTCACAGGTTCGGGATTAGATCGACGCAGTGAGGTCTCACCTCTCTGTCCCGCTCTGTTTTGGACAGTCGCATGTGCCGGAGCATCTGGGACCTCTGCTCCATCATCAGAGTGCGTTCGTAGGTATAAGCTGATATGTCACTGTCATGCTGCCACATATTCAGAGTGGGCGACAAGCAGAAAGGAGAAAGAAGGATGAACCACACATGTTCATTTCCACCCACCAAATTAAACCAGAGGGAGTATCACAAGATCAACCTGTTTCACTTCTGTTTTGTTTAGTCCCTGAGTGACATAAACACAATACTGTGGATTGTAGATCAAATCCAGAAGCCCTGAGAATCTTGTCCATAATCTAACCATTACATATGTGTTTCCTTAAAACAGAAAACAAACTCTAGCTTTTTTTTTTTCTTAATACTGCTAGGTTATAAAAAAACAAAAACACAACTCTCTGTGATTTTAGAATGAATACATGAATGAAAATTGTATTAGCAGACACGAATCTGACAGAAATGTAAGGGCTATGTAACAAACAAAGAAGAAAACAAATATTAGGGTTGGAACTAAGGGACTAATCTACATTTGCAGCTAAAGAATTTCCCAAACCAGAAAAGGTACTAGGGAGATAGAATGGGGGTGGAGAGGGTGGTTTCTTAGATCTCAAATTCAGCTTTCTCACCATCTCCACCACTTCCACTTCTGCCTCAATGCGCAGGTGATACAGGAAGGTGGCTAGGTCCTTCTTCATCTGAATACTGTTGTCCTCTAGCTGGGCGACTGTGAAGATCCGTATGCTGCATTTTCGCCATACCTGAGAAAGTACCATACATACATGGAAAATTGATGTAAGAAGGCAAAGGTGAGTTATTTCTTAAAACACAAGCATTTTTACCTAGAACACCTTGCTACAGTATCAGGATATTGGTTCCCAGCTTCCTACCTGCAACATTATTGTACTAGGGCAAACTCTTGACTAAGAAACACATTAAACACTGTTTTAAGCAAGGTCTTTTTTTAAAAAAAAATCCTCACCCAAGGATATGTTTTCATTGATTTTTACAGGGGGGGGGGGGGAAGAAAGAGAGAGAGAGAAACATTGACTGATTGACTCCTGTACGTGGGCATTGAACCTGCAACCTAGGTATGTGCCCTGGCAGAGAATCAAACCCGCAACCTTTTTGGTTTATGGGATGATGCTCCAACCAACTGAGCCACCTGGCCAGGGCTCTTTTAAGCAGTTCTTAATTTCATAACAAGAAAACACCTGGGCCCTGGCTGGTTTGGCTCAGCGGTTAGAGCATCGGCCCGCAGACCAGAGAGTCCCGGGTTCGGTTCCCGCTAAGGGCACGTACCTCAGCTGCAGTTTGTCCCTGGCCCCGGTTGGGGTTGTGCGGGTGGCAACCAGTCGATGTGTCTCTCTCACATCGATGTTTCTCTCTCTCTCTTCCTCCCTCTGTTCCTCCCGCTCTAGCTGAAGATAAATGCGAAAATGTCCTCGGGTGAGGATTAAAAAAAAAAAAAGTTGTCGGGGTTGGTGGGCAGTAACTGAGCCAACATGCTGTGTAATCTGCTGTCTCTTCGTCAGATTGCCCAGAGGACCGTAAGTACTGCTTCACGCAGGCAGTTTGAAAATAGTTTCAGAGAAACAAAAGCTCTTCCAGGAGGACAATGGAATTCCAGTACATCTGAGGGGTAGGGTAGCTGATGCCCTTCTGTACAGAGCTACCATGCTTCTTACAGTTGGTGGAACAGCATATGCCATATATCAACTGGCTATGGCTTCACTTCCCAAGAAGCAGGATTGGCTTCAGTTATTCTCCCAGCCATCAGCTGGTTGGTTCACTTTCATTCAGCTCTCTATGGACCAGTATGCTGATAAATAACTGAATTCTTCTTTGGGGATCAATATTTATTGACTTGTACTAACTGCCACCAATAAAGCAGTCTTTACCATGAAAAAAAAATAAGAAAACACCTGGCAGTCCTGGCTGGTTTGGGTCAGAGCTTAAAGCGTCAGCCTGTGGACTGAAGGGTCTCGGGTTCAATTCCCGGTCAAGGGCATGTACCTGAGTTGCAGGTTTGATCCCCAGCCCCAGTCAGGGTCGTGCAGGGGGCAGCCAATCAATGTGTCTCTCTCACATCAATGTTTCTCTCTGCCCCCCACCCCCATCTAAAAATCAATAGAAAAATATCCTTGGGTGAGGATTAACAAAGAAAACAAAAACAAAACACCTGGCAAAAGGGAAAAGATGGCACATGATACATTAAGAGGGCACTTTATTCAGATAGCATATTGATGACACCATGCATACAGACTACATTTATTATTTAAACTTTCAGTTTAGCCCTGGCTGGTTTGGCTCAGTGGTTAGAGTGTCAGCCCTCGGACCAAAGAGTTTCGGGTTGGTCCCCGGCCCTTGTCAGGGTTGTGTGGGAGGCAACCAGTTGATGTGTCTCTCACACTGATGTTTCTCTCTCTCTCCCTCTCTCTCCTTCTCTCCCTCTCCCTCCTACTCTATCCAAAGATAGATGGAAAAATATCCTCGGGTGAGGATTAGAAGAGAATAATAATAAAAAAATAAAATAAAATTTCAGTTTAATTGACACACACACACGTGCACACTCTTGGGTTTCCAAAATTTGAGAGACTTTGGTCTTTTTTATTTTATTTTATTTTTCCATCACCATTTCTCTCTCCTGTGCCTTCTTCCACCCCCATCATCACACTGTTGTCCATTTCCATGAGTTCTCGCTCTCTTTTTTTCTTTTTAATTTTTTTATCCTCACCTGAGGACATTTTTGCATTTTATCTTCAGATAGAGCGGGAGGGAGGGAGGGAGGAAGAGAGGGAGGAAGAGAGAGAGAGAAACATCGATGTGAGAGAGACACATCGACTGGTTGCCACACACACAACCCCAACTGGGGCCGGGGATGAACAGCAACCGAGGTATGTGCCCTTAGCGGGAACCGAACCTGGGACTCTCTGGTTCACAGGCCGATGCTCTAACCGCTGAGCCAAACTGGCCAGGGCATCTTTTTTTCTTTTTTGCTCAATCCCTCCACACAGTCTTTTATTTATTTATTTATTTTTAAAAAGAATGTGTTTACTTGTTAATATTTTTTCCAAGGACTCATATAAAACTTGATCAATTTACAGAATTTCATTCGGAGATAGGTAAATATCAACTATAAAGGTATTTCTCATAAGGTTGAAACTGGTATCATGAGAGAGCCAAGAACGCTCCCCAACTCTTCTGATTCTACGCCCCAACCCTCTTCCTCTATATAATCAAAGAGGAAGAATTTACCTAGTAAACAGAAGTTGAGGGAGAAAGAGTTCCTGAAAGGGTGTCTGACATACCTTGTGCTGTTTAAGTAGGAAGGGTAACAGCATGAGCATCCCCCCATCATGCACGATCCACCACACGTCAATGTGGCCCTCAGAAAACTGCTCCACATTGCTGGGGAAGAATGAGATGTTTTTAGCCACTAGCAGGGCCAGATGGGCCGCAGTTGTCACTCGAACGGTGCCTAGGGAGAACAAAGACACACAGGATAAGCGGAGAAGAACCCGAGGACTGCCCTGCTCCCCACCGTGACAGGAAAGCAAGGACAATGCTCCTCACATTCCTTTGAGCAAGGTGTCCTATTCACATAGTGGGTTATACCTCCTCAAGTAACAGAATTAGATGGACTACCATGATGTACACTACTAGATTCTGTTTATTACATTTCTGAGAGGGGATATGTGAATTTGGGAGATTCTGAAGCTGAAGGACAGCCTTCCAACTCCTGTAAGAATGTCAACGTGGGAGCTCACAAATAAAAATATGTCAATTTCACAGGTAATTCCTAATATAAGACTTGACAGAGATAAACAATTCATAAGCATAATGTAAAGCTAGAGAGGGTGAGTAGAATAAGGTCATTACTATTAGTAGTTATTTAGGTGCCCTTATAAGACCATGCTTCAGCAATGGCATAGCCTCTATTTAGGAGGCTAGGGGTTGGGGTTAGGGTAACAGGGATTTAACTATTTGCCCTATTTGGGCCCTTGGGATAGTATGGTAAGTGTTCTGTACCAATAAAAGTCTTCCAAGACCGAGCATCTTCACTCTGGCGCCAGCCATTAGGCCATCCCATCACCACTGTATTGTGCTTCATGCCTCCAAGGCCACACGACTGGATGAGGTGGGAAATGCCCTCTTTCAGCTTGGCAGCCACCACCAGCTGGCAGAATCCTTTCACCTTCTCTGCTTCCATTAGGTGCTTTATGGTCTGAAAGAGAGACAGAATTTCAACACTGAACTGCTTCATCCTGGACCTTTTAACCTATTACTCCTTCTCTAATTCCATTCCTCTTTCTAAACTCTGCCTAAGACCATATCCCCTACAGAATAAAGTCCAAAAAGTTAAAGTTAACCCAATGAAATTTCATGATCCTGTCTTTTTCACTTTTTTTTAAAATCCCCACCCAAGACATGTTGATTGACTTTAGAGAGAGAGAGGGAGAGAGAGAGAAACATCAATCAGTTGCCTCCTGTACATGTCCCTGACCAGGGATTGAACCCACAACCTAGGTATGTACCCTGACTGAGAATCAAACTCGCAACCTTTTGGTGTATGGGATGACATTCCAACCAACTGAGCCACGTGGCCAGGGCCATCATTTTCACTTTTTAAGTGTTTAATATATACATATATATGGTTGTCTACATGTAGTTCCTCTGCCTTTCTTTCTATTCTGTTCTTTTTTCTTTGTAACATATCAAACAAATTCAGAATAAGGATCCTCACAAAATGAATAGTCAATATTCTTTCTTAATTGACCAGGGTGAGTGTGAACAAGATCTCCTGCTACCTATGTAATTAACTTAGTTATTAGTAACAGAAAAGGAGCAAAGAGAAGGCCAAATATTATAGGTGTGTCATTTGGGCAGTTTACCAGGAAGCTAAAGCTTTACACTCCTCAGGGACTGGTCCAGTCCTGGCAGATGGGGTGGGGGTGGGGGGGCAGAAAGACGCATGCCCAGTAAAGTTGGGGGAACTAGCAAAGGTACCTGCCTGTCAGTCACACCTGGGAACAGATCACAGGCCAGAATAGGCATAGCCACTGCAAGGGTGTGAAATTTGGGATACTTAATACCCTGAACAAAGGAACTCACTCTCTTGTACTCTTGTGCTCTTGGTTTCTCTTGTTCTGGTTCTCTTGAGACTCTCGCTCTCTTGGCTCCCCTACATTCACCCACACACAGAATGGACTAATGGACTGTAACTAGCTTGATGCTAAACGGGATCCAGCTGCAACATGGACCAGAAACTCTGGACACTGGCTTTGCTCTTAGCTCTACTGAATCCCCAGCTACACTTCTTTAGGCAGGTACCTTCCCTAGTTTCCCCCAACTTTACTGGGCATGCGTCTATCTCCCCACCCTATCTGCGGGGAACAGACTAGGGGCTCCCTGAGGAGTGTAAAGCTTTAGCTTCCTGGTGAACTGCCCAAATGACATGCCTATAATATTTGGCCTTCCCTATGCTCCTTTTCTGTTATTAATAACTAAGTTAATTACATAGGTAATTACACTTCACCCACACACAATGGACTAATGGACTGTAACTAGTCTGATGCTGAACTAGACGTGGCTGCAACATGGAACAGAAACTCAGGACACTGGCTTTGCTCTTAGCTCTACTGAATCCCCAGCTACACTGTTCCAGGGCTGGATTAAGGGAAATGGGACTCTGGAAACCCAGGGATGTGATTCCACGCAAATAACAATCACTCATCTTCCCATGCGAGTCTCAGAAAATTCTTTTTCTGGAGATATCATAAGGACTCCACCCCCAGCACTCAGTGGGGAAAGGGATACCCCAACTTCCCTGCTAATACAATGCTGACCCCGATGGGACTCAACAAGAGGATTAAAGTGTGGAAAGCATCTCTCTGCTACTTTCCCACTCACAGCCTCCAAACCAGCATTCGGAGGGCAAAACAGCAGAAGAAATAGAAGCTGACTGGGACCCTGCATGCTTGCAGCCATTCTGGCCGCATCTGGCCAGCACTGGGAAGGACGAAAACCTGAACTGGACTGCAGTGAGATGCAAGCTCCCCTCCCTAAGATGGAGGTTTTACCACTCACATCTCTCTCTCTTGTCCTGGTCCATTTCCTTATCTCAGCCCTGCACTACCTCTGGCACTGCCAGTTCAGGTGTGCCCAGTGCTGCTTCAGCAACCCAGGTGCACAGAATTTGACAGTGCGGGCTAGGAAAGGACGGCTATAGGAGATGCCTTCTCGGATGGCTCTGGAGATACCACTGGCTTCTGAGCCCGTGGGCCCAGGGGGAAAGGTAGGCTCAAGGGTGACTCCCAGCTAAAAAAAAAAAAGAACAAAAACCTAGCTTCTTTAGGCCCTGAGAAGGGCCAGCAGCCTGACACTGCCACGAAGTTCATGCCTAGCACCCAAGTTCTCCTCCCGGTTTGCAGGACTTAACTCTTGCCCAACTCTCTGCATTCTGCCTGCATTTCTGCAGTTTGTCTCTCTCTGTTCCCAACCTGTGCAACTCAGACTGTGACTTGGGAACACCCCAGGGCAATATGCTGATGGGTACCAGGGAAAAACAAAATGGGAGGAGCTGGTGCACACTCACTGTTGCCTTGAAATTTACCCTAGTGCCAGCAAACCCTGTGCCCCTAGCCTGGGGCCTAAGGTGCCACTTCCCATCTCCCTTCTGAATTTCACAGGCTCATGGTACAAGGGGAGAGGGGAGCGCAGGGGCAGAAGGCGGCTGAGACAACTGTTGGGACGCAGAGTTCTGCCTCCTGGCCCCTGCACCCTGCGAGTTCCCCAGTCAAAGTGCCCAGCTGCTTCACCTCCAACCCCTGTGGTGTGCAGGAGGGATAGTCTCTCGGCCACAATGCCCAGCTGCTGTGGGAACAGCTTGGTTCCATTCTGCATCTCCCTGCCTTTTCCCCTTCACTGGGACAGCGTGTGCACAGGCAACTCGAATTCCCCTGGCACGCTGCCTGGGAATTTCCCCCTTCTTCCAGGGCCCTGCAGGCTTAGGGTGTGCACCCTGGACCTCGTCACTGTGTGCTAGGGAGGGTGGGGGGTGCTGAGGGCCTGCTGTATTAAATTCTCCGCAGCCAGACTTAAGGGAAACTGTCTCATGTTGCCAAGCCTCTTAAGGGACTGAAGTTGTTAGAAATATGAGACAGCAACAGATTGCTAGACCAGCTATTACAGGCAAGTTAAAAGAGTCAGACTTTTTCTACCCATGACAGTAAAGGGTAAAAGCCTCCTGTAAGGTCAGAGGCATTCAGAATCTTCCATGTAGAATTAAAGGCCCAGTACTGGACAACTGTATTACCATTTTGGGAAGGGTCTCTATCTTGGGTGCGGAAGGGACTTCAGACTGTGGGCGAATGTTAATTCCCCCAGGCGGACCCCATGGTGGCTACAATGTGATAGGCCCCTTGGATTCTGGTCTATGACAGGAAGCTAAGGGAACATAGATGGCTTTCATGCCTCCCTCAGATATCAAATCTTCCCCTTTTAAGAGAATAAAAGGGGATAAAAGATTGTTTATTTTGTTTTTTGTTTTCCTCCCTAAAGTAAATGGCAATAGTCTCCATTTCTCGAGTGTACATATTCTGGCATGGAATTTTATTCTGCTCTCCAAGGACTCTTATCTTCACCATCTTTTGGAATGCAGATTTGGGAAATAGATCCTATCTAAGCCTAAACCATCTGAGCCAATCAATTGAATTCAGTTCCCCTGTGAGTTGCTAACTCAGTGAGTTTTGCTGTATACTTGTCTCCATGGAAGTATGTCTCTCTTTTTTTAATCCTCACTCAAGGATAGAATGGGGGGGGGGGGGGGGGGAGAGGGAGAGAGAGAGAGAGAGAGAGAGAGAGAGAGAGAGAAACATTGATGTGAGAGAGACACATTGACACATTGACTGGTAGCCTCCTGCATGACCAGGTCCGGGGACGAACCACAACAGAGGTACGTGCCCTTGACTGGAATTGAACTCGTAACTCTTTGGTCGATGGGATGACGCTCTAACCGGCCAAGGCTGGAAATATGTCTTTTTTTAAATTTTTTCTTTCTTTATTGATTTTGAGAGAGGGGAATGGAGAGGGAGAGAGAGATAGAAACACTGATGAGCGAGAACATCGATTGGCCGCCTCCTGCATGCCCCCCCCCCCACTGGGGATTTAGCCTACTACCTGGGCATGTGCCCTGACCAGGAATCGAACCGGCAACCTCTTGGTGCATGGGTCGACGATCAACCACTGAGCCACACCAGCCAGGCTGGAAGTATGTCTCTTAGAGTGTTAGTGTATTTGCCAGTAAAGAAACCTATGTTTCTAAAAGTTACGGAGTGTGTTTGCTTTTTCTCCCTACCTGATCCCTCCAGAATTTGGCATTCTTAATGAGTGAGTAATGGCAATACACTTCTTTGCGAAAATCCAGTAAGATCAGTTCCAAACCATGAGGTCTTATTAACCAAGACTTTGATTGGAATGCCATGTTTAAAAGACATGCCTGGATTCTGAATGTTACCAGAAAGCCGTAAGGAACTGAAATTGACTCTCAAAGCTGATCAAAGCCAATTAAAAGCCACGTGCAGAGATGGCCTAATACCTTACTTGGTTACGTGGTTCATAGCAGTCTTTCCAGGTAAGGAACAAAGGTTGCTTTCCTGAAAGATGACAAGAAAGGAACCTCAGACACCTTTTGGGACTTCAAGGACTTGAGGACTTGACCCAAACCTACACGTATTCCAGGCAAGCCTGATGGTAACTGTGGCTTGGCTTCTCCATTCTGAGCAGCTGACTGCTCACTAAAGGTCAAATCTAAAGATTCCTTGTGAAAATTTCAGCACAACAAATTTAAAATTTGACTGATTTGATCAGTTGCTATTCTTGTGTTCATGCAAATAACCAGGTCAAACTAAAACTGGACTTGATACAGTCTCTTTGAAAATGAGAGAGCAATCTTAGGGAGAAACAGTATGTTTTCATGAAAATCACCATGTCCAATTATGGATATTGGACTCCAGTGCAGTTCATTGTTTTCAAATTTTTGCTTTTAAGTCTGTGTCTGTATATGCCATACAGGCCTCAGCACCCAATGATATCACCAAAGATGTTCTATCTGCAGACAATCTATCAGACTGTCACTGTGTAATTTCATTCCAGTAAAAGCCTTACATCTGGAAGTCTTCTCAACTAGTTTATGATTTTCTATGGACATTAACCTTTGCGTCTTGTTTCCATTTTCATAGACTGTATATCTATATCTTTATTTACCTTGATTGCTTGCTCACACGATATATGCCTCATTGTAGAAGCCATCTGCATCACTGTATCCTAAAATGAGACTCAATGGTCTGGACTTATGATTTAATCAATGAAGTATGGACAGTTTAGTGGCTTCACTTGAAACTGTTTTCCCTTTTCTGCCCCAATGGTTCAAACAGAAAAGACCCACAGTTTCTCATGGGGGAAATCCTAGAATCCCTTAGCTTAATTTGAGTTAAGTATGGTAGACAAAAGGGCTTCAGACAGATGTGACACACCTCTGCAGGGAAGCTACTCCTCCAACCTAAATGTGGACACTATAAGTTAATCTTTCCTCTTACCACATGAGTTTTTATCTCTCACTAGACCTTGGTTACTATAAGTCTCCTCACTTTTGAATTATGCCTTTTAATCTTCTTGTCAAGTTTTTCATTTCTAGAATACAAGAATAACAGTTTGTCCAATACATCATCCTCCTGGACTTCGCCTGTGTCACCTCCCAGGGACACCAGACTGACCTGGACTTTGCAAAATCCCTCTTCCCTACATGAAGACTCCATTCCCTTTTGCTCCCTCCTCCTTTCATGAGACAGGGAGAACCTCTGAGTGTTGGGATAGGCAGGTCTACGCCCTCTTGACAGCATGAAGATAGAGACCTTCATCCACTTCTCCTTCGTAAGAAAACAAAGAGGTTCCTTTTTTCTCAGGGGAGAACAATACCTATGTAATTAGCCTAGTTATTAATAACAGGAAAGGAGCAAAGGGAAGGCCAAATACTATAGGCATGTCACTTGGGCAGCTTCACCAGGAAGCTAAAGCTTCACACTCCCCACGAAGATTGCTGGGGGAAGGGAATGAACAGGGGGGAGATAGACACATGCTCAGTAAAGTTGGGGGGATGAGAAAAGGTTGCCTGTCAGTCACACCTGGGAACAGATCACTGGCCAGAATAGGCATAACCATTGCAAAGGTGGGAAATTTGGGATACTTAATACCCTGAACAAAGGAACTCACTCTCTTGTACTCTTGGCTCCTCTTGGTTGCTCTTGGCTCTCTTGGGACTCTTGGGGGCTCACTCTCTTGGCTCCCCTACAGACCCCACAAACACAATGGACTGTAACTAGTCTGATGCTGAACTAGACCTGGCTGCAACATGGAACAGAAACTCTGGACACTGGCTTTGCTTTTAGCTCTAGTGAATCCCCAGCTACACTTCTTCCAGGACTGATTAAGGGAAATGGGACTTTGGAAACCCAGGGATATGATTCCACCCACATAACAATCACCAATCTTCCCTTGTGAGTCTCAGAAAATTCTTTCTCTCGAAATACAGTAAGGACTCCAAGCCCAGCACTCAGTGGGGAAAGGGATACCTCAACTTCCCCAATAACAGATGCATGCCCAGTAAAGTTGGGGGGACTAGCAAAGGTGCTGCTGTCCGTCACACCTGGGAACAGAGGTAGTTGGCCAGAATGGATGTGGCCACTGCAAGCTTGGGAAGATTTGGGATACTTAATTCCCTGAAGAAAGGAGTTCATGCTCTTGGCTCGTAGCTCTCTTGGGATTCTTGTTGCAGGAACACGTACTCTTGGCTCCCCTGCATTCGCTCACATGGCCCACGGCTATGTGGACCCCTACACACACATGGGCTAATGGACTGTAACTAGCCTCATGCTGAACTGGATTTGGCTGCAGCATTGAACGAAAACTCTGGACACTGGCTTTGCTTTTACACTTCTTCTATGACTGGAATGGGACTTTAAAAACCCAGGGATGGCCCTGGCCATTTGGCTTAGTGGATAGAGGTCAGCCTGCAGACCAAAGGGTCTCGGGTTCAATTCCCGGTCAGGGGCATGTGCCTGGGTTGCAGGTTTGATCCCTGGTCTGGGTCAGGGTTGTGGGGAGGCAACCAATCGATGTGTCTCTCTCACATCGATGTTTCTCCCTCTCTCTCCCCACCTCCTCCCTCCCTTCCACTCTATCTAAAAATCAATGGAAAGATAGCCTCAGGTGAGGATTTAAAAAAAAAAGTTAAAAAACCCAAAACAAAAAAAACCTAGGGACATAATTCCATGCAAATAAAAATCACTCATTCTTCCATGTGAATCTCAGGAAATTATTTTTCTTGAGATATTGTAAGGACTCCACTCCCAGCACTCATTGGTGAAAGGGATATCACAATTTCCCCCATAACACTTCCTTCCTCAGTCAGGCATGCCCTGACTCATATTACTAGAAATTTAATCTGATAATTCAGTTTCACTTTAGGATTTTCTCAGGTATGTTTTCTTTTTTTGTCTCTTCTATTTCTATATTCTTTTTGCTGTTTTTTTTTTTGTTTGTTTGTTTGTTTTTTTGTTTTTTTTTATCCTCACCTGAGGACATTTTTCATTTTTTGTTCAGACAGAGTAGGAGGGAGAGAGAGGAAGAGAGAGAGAGAGAGAGAGAAAGATCGACGTGAAAGGGACACATCGAGTGGCTGCCACCCGCACGACCAACCAGGGCCGGGGACAAACTGCAACCGAGGTACATGCCCTTAGCGGGAACCGAACCCGGGTCTCTCCGGACCGAAGGCCGACGCTCTAACCACTGAGCCAAACCGGCCAGGGCTCTTTTTGCTGTTTTAATGGTGATTATTGATGACACTTATATTTGCTTTACTATTATTTATTCAAGTCAATTTGGAGATGATATTTCATTTACTCTTACAAAAAATGAAAGGAATAATGATGTGGAAAATAGATATGATTTCCCAAAGGAATAGATTAAGTTAGTAGTATAGCTAGGATATTATACAGGGTCTCTTGATCTCCAACACTGTGCTTTTTATTTATTTGTACCATCATTCTGGCCTAATATTTTTTTTCAACATTTCTAGTTTTCTGGGTTTCAGAGCACTCCAAAATAAAATCCAGTAAAAAATTTGAAATGTAACTGAAAATTTCTCCAAACAAAGGGTTAGTTCTATCATTTATAGGAAGTATTAGTGAAAACTAGTTTCTTCTTCAGGGAGAATTTTAATATTAAGTAAGCTAATCAGAAGTAGCAAAGAAATCTTGCTCATGATACCATGTAGATTAGTAAAGAGGAAGAAAAGTCACTCACTATTTAGATAGAGTGGAAGAGAGGGAGGAAGGGAGGGAGAGAGAGAAACATCGATGAGAGAGAGATATATTAATTGGTTGCCTCCCACACAACCCTGACCAGGGCCGGGGATCGAACATGCAACCCAGGTGCATGCCCTTGACTAGGAATCAAACCCTCGATTCTTCAGTCTTCGGGCTGACACTCTAACTGCTGAGCCAAACCAGCCAGGGGGGAAAGATTTAATTTATTTTTACATGACTTCTCTCAGGGCTGAGTCCATGTTTGAAGTCTTCTGGAAATAATGCTTAGCTTTGATAAGCTTATAGTTTAGTAATGGTTTCAATAGGAAGAAAGAATATATTAATCCTCTGGCTCATCTTATTATCTGGGAGAATACGATTGTTCAAAAACCAGCATTGAACTTCCGGTCAAGATGGCGGCGTAGGTAAACGCGGCATCGCGTCCTCCCACAACCACATCAAAGTTACAACTAAAGTACAGAACAACCATCATTCAAAACCACCTGAAATCAAGCTGAATGGAAGTCCTACAACTACGAAATTAAAGAAGAAGCCGCATCAAGACTGGTAGGAGGGGCGGAGGCGCAACGGGCTGGTCCCACACCCACGTGTGGCAGATAAAAATTGGGATACCTCGGCTGGGAAGGTCCTCCCAGAGGGCTGAGTGGTCCCCGTCCCACACCAGGTACCCAGCTCAGGGTCCCAGTGCCAGGAAGAGAAGTCCCCATAACTTCTCGCTGCAAAACCAGCAGGAACTGAGGCTGAGGCGGCTGGAGCCCCCGGCAGCTCCTCTTAAAGGGCCCGCGAAGGACTTACTCGGACTCCCACCCTCCGGGCTCCAGCGTGTGGGAGGGAGCCTGAAAGGCACCAGAGTCATATGGGGAAGAACTGAGCTGTTTGGCATTGCAGCGAGGCTGGAGAGGCAGCTTTCTCCTGGACAGACGTGCTATCAGAGGCTTTTGTTCCTTTGGTGAGCCCTTCCTGAGCCGGCAGACGCCGCCATATCTGGGACTCCAGCAACCTGGCTCACACTGTTGGCCCCGCCCTGGTGATTCCCTGAGGCCCTGCCCCACCCAACTTTCAGGCCCACCCAAGCTGTTGCCAGTTGCTTCACCATAGGATTGGCCTGTCTTGGAGCCTGCTTCAGCTTTTCCTGAAATCATTCAAACAAGCAGCATCTGGTCTCAGCTAGCCCCACACCTCTCGCTAAGTAATACATTGGAACAAACAGAGGGAGGCAGCCAAAATGAGGAGACAAAGAAACAGGTCCCAAATGAAAGAACAGAACAAAACTCCAGGAAAAGAACTAAGTGAAATGGAGTTAAGCAACCTAACAGATGCTGAGTTCAAAATACTGCTTATAAGGATGCTCAATGGACTTAGTGAGAACCTCAGTGAACTTAGAGAGGGCCTCAAGAGCATAAAAAAGGACCAGTCAGAAATGAAGGAGGCACTAACTGAAATAAAGAATAATTTACAGGGAATCAATAGTAGAGTAGGTAAAGCCAAGAAGCAAACCATGGATTTGGAATATAAGGAAGCAAAAAACACCCAATCAGAACAGCAAAAAGAAAAAAGAATCCAAAGAAATGAGGATAGTGTAAGGAGCCTCTGGGACAACTTCAAGCGTGCCAACATTCGCATCTTGGGGGTGCCAGAAGGAGAAGAGAGAGAACAAGAAATCGAAAACCTATTTGAAACAATAATGGCAGAAAACTTCCCTAACTTGGTGAAGGAAACAGACATACAAGTCCAGGAAGCACAGAGAGTCCCAAACAAGATGAACCCCAAGAGGCCCACACCAAGACACATCATCATCAAAATGCAAAAGGTTCAAGACAGAGAGAGAATCTTAAAAGCAGCAAGAGAAAAGCAGTTTGTTACCTACAAGGGAGTTCCCATAAGACTGTCAGCAGATTTCTCAAAAGAAACTTTGCAGGCCAGAAGGGAGTGGCAAGAAATATTTAGAGTGATGAAAAGCAAGAACCTACAACCAAGATTACTCTATCCTGCAAAGCTGTCATTTAGAATCGATGGCCATATAAAGAGTTTCCCAGACAAGGAAAAGCTAAAGGAGTTCATCACCACCAAACCATTATTATATGAAATGTTGAAGGGTCTTCTTGAAGAAAAAGATAAAAAAATATGAACAAACAAAATGGCAATAAATACATATCTATCAACAATTGAATCTACAAACAAAATGAACAAGAAGAACAGAAACATTCTCATAGATACAGAGAACTTTTTTTGGTTACCAGATGGGTAGGGGCTGGGGGGAGGGGTGAAAAAGGTAAAGGGATTAAGAAGTACAAATTGGTTGTTAGACTGACAAACCTCAAAGGGAAGGGGGGTTGGGGGGTGGGAAGAAATAAACCAAAGAACTTATATGTATATATGCATAACCAATGGACACAGACAACAGTGTGGGGAAAAGCAGGAGGGGGGCAGGAATGGGGAGGAGGGGGGCAATGGGGGAAAAATGAGGAACATCTGTAATACATTCAACAATAAAATTTAAAAAAAAAACAAAAAAAAAAAAAAAAGAAAGGAAAAAACAAAAAAACAAAAAAACAAAAACCAGCATTCAGAGGGAAATCTCCTAGATCACTCAGGAAAAGGACTAACTTGGATATCTGAGGTCTTACTACCTCACATCACAAATCTGTAAGCTCAAGGCCACTGAGTCAAAAAGCCTTGACTCTTACCTGTTCAGCAGCTAAAGCTTCACCATAGTTCTCCAGGAAGTTCCCCACAATGACAGAGCCCACAATAGTGAGACCCTTTCCTGCTTTAAGCTGTGAAGCAAAGGTGAGGAGACGAGGATGCTTGACGTGTAAGTCTTCATCTAGTTTCAACAATACAAGCAACTGAGGCCTGTAAAGAAATTGGTGGGGGGATGGAAATGGGAGTGTGGGTGAGAAAATACTTTGGGTTAGGGGAACAGAATGACAATTCTACCCCTTAATTCAGGAGATTTGTATAAAACATGTAATTTGACAGAAGGAAGAGATGAGAAGAAATAAATAATAAGAGTGTAGAATTATTTTGAATCCTTCCAGTATTATATCAAATTGATCAATCCCCAAGGAAGGATAAAAATGGTAGAAATCTAGATTATAAATCACATGAAGAAAAAGAATAAAGAAATCAAGGATTTTGGACAGTTCAAAACAGGTCCATTACACCAATTCCTTGAGCCACATGATTTCCTTATCCCGTAATCAATGACACACACATTTCTGTGTGTGGCTATGTGTCAAACACCACTAAAGCTTTGTTGATTTCTTTTTAAAAAAGTCTTTCATTTATATTAAAAAAAATTTTTTTTCTGAGGTAACTAGTTAATAACATTGTATAAATTTCAGTTATACAATATAATTCGATACCTGCATACACTATTGAATGCTCACCATCCATTACCATATATTTGACCTTTTACACATTTTGCCCTCCCCCCACCCCCCCGTTTACCTCCAGTTTTTGGTGTGAGGAGGTCCTTCCTCCAGCCGAAGCAAAGCAAATCGGGCAGCACTGAGGGACAGCCCACGGATACCATCACCCCATTCTTTCTCAGCTCTGGGAGAAAGACGAAAAAAGAGCAGGAACAGATTTAAACCACAGCAAGTACAACTTCAAGAAATAAAGTTATTTTTTCTGAATCTAAAAGTAGAAGATTAAAACTCAGATCAACGATTCTATAATGCTCTTCACTAATATAATAAACTCACTGTAAGCAGATCACCACTACTGGTCAACAGACTGTACTGCACCACAGCTACGTTTGGCTGCATGCACCCTGGCCAGTTGCTTGGTGGTTAGAGCATCGGCCCTTGGACTGAAGGGTCGCAGGTTTGATCACCAGCCCAACCAATCAATGTATCTGTTTCACACTTATGTTTCTTTCCCTCTCTCTCCCCCTCCCTCCTTCCCTTCTATCCTATCTAAAAATCAATGAAAAAATATCCTTGGGTGAGGACTAACAAAACAAACAAACAAACAAACAAAAAATAGCCCAGCTGGTGTGGTTCAGTGGTTGAGCATCGACCTATGCATCAAGAGGTCGCCGGTTCGATTCCGTCAGGTCACATGACCAGGTTGTGGGCCAAATCCCCAGGGGGGCATGCA